>CM066166.1:61822475-63022475 GCA_033629205.1 Lithocarpus polystachyus
TTGTTTGGAATTCCTTGAAGCTGTCAACCAAAAACTCACTTCATAGATGTTATAGATTTTGCTTTGCATAAACTAAAAACTCTAGAATTTGACATCTTTTATGTTGCGTAGATATCTAGGATAAAGTATTTTTAGTGAATTTCTAGATCTCCTCAACTTTGAAAAATTTGTCCTTCCGAGGCTGCATGGATGCTAGAAAACATCAATTTAATTTGTGCAAGTTTTCATTTAGTTTGTTTTGTTAGAGCATTCCCATTGGGGAATGCAAATGCCAAATGTAAGGAGTATTTGGCATTTGCACCCCCATAATCCTTTACATCAGAGTATTGTAAACTGAGGTATTGCAAATTTTTTTGCAATACTGCTACAGTGCAATTCTATATTTAGAATTGCACTGTAGCAAGTATTGTAAAAAAAAATATATATATATTTTATGTTCATTTCCCATGAAATTTCTCTCTCATCACTCGTTACCTCTGTCCTCTTCTCTCTTCATCGCTGAAACACACATATCTCTAAAGCTTCATCTCCATCTCCATCTCCGATTCTCCATCTGCTCTCTCATCTCCGATTCTCCATCTGCTTTCTCATCTCTTCATTGCCGAAACACACACACATCTCCGAAGCTTCATCGCCGAAGTGCGCACACACATCTCCGAAATTTCTCATCCATCTCCATCTCTGAAATCTCCATCTCCATCTTCTCCACCTCCGATTCTCCATCTATTCTCTCATCTCTGAAGCTTCATCGCCAAAACAGACCCACATCTTCGATTCTCCACTACCGATTTACCCATCTCCATCTCCGAAATCTCCATCTCCATCTTCTCCATCTCCGATTCTCCATCTACTCTCTCATCTCTGAAGCTTCATCGCCGAAACACACACACATCTCTGATTCTCCACTACCGATTTACTCATCTCAAGGGTTTTTGGGTTTGGGTTAAGATGTTGCAAAAATGAAGCTTTGTCGGTGTTGGGGGATTCAGCTCCGTCGGTGTTGGTGTTGACTGTAAGGTGGGTTAAGATTTATGTTCTATGTTATAATTGTAATTCAAAATTGTGTTTCTGTGATAATACTTGATATTACGTGATGGGTTTGTTTTGTTTGGCATTATGAAATCCAAAACTTCTGGGAATGGTTACTGTGAATGCTTTAACTTTATGAACTTAATAGCTTATGTATCCAATTGGGTTTTATTCTTGGAAACCCTTTAAAGGTTCTATGTATTAATCAATAAATTACATTACCAATATTGAGGATAGGATGGTTGGTAATTTTGATTTTATCTGTAATTTAAGTTCAGTGATTGTAGTCTCTAAGTTTTGTCACCACCATTGTTAACTCTGTGTGAACTCCTTGAATTGTCAGTAATGTACATTGTGTGTAAATTGCACTTTTAGGACTGGATTTTGTGTCTTTTTATAGACACATTTGGTAAGATTAATTAGGAAGCCTTATCTGTTGTTCAAATAGTAACCTAGTAGGTGATAAAATATGCAAATCAAGTTGGTTTAGAGTGTTTAGACATTTAGAAGAGCACTAGTGATGAATGGAATGGGTGAGAAGAGGTGTGTTTCTATTAGTCTAAGGGTTTCAAAGGATGAGTGAGGCTGTAAAGGACGGACCTTGGGCTCATGGGGAGAGATTTATGTTTCTTTGCTTTTAATGGACAATGGTAAAAGTATGAGTGGGTTTTGAAACTATATAATGGCACTTTTTGACCTCTAATAATGAAAAAAGATTAAATAATATTTTACCAATTGATTATTGGTTGTATCATTATGATATATGATCTATAGTTACCTTGTTGCTATGTTACAAGTGTGGTTCCTACCTCTGAATTGTTACAGCATGCTGATTTTCTAATCATTTTTGCGTTGATGTCACCTCTTTGAGTAATATTTGTTCAGTCCTGTTTCAGATTTCTTTTAAGCCAAATTCTCTTTTGCAGGCTTTGCTCGACTGGGCTTCCTAGTGATATCATCATTGAAGTTGGAGAGACAACCTTCCATCTCCACAAGGTGTATTTTACTTGGCCAAGCCTTCTGCCCCATGACTTAATTTGTCATTATTTATGCCATCTACATGTCTAGACACTATGGTTTATATAACCTTGAGTGTTTGTTCCTTTTGGCTGCTTGTTTTGTGCCTTAAAATTCCCTCAAGTTTAAGGTTCAACTAGAAACAATCAAAAGCAGTTGGTTCTCATTACTGAGATTTTATCTTGTCTGCATTTAATTGTTTTGTTTTGTGATTCAAAATTCATTGAGAGAGAGAGAGAGAGAGAGAGAGAGAGAGAGAGAGAGAGCTCTTAGCTCATATCTAATTCATGAATTTCTTTGATGGATATAAAGAGGGAATTTTTGTAGATCTACTATTTGCAACTGTTTGGTAGTCGTTATTTGTAAAAAAAATTGATGATAAAACTGAAATTTGAAAATGATCACAAAAAATTAATTTATCCATTAGATTTATTTAGATGAATTTATTAAAGTCATGCCCACCAAATAGAAGCTTAATATGGGACTTCTTGTGACCGTTGGAAGCATGCCAAAGTTTGAAAAAAAGTGGCAGTTGAAAATGAAAAAAAGTGGCTGTTGGAAAAAATAACAAAGGAAGATTAAAAAAATAATATTTTAATAAAAATAGAATTTTAGGATGCTAGAGGAATGGTAAAATGATATGGTATAATGATAAAGTAACTTTTTAAAATGGTAAAATAGAGTAGAATTGGCATTCCCCAATGCTAATACTCTAAGCATTCACATCCAAAAATGCTATTCCATTTTATTTTATCACATCAAAAAGTTACTTTATCAATTATACTGTACTATTTTACAATATACCTAATATTTTAACTTTTATTTTCCTATTTAATTTATTAAAATAATATATATCTTACCTAATAAAATGATATAATCTAATCTCTATTAGATCATTCTCCACCATCAATCTGCTTATCTTTTCCTACCTATCTCCATTTCAACCACCCATCACCACCACTTCTATCACAAGAAACCCACCACTACCAATGTTAAAAAAACCCATCACCACCACCTCTGCCACAAAAAACCCACAAAAACACAAAAAATCAAAGAAATCAAATAATCCACCACCACCACAGCAACACAAAAAACATCAACGGCAACACAAATAATCCACCACCACAGAAACACAACAACACAAAAAAAAAAAATCAAAGAAAAATCCACCACGGCAACTCCATGGCAACAACACACCCACCACCACCATGGATAGAAGCCCACAAAAAATTAAAGAAAAATTCACATCAAAACCCACTGGAAATCAAACCCATTACCACCGTGAGGCACTGAAAATCAAACCCAAAACCCACCCGGAATTCACACACCACCGCGAGGCATACGACGTCGGTCTCACCAACCACACGCCACGCCACGCCCACGTCGATCTCCATGCCGTGCTCACGCCGACTTCCAATCAAGCTCCGGTGGCATGCTTAAAAGAAGAAGACAGAAATGTGAGAGAGGGAGGGAGGATGAAGACAAAGATAGAATTAGAGGAAAGAAGAAGAAGAAGAAGAGATTTGAGTGTACGCCGATCTCCATGCTGACCTCCAACCCAGCTCCGATGGCGTGCTTAAAAGAAGAAGACAGAGAGATGTGAGAGAGGGAGTGAGGATGAAGACAGAGATAGAATCAGTGGATAGAAAAAAAAAAAAGAAAAAAAGAAAAAAAAAAAAAAGAGGAAGAAGAAGAAAGGAACTAAGTAGGAGAGAGAGAAAAAACAAATAATAAAATATTTATCCAAGTTGCTACAGTATTATTTTACTTTTAAGATGGTATTGTAGCAGTATTGTAAAATTTTTTAGAATTATACAAGTTTAGCATGCCGGCTGTAGAGTACTTTTGAAGCTTTATGTTAAATATTGCTAACATATGGCATTTACAATCCCGAATATGAATGCTCCTAACGTGTCTTTGAAATCTGGCTCTTGCTATTCTTGCAATAGAGAATTAAAGAGGATGTTATTTCCTGATTTGAAGAATGTACCTCTTTTCTTTTTCCAATTATATAATGTGATATACATGCAATCTTTAATCAATAAAATCTACTACTAATTTCCTCTTTTTTTTTTTTTTTAAAGGTTTGAGTTTAAGAAAATTCTTCTAATTTAGAGCAAAACTATTTTCCTAATTGAGAAGTCACTTAAGACTCAAGAGCATAAAAATACCTAGTAAGGAAAGGGTATTACGAAATTAATTATCAGCCCATGGTATTTGTCAACGATACATGTCTTTGTTTTTTGAATTTGATGACATGTATCAATAATTCAGTATTAAACAATAACCCCATTAAAAATAAGGAGAGAAGTATTAAACAATAATAACAATCGGCTAAACAAATGTTAATTAAAGGTAGGGTAAATTTCACAAACCACCCCTGATATTTGGATTAATACCAAATAGGTCCAAGACATTCTAAAATTGACTAATTTGGTCTGTAAAGACTATTTTGTCCCTAAAGGTCACTAACATCGTTTCATTAAACAATTTTTTTTTTCTTATCTTCATCTCACCCACGCTGCGCTCTCCCTTCTCTTTGTCTTTCCGATCTGGAGCTTTCTCCAGAAACCAAAAACCAACCATAGCCGAGCCTCCACTCTTCAACCATCAACTCTCCTCACTAAAAATCACTCTCTTCCCTCTTCAATCTCACAGATCTAAACGGAGTAAAGGCTCCATGCTCCTCTACGGTGAACCTCATCCAACACCACCACAAAACCCCAAACCCCAAACCCACTCATTGAAAATCACTCTCTTCCCTATCTGATTTTCATTCCCTTAAAACCCTAAACTCACTTTTCGATCTATAAGCCAGAGGGCGCTAGACGACGTGTGGATTTGGTGTGGATCAGCGTTGGAGTCTTTCCCTTCTCTCTTTCTCTCGTGGTTGTTGCGGTGGCGCCTTGGTGTGGGTAAGTGGTGATTCATGGGTTTTGGTGTGGATCAACATTGAAGGGTTTGAGTTTTCTCTCTCGTGGTGTTTGTGGTGATGCGATGTCGTGGTGTGAGTTAGGGATGGTTAGGTTTCAATTGGTGGTGGTGGGTTTTCTATGGGGGGTGGTTGGTGGTGGTCGGTCACAAAGCCACAGGGAGGAGCAAAAAATTTTTCTTGCTGAGGTATATGAATTTGGGGGTTTTCTTAAGAGGATGTTTTGATTGATTGAGTTTTGGTTTTAGATTAGGATTTTGAGTTGAGAGGCTGATTTTTTTTTTTCACAATTCTTAATTCTTGATTGCATGTTCTGTGGTTTGGGTATATATTTGTTGTGTTTTCCTCCTCATTCAAAGAAAGTGAGTTTTGATTGTTGGTTTCATTTATGCATTTTTTGTTGTTGTTTGTTTACTGAAAAACAGGAGAGAGAGAGAGAGAGAGAGAGAGAGAGAGAGAGAGAGAGAGAGAGAGAGAGAGAGAGAGGCGGTGTAGTTAGTGAGTTAGAGAAAGGAATGAGAGGTGAGTTAACGGGGTTAGGGATTAAAATGTCTTCAAGAACAAAATTGTCTTTTTAGGATAAAATTAGTAGGTTTTAAAATTTTTTTAAATTAGTTGAATATTATCACAAATCTCAGGAGCGGTCCGTGGAATTTACCCTTAAAAGTTTAATAGGGTACAATAATATTATAAGGGTCAAGACAAGAAGAATTTCTTAGTTTAAACCCTTAATACAGATCATAGATGTTGGTACGTATATCTATGTTGGGATATGATACAATATAGCCGTTCTTTTATACACTCGAATATATATATATATATATATATATATATATATATACACACATATATATACTACTTTCCAGCCCTTTCTTTCCTTGGCTCCTCTTTTTATTATTTCTTTTGGGACCGACCTTTGATGCCTGTAGGGGTTAGCACTTTTTTCCCCTTCTCTCAAACATCTGGGCGCTGCATCTTTTGGCAACTCTACAAATATAGAAGATACATAGGTTTAACTAAGAGCATTTTTTTTTTTTTACGTACTTGTTTCAACTTTTTTTTACTTGAGAGAGAGAGAGAGAGAGAGAGAGAGGAGTTGAATATTTTATTCCAATAAATTCTTTTGCTAATGAACAGTAACACTCTAGACAAAGAGAGTGACTGTTCATTAGCAATATACTTTTTAAACTTTAGAATGACCATAGAAGTTGTATTTTTAAGTTTTACTTCCCAAAATAAAGAGAATTTTGGTTTTAGCTCATCTAGTGAAGATGCTCAAGATATGTCTAAAATAGTGCTAAATGGGAAGATAATTTAATATTGGTTTACTTAATTTTATTTGGAATACTAGATAAGTTTGAGCTCGTCATCAAGTTAGATTACTACTTCTTTTTATTTTTTTATGGGATGAAATTAGATTAGTTATTCAAACTTGATTCATTTTCTTGTAGAACAGACCTCGAACTACATCAACACCTAAACATATAAATATAATTAGCCACAATTTTCTTTATTTTTTAACTTTTATTTTTGTAATTAAAATTAGTAAATTATATAGGAAAAACTTAAAAGGGAAAAGGGAAAGAAATAATATTTTCCAATCCTAGAGTTTAAGCATTTTAAAGTTAAGAAAATATAAACATTAATAAGATCAATCCAAAATATTTCTTTTTTATGAAACTCATGAGAGAGGGAGAGAGAGAGAGAGCCATAGTTGATTTCTTCAATCGGTCATGGAATACATCAAAACCTTTTCTTCATAACAAATAAGCAAAAATTAGTACATGGAACTTTGCATAAAGCTTGCACTTGATTTTATGAACAATACTTGTACCCTTGTCTTCAAACCTTTTTTATCGATAGGTTGCTCCAACTCATTTCCTACAAAAAGAAAAATTAAATGCATTATGTACATCAAAATAGATATTTATGCTTTTATATGCAATAAGCTAAATGTTCAATGTTTTTAACCCCCTTTACATAAGCATTTTGACATATCAACTCAAAACCCATTTTATAATGTGATGCATACTAACATAATAACAAGATCAATTGAAATCAATAGATATTTGATTTAATATTATGCTTACCCAAAGAAAAAAAAAGAAAGTAAAAAGCAGTTAAAAGTAATGGTGCTAATTCTAAGAATTGGTAATATGTTAATTACAAATTCAAGCACTAGTTAGCTATGAAAAACTTAAAAGAAAAACCATTTGCATCAAATCATAAGCAAAGCCTTTTGCATCAAATCAGCTTTGCTTATTGCATGGAATTTAAGTGGCTCAGCCAGGATTTGGACCAAAATTCAAAGAAAAACCTTTTGCATCAAATCAACCATGTTTTTCCAATGAAAGCATAAGAATTTAAGTGGTTCAGCCCAGGATTGGACAAAAATTTAAAGAAGAACCTTTTGCATCAAATCAACCATGTTTTGCCAATGAAAGCATTAGGTTTAATTCAGCCTACAAGCAAAAATGGTAAAAGGAAATGAGATTTTGATGATGAAAGACCGTATTTGTCATGATAATGAGCACCAAGAGTTCGAAATAGGCAAAGTAGAGCAAAATTTAACCATTCCATGGCAGCACATTTGGACAAATCAAGTAAAAACTTAATCTTGAATTTTGATGGTTACTCACAATCCAATACCATGTTTTAGGGGGGTATAAGAAGGAAAATAATTAACAACTCATTGAAAGCCAATTGAACATTCATAGTATCATACATTTGAGTCTATGCATCCTCAAGCCAATATGATTGACCTTACAATAACAAACAACGCTCTAAGCTTTTATAAGGTGAATTAGTGCACTAATTCATGCTTACCAAATAAAAATTGTCAAAATTTGCTTTTTTTTTTTCCCCCTTAACCTGTAAAAAATCATATTGAAATTTTACAAACAACTAAATGAAAAGTTAAGATAACATAGAAAATTAGAAAATAAGACACACAAAGGGAAGAGTTTTTACACAAGTATTTGCATAAACACCAATGGTACAGGCAAATCATAATAGGTGCTTACAAAAATCACTCATGCTTTTCTTATATGTTGTCATTTTCATGTCTTTTTTCTTAAATTATGCAAAGCATATGAAGCATTTTTCAATTATTAAATGTTCACTCATCAAAGTAGCTTTGCTTATGGTTTTCCCTTTTTTTTTTTTTTTTTTCATCCTTGTCTCAAGAAACTTGGGTGTGGTGTCAAAATAATGCATAAATCCCATAGCTTTTAGAACAGATTTGGATCAAAACACCCATATCTCACAAAGCTGAAACAACCACCAGCTTATTACAATCAATCCCGAAAGCTCAAAACCAACTACTAAAAATACCCACTCAAAAAAGAAGCCAGATTCAGCACCAATAAATCAATAAAAAAAAATAGCAGTATCAAAGTTTTTATCCCCTTCGTTTTTATAGCAACTAAACAGAGCTTATCAATAAAAAATGAGAGAGAGAGAGAGAGAGAGAGAGAGAGAGAGAGAGAGAGAGAGAGAGAGAGAGAGAGAGAGAACTCACGGCAGTGGCTGAGCCAGCAGAGCAATCCGGCAATGTTGGGCTATGAGACGTGGCCCGTGTGACAATGATGGCTTGTCACGAGGGTCTTGGTGGCAATGTCAATGGCAAGGTTGAGAGAGTGAGGCTTGAAGATGGGTTGGAGAAGAGAGAGATTTTGAAATTTTCTGATTAGATGGGTTTGCTGAGAGTAAATTGTATGGTTAACCATAGTTAAGTTTGCTAGAGTCTAGGGATTTATATTTTAATTGACGTGGCACTTATTCGCTGACGTGGTGTTTCGGGATTGGTTGGTATAAAAATTGTCTTTTACGCTAGCTCTGGATGTAATTTATTTTCTTTACTTAAACATCATGATATTCTTGTAAATGTGTAACAGGCTAATTGCAATTGAACTACTCAAATTAATTAAGTATTCATTATTATTAGAAGATCATGAAATTTTTGTTTTGAGTGTATTGGGTTTTGGGTTTGTGAGTTTATTATGTTGGTAAGATTTGTGAGTGTCGATTAATATTGTTGTAATCCATATCATTGACATATAATGGATATTTTGGTAAGTGTTGACTGTGTGACTGTAGATATGTATAGGCATGAAATTGGCCGAACCATGCTAAATATTGTTGTCTTTTGTGAATATTTTATTTTCTTGTCGGTGTGAATATGCTTCCGCTAGTCCCTAATCATACTAATTGATGTTAGCATTTTACAATTTCACAACATGATTTTAATAATATATCATGTCAGACAAATCCTCAATCGTGAGTCTTGAACTTAGGCATGATTTATAAGTTAAACCTAGTTAACCACGTCTCCAAGTGACCTTTACATTCAATGATTTTTGTTTTTTTTTTTTTTTCCCCACAAATCTTAAGGTGATATATTATAATTGGTATAAAATAATAATGAAGTTAGTAATAGATCATGTAAAAATGAGGCTTCATCAATCACGATGTGCAACCTTAAAAAATTATTAAAAAAAAAAAATTGTGTCTAGCTTTACTTTTAACCTTTAGTCTTTAGATGACTTGGACGCTTTGCTAAATAATTAAATTTTATTCAATCTTGAGAGGGTTATTAAAGTTTAGAACAAGTAATTTAGGTATTTATAGTCTATAATCTATACAAAACCGATGTCATTTAACTTTTAGTTCACCTCATCTATATATTACTAAAAGCTGAAGCGTAGCATTTAATGTTGCTACGCTCACATTGAGCCACATCAGCAGCCACGTCATCATTTTTTGTTTTCAATTTTTGTTATATATATTTTATAACATTTTCTCATTAATTTAAGGTGATTTAAAAACTCCATTATTTAAAAATTAAAATATCTTTTAACAATTATTATTATTTTTATTATTATTTTTATTATTATTAATTTTCCAAAACTCTCCATTCCTTTTACCTCTTCATCTCCCCACTACTTTCTACCTTAATATCATTCTTTCTCTACTTTTTGTCTTCCTTTATTTTGACCCTTCTTATTCTCAACATCTTACTATAAATTTGACATTTTCCTTTTCATTTTATGCATAGTTTTCTCACACAAAAAATGTTACTTCTCTCTCTCTCTCTCTCTCTCTCAATTTTTTTCATTTTTTGTTTGATTTTTTTTTATATTTTCATTGCATCAATTCTTTTGGTTGATGAATTTTTATGTTAATTAGAATTCTACTTTGGGTTGATGCAATTTATTTTTATGTTATAAGTTGTAATCTTTTATCTTTTCATTCTATGCATAGTTTTCTCACACAAAAAAAGTTACTTCTCTCTCTCTCTCTCTCTCTCTCTCTCTCTCTCTCTCTCAATTTTTTTCATTTTTTGTTTGATTTTTTTTTCATTGCATCAATTCTTTAGGTTGATGAATATTTATGTTAATTAGAATTCTACTTTGAGATGATGCAATTTATTTTTGTGTTTTAAGTTATTATCTTTTATATTTTCTTTGATTAAATATTATCCTACTGCATTATGCATATAGTATATAATAATATAATGTTATTATATTACATAGAATGACTTGGATAATTTGATGTTTATTGCTATATAGTTTATTTTTACCTTTTTTCCTCTCATATTATTATATTCAACATTTAAATCAAGTCACATCCTCTATGTTGTTAAATTATGCAGTAGAAATTAAGAAAATGGCTAGACACAAACTTGTCTTCCTTTACTATACGTTGAGGAAATCAATATATTTATGTGATAAAGGGTCATATAATTTATAATTTAGATAGCATCCTTTGAATGTGACTAGGCCCATGGATTGAGCAATTTGTAGACTTAAAAAGGTTATTGAGAATGAACTTTTTGAATTAAGTCTAACAAAATATGAATTACTATATATCATTTAGGTAAAAGCTTTTATCATAGATACATTAATATTTTTTTTTTGCCACATATTTAAATCACGCAAACTTAATAATTTTATATTATGTGTTAGCATAGTCTCTGTTTATTCTTCTTCTTCTTCTCAAAAATATTATGTATTATCTTTAAAGGATGACAACAATATTGATCTTATGGGAAAAGTTACATAAAATATTGAGAAAAAAAAAATTTTATATTACAATATACTAAAAATGTTTTACACATTCATCTATTTTAATTTATATTTTTTTCCAAAATAAAATTTTAATTTAGATATTTAAAAGTAAACAATGAAATAATGATTTATGAATAAAAAAAAAATATATATATATATATATATCTATACATATTTATCTTGTGCAGTTGTAGCTTTACATATACTTTTGCATTTATATATTCATCTACTTTAATTAGATATTTATAACTTAATAATGAAATCTATAAACAAGGTGATTAAAACAATCATATTTGCACAATTCAAAAAGTTACAATTTCTTTTTTCAAAAAAAGGCCTTTTACATTTCCTTGGAATTTTTTTTAAAATTTTTTTTATAAAACCTTTGACATACTACTAACCTAACCACTTCATACATTAAAAAAATTTATGGCTCATTATTACTTCCGTTAATATATTATGGATATCTTAATTGATTGAGACCAAACTAGAGAAATGTCTTTCATATTTCCTTGAAAATTTAGAAGGAAAAAAAAAAAAAAAAAAACCCCTTTGACATACTACTAACGTAATTACATCTATAACTATACTATTTAAGCCATCCATGATATCTATTTCTTATTGATAACTACAAAATTTACAACTAACAAGGGAACATACAAAGTAATAAAGAATAAATGAAGAAAGAAAAAAAGAAATGAAATCAAACGTCAATTAATAACTATTATTTGGAAAATAAAAATGTAGTAAAGAGGAGTAAGAAATAAAATAGAGATGACTATACAGATGACATTAAAAACTTTATAGTGCAATAAAATCAACAATTAAATATAATAATACAAAATAGTAACTTAAAAATAATCAAATTTTAACTAGGGAAATTATATATATATATATATATATATATATATATGTATGTATATATATACATATATAAATCATAATCTTCATACACCATGATTTAAAAAAAAATTATTGAATAGTTTTACTTTTTATTTAATGTCTATTTTATACAAATCATCAACCATAAATATATGATGATAGTAAAAAATGTTATAGACAAAATTATGAAAAATATGATAAAACTATTTTTTTTTTCTTTTTTAAAAACTCTTTATAAAGTCTAGGGAGTAAAATAGTATTTTATCTAAAAAATTATCATGCGCAACGCGCGGGTCTGCGACTAGTATATATTAAAAACCGAAGCCTCTGAAACTCCCACAATTTTCCACATCATCATTTTAATTTATAATTTTTTTTAATTTTTAAAACTAAATAGTGAGAGAGTCCTAACAAGAGTCTCTCTCCCTCTTTTTTCCTCATCATTTTAATTTATCAATATATATATATATATATATATATAAATATAACCGAAACCTCTAAAGCTCCCACAATTTTCCACATCAGCATTTATTTATTTATTTTTTTCTATTTTTTAAATTTCAATTATTTTTTTCCAGTCTTATGCGACTCACTCTCTCTAACCTATACGCATTCTTAAAACCCAAAACCCTAACCTTTGAGCTCTCTCTCTGCTTTCTCTCTTTATTCCTCAAACCAATTTTTTTTTTTTAAAAATACATGAAGAAGAGAGCTTCTCTTCAGTTTTGGGGCTACGTACGGGTTAAGGACTTTGGAAATTCATATGGTATTCCAAATAAATAGCTTTGTGTTGCTTCCTATTCCAAACACGGCAGTAAAAGTTATTCATAGCAGAGTTCCATGATAGCAGCAAACTAAGACCTTCAACATATTTCTTCAATATATGCAGATTCTTGCCAGGATTGTAGCAGGTTAGTGCAGTACTAAATTTATCAAATACACATTTATGATTGATATAAAAATCAGAGTTATAGCTTGAATTATTGTGATAATTGGGAATTAATATGGTATTTTAAATAAATAACTTTGTGTTGCTTCCATTCCAAACACAGCAGTAAAAGTTATTCTTAGCAGAGTTCCACAATAGCTACGAGCAACAAACTAAGACCTTCAACATATTTCTTCAATATATGCAGATTCTTGCCAGGATTGTAACAGGTTAGTGCAATACTGAATTTATCAAATACACTTTTATGATTGATATCACTACAACAAAATATATTTTTAGTGAAGAAAAAATTCGTCACTAAAAGTCCAGTTTTTCGTCACTAAGAACCTTTAGTGACGAAATTGGACATTTAGTGACGAAACTCATTTCGTCACTGAAACCCCGTCACTAAAAGTCCTAGTGACGAAAAGTTTCGTCACTAAAAGTCTAATTTGTTTAAAAGAAAAAAAAACTTTTAGTGACGAAAACGTTTCGTCACTAAATGTTTTCCTCACTAAAATTACCATTCAGTGACGAAATATTTCGTCACTAAAAACACATTAATTTATTAAATCATATTTAGTGACGAATAATTTCATCACCAAAACTATGTTTGGGTACATATAGTGACGAAAAAGTTCGTCACTAAAACTATTTTTAAGAAAATCCAGACACATATAGTGACGAAAATTTTCGTCACTAAAACCATTTCTTACAAAATTTTACTACATTTAGTGACGAAATATTTCGTCACTAAAACAATTTTTTGTTGCTATATTTGTGACAAAAAAATTCATCCCAAAAACTTATTTTCTGTTTTTATTTTTTCATAGCTTTGATATTGACATATAACTTATCATTACATTATTAAAACCTCACATTTTAATAGCACATTTATTTCAATAACACATTTATAAAAAAAGATCCATACATTTTACAAGTAAATAATAAAACAAGTATCTAATTCAAATTTCTTCCATACAATAATTGTTTACAACATATACAATAACTCAAGATGTTTTATAACAATACAAAAAGTATAGCATAATATAATTAGAACTAATGGAAGATGTCCTCACATGTCTTCAAGTAATTCCAAAAGTAAATCCCCTAAAAGCCACCAATAAAAAATCTGCATAAATATAAAAACAATACTACATTAAAATCGTAAAGTAAAAACATGCATTAAAAGTAGGAGCATATTCATGCTATAAAGTACTAAACAAAGAGTGTTTTAACTATGTTATAAAGTTCTATCACATTCATGAATGTACAAGTCTATATTAATACTTAAACAAATATACATTGCACACAAATATACACTCTCAATATGAATTTAAACCACCTTATAACATCATGCAAGCCACCCGCTTGCTCCAACACAACAACCCACAACAAAATTAATCACAAACATCATGTATAGAGTATTTACAAGTATTGAAATCAATTAAGCATTATTCATCATATCTAATTAACAAGGTTCATTGACATTTCCAAGAAACTAAAAACTCTTAATATTAGTTTAAACCATCTTATAACACTATGCAATCCATCCGCTTGCTCCAACATAACAACCCACCACAAAACCAATCACAAACATTACAAGTATAGAGTATTTACAAGTATTGAAATTAATTAAGAACTATTCATCACATTTAATTAACATGTTTCATTCACATTTGCAAGAAATTAAAAATACTTCCAATATTAGTTTAAACTACCTTATAACACCATGCAAGCCACCGCTTGCTCCAACACAACAACTCACCACAAAATCAATCACAAACGGCGACGGATTTGGTATGGGATCTTAAACGGCGACGGGTTTGGAGCTTAGGTTCTGTAGCTTGGTATGGGAGAAGGAGGAAATTTTTTTTGACCGAAATGAGTTTGGGCTTTGTTGCTTGGTACTATGGGAGTATTTATGATGAAGCCTTTAGCGACGAATTATTTCGTCACTATTGCTTCCTCTTCGTCGCAAAAGGCATTAGGCTTTTAAGCTTTTAGTGACGAAAATTAATTTCGTCACTAAAGAACCCAGATTTGTAAATATTTTTAGAGACGAAATTCATATTTCGTCACTATAGCATACTTTTAGTGACGAATTGTGATTTCGTCACTAAAACAATGAGGTGCAAAACTATTATTATTTTTAGTGACGACTATTTTTCGTCACTAATTCTATCTTATAGTGACGAAAATATTTTCGCCACTAATACTATCCACAGCAATACCTACAGTGACGAAATATTTCGTCACTAAAAATTTTAATTTTTAGCGACGAAATATCTCGTCACTAAAGATAAATTAAGCTCGCGCCCAAGTTTCCCTCCATTGGCGCCCATTTTTCAGATCACAATAGTGATGAAAAATAATTTTCGTCACTAAATGTTATATTTTTTGTCATTATTAGTGATGAAATTAATATTTCGTCACTAAAGCTGTATTTTTAGTGACGAAAAATATTTCCTCACTAATTTTCGTCACTAAAAATATATTTTGTTGTAGTGTATAAAAATCAAAGTTATAGCTGTTGAATTATCATGATAACGAGCTCTAATTGAAAAAAACTTTTTAACTTTCGAACATATAGCAAATCACAGTCATAAAGTGTTTTAAAGTCGTTACACGCTTACACTTGTAACTATACGATTTCACATCGGATCTAAAATTTTCAATTGATTTGAATTCAGTTTTTTTTTTTTTGAGATTTTCGATCAAAATTGTATAAAGTTGATTTTTTTTTTTTCACTATTAAATCTAGGGTTCAATTCAATTAATTAGCAATTGATTAAAATATTTTTGATTTTCTCTTCTCTCACAGTCTCTCTCTTTTCTCCTCTGATATTTTCTCTAAACAAATATATATAAAACCAAAGTCTCTGAAACTCTCACAATTTTTCACGTCAACACAATATTTAAATAAAATTATTGTAACACAAATTGAAGTCATACAAGAGAAAATTATGCAATGGTGCAGTTTCTTAATCAATTTAAGATGTTATAAATTTATTTTAATTTACCTCACAAATAAGTAGGTTCCCGTGCATTGCACGGGTTAGCGACTAGTAATATTATAATACATATGCTTTTGAGGCATAAAAAAATTACAAGTTATTTATTTTTATATATGCTTTTAATTGATTTAAAATCTATTCTATATTTAGTCCCTTCATTGGAATTTTAGTAAATCACGGAAATCCTTAAGTACTTCGGAGCACCGAGAAATGATGCTCTCTCATGAAATGGGGTAATTATTGGATACTCCTAGAGTACCATAAATGCGTACTTCTTCCTTTCACATAACAGTGGGTCATACTAATTAAATTTATGATGAGACCCACAATTTATGTGAGAAAGAAGAGTACACATTTATGGTACTCCTAGAGTATTCAATAATTTTCCCATGAATGATGCTCTTACATTCATGGTGGATCCTACCATAAATTTAATGAGTGGACTTTACCATGAATGTGAGAGGAGAGAATATCATTCTCCATATTTTAGGAGTGCCTAAAAATTACTTGTAAATCATTATATAATTTCATATACAAATTCAATCATAATAAATATTTAATGCCAATTATATGGTTCCATATACAATAATTTATTTAATTGTTTAAAAGTATATTAATAATTATCAAAGTTTATATTTAGAAAAAAAAAAATGAATTTGTTTAATTATGTATAATTTATATATATAAAAAAAAACCTTTCATTAACGGCCTAATTTTTTTTTTAAACGAAAGGTATAGAAACACATGCGTAATTAATCCTAAGTCGGAGTCCCACTCCTAACCGGCCAAGGAAATAGCGTTTTTTTGTTTCTTAATTTTTTATACTCAACCGACAATCATACTCCAGTATAAAAGAAGAAGCTGCTTCTTTCTGTTTTCATACTTCCATCCCAAGAAAACACTAACCTCGCTCAATGTATCTCTCTCACTCTGAGAGTAACATGATGGTGGATTATGAGAGTGACATGATGGAGGACTATGGTAACGAAGATGATCTTTTGCCTTGGTTTAGGTTTCGACCAACGGATGTTGAGATAGTTGAACATTATCTCTACAATAAGGTACATGGCTTACCCCTGAGTTCAAACGACGTTTTGATTGACTGTGATCTCTATGGAGAAAAGGATTCCTGGAGTTGGAGGAAATACTTCAAGGACAGCGATGAGACTAGTCTTTACTTCTTCACGAAACTGAAGAAAGTGACAACCAATGGTTCAAGAATACAGAGGGCCACTCCCTACGGCACATGGAAACTCAGTAACGATAAGCCAATATATCGAGATAAAGCTAAGAAGGACCAAATTGGCTCTATGAGAAGTCTTAGTTATATGCCCCGCAAAGGGTTCAAATCTACCATCGGCCGATGGGTCATGCATGAGTTTAGACTGGCGGGGAGTCTCCTATGCAATAAACAGGTAACTATCTTTAAAAATTTTGAAAGAAAGAAAGTTTCTTTGTTGCATTCTCGTTAATTTCGAGTTTCTATGTTTGAATGATACTACATTACGTGCTATTGGTTGTTTAGATTATTGGGTTGTTAAAATTTGCAAAAAATTTATTTTTATGTTTTAGTCTATGAGTATTTTAATATTTGAAAGTAATTAAGGTTATTTTGTAAATAGTGATTAGGGTTTTGTTGGCCAAATAGAACTAGAGTTTAATTTTCATCTATAAGCAAAATATTGTACTCTAGTTTCTGACTCCAACCAACACTAGGAGTCAATTAACGTAGTGCTAACTTTGAGTGGTTTTCTTTGTTTGAAAGAAATTAAGAAAGTTTCTTTGTTGCATTCTTGTGTTATCATTTATTTCCAGTTTCTATATTTGAATGATATTACGTGCTATTGGTTGTTTAGATTATTGGGTTGTTAAAATTTTCAAAAATTGTATTTTTATGTTTTAGTTTATGAGTATTTTAAAATATTTGAAAAAAACCTTATTTTGTAACAAGGTAATTAGGGTTTTTTTGGCTAAATAGAACTAGGGTTTAATTTTTCTATATAAGCAAAATATTGTACTCTAGTTTCAACTCCAACCAACACTAGGAGTCAATTAACCTAGTGCTAACTTTTAGTGGTTTTCCTTGTTTGATGCTAAGCAAACCTAAATGTTGACTCATGCTACATAATATATATATTTTTTTCGTTTTTAAATATTTTATCTTTTTATCATGCTACGTAATATTTTGTGGTATATTGTTGTTTAGATAACGGGGTTGTGCTTTTCATTATCGGGGTTATGAATATCTTACTGCCATGGTGTTTATATTGCATGGATTGTGCTACTTTGCGTTAAGTAAATGCATAAATACATTATTGGCTTGGTTTCCTATTTGTTTATGATGGTATGGGAGTCTTGATATTACCTTCCGAATCTCTCTAGTGTATTTGGTGTCATTTGATTGATTGACTTGTTAATAAGAGTAAGATTTGTATTTTTATCACTTCTCTCTGTTAAAAATTTGGTTCTTATTTATTTCTATATAAATTGTTTCTGATTTTCCTTTTGTAGCCTTATTGATTTGATAAATATCTTTTCTTAGCTTTTATTAAACAGCACTTAATCAACATATTTTTTTTCTTGCAGTATGAGGATTACGTGATTTGTAGGATCGAAAGCCAACGAGATAAGGAAAAAGAAGACAGGCTTATAAGTGGGGTCATTCAAAATGAAGAGCATTCTGTTGAAATATTTGAGCAACAGAAAGATGGCGGCATGACTAACACTAAGTTTGCGGATGACATTGATGACATCAAATTAGAACAGTTGGAGGCTTACGTTTCATCGTTAGAATTTGCATCACGCCCATGGGAATGGGATTGGGCGGCAATAGACACAACATCCTCAAACCTTCATGCTGCCAATGCCTTTGAGGCTTAGACACTTTCTGTTTCTCTTTACAGCACTAGTTATGGATTTATTTAGTTTTCGATTCTTTTGTTTTGAGTACATATGTAATTTTCAAGCTATTCTGTATATTGGTTGATCTTCCAACTATAATAAAAAATTAAGATTTGTTCCTCTCTGCATATGCTCTAGTATTGTAGCAAAATATTTTTGGTTCATTTCTTGTTAGTGCCAAATTGTTTTGTAGCTGTTTCACTTATATGGAAAGTTAGATTCATTGATAAGAGTTTGCTGTAGAATCCAAAGTTTTTATAGCATGTTGACCTATCTTTATATTTATTTTTCAATTGAAGGGTACAATTTGGGAGAAATTATTAGGTCCATCGGGAGGGCTGAAGTGGTTCTTCCAACCAATAAAATGATGCAACTTATATAAATGTGTGAAATCGATTAGCTTCCTTGTAAACACAAGAAATAAAAAATAAAAAAAATCACCAAATGATGTCACATTTGCATGAATGACGACATTTTATTGGTTATGAGGACCAAAGAGGATCACCCCAACAATCCTTTGGTGGACCTAATAATTTCTCACAATTTGAGTCTATTGAATTTAGTATCACTAATTTCTTGCATCTTTAATTTGTTACTATCGTCTATTCCTACTTATGTTCGTTTGGATACTTAATGTAATTGAATTTTAGTGTCATTAGTTTCTAACTTGAATGATCTTTCTTTCCATTTATCCTACTCAATTGTTTTATACTTTTAGTTGCTATTTTTATCTAACATGTTGAAACTTAGCTGCTGAATGATAATCTGTCAATCACAAAACTGAAATGAAAAATTATGGATAAGCAAATTAATAATCTATATATTACTAAAAGCTGAAGCGTATAGCATTTAATGTTGTTACGCTCACATTGAGCCACATCAGCAGCCACGTCATCATTTTTTGTTTTCAATTTTTGTTATATATATATTTTATAACATTTTCTCATTAATTTAAGGCGACTTAAAAACTCCATTATTTAAAAATTAAAATATCTTTTAACAATTATTATTATTATTATTATTATTATTGTTACTAATTTTCCAAAACTCTCCATCCCTTTTACCTCTTCATCTCTCCACTACTTTCTACTTTAATATCATTCTTTCTCTACCTTTTTGTCTTCCTTTATTTTGACCCTTCTTATTCTCAATATCTTACTATAAATTTGACATTTTTCTTTTCATTTTATGTATAGTTTTCTCACACAAAAAATGTTACTTCTCTCTCTCTCTCTCTCTCTCTCTCTCTCTCTCTCAATTTTTTTTCATTTTTTGTTTGATTTTTTTTTTTTATATTTTCATTGCATCAATTCTTTTGGTTGATGAATTTTTATGTTAATTAGAATTCTACTTTGGGTTGATGCAATTTATTTTTATGTTATAAGTTATAATCTTTTATCTTTTCATTCTATGCATAATTTTCTCACACAAAAAAAAGTTACTTCTCTCTCTCTCTCGCTCGCTCTCTCTCTCTCTCTCTCTCTCAATTTTTTTCATTTTTTGTTTGATTTTTTTTTTCATTGCATCAATTCTTTAGGTTGATGAATATTTATGTTAATTAGAATTATACTTTGGGATGATGCAATTTATTTTTGTATTTTAAGTTATTATCTTTTATATTTTCTTTGATTAAATATTATCCTACTGCATTATGCATATAGTATATAATAATATAATGTTATTATATTACATAGAATGATTTGGATAATTTGATGTTTATTGCTATATAGTTTGTTTTTACCTCTCATATTATTATATTCAACATTTAAATCAAGTCACATCCTCTACGCTGTTAAATTATGCAGCACAAATTAAGAAAATGGCTAGACACAAACTTGCCTTCCTTTACCATACGTTGAGGAAATCAATATATTTATGTGATAAAGGGTCATATAATTTATAATTTAGATAGCATCATTTGAATGTGACTAGGCCCATGGATTGAGCAATTTGTAGACTTAAAAAGGTTATTGAGAATGAACTTTTTGAATTAAGTCTAACAAAATATGAATTACTATATATCATTTAGATAAAAGCTTTTATCATAGATACATTAATATTTTTTTTTTTGCCACATATTTAAATCACGCAAACTTAATAATTTTATATTATGTGTTAGCATAGTCTCTGTTTATTTTTCTTCTTCTTCACAAAAATATTATGTATCATCTTTAAAGGATGCCAACAATATTGATCTTATGAGAAAAGTTACATAAAATATTGAGAAAAAAAATTTTATATTACAATATACTAAAAATGTTTTACACATTCATCTATTTTAATTTATATTTTTTCCAAAATAAAATTTTAATTTAGATATTTATAAGTAAACAATGAAATAATGATTTATGAATAATAAAAAAAAAAATATATATATATATATCTATACATATTTATCTTGTGCAGTTGTAGCTTTACATATACTTTTGCATTTATATATTCATCTACTTTAATTAGATATTTATAACTTAATAATGAAATCTATAAACAAGGTGATTAAAACAATCATATTTGCACAATTCAAAAAGTCATAATTTCTTTTTTCAAAAAAAGGCCGTTTACATTTCTTTGGAATTATTTTTAAATTTTTTTTATAAAATCTTTGACATACCACTAACCTAACCACTTCATACATTAAAAAAATTTATGGCTCATTATTATTTCCGTTAATATATTATGGATATCTTAATTGATTGAGACCAAACTAGAGAAATGTCTTTCATATTTCCTTGAAAATTTAGAAGGAAAAAAAAAAAAAAAAACTCCTTTGACATACCACTAACGTAATTACATCTATAACTATACTATTTAAGCCATCTATGATATCTATTTCTCATTGATAACCACAAAATTTACAACTAATAAGGGAACATACAAAGTAATAAAGAATAAATGAAGGAAGAAAAAAAGAAATGAAATCAAACGTTAATTAATAACTATTATTTGGAAAATAAAAATGTGATAAAGAGGAGTAAGAAATAAAATAGAGATGACTATACAGATGACATTAAAAACTTTATAGTGCAATAAAATCAACAATTAAATATAATAATACAAAATAGTAACTTAAAAATAATCAAATTTTAACTAGGAAAATTATATATATATATATATATATATGTATGTATGTATATACATATATAAATCATAATCTTCATACACCATGACTTAAAAAAATTATTGAATAGTTCTACTTTTTATTTAATGTCTATTTTATACAAATCATCAACCATAAATATATGATGATAGTAAAAAATGTTATAGACAAAATTATGAAAAATATGATAAAACTATTTTTTTTTCTTTTTTAAAAACTCATTATTAAGTCTAGGGAGTAAAATAGTATTTTATCTAAAAAATCATCACGCACAACGCGCGGGTCTGCGACTAGTTTTATAATAAATTGAAATTAATCATGTTCAATTTTCAATGATTTGATACTTGATGTGAATTTCAACTATTACCAGATTAAAGATATAGGTTTCCCACTAATGAAAAAAATAAATAGTCAAGTAATGAGAGAAAGTATCACTTTGAACTTAAAAAAAAAAAGTTATGAGAGAAAATCTCAAAATAATAATGTAATACGATTTTAAAATATCAGTCTGTGAAAGGCAAATACGCTATAAGACTGCTGGATTTGCGTGGTTTCCACACTTTCCAGCTTTCCTTTTCTTCCCTTGATATTTCTTTACATGTTGATGCATATAAATATATATATATATATATGTGTGTGTGTGTGTGTGTGTGTCTATATATAAGGGGGGGAATCCTCTATATTGCTTTGAAACTGACAAGTGCTTTTCTACCATTTCATTCTAGAATTTCAAGATAATCCTTGTCGGAAGGAAACAATAACCCTTGTTTTACATTGATATTGCTCTAGGCAATGCTTTTTTACACACTGATTATCCACATAATGAAAGAGATCAAATACATAATGTCCAAAACTTACTTCAATATGCCTAAACAATCAAGAAAGAGCTAATCATGACTCCCACATTAATAATAGGCAATCAAAATCACCACCAAATTTCAACTGTATTGGCTGGGAAGCTTCCTTATGGTGACCTAACAATCTATAGAAATGCAGCCTTGGGAAAGGCTTGAATTTTCAGCTTTGCCCACAAAAGGATTAATTCTCACCCAAACAAGAGAGAAGACTGAGGCCAAAAGCACTGACCACAGAACAACAATGGTTGGTGTTCGGTTTTGGCGACCCATGAGACCCTTGAGGAAGGGGTATAAATGAAGAATCACCCAGAAGGCAAAGAACACCTTGCCAAAGAGAGGTCCCCAAGCTTCATACCCTTTATTAAGTGCATCTGAAAATCCAGCAACAACACCAACCAAGTTGATTATGATCAACGTTGTTGGAGGGATCAGAACGGTTGTCCACTTGACAATGTAGAGCTCACCAAACTCTCCATCATCAGCTGCCTTTGAAGTGACAGTGAAGTTGGTGTCAACTCCAGCTAACATCTTCAGGAAACCTTGGAAGACAGCAAAGAGATGGGCTGAAACACCTCCAATCACCCAGAACTGCTCATTACGCCACCAGTCTTCTATGCTGATACCACTCCACCGTAGCTCGAGCACACTTGTCACGATGATGGACATGAAAAGGCCAAGAAACAGGGTGCTTGCTAGGTTGGAAAGCTGATCCAAAATAAAATGTCTCATGTGAAGTAAGTTCTATGAGTAAATGGCTTCAAACCATAATCATGAGAGACAAAAAAGTAGCCAGGTTAAATTTTTAATCAAATGTCAAAGTTAATAACATTACTTCAGTGGTCACTGATTTTGAATATTGACAAAGCTCTTTTTTAGGAAGTTAAGAAGAGCACCCTATAGTCATACAAGGCCTCGTAAAATAGTAAACTGATGCATTTTTCATACTTGTTTCAAATGTATAAATTGCATCCAACTTTTTCTTTATTTCTATGTTGGCCAATGTTATTATGTAACAACCTAACAAAGCCACCCCCTGATATGGTTTTAAATAATGAATTTACGTTGCAAATAAGTATCTAACTATTTCAAATTCTTCAATAACTTTTGATAACTACTGAAGATAAAAAACACACTGTCTGTAAATTTTCAACAGGAAGTACAAGAAATTACCGTTGGTATGATGAATTTTCCAGTGAGAAGGCAAACTGCAGGAATTGTGCAATAGGCAATGAGAGGGAGGGATGTAAATGGATAAACAATGGTGTTTGTATATGCTAGTCTTTGAAGCCATTTGAGGCGGCCTCCTGCAAACCCATACCATAGGGGACAATGTCTGCTAAGGAAAATCTCCACAGACCCAAGTGCCCACCGGAGAACTTGATGCAATCGATCAGAAAGATTGATAGGGGCTGAACCTTTGAATGCAGGCCTTACGGGCATGCAGTAAATAGATCTCCAACCTCGGCAGTGCATCTTGAAACCAGTTAAAATATCCTCAGTGACTGAGCCATATATCCAACCAATCTGGGAAGTCAGAATAAAAATTGTGAATTAATCATGGGTGAGAAGGTAAGATCTAGTAATGGTTAACGCTCAAGTAAAAGATTAGAGGTAAATGCAACACAACTTAAAGCCAAAAGATAATAACGGATGGGCAACAAAGAAGGAAAGGAAACTTTCCCCAGCAGAAGGCCACACCCAAGCCAGCTGTAATTAAAACTGAAATCGGAACTAAAATTTTATCTATTAATTTTGTAAAGATTGTAATGAATTCACATGCTAGAATAATTGCAATAATAGCACCTGATTTTCAAATGAGAACAAGAATAAAATAAAAAAGTCCACCTCTTTTCCCCATGCGGTCTTTTCTTCATAACCACAGCCGATGACATGAATTGCTTCATTAATCAATGCGGCTGGGTTGACAGATTCAGGAACTCCACCATTTTCCATTAGTGTAGACTCAATAAATACAGAAGACAAGCCAAAAGTTTTCTCAAAGCTCATCTGGGAGATCAGCATTGACCTTTCATGCTCATCATAATCTGCCCAAAGAAAACCAAAAATATATTAATTATTGAAAACTCTGTAAACTATTTGCGTACATCCAATGGCCTCAATAACTAGACTTACTATCAATCTCCCTGAGGTTAAAGATTGCTGCATCTAGCTCTTCCCGTTTTGCATCTCGGTAAATGTCTGAGGGATCTTTAGGAGTCTTCTTGGAGGGGCAGCAACAAGAGCAGCAGCCACACCATGAGCAGGATGAGGAGGAAGACTTAGGTAAGCTGGGCATAGAACTCGGCCCATAGCCATAAAGTGCTTGCCTATTGAAAACACAACCTGTTCCCACATAAACTGGTCCTTGAAGGCCATCTAATCCTTTCATGTTAACCTGAAATTGAAATGAAGAGATTCTCAACACTCAGAGGTCTCCAACTTTTATGATTATGCATGGACCAATATCAGCATTGTGGCATTAGCTCGTTTCCCTCAAATGATTCTATTTCATTTTTTAAAAATGACATGTTAAAAGGCAATTGGTACAATGCATCTATTTCTATACATCAATTGAAGACAGAAATTGTGAGTTGGACTTCAACACAACTCAATTATTTCTTTTTATTTATTTATTTTTTGAGAATATAATTATTTCTTTTTATAGTTTGACCTAATTACCAAAACTCCCAAGCATATTAATAAGCCAAATTTGATAAAATCTTTTGTGACGGATGAATTTCTGATATACTTGAAAAAGAAATAATATTTTTATTTCTTTAAAATATAAGTCATTATAAGGGAAATATTAAAAAAAATGGAGGGGATAAGCTAGCTTTAGACTTACATCAAAGAAAACCGTGTTTCGGTTGGCATATCTGTCACTGCGATCAATGCCATCAAACCTCTGAGGGAACTGCACGTAGCATAAATCTCGACCAACTTGTGGATCCATCAAGAAACACATTGCCTCACGAACCGCCTTGCTATTATTAACATAATGATCACAGTCAAGGTTGAGGATGTAGGGAGCATTTGTAAGAACTGCCGATACTCTAACCTGTACAAATCCAACCATTCAAATAAATTGTAATGTTTGAGTTCCTATGAAAATCATTAATTTTGAGAAAGTATGTGAACATACCAGAGCATTTTCAGCACCAGCTTTCTTGTGGTGCTGGTAGCCTGGTCTCTTTTCTCTGGATACATAGACCAGTCGAGGAAGTTCATTTCCCTCTATATCATGGGCACCAGTATGTCCAAGGAATACCTGAAGTGGGTGGAAAAATGCTATATGTGAAACTTATTACATTTTCAAACTATGAGGTAGCAGTTGAAAAAATTTTCTAATAAGAGATGTAAGAACTGATGTGGATTGATAGTTGATAAAACTTGAAGTACTTTGACAACAGAAAAGAAGAAAAAATATCCACTCAGAAATTATCTTTGAATAATAATAGTTTTAAATAAAAAATCCATAGACAGCTTATAAGTAATCACCTTAAGCTTCAAATCCTACAGCTTAAGGATTAGTTAAGTTCTAGTTTCTTTCTAGATACTAGATGATTCTGAAATGTAAGATATTTAAAAGCTAGATATTGCACAATTAACTAAAAGCGTAAACCACAAAATTGTCTATAAGATAGATTTACCTGAATCATTCCCGGGTGGTCACGGGTGTTATTCCCTGGCCAAGATGTTCCATCTTGCATTGTCCAGCCTTCTTCCGGTGTTTTCTGAGCCTTTGCTACTAAACCATTAATTCGCACTTTAAACTCTTCATAATCTCTCTGTAACAAGATAAAATCCAAAATTTGAGATGGTTGCTTTTAGAGACCATTATTACAACTTAAGAATCCATTAAAATATCAAAGTGGAATGAGCAATGGACAAGTTGTAGCCAGATAGATTTTCAGTTGCTTACCTTCATTGCTCTACGTTCCTTGACAAAAGAAGGTTGCACTTTATCCTTCAAATAGTCAATCTTCTGTGCAAAGTAAAACTCAGGTGCACGTGGTTCAATTGCAAATTTTTTGCAGAACGGTACCCACTTCCTTGCAAATTCAGATGTTTCAACAAGAGATTCAAATGAAAGCATGGCAGCTCCATCATCTGACAAATAGCAGGAGACTTTATCCACAGGGTAGTCCACAGCAAGGATGGAAAGCACGGTATTGGCAGTGATCAACGGTGGTTCTTTCAAAGGGTCAACTGTACTCACAAAGAAATCCACAGCAGCAAGCTGGGAGGGTTCACCCTCTCTTTCAAACCTGACATAGTAGTGAGTTTAAGTATCCCATGTATGTATTCAAAAATAGCTTTCATAATTATGTTTTAAGTTTTTCAATAAAGTAGATCCATTACTATATGCTACTTAGTGAATGCTAATTCTCTTCATTTGTAACCTTATGTTAAATTACTTGCAGATTCAGCCTAAGCCTACTAAGCTTGACATGTAATTCATAGGTGACATGAGACCATGATTCAGGGCCAATATATAATAATATAGTTAAAGGAGACATGAGATCAAGATTAAGAACATTAGTTGAGAATGCTTGACCAGGTTTAATGCTAAAATGTCAAGTTAAATGAGAGAAGTATGAGTTTCACAGAGGATCTGATACTATCGAACACTTTCAAATAAAAAATCTTGTGGCACTACTAAAACTTTCAAACAATTACAGCTATCATCTTTGACATCTACAGTCATCCATATAAGAGTGATGTATGTACCTTGCAGACAGCCTTTCGATAAATGTCTCCCTATTGATTGGAGACCATTTAGGGAACTGATCCAATACCCAAGAAAAAGCAAACCATATCTCACATATGACAGAAGTGAGCCACAGACCAAAAGCACTATCAACAGGATGTGTTATTCGGTACTGGAAGAAGAGTGACAAAATTATCAATCGCATGATTATAACAGCTCTATATGGTGTGAGCTTGCTGGATGGAATCGGAATAATAGCTGAAAGTGGTTGTGCAGCATCTGGGGACCTGAAAAAGCAATGGAAATATCTGATTAATATATTTAGTTTTGTTGAACAAAGCAAAATTTGATATATCAATGGGGAATGGTCAAAGACAGAGACTAAAAAATGCAATGAATTTGCTCTGTTCCCCTTCAGAATATCATACAACAGAAAGCGCCACTATGATTTTTTTTTCACACCTTCATTAAAAAAAAAACCCATTTATATGATGCTAAAGAAAAAAATAGGAAGTTGAATCTTATTGCAAATATTTTGTGTGTACTGATCCGTTTTATTGCAATTAAGGGTTTCTAGCAGAGAAAAATCATTGCCAATTTGGTGAGAACAAAATAGAAACCACACGAAGTAAAAAATTTAACTATACAAATTAATTCATCAAGGGCTTAATAAACAAATAGTTCCTTTCATCCATGGCTTAACGTACAAAGGATTTGATAGCATGACCACAAAGAAAAAGACCATAGCCATAGGAAAAAGCTTTAAGCCATGCATGATTTAAGTAGTATTTTACAAACAAATTAAAAAAAAAAAACTTGTCCCTCTAGTTATCCTTTTTTATTTATGTCTTAAACCATCCTATCTTCTACATTTCTTATCCATTGACTCTTAGGAAATCTATTTTTCTTGTCACTTACAGTTTCTCTTCCATCTGCTGCTCAGATGGAACTTGATCATCCCTTTCAGCCTTAATTTCAGCCTTAGTAGCAGCCTTTTTCTTTTTGTTCTTCTTATCCTTCCAACTTTCCACTCTATTCTTCCAGATTGGATTCCCAGATTCATCATTTAATTCTTCAAGAAAACACCAAGTAATGTAAATACCAAATCTATTAAAATGGAATAGAAAGATCAACACAACGCAAGAAATTAATATTACTTACCACTATCCACTGTGGATACACTACTGACATGTCTAGCGTGAAGTCCAACTTCCTGTACAAACCAAGATATTGATACCAAGCTTTCAACATCACAACTTTCTTGAAATGTATTTAAAGGTTGAATGTTTAATCAACATAGCTCGGAAGAGGCTTTGCATTGCACTTCCTCAAAATTGCGTGTCACTACTACTTCCACCTAGAGTTATATTTTATATGTATAAAACAGAATTTACAACAGCAATTACCTGAGGATCACTGAGGTGAGCTGCCATAGTGGATCGATTGCCTGAAACCTTCACTTCAGCATCATCCAGTGAGTTCTCTAGGGAATTCAAAGACACAATTAGCTTAGGATACTAGACAAAGCGATGCACGTTTAATGGAGAAGGCACATAGCTACAAAACTAGAACAACCCATTTTTCTTTCTAGAAGTCATCCCTAATTGTTTAATTCAATTTTTCTGAAGTAGAGAGAAAATATAAGAACTTTAATAGGGAGAGAAACAAAGCCATGTGGATGAATTTTCTTTCTTCTCCTACATTTCCCTAGAATTGAAAAGTTAACGAGATTTTCAACAATTATTAACATTACGAATGCAAGAGAAATCAGCAGAACAAAAATATCATATCCCCAATTGTATTGGCTCAATCAATGTCTTTAAGTTTGTACAAATGATCATCATATAATGTTGTCAAATTTATCCCATACATGGCTGACCTCAATGGCAATTACCCACATAATGATATGCATAAATTTAACCAAAAAACATAAACTTGATCAAGAAATTTGAAGTTAGAGATACAATACCATCATATGGAGCACCACAACGCAAGCAAAGTTTGCGCCCCTCCTTAATCTCCAAGTCAACACAAGCCTTGCAAATGGAGAAATTGCATTCATGGCAAGCCACAAACAATTCCCCATTGGCATTGACTCCAACTTGCTCACCACAAGAATTGCAAACAGGAACTCCAGACTCCATCATTTTGATATTCACTTCACTTCAGCTCCAGTACTTTTTCCTAAGAGACCCAATGGGTTGTTTTTGATTTTATATGAATGAATGACCCCCAACGAAAGGTAGGGAATGGTGGTGTGTATGAAGCAGTGGTACATGCATTTTTGTAATGGTGAGAAGGGGTTGAGAGGGCGGTGGTTGAAAGGGTATGGAGGTTGGGGTGTTGGTGTCATTTTTTTTTTCTTTTTCTGATTTTTTCAGCTCTGCAGAGACAGAGAGACAGAGAGTGTGGCAACGTCAATCTGTTTGGTTCAAAGAGAAACGAGTTTGAAATATTGCGGGAAGTGTAAGGAATGGTTTCGGTTGAGAGGGGTACATCTTTAACCAACCAATCTTGCAGACTAGTCTAAGGTCTAAGGAAAGACGAACCTGGCACTGCCATGTCAGACCAACTAAATCTAAATAATAAAAAAACAAAACACCTCGTGCCCTCAAAAAAAAAAAAAAAAAATGTAATTAATTTCATTCTTTAAAATTTCATCCAATTTTTGTCTCTTAAATATATATGAAATTAAAATTTGACAATAATATTTGTTTCATATAAGTTCTATGTAAAAATAATTTCTAGAAGAAAATGGGAGGCCAGGCCTTGGCCCATATTTATCTTCAAGAACAAATATCCAAAAAGGGAAGAGAAGAGAATGTGAGGCCCATTTCTATCTTGATACTTATTTATTTATTTATGAATCTTGCTACATACACTATGAATCCATTCAGCTTTTGATTTACAACCGTCTCTACCATATCTTAAATATAAGAATAGTTCAATCTTTTTATTAACACATTATTGATCTACCAGGCCACAAAATTTAGAAAAAAAAATCATTCATTTGTTGTTCTCTCGTTTTTGTTCAAGCGTGTCTGATGAGGGCCTTAATAACTTTTTGTATGAATTTTGTTTGAGCAAAAATGATTTTTCGTTAGTGAAAATACTATTTTTCGCAACCCATAATCACATTCAACTTGTTTAATGGATTCCTATAAAAAAAACTTATTTAATGGATTTCTAATCTAACCCAAATACTTCAATCTCAATTTTGGAATCTCTCTTTATCTCTGGTAGATACAAGGTCTTAATTAATAGATGGATAAAATTTAGGTACAAGAAATTGAGAATTGTACACTAGGTTTCTCAATTAAATTCAAACATATGGTTGTGTTGACTAATAAAGTACAAATAAAATGAACTTTTTTAATGACATTTAATTTCAATGAAATGATACGTTTGATAATTAACAATTTTTGAGATGATGCTAAAGTGATTGGATTTTCTCTTTAAAACACAAATGATGAGTGAATTTGGCACCAACTGTTCAAGTGATGGGACAGGAATTAAAAGGCAAGTTCTTTTCTGTCATTTCATTCCCTATAGAATTTCAATTAATGGAAGGAAATACCAATCCCCGTTTCACTTTGATATTGCTCAATCAAGGCAATGCTTTTCCACTCAGAGATTATCCAACACTCAGGAAAAGATAATATATTTGTTCAAAACTTACTTCAATATGCCACAAAAGTCAAGAAACAGCTAAACATGGCTCCCACCTCAACAATAGGCAATCAAAACCATCATCAAAAACTATGGGAAGCTTCATGTAGTGATATCACAATCTATAGCAATGCAGGTTGGGGCAATGGTTGAGCTGTCAACTTTGCTCACAAAGGGATCTATCTTCACCCAAATAAGAGAGAACACTGAGGCCAACAGCACTGACCAAAGAACAACAATGGTTGGAGTCCGGTTTTGGCGACCCATGAGACCCTTCATGAATGGAAAGAGATGAGAAATAACCCAGAAAGCAAAGAAATTCTTGCCAAAGAGTGGCCCCCATGCTCCAATTCCCTTGTTAAGTGCATCAGAAAATCCAGCAACAATGCCAACAATGTTGATTATGATTAGTGTTGTTGGAGGGATGAGAAGCGTTGTCCACTTGACAATGTAGAGATCACCAAACTCTATGTCATCAGCTGCCTTTGCAGTTACTGTGAAGTTGGTATCAATTCCACCCATCAGGTTGAGGAATCCTTGGAAGACGGCAAAGAGATGGGATGAAACACCTCCAATCACCCAGAACTGCTCATTTCTCCACCAGTCTTGAATGCTGACACCACTCCACCACATCTCAATCACATTAGTAAGAATGATGGAGATGGTAAGGCCAAGATAAAGGAGGTTTCCAAGGTTGGTCATCTGAAACATGAGGTAAGTTCTTTGAGTACATTTTTTGAAAAAATAAACATTAAAAAATTGTAGCAAGATTGGATTTTTTATTATATGTTTAAGTTCATCAAACATGCATCAGTGCTCATTGATTTTGACTATTGACCAACATCTTCATGAAATTTGGAAAAACACCATATAGTCATACCAGGCTTTCTTAAAAATTAATCTGATGCGTTTACATAATTGTATGTAGCCCAGTGTTATTATGTATCAATTTGTCTAAACTACCTCTCCCAAGACCCCAAAAACACAAGACTTCTAATTTTTAAGGGAAAGTACAAGAAATTACCGTATCTGTTGCTACAATAAATTTTCCTGTGAGAAGGCAAATTGCAGGGACTGTGCAGTAAACTACGAGAGGGAAGGATGTAAATGGATAAACAACGGTGCTTATATATGCTAGTCTTTGAAGCCATTTGAGGCGGCCTGCTGCATAACCGTACCATAAGGGACAATGTCTGCTAAGGAAAATCTCCACAGATCCAAGTGCCCACCGGAGAACTTGGTGCAGTCGATCAGATAGGTTGAGGGGGACAGAACCTTTGAATGCTGGTCTTAAGGGCATGCAGTAAATTGATCTCCATCCTCGGCAGTGCATTTTGAAACCCGTCAAAATATCCTCAGTGACCGAACCATATATCCAACCAATCTGGGAGGTCAGAATACAAAATTTGAATTATTACAAAAAAAGAGAGGCTTATATGGGTTTCAAGGTCAAATTTAGTAATGGTTAACGTTCAAGTGAAAGTTTAGATGTAAATGTATGCAGTACAGCTTATGATCCTAACATATTGGCAACCAAGAAGGGAAGCATGAAATTGCCACATGAGAGCAAGAATAAAAAGAATGTACCTCTCTTCCCCATGAAGTCTTCTGTTCATAACCACAGCTAATGACATGAATTGCTTCCTTGATCAATGTTGATGGGTCAGCAGATTCAGGCAATCCACCGTTTTCCATTAGTGTAGACTCAATAAATACTGATGAAGTGCCAAAAGTTCTCTCAAGGCTCATCTGGGAGATCAGCAATGACCTCTCGTTCTGATCATAATCTGCAACGAAAAATCCAAGCATATCTTAATTACTGCACGAAATGTCTGTTTAACTATTTTTCTTCACAACTAGTCTTACTTTCAATCTCCTTGAGGTTAAAGATGCCAGCATCAAGTTCTTCCTGTTTTTCATCTCGGTAAGCCTCTGAAGGATCTTTAGAGGGCTCCTTGGAGGAGCGCTTGCCAAACCATGAGCGGGATGGGGGAGGAGCCGTAGGTAAGCCAGGCAAAGAAGGAGGTCCATAACCATAAAGTGCTTGCCTATTGAAAACACAACCCGTTCCCACATAAAATGGTCCTTGAATGCCATCTAGTCCTTTCATATTAATCTGAAATTGGAATGAAGAGATTCTCAAAACTCCGAAGGCTGAATACTTTGGTAATTATGCTGGGACTCCATCACAGCATAATTTTTTTTTTCTTACATTCTTCTATTTTATTATGAAAATGTGATATGTCAATTTGCAAATGGGATAATACATCTTCTTCTATTCATAAATTGAGGAGAGTAAAATTTGACTTGGACTTCAACTAAAAAACACAGCTTGAATCGAAATGCTTCTGAATCCTTAATATTTACCATATATGAAGTTATAAACCAGTTTCCAAATCCTGAAATACTCACCAAATATTAATGTAGAAACTTATTTTCCTTTATTTTATTTTAATCATTTGACAATAAAACTCCCAACTTGATTGATTAATTAACTATTATAAAGATCTGTCTATGATGGATGAATTTCTGATATAGTTTGACACAGCTTTGAAATTTATATTTCTTACTTTCATAATATAGATAAGTGCTTATAAGGAAACTAACAAAAAAAATGGATATATCCATACGTACTATCTTTAAACTTACATCAAAGAAAACTGTGTTGCGGTTGGCATATCGATCACTACGATCAATTCCATCAAACCTATTAGGGAACTGCACATAGCATACATCCCGACCAACTTGTGGGTCCATCAAGAAGCACATCGCCTCACGAACTGCCTTGCTATTGTTAACATAGTGATCACAATCAAGGTTGAGGATGTAGGGAGCATTTGTAAGAACTGCAGACACCCTAATCTGTAAATCCAACCATTAAAGTGTAATGTAATGTTAGAGTTCCAATGCCAATCATTAATTTTGTGAAACTATGTTAACATACCAGAGCATTTTCAGCACCAGCTTTCTTGTGGTGTCGGTAGACTGGTCTTTTCTCCCTGGATATATAGACCAGTCGAGGAAGTTCATTTCCCTCTACATCATGGGCACCACTATGTCCAAGGAAAACCTGAATCGATGAAAAAAAAAATACCTTTGTTAAAAACTCGTATCTTACAAACAGGGATGCACAATGTAAAAGCATTTTTCTGAGAAGATCTGTAAAAACATCAATGGACTAATAGTCTAAAATTTGTAATTTGGAAAAAGAAAAGAAGAAATTCTATCCATTCAGAAATTATTTTTCCATAATTTCAAGTAAATGCCGATGAAGTCTTCAAGTAATGGCCTTAAGCTTCAAAGTTTACAGCCCAAGAATTAGTTTGAGAAAAAGCCTTGTTTCATTCTATATACTAAATGCTTCCTGAAATGTAAGATATTAAACAACTAAATGTCACACTGTTAATTGAAATTTTATACAAAAAATATAGCTATAAGCTACTTTTACCTGAATCATTCCTGTGTGGTCATTAATGTCATTCCCTGGCCAAGGTCTTCCATCTTGCATAGTCCAACCTTCTTCTGGTTTTTTTTGAGCCTTCGCTACTAAAGCATTAATGCGCACTCTAAACTCTTCATAATCTCTCTATAGCAAAATAGAACCAATTGAGAATGGTTAGTTTTAGAGACACAATAATACATAAGTTTACCAACAATAATACTTAAGAGAAGCAGAATCTGCTGGCCATAAGTTTAATGTGGATTGAATCAAAATTTTAAGATGTCAAAGTGGAATTAGTAATCAAGAAGTTGTAGCTAGACAGCATTTCAGTTGCTTACCTTTATTGCTCTACGTTCTTTCACAAAAGAAGGTTGCACTTTATCCTTCAAATAGTCAAACTTCTGTGCAAAGTAGAACTCAGGTGTACGTGGTTCAATAGCAAATTTTTTGCAGAATGGTACCCACTTTCTTGCAAAGTCAGCCGTTTCAACAAGAGATTCAAATGAAAGCATGGAAGCTCCATCATCAGACAAATAGCAGCAGACTTTATCCACGGGGTAGTCCATTGCAAGGATGGAAAGCACAGTATTGGCAGTGATCAATGGTGGTTCTTTCATTGGATCAACTGTACTCACAAAGACATCCACAGAAGCGAGCTGGGAGGGTTCACCCTCTCTTTCAAACCTGATATGGTAGTGAGTTCAACCATCCCATGTATGTATTTTGGTTCAAAATTTAGCTATCATATTTTTGTTCAAAATGTTCATCAATTAATAAGTCCATTTATATTTTAGTTCGAAGTCTTATTCAATACATATTCTCTTCTTATGCAACCTTACATGTTAAATTACCTGCAGATTCGGCCTAAGCCTACATAAATGACACCCATGATTGGGGGCCAAGATATAAGCACAGAGTAGAGATCAATATCAGAACCATCAGTTGACAATGTTTGTAACCAGGTTTAATTAAAAAGTGACAAGTTAATTAGGAAAGGCGAAGTTTTACAGAGGATCGGATGCTATTGAACCAGCTAGGTACATGCATAAAATCTTATTGCACTAGTAAACACTTTCAAACAATTATAGCTTGCATCTTTGACATCGAAAGCCACAAGTGTGTATACCTTGCAGACAGCTTGTCGATATATGTCTCCCTATTGATTGGAGACCATTTAGGGAACTGATCCAATATCCAAGAAAGAGCAAACCAGATCTCACATATGATAGAAGTGAGCCACAGACCATATGCACCATCAACAGGATGTGTTATTCGGTAATAGAAGAAGAGAGCCAAAATTATCAATCGAGTGATTATAACAACTCTGTATGGTTTAATTTGGTTGGGTGGAATTGGAATAACACTTGAAAGTACTTCTGGAGCCTCTGGGGACCTGCAAAAGCACCACCACATCTGATTAATATGCTAGTCTTGTAAAAGAATTTTGATATATCAATGGACAGTGGTCAAATAAAATTTTTTTTTTTTTTTTTGGTTTTTAAAAATGGGAGCCTTTATGGATATATTTCACCCTAGGTAGAGAGCCAGCTGGGTTAAGCTCAGGCCGTTCTAGCCAGCTGTGTGAGAGTCACCTCGCTTACAACGAGTACACCCTTCATCAAGTATACCCACCAACGAAAGCCTGCTAGTAGCAGGAATCGAACCTGGGCTAGTTAGGCGGAGAGAACGAACCATGCCAGCTGAGCCAAGCCCCCCGTTGGCAATGGTCAAATAATTTGCCATCTCACTGTTTATATTTTAAATCCGTTTAAAAAAAAAAAAACTATGTTAAGAAAATAAAAACAATTGAGGAAGTCTTTTGTTTATTTTTTAAACCAAGTTATCTTCTACATTTCTTATCATCCAATTATTGAAATCTGTCTATGTTTTCTTTTTAACTTACTGTTTCTCTTCCTCTTCCATCTGCTGCTCAGATGGAACTTGATCATCCTTTTCAGTCAAAATTTCAGCCTTAGTTGCAGCCTTTTTCTTCTTGTTCTTTTTATCCTTCCAACTCTCCACTCTGTTCTTCCAGATAGGATGCCCGGATTCATCATTTGTTTCTTCAAGAAAACACCAGTTAACATAAATTCCAAATCCATTGAAATTGAACATAAGGATCTATTTGACAAAAAGATATCAGTATTTCTTACCAATATCCACAGAGGACATGTTACTGATGCGTCTAGCATGATGTCCAACATCCTGTTCAAACCAACATGAATGATATACTATAAGCCATCCTAATATTCTTGAAACGTATTTAAAGGTTGAATGTTTACTCAACAGTACTATAACAAGGGTTTTCATTGCACTTCAAAAATTGACTGTCATACTCCTTCCTTCCTAGTAAATTTTTATATATGATGTATGTATGCATATATAAAACATAGAACTCGCAACTACATTTACCTGAGAGTTATTGGGGTGAGCTGCCATTGTGGATTGATTGCCTGATTCCTTCAGTTCAGCATCATCCACTGAGTTCTCTAGGGAATTCATAGTCACACTATTAGCTTTGGATATTAAATCAATCAACACGCTTATTGATTATCAGAAGAGTGTATAATGGAGAAGACACATAGCAGTATAGCACCCGAAATTAGAGCAGCCCATTTTTCTTTCTAAAAGTCAACCCAACCACTTATACGTCCCTCTACAACGTAATTTTCTGAAATGGAAAGGGAAATTGAAGAAAATGCTTGAAAATAATAAAAGAAGCCATGGTGATACGTACTTTCTTACCTTCAGTGCATTTTCATTAGAACTAAAAAGTCTACTAGAGTATTAATCACTACTAAAGATGTACTACCCAAAGAAATGTCAGCCCGTCAAAAATAGAAATACTTGGCTAACATATGAACCATAAGGGTAAAACTTAGATAAAATTATTAAATTGTCGTACCTTAGGTCTCTCAATTAAATCCAATTGTGTCGTTGCATTAGCCAATGTAACACAAAGGTGATATCTTCCACTCGCAACAATTAAATTCAGCCCCATGGCTTATTGTGATACGTAGCTAGATGGTTGATTTTAATTGAAAATTTTAATATACAACACTTAAAAAACTGGACCTTAGTTTTTCCCAACCTATAATATTATCCACAATGTCTAAATTTTTTTTCTACAAGTGATCACCAGATAATGTTGTTGATTTAGCCTAAATATATGTATGTCTATATATATATATATATATATATATATATATATATATATCTTGGTATCAACTAATGGAACAAGTACGAAAATCATAAAGCACTAATGCAAATATAAACATATCATTTTGATAATCATATGCTAGAATTTTAAGAACCCACATCTAGTTATTTAAAAAAAAAAAAAAAAGAACTTGGTTAAGAAATTTGAAGTTAGAGATATACCACCATATGGAGCACCACAGCGCAAGCATAGTTTCTGCCCCTCCTTAAGCTCCAAGTCAGCACAAGCCTTACAAATGGAGAAATTGCACACATGGCAAGCCACAAACACCTCCCTAGTATTGTCATGCTCACCACAAGAATTGCAAACAGCAGGAACCCCATGCTCAGGCTCCATCATGTTTGTTTCAGTTTCACTTTTCATTAGAGTATGGATGCTGGTTTGATATGAGTGATAACCCTTAGCACCAGGTAGGAGGGTATGGTGGTGTGAGTGAAGGAGTGGGGGTGCATGCATATTTGTAGTGGTGAGAAGGGGTGTAGGGTGGTAGTGATTGAAAAGTTCTGAGGTTGAGGTGTTGATGTCATTGCTTTATGGAGGGAGAGAGAGAGTGACAGAGAGAGTGATGAGGAGCAACGTCTTTTTTTGTTCTTTCGGGGTCTGGAAGAGAAAGGAATTTGAAATTTTGCGGGAAGTTTTCGGCGGAGTAGAATCATGTTTAGGAATACATGAGATGAGATGGAATGGAATACACAACACAAGATGGTGGAATATATACGTATAGAATATATGTAGCACTCTTGTTTGGTTAGAGGGAAGAGATAATGAAAGGAAAAGGAGAAGTGGATGAAGAAATTTCGTTGTTTGGTTTACTGATAAGGGGGTAAGTTATTTTCAGCCTTTACCCCCACATCTTTATTTTATTTTTTAAAATAGTGCTAGTTAAATTAAAGGTTTTAAAACAAAAAAACACCATAGATTTCACTCAAAAGCAATGAAACTTTTAAAGGAGGATAAGACAAATTATATTATATAAAACACTCCCCTAATCAATGTGGATAATTACCCATTTTCTTTCTTTTTTATTTTTAGAAATAAAGACACACATATACAAAGAAGAAAGAATGAGATTCTAACAAAAAGATATACCACAAACTCTACTAAAAAAAACCATTGTAACTTTTAAGGGAGATTGAATTTAATTGTGTCATGTATGCATGTTTTCTATCAAAACGCTAATAAGTTACCGTTGTTATCATATGCATTATGCATATCATGTAAAAAAAATTGTTAATCTTATTATGAAATATTGATGATGTTTGATTTGTCATAAACCTAATGTAGAGAGGGCTAATTGTACGAATTGAGAGTTTAAAGACCAAAAATTGATATTTATATAGCTTTTATTCTTACAAAATAATAAGATAATCATAACTTAATAATTATCTCGTCTATAAAAATTTTATATTTTAAAATTTTTATTATACTTTAAGATTATAGAAAAAACAAAAATAGTAAATATTATCCAATTAACATAAAATTTAGTATGCATATTCAATTTTTGTTTTTAAAATGTATGGTCCAATGGGAAATTTTTATAAATATTAACCTAATAAAAAATTATAACTTTTGTAAATATATAACAAGTATAACATGATAATGACCCCTAACATGCACCAAGTGTATATTTTGTTAATAATACACATCTTATTAATTTTCTATAGAAGTTATTTTAGTATAAGGGGATTCCACAATTTGGGCAACTAGACTCTAAAAATAAAGCACTAAAACTATTTTTCTTTATACCTTTTATACTTGCAAAACATCAATATAATTAGAAATTAATAACTATCTTATTTTTAACATATATAATTTTTTTTTAGTTTTTGTGTATAATTTAAAAATTATATACAAAACATTAGTTTATGGACCATTAAGTAAATAACACCTGGTTAATATTAAATTTACTATTTATGTTAATAACAAAAAATGTGTGGTGACCTAATCGTGGGATTTTTAAAATATTAATCTAATAAAATATAATTAAGTAGTATATCATTAACAAATAGTAGAGAGAGAGAGAGAGAGAGAGAGAGAGAGAGGATATTATTATCTTTCACATCAATCCATTAAAGCAATGCCTCAGGCTCATGAAAAGGATGGATGGTAAGATATGGCTAAGAGTTATAGCAAATATTGTAATAATCTATATTATAAAAACATCAGTTTGATTAAAGAAAAAAAAAAGTATTACAATTAAGAAAATTGAATATAATAATATTTGATATAAATAGTAAAACATTGAATTATAAGAGGATCGAATTTGTTATTGAGTGTCGCATAAAAGGAGCCTTAATTAGCCATCTTTTTTATGTTTTTAAGTTTTAACTTTTAAATTATTATATAAAAAAGCACAAATATCCTTATAAGGTACATTTCAATCATCTATCATCTATTATAAATATAAAACTGAGAACGTAACTATCTTAAGAAAAAAAAAACTTTTTGATTTATTTTATAATATTTTGCCACCTAAATATATGAGATCTCACAATGTTACACATCATTATTTTAATATATATATATATATATATATATTTAATTGAATTTAGATTATATTCTATGTTTAAATCCTCTATGAGAATACTATAACATCATATTTTTTTTTAAAGAAATTAAATTCTATAAAGATATGGTATAAAACCCAAGTTTTACCCCTCTAATTCTAATATGCCAGATCATTATATTACATATTAAAAAATAGACATAACTACACTCAATTAATTATAATATCCATTTGAAAATCCAACTTAACTGTAAATTTATTGAGATGTTATTATGTGTGGTAGGATCTATTGAATTTTAAGTAAAAAACTAATGTGACAATCTCTTATCGAATAGTGTAAAATATGAATACACCACATCCTTACTGAATTTGGACTCTTCTTTAAATGGTAGAATCAAAAGTTCCATATGCAACTAAATCATAATAAATGCTTACTAATAACTATCATAATTATCAATCTTATATTTAAAGTAAAAAAAATAAAAGAAATAAAAAATTTATTGTTAAACTTTTCCCTATATTGCACAAGCTATTGAGTATCAACTAATTTTTATTTTATTTTATTTTATTTTTAGAGATAGATTTAAACCTATGATGTCCGCTCATGATAATTGCTCTTTATTATTAGACTAAGACACTAATCAGTTTTTGGTGTAAGCAGGGATTGAACTCCAGATCTCTTATTCAACCATTAGAGACTTTACCAATTAAGATAACTAGAACTCATAACTAATTTAATACTACTTCTATCCCATATTTTTTATGCTGTCTAAAGTTCTAACCTTTTTGTAAATATCATTACAATAAATTGTCTTTTTTCGTTAAATGTCAATTTTCCGAAACTATCTTCATTAATTTAAACTCTAGTGAAAGATTGGCATTGACTATTTTAAACAAAGTAACATGTAAGTTAGGAAATTAATGAGGGATATATTTTGGAACATCCTAACATAGAATAAAGGACCAACAATTTATGAGGGAGTTCATTTTAGTGTCCATGCATCATTTTTCTTGGTTTTTAATTGTAGTCTTGGTTTTCTTATATATAAATATATATATATATATATATATATATATTTGGGATGAGTGGCTATTGTTCGTGTGAGAAATTTTGTAATGGTTCGAGGCTATGTATTGTGGTACGAATTATTTTGATAGGTCTTGTTTCAGTGTCGTCGATCAATGGTTGTAGGGGTGGGAGTCACTTTCGACCTGTGATGGGTTTTAGGGGTTTCAACTGCAAATGGGTAGCACAAAGTGCTGTGGTCCTATAGCATCCCAACTAAAATATATTCAATCGTGTATGGTGCGAATTAGGTTTGGCCATGGCTGTGGATAGGAAATTAAGAGCATTATAGCTTTGTTAGTCTAGGGAGTGAAAATGTTGAGATGAAGGTGGAGGATGTAATGTTTTAGGGTAGTGTCTACTACGCACAAAGTACTCACAATTTAGTTTTTGAATTAAAATTATGACTTTAAAACACAATTTCAATTCAAAACATAATTTATGTGTATTGTTGAATTTAATTTGAGAATTTAAGGTGAATTATCTCTAAATTAATTTTTTCCTATTAGGTGGAGCTTTTTTTATTTTGTTAGTTTTATTTGGATATGGATTGGTCGAAACTATTTTTGTTGTTGATAATTCGATGGTTGGGGGTAGGAGCATTGGAGGGATTTGAATTCTAAATATCTCAATTGAAAATACTAGGAGGTACCAATTGAATTATAAGGCTCTTGAAACTTGAAACTATTTAATATGATAAAAAATTATTTTAAAGGGTGTGGAGGGCATGGTAACATGCATGATTTGAAAAAAAACAAAAACTTCTATTGTACCTTATATGGCGTCTTTAGAAATTGTTTAACAGGGTAAATTAAAAAAAAAAAAAATACTGATTTTAATAATTATAATTATCGATAAAAGTATCAATGTTTAGTTGGTTTAGAATATTTTTGTACAAATGTACAACACAGAAAATGTTTAGTACATTTTTTTTACTTATAATTATAAAAAAAAAACAAGTATTTTTCTAGAATAATTTTGTTCCAAATAGTAAATAAAAGCTATTTTAATAAAAAAAAAAATTATGTATGTTTTTTTGTGTGTGTGTGTGGATAATATGTATGTATATGTCTATTAATTACATAATATAGTACTCGTATTTTACTTATAAATTCTAACATGATCAGTTAGGCTGGTCTATATTCGTATTAGTGAGAGAAGGGGTGGAGAGTGAGTGGTGATTAGAAAGAGTTTGAGGTTGGGGAGTTGGTGTCATATTGCTCTGCAGAAAAAGATAAAGAGAGTGATGAGAGAATTGAGAAGCCTGCATGTCTATTCTTTTTTGGTGTCATATTGCTCTGCAGAAAGAGATAAAAAGAGAGTGATGAGTATTGAGAAGCCTGCAGGTCTATTCTTTTTTGGTCTGAAAGTGAGAAACTTCAAATTTTACGGGAAGTCGGAGGAATATTTCGGATGTGCCAGTTACATCTTTAACTTTCAAAACCTTAATTAAAAATAAAAATAAATAGAACCTTAAGTTAACATATATGTTGGCAAAATTCGTAGCCACACACAGCTCATATATATTGTCACCTGGTTCCTATTTCTCCTTCTTATAATATACTAGTGTATAACTGTGCATATATATAGTACAATAAAAAAAAATCAAATTATATATATATATATATATATTTACATATAAATTCAAATTATACCTAGGTCATTTTAGTTTTTTTTTTTTTTTTAATATATACATGAGTTTACTTTTTTTTTTTTTTTTTTTATATTGGATTTTTTTGATAGTTTATCTATATTAAACTCTTCGTCTTTTGCACAAAATTAACTCTAGAAAAAAAAAAAAAAAACCTTAAATAGACATAGTGCAAAATTAGATAACAATTGAAATCCAATTTAGAATCTAATTAAAATTTCTCTCAATTTTTGCTCTATATATATATATATAGATTTTTTTTAATCAATACATGACATTTTTGGGCAAGATTAACAGAATGCAAAAGCAACTTGATAGATTCTCAATGATATATACCAGGATAGTTCGTAACATCTTCTGATGTGATATTTTATTTGAATTAGATTAGATCTTTTAGCACAAGGCATATTTGAAAGGCACCCAATTGAGATTCAGATTTTGTTTTTGTCGAGCAAGATATGTGCTGCTCTCCTCTGTGATATGACCCATCGGTGTTAATGTATATATACTATGATTACTATCCATGAAAGGTCTTACACATCTCGATGATATTAATTTTTCTAAAACTCAGGAACTTTGCTATTAAAATAACTTTTTATCTAGAAAGAACATTACTCATTTTAACACATTTAGCAGAATATTTTGGGGGATTTTTTTTTTTTTAAAGATGAAGGCTGTAAATTTATTAAATAATATTGGCTATATCGGCTAAAATTATAGCATTGGAGTGTTGAGGAATATTTTCCATCGACACCAAAAACCCGCTAACATGTCTAGCAATATTGTGAGTAGTAAAATTACCCTGTCTCAATTTGTGGGGCCAAAATGGAGATATACTCTTTTGGCCCAAAAGTTCTAGTAAAATGCCCCATTTTTGAAACTATCTAGCGATATGCTCCTGTTTTGAAACTCGATTTTCTAAAAATTGAGTTTCAATATAAAACTCGATTTTTAAAAAATCAAGTTATAGGCAAATCAAACTTAAAAAAAAAAAAAAAAAAATTTGTGGAACTCTAGTTCCATTCAACGAACTCGACTTCATGGAGCTAAAGTTCCACTTGAAAATTTTTAAGTTCCTTACTAAAACTCGATTTTAAACAAATTGAGTTTCAAAGCAAGATCATATCCCTAGATAATTTCAGAAAATGAGCATTTTGCTAGAATTTTTGGGCAAAAGGGATATATCCCCATTTTGGCCCAATATTTGGAAAACGAAAAAGCAGCAAAGGATTCCACTAAAGATTTCTCCTCTTTGACCAAGTGACCATAAAAAGCAAAGGAAACATCCTCGTTCTTCAATCCATTAATAACTCTCTCTGAATCTTCCTTGAGAATAACAGATGATAGATCAAAATCATGAGCAAAGGTTAAATCCAAATGAAACAAAATCACATTTTCATCATATGGCAAAAAAAATGACAATTTTTTAACCTGATGTGCTCATTGTGATTTGTGAGCCATTCAACTTAAATTTGATTTTATAGAATCCCATGTGTTCTTTGTGACTTATTCAATTTTGTTGACCTTTTCTTTTCATTATATTTTTACTTTAAATAAATTCTTTCTTTGAACTTATTGTCATTTTCTTGATATATGTCCAATATTCATTTTATTAGTTTGGGTAAAATTTAGAAACTTCATTACATTTGGTTCTCAACTAAATTCAAATACATAATATGGGTTCAGTTAGCTCAATTGATAAAGTTTCTGATGGTTGAATAAAAAATTTGAGATTCAATCTCTGCCTACACCAACAACTTATTGGTGTCTTGGTTTAATAATTAAGAGTGCAATTATTAGAAGTGAATGTCATAGATTGAAATTCTATATATATAAAAATAATTCAAATACATAACTGCAATCAATTAATTTAATTATTCTTAAAATATTATATTATTTGTGCTTTATTGAACAATCTAACCATATATTTAAATTTAATTAGAAACACAATATACTGTACCTTAGAAATTTTATCTAAAATTTACCTTATGATTTTATATCTTTTGATTCATCTCCTTAATATTATTTAGTTCTCTTTATGTGTCTCAAAAAATAATTAATTAAATTTGTACTATATATATTGATCATCAAATATTTACATTAATATATATATATATATATATATAGGGTAAATTTCACAAACCTCCCTTGAGGTTTGTGATGATACCAACTAAGTCCAAAACATTTTAAAACCTACCAATTTCATCCACAGAAGACAATTTTCTCCTCAAACTTGAAAAAAAAAAAACGCCGTTACTTTTTTATTTTCTCTTCTTTCTCTCCCTTCTGTCTCTTTCCTCCCCCCCTTTCTTCTTTGAGTTCTCCTTCTCAGAACTCTCTCTTTCTCTTACGGAACCTCAGCCACTGGCGAAGCCCATGACCTTGGTCACCGACATCAACAACACCACCACACAATGTCTTCCCGATACCCACTGCAAGATTGACACCATCAGCGTTGTCAACAGACTCTTGCCCTTTCTCTCTCAAATTGGAACCCACAGGGTGGTGGTGGCAGTGCTTCGATCTAGATCTTGCCTTCAACGGACTATTTCATCCTTTTATAGCGGCATTGTGGATACGACATTTGGATTTCAAATTTGGGCACTGTCTCTTCAGGAGATGAAGAAGCTGATCTTGTGATATGGTGTGTTATTTCTGGTTTCTCTAATTAGGTTGACAGTTGGAGTTGTGTTGATTTTCTGTTTTGTTTGGCGCTGATATTTTTGCTAGTTTTTCTGTTGGGATTTTTAGGAGATTTTATTGGGAATTTTCAAAGGGATTTATGTGTGTTGTTTGATTTGGATTTTTGCTCTTTTTTTTTTTTTTTTTTTTTTGGTTTCTATTAGTTTTTAGAGAGATTTTTTTTTTGGTGATTTTTACTGGTGTGTTTTTGGTCTGTCTCACAAGTGCGCTAATGGATTCTTATCAATTAGACCTTGGGTAGGCAGGAGCCTAGATGGAGCACTAGACCTCGGCTTTAAAATGGATAGCCCTAACAAAAATTCAAAATGAATTCTTTTGATCGGCATCAAATATTTGCAGGCAAGGTGTAATTTAAGGCAAGGGCTGGAGGTGTATTTAAAAATGGATAGCACTTGTTTTTGTCATCTGCAAATATCTGAAGCACAGAGAGAATAGAGAGGTCGGAGAGTGAGGAATAGAGGGATGAGAGAGAATAGAGAATCACTAATGGTGTTTGTATGTTTAGAGATAAAGTTGACTTTTGAGGACTAAATTGGTTGGTTTTAAAATGTTTTAGGCCTAGTTGATATTATCACAAACCTCAGGGTAAGTTTGTAAAATTTACCCATATATATATATATATATATATATGGACAAAACTTATGTATAGTACTTTAGGTGTTGTTCCTTAGGTTCTTTTCTTAAGATTCAGCCATGTGGCCAGTTAATTAAAAAATACACTTCCATCCCATAAAAAAAATTCATATGGCAGAATCTTAAAATGAGAATCTAAGGAACAACACTTAAATACTGTACTTAAGTCTTGCTCTCTCTCTCTCTCTCTCTCTCTCTCTCTCTCTCTCTCTCTCTCTCTCTCTCTCTCTCTATATATATATATATATATATATATATATAACTGGTTTTATATTTTAAAAATTGATTAATCAATTTTTATATTTTATACATTTAATTAATCCTAGGTTCAATTGATACAGAGGTTGAACTAATGATCTAGCGAATCAAAACACATCAAGCTTTAGCCCAATTTGTTCCCTAGTGAGACGGTGACCTTAATAGGAGGTTATAACAGGCTATTAAGTTAGCCCTGCAAATCAATACAACAACCTCTACCAACTTTCGTTTGGATCTCAATCAAGCATTGTGAGAACTAAAAATGAAGTGCACTATATTGCAAACACGCTTCCATTATGCCTAGACTTAGCAATGGGTTAGTTCAGGTCAGGTTGGAGTTCAAGTTCGACCAACTCAGGTTTAGGTTATAATTGGATTTAGGTTGAAATCACTCAGATTTAAATGGGTCACTATTTCTTCAGCCAATTATGGGTTAGCATGGGTTTGGGTCAACCTACTGTTTGCTTCTTTTCTTTTCTTTTTCACTTTAAAATTATAAAAATAGAAAAATGATTAGTTAGTTCCGTGAAAATAGAAATTTTGATTAGTTATTTTTTTGGTTGAGATAGTTACAGTTGCAACTAACCTCTCAATTCGAACTATTTCCCTTCTAAACTCTCAAACATTTTATGCATGGGAGGTGCCAATTAAATTGCAAGGCTCTTGGTAAAAATTGATTAGCTAATAACATGAAAATCGATAAAATATGACAAATATTGCAATTATAAGGTGGTCTATTATGATGATTCAAGTCAAATAAATTCAACAAACTACAAATGAGAAAAAAGGTATTAAATATTCACAAAAATATAATAGACAAAACACAAATTGTATCCTGAATCAAACTCTCCTTCTTTTTTTTTTTTTTTTTTTTTTTTTTGTGTATTGTGTATTTATGTTTTTTTTTTTTTAATTTTTTATGGAAGTGTATTGTGTGTTATATGAAAACTATAAATTTATGAAAAAAAAGGTATATTTAGGTATTAGTCATAAATTGGGATATACTCAATTAATACTTTAATCCATCGCTTATGCAAGAATATATAACAAATTTTACTAAACATATAAATTAAAAAGAGTATTCATAATATCTACAATTAAATTGATCACATTAAAGAGTTACGTTTCGATTTTGTTGTCATGGACTCATAGATAAAAACTAATAAAGTAAAAGGGGAGTAGATAAACTAAACGGATATAGTAAAAGAACAAATTTTAAATGTGTACTCATTTTGTAAACTTATTCTCCCAAAATATGAATTGAAAAAAAGAAAAAAGAAAAAAGGTTTTAGTTGTTGGACTCAACAAGATTTGAGCCAATCTCATATATTTAAACCGAGTCAAAATAATTTCACATGTTTATGAAAATAATGATACATCAATGCAATGATTTGATACAAGTCATGCGATATATATATATATATATATATATATATATTATACATGTTGGGAAATTTATACCCTAGTTGATAGAATTAACAAGTTTTAAACCAAAGTTGATAATTAGATTTATTATGAATAAACCTTGTTAAAACAAACAAACATCAATATCATGTCAATATTATGTACAGCGGAATAGTAAATAAGACAAAATATAATAATTCAGGAAAACCAATGAAACAAATTAGTTTTATAGTAAAAAACCTGGAGGGAAACCTTTCTAAAAGCAATCCACTATAACAAAGAAAAGTTTCAGATCTAGTATAAAACTTTTGTCCCTAGACTCTACAATCCCTTTAAATGAACTTACAAACCTTCTATCACTTCAGAACCTCTGAACTCTTTAATATATGAACATTACCCTTTTGCACGGATCCTAGTATGTGACTAACTAATGATGTGCGACTCCCAGTACGTGACTAACTCCAACAACTTGAAGATGTTGTCTGTTGCAAAGTTCTTCACTTCATCAACAATGAAGATCAAGAAGCACTTAGTTACAAAACTCTAAGGCGCAAAGGCACAGTAGCTTCTTTAAGAGAGAATAAGTCACTCAATCACTTTTTTTGTATGTGTTCTCTTTGTATTCTCTTATATGACGGCCTTTAAAATAAGCCTTATATATGTCTAGGGTTGTGAGAAAAGAAATCCTACACATACATGTCAGCATGGGCTGAAAATCAACTCTGAAAATTTTGATTTTGTAGATCTTGATAGATATTTTTGTCGAGCTTTAAAATACAGCACTTATTCACTTGTTTCTTGAACAGATTTGCATGGCTTTAACTCTTGATTTGAATAACATGCTTCTTGAAGACTTAAATCATCCTAGATCTACCCAATTACAAGTAAAGTGCGTTTTGTCAAAGGATTAGCCAATTCTATATGACATATGTTCATAACATGCTCTACATATGTCCTAACAATCTCCCCCTTTGACAGTCTGTGACAAAACTACAACAAAAAATTGAAGTATGAGAGAAGTTATAAATCACTAAACTCATAATTACTTGTTGAGTACAATAAAATCTAATCCTAATACAAATTCTTGAAAAACTTTGCAAGAAGAGAGTTCATGGCATGATAGATTTTGACGACCTGTCTTTTTGAAACACTTTAAACAAAACTCATCAAGACATCTTAGTGTTAAATAGAAATAAAGGATTGCATACATAGAGAAACATGTGTATAAAGAGAGAAAAGAAACAACACATGGAGAGATAAGTAAAGGAATCCCAGTACCTTATACTAACCTACAGTTGAACTCTTACCCCAATACCCAATTGGACTTGTTCTGTAGTGACAATCTCTCCTTGTAATGCAAGGCTCTCAGTACGTGACTAACCAAGAGATATGCGGATCCTAGTACGCAACTTATTCCCCAACTTGAGAAAGATGTTGGTTGTAAAGTTTTTCAGTTTATCATACAATGAAGATCAAGAAGCTCCTTGGTCATAAAATCCTATGGTGTACAAACACAGCAGCTTCTTTAAGAGAAAGATGAACTAGGGCAAACTCTGTCTCTGGTCACAATTTGCATGAACAAGACTTTGCTTTACACTTGCGCAACTGTGCTATCTTTGATAGCCCTTAATATAATCCTTATATATATTTAGGGTTGTGAGAAAAGAAAACCTAAAAACATACTCACGGATTGGATGAAAATCACAGCTGAAAATCTATTTTTCATAAACCTCGATAGATAGCTTAACTATCGAGCTAGCTGTCGAGCATCGGCTTCAGCAGCTTTTAAACCTCGATAGGTACTAGCTGTCGAGATTTAAAATCCAATACTTCTTCACTTGTTTCTTGGATAGACTTTCATAGCTTCAACACTTAATCTTGAAACCTTGTTCCTTGAAGCATTAAACACATCTTAAATCTACCCAATTACAAGTAAAGTGTGTTTTGTCAAAGGATAGCCAATTCTAATATGACATATGTTCCTAACATTAAATCACATATGTCCTAACAATCTCCCCCTTGGGCAATCCGTGACAAAACCACAACAAACAAATGAACATATGAGAGAAGTCATAAATCACTCAACTCATATTCACTTGTTGAATACAATAAAATCTATCCTAACACAAACTCTAGAAAAACTTTACAAGAAGAGAGTTCATGGAAAGAAGACTTTGACAACCTGTATTTCTAAAACACTTAAACAAAATTCATCAAGGCAACTTAGTGTGAAACAGAAATAAAATATTGCATAAAAGATATAAAAGGCATGTTTATAAAGAGAGAAAAGAAATAACACATGTAAAGATAGGTGAATTACATACATCAATAGATATAAACCTAATATAAATACAATGTATGTCAGATGGTCAGAAGACCAATATACATGAGGTAAATGTAAAAGAAAAGAAAAGAAAAATACATAAGAACCTCACTACATCCCTAAAAAAAATGGACACTCCCCTTAGCAAAAATCTCCTAAGCTCTCTTATGCTAGCTCTCCCCCTATGTATATGACTACTTTTATATCAAAACTACTTCCCTTTTTGTCACGAGTGACAAAGGACAAGTACATCAAGTAGACATCTCATCATCACTAGGCGAGCTAGCACCATCGTCCTTATCAGCATCATCATCGCTAGAGCCATCGTCACTCTCATCCTCGAAAGCCGATGGAGATGGAGAGGAAGCAACAATGAAACCACCCATGACAGCCTATCGTTGTGCGATACGACCAACACGAGTGTTCACCTGACATAACTCATCACTGAGTGTATCAAGGCGAGCATCCATGCGCACAAGCTGTGCCGTGATGGCCTCAAGTGTCACTCCACCCGCTAAAGAAGAAGGAGCAGAGGTGGATGGAGCTGTAAGAGCTAAAAGAGCTGTTGTCTTGGTCTACGTCCTCCCTTAGGCAAAGCTGAGCATCACTCCGTCTAATAGTAGCTGTGTCAATGGCACCCATAACGAAGAAGTGATTGGATGGAGGAAAGTAGACAGAAAAATGGCAAAGAATCCTCGTGATAACCGAAGGAAAAATGAATTTATCACAGGTCGCCGTATCCCTATAGGCATCTATAAGGGATAAGATGAAATGAGAAGGAAAGTTGATAGAAAGATCCTCAATGAAGGATAACAAAAAGTGAGCACAGGGCTCTGTGATAGTGTTATAGTGGGACAAAGGATGAAGAATAAATGTCATCAACATGTTCAGGAACCTCAGACCTTTAGCAAAGGTCGAGCATCAGGTGTTTTGATGATCACCCCATAAAGATGGTGTCTCACAGAATAGAGACATGAGTTCGTCTTTGGACAATGCGTGACCAGGGTAGTCAAAATGCGCTACCCTAGGAACATGTAGTACCTCTGATACAATCTTCGGAGTAACTACAATGTGCGTACCTTAAACACGAGAGAAGAAATGAGGTACTGAAGTATCGAATCCGTGCATATTGAAGTAAAACTCCTGTATGATCACGGAGGGACAAGTGATCGGGGCGCCATACAGTGACTCCCAACCCCAACTGTAGATGACAGTAGGTAGGTTAATATCGAAAAAAATCTAATAGAATGACTTGGCGTTCCGAATGAATGCCTCGTTTAGAGAAGTTCTTCGAAAAGTCCTTTTAGGATTTTTCATCACAGAACCGTACATGAGAAGGTGTAGGGTCAGAAGAAGAAATGGATGCCCCGGAAAGAAGAGGGTTCCGGGACAGAGTGGATCTGCATTTAGGTGCCATAACGTAGACTAACGCAAGAAAGAGAGAGAGAAAGAGAGAGGGAGAGAGAGAGAGAGAGACAATCAGAAAAGCACCAACAACGCAATATAAAGAATATAAAGAATTGAATGTACGTATGCAAAAAAAATGCATGAACATATAACATGCAAACTTAAAAACATCATGGACTCAACCCAATCCAAACCTAGCAGCACACAGCAAATCAACCTATATAGCACACATCCATAATGCATGAAAATATAGTTAAAATGCAAGCGTGCTGCAATGCATGACATTTTTGGATCATATAAACATAACCTAACCCAAAAATTTCACCAAAACTTTATCACTTTCGAAAAACCCCCCAAAATTTTCAAACAATCCCAAAATCTAGGTCAGAATGCATGAACTGTATGATTAAAGGCTAGAAAAGAGATCATACCTGCGAAAAATGCAATAAAAAGATCAAAGAATGAGTAGGGAAGATGAAAAGGTTGAGTGAGAAGAGTTTGGGAGAGAGAAAAGTGATTTTCTGTCGAAAGAGATTGGGGAGAAATGAGAGAAAATTGCATGGATCCAAAATATAAAAAAACATAATTCTTGATAGATCGAGAGGTATTGAAGATTAAAAAACCATATATTATTTGTCAAAGAGCTGTCCAGAATCTGTCGAGAAGTGTCCATAGCTAAAGGATCTCGATAGATCGAGGTAGCTATCGAGCGACTCTCAAGCATCTAGAAAGTTTCTCGATGGATCAAGCAGCTATCAAGGAGCTATTGAGAATGCGATAAAAAGCAGCTGAAGGGTTTCTACAGATAGCCTAGCTATTGAGAGGTATTGAGAAGCTGTCGAGATTGCTTAAAAATAGTTTTTCAAAGAAGAGAAAAACACAAACATGAATGCAATCAAACATGCTACTCAACCAAGGATCCAATCAACATTTTGAGCTCTCAAAATCATCTCTCAACAAGTAAAATGTCAAGGACATAGATCAAAAACACACACACACTAAACAGGTCTAACCAATTTTATATTTCAAAAACAAGTTAAGACAGTTTAGTGAGCATACATTAACACATGTATTTCTTGTGATGGCCAAATCACATCATACCTGCACATGTATCAAAAGCAGCAAAGAATATTGTGTGTTGTGTGAAAAAACATCCCAAGATTTCATAGGTGTCTACATGTTATGACGATTTGAGATAAGAGAAAATCACTTTAACTCACACACAATCATAACTGTTTGATGGGAACTATCACCTCCGAGGTACATTCTATAATTCCTACATCTCCCAGAAGACATGCTTACAATCATATATAAAGCATTTTTATTCTTTTTGCTTTAGTTTCTTTGTATATTTTTCTTTTGTTAAGCATATCATGCATGGGCATATAAGAGAGAGAAAAGAAATACCCAATGATGTTTAGCTTTTGACATTGCACTTTTGCTATGACGAAGCATGCAGATGTCATTTCATGATTGGCGGGCAAAAGTGGTGAGATGGTTATTTATGCCTTTCTCATAGGATTTTTTAGTCCTTCCTATCAAAAAGAGTGATACGAGTGTTAAGTACAAGAGATAATTTAATCTTACTTATCACAAACACGAGTCACAAAACTCACTTGCTTAGTTGTGCATAAAGATGCTCATTTAAGTTACAAATGATACAAAGTTTAGAAAACTTTTTTCAATGGCCATTCAAGGTACACAAGTACCAATGTACACAAACACACACTATTTTTGTATTTTCTGATTTTTCAAAATTTTTTTTTTAATTTTTATGATAAACAAAATAAAGCAAAACTGAAAAATAAACAAACAAAAACATGTTAATCAAAACAAAGCAATGCATAAAACTAGATTGACTCAAAATAAGAAAGCAAAACACATAAGTAATGCAACAACAAAAAACAAGAAAAGGAAGAGAGAGAGAAAAAGTGACTAAATCACTTAAAGCCTTTTTCCTTCCACACCTTGGAGGAACCTTTCCTTTGAGCAAACCCTTGAACCGGCGGTGAGGGGGAAGAATTGAAACCATTCAAGTTTGAAAGGAACATGAGGGCTTTAAAGAGATCTCCAAGAGGAGCAAGAGAGGATGGAAACTAATTCTCATTTCCTGACGAGATCATCCTGTTGCTCTATTGAATGGCTACCACTTATAGCAATTTGGTCGAGTATGTCTAGCTACTCCACAGTAATGACAGAGATGCTGCTTCTTTTGTTTAGGCTTTTGAGTGTTACCCTTCTTAGCCTTAGGGTTTTTTTTCTCTTTCTTAACAAGTTTACGGGGTGCTCCTAAGATAGATTTACCCTTGTCTGTGTTCTCACTAGCTAAAACAGTTTTAACATCATTGTTCTCAGAAACAACATTATTAGTAGGAGAAACAAAAACAGGAGTACTAGTAGAAGTAATATTAGGAGAAGAGAAATCATACCCTAAACCTTTTCGATCAGAAGCAGATTTCTGTAAACTGAGCATTTCATCAAGCTTTGCACTTGAAATCCTCTCCAACTGAGCTCTGACTTGGAACAGCTCTGCCTCAGGCTTCTTGGTCCTCTCAGCCAAGAAATTATTCTCCAACCTCAGTGCTCCAATAGTCTGATTGGCTTCATCAAACTTTGTGGAAAACTCTTCTTGATCAAGCTCTAGATCACTGAGCTTCTTGGTAGCCAGCCTATATAGTTTCTCATGCTTCTCAGAAACCTTGTACAATTTTTTTAGGTTGTATAGATATCATCTTGATCATCCATTTTCTAGAACTTAGAGTTCACCAAGTCCTCTTCTTCATCCATATCTTCTACAATTCCCTCAGCAGGATTTACAGTGGCAGTGAAGGCATTTAGGATTCCATCATCCTCATTCTCAGAATCATCCTCAAGCTCGGTGTCGCTCAAGGTGGCAGCAAGTGCCTTGCTTTTCCCGATGGTCTTGAGATACAGAGGGCACTCTTGTTTCATGTGACTGAAGCCTTGACACTCAAAGCACTTTGGTCCTTAGGGAATAGTGTACTGATCGCTATCCCTAGCATCCTTCTTTCCTTTGCCTTGGTTCTTAGGCTGAGAAGAGCTAGATTTTCTTCGGTCCTTGTCAAATCCTTTCGCGTTGGCATTCTTCATAAACTTCTTTAATTGCCTCGTGATATAGGATTTCATCTTAGAATCTTCATCGTCTAAAGACTCATCAGTGTCACTGCTCTTGGCCTTCAATGCTATGCTCTTGCTCTTGTTCGATTTCCCGATCCTTGTCAAACCCAACTAATAGGTTTGTAGGTTGCCAACCAACTCTATCAAAGGAATTTTGTCAATATCCTTTGATTCCTCAATTGTGGTGATCTTGGCATGAAATCTCTCGGGTAGAGATCTAAGTACCTTTCTAACAATTTTGGGTTCAGGAATGGTTTTCCCAAGATTAAAGGCTGAGCTCACTATGTCTTTGAGTTTGGCATAGAACTCATCAAACGACTCATCCTCCTCCATCTTGATCTCTTCGAAGTTTGTAGTGAGCCTTTGATACTTCGAGTCCTTGACAGCTTTGGTTCTCTCATAGGTTGTCTGGAAAATGGTCCATGCTTCCTTTGCAGCTTCAGTGGAGGATATCTTTTTAAACTCCTCATTCGTGACTGCACTAAATAAAGCATTTAATGCCCTGCTATTGAAATTTGCCGCCTTGATCTTCACATCATCCTAATCAGCTGGTGCTTTCTTTGGCTTAGTCCAGCCAATCTCCACAACTTGCCACTTTTTTTCATCTAATGACTATAAGAAAGCTCTCATGCACACTTTCCAGTATGTATAGTTAGTGTCATAAAATAAAAGAGGTATAATAAGAGACTGTCCTCTATCCATAACTAACAGGGGTTAATGGATCACACAGCAAAGATTAAAACATAATCAGAGCGTACTCGCTCTGATACCACTTGATAAGCCAAGAATGTATTGACCCCTTTGGTAACTTAATCAATTGATTTAGCCAAGGGAAATTAATTAAGTTCAATTACATGCAATATGTGTGGCAGCACAAAAAAATCACCGAATAACTAAGTATGCTGTGGAAATTATATGACATAGGTGATTTGTTTATGAATGGGGAAAATCACTGAGACAAAACCCTACCGGGTGATTTTAAGGTCACCACTCCAAGAATCCACTATTATCAAAACAAGTGGTTACAAGTAAAGGAATCTCAGTACCTTATACTAACCTACAGTTGAACTCTTACCCCAATACCCAATTGGACTTGTTCTGAATGACAATCTCTCCTTGTAATGCATGGCTCCTAGTATGTGACTAACCAATAGATGCGCAGATCCCAATATGCGACTTAATCACCAACTTGAGAAAGATGTTGGCTGCAAAGTTCTTCAGTTCATCACACGATGAAGATCAAAAAGCTCCTTGGTCACAAAACCCTATAGTGTACAAATACAACAGCTTCTTAAAGAGAAAGATGAACTAGGGCAAACTCTGTCTCCGATCACAATTTGCATGAACAAGACTTTGCTCTACATTTGCGCAACTATGCTCCCTTTAACGGCCCTTAAAATAATTCTTATATATGTTTAGGGTTGTGAGAAAAGAAAAACTAGACACATACTCACAGATTGGATGAAAATCAGAGCTGGAAATTTTGTTTTTCATAAACCTCGATAGATAGCTTAACTATCGAGCTAGCTGTCGAGCATTGGGCTTCAGTAGCTTTTAAATCTCGATAGATACTAGCTGTCGAGCTAGCTATTGAGATTTAAAATCCAACACTTCTTCACTTGTTTCTTGGACAGACTTGCTTCTTAGACAGACTTACATGGCTTTAACACTTAATCTTGAAACCTTGTTCCTTGAAGCATTAATCACATCCTAAATCTATCTAATTACAAGTAAAATGCGTTTTGTCAAAGGATTAGCCAATTCTAATATGACATATGTTCCTAATATTAAATCACATATGTCCTAACAGATTCAACCCATATAAATGATGGACTTGTCATGCTCTTTTTGAAAATAATAGGTGAAAGATTTTTGAAAAACCAAACCAATATACTATCATACATACAAGGTGTTGCAAAAAATTAAGTAGCCACCCTAAATTTGCTTATTTGACTCTTAAACTTCCTTCTTGCTCACATGATAGATAAAAATTTTGAGTAAAGTTGAGAAAAATTCATTTAGAATTGACATGTTTGAACGTGTGTTTAGAAACAAATATAACAATAAAACAATAAAACATAATTGCATTACAATGGGATGGATTGACACCTTAATTAAATTCTACTATCGTTTTCTTTTAAATAAAAATTATTAACTAAAAAGTATCAAATTGTGAAACAAAGTATTGAACATTACGAATTTTTATCCAGATATCTTACTTATTCCACTTAGAGAAAAGATAAAGTATGCAAAACTGATGTCACGTGTTAATCAGAATTTTTTTTAAAAAAAGTGCAATATTCTACTAAATAAACCAAATTATTGTTGGGCAATTTTGTAAACCATAAGGGGACGTTTGGTTTGCCATGATGTGCCCTTAATGTGATGTGCATCATGGTAATGTAACATTAGGGTGATTATAAAATTTGGTAAAGTAACTGAAGTTATTTCGAGGGACATTTATGAAAATTAACCAAATAAAGCAACATTACATTTTTGAAATGTGATGAGAATTTAATTAATGAACCAAACATTGTCATGTTGCTTCCATTAATCACATTACATGAATCTAGGATTACAATAATATAACATCACACTTGACGTAGTATCAAGCGAACCAAATGTCCTTTAAGCATCTGTTATTGATGCAATTCCTGCACCTAACGTGCTAAATTGTATCCAGCCATGAAAATGAAACTAACTAGGGAGTAAATAAGGCCTCAATTATTAAAAAGCTCAATTTAATATCATCATTTGGCTTGATAGACCTGGTTTTTTAGTCATCGAAATGGTCATGTATCCAAAAAGAAATTAAAAAAAAAAAAAATTAGCAAAAGGAAGATGTAATCTATGTTTGTATTCACAAACATATGTTATTTTTTCAAATATAAATAGTATACACAAAAAAAATGATTATATCAATATTTGAACTAATTAGGTTTTTCAATAGTCACATGTGTGTGTGTAAAAGAGACTATTAAGTTTCATAATTTTCATGCTCTAAGTAATTATTAGTTTTCTATAAAGAAATTTGACAGAATGCTCTATATTTGTGAATTAAATAATCTCTGAGAATCTCTTAAGTTTTTATTAGATTATTAAAACTTAAAAATGCCATGATTAAAAATAATTACTTTCGTGTTTGTCTTACAATTGTAACTACAAAAAGATTATTAAATACAAGCTTTATCACACACGCTTTGCACGTGCGTTGGGGCTTTTTTTATTTATTTATTTAGTGTCATAATTTTCCATTTATCTCAATTTGAGACATTTTTCTCTTCTATCCAATTAAACCATATGCATATTGATTTTTATTTTGGACATGAAAATACATTCATTAAAATGAAAAAAAAAAAAGATGTGAAGAGAAAAAAATTCAAATACGAACATAAATAAATCATTAAAAAGAAAACCATGAAGTACATTAAAAATCACATTTTTTTAATGTAAGGACACAGATCGTGGTTAGGGCCCTTGAACAGAATAGGTTGGGGCCGAAGTTGTGTGTGGTATCCTTGAAATGAATTTGTAAAGAGAGTGGACTGAAGAACACTTGACTGGATTCGTATGGGTTGGAGGCCCAAATATGGTTACAACCAGATTTGTATTGATAAGATGTTTGATTGATACAATGTTCTTCTCGGCAAAATCCGAGGAGTATGTTTGTACAAATACTATGAGTACTTCTCTTTTTCTCTCTCTCTCTTGATTGTTCTCTTTTCCTTTTTTCTTTTTCCTCCCCATCTTTCTCTCTTCTTTCTTCTATTTATATGACCTTCCTCTATTACGTGGGCTTTTCTTGATACTTGTCCCATCAACCCCCATCTGGAGTCTTCATCTGGTAGCTGCAAAGGATGGAGGTCACTGTTCAGGTGTCTTTTCCCATTAATGTGGCCATGATGTTAGCTGCAGGATCATAAATGCGGTGGCAGCAGCCTTTTGCTTAATATTTGATCTTCGCCACTTGTCCTTTTTGTCTATATGAATCAGGGGATTCTCCGGGAAAGCTAGGATTGACGTTGAAGCACTCATCTGGGACACCCTTTTGACAATCCGAGCAGGAAGTCTCCTCGGACCAGACTTTCTTCCACGTGACTTACACTTCAGCATCGAATTAGGCTGGGCAAACTCCTCAAGATGTGTTGTCCTCGGATGTATAGGTCTCCTTGGACAGGCCCACGGCCCAAGATCTGGCATTGGGCCTTTTACCCCTACATTTAATAATTCAAAAATAAAGAAGAAGAGAATTGAAAAAAAAAAAAAAAACGAAAATAAATGAAAAAAAAAACGTGAGATTAGAATTTAGAAGAAAGGGGGGGGGGGGGGGGAAAGAAAAAAAAAAGAGAGAAACATTTAAGTCTTGATAAAGGGGGAAAAAGGATTAGAAAAAAAAAAAGTGAAAACATTAGGCTTATAGTGGTCCTATTTTATAGCAAAAAAAAAAAAAAAAAACAACCGTGTTTTTATTTTTTATATATAATTTTTATTTTGAGAATCTAATTTATAAGTGGATAAAGCAATTTAAAAATCAATAGAAGTGTGAATTTATTTGTTTGATAATGTTTTAGTAGGAGTTAGAGTTGTATTTTTATCAGATTATCATTTAATTTTGTCTCTACTTAAACACAAGGGTATAAGGACAATTTTGAACCTAAAAATAAGTATCTCAAACAGGAAAAGCTCCTTAAATATATAGTATAAATATAATTGGCTAAATAAAGCTGCCTACTTTATATTTTAACTAGTATTCATGCTTGCCCGGGTGGTCACCGGTTATTTCCCAAAGAACTAGTCATTATTTAAACACTCCCATCCATGAACGTTGTACAAGACACGTGAATTTGGTGCATGCAGCCTGCATGCATGAACAACATGCAGCGTCATTTAGTGTTATTAAAATTGGGTCTGTTTTTATTTTTTATTTTTAAAAATAAACACACTCACAACAAAAAGAAAGATAGCGGTTTTAACATAAAAACACACAACAAATTCCATTAAAAAATTATGGCAACTTCTAAGAGATAGTGAGATAAATTATACTACACACAATACACGAACAAAATTGGCCTATGCCCTTTTTAAAAAAACAATTCAGCATTTTGTCTCATTTTCCAAACTAATTAGGAAAATACTCATCTTTTGAAATTCGATTTTCTGAGAAAATAGAGTTAAATCCTATAGCGGCGTTTTTAAAGAGTCTATAGTGACATTTTCTAGACCTATAGTGGCGTTTTGAAACTCGAGCTCCATGAACTCGAGTTATAGGTAAAAAAATAAAATAAAAAAAATTTACCTATAACTCGAGTTCATAGAGATCGAGTTACAAAACGCCACTATAGGTCCTGAAAACATCACTTTAAGCTCCTTAAAACGCTGCTATAGGGCTCCAGGAAATTTTTTTTTTAAACTCGATTTTTAGAAAATCGAGTTACAAAAGAAGGGGTATTTCCCAAATTAGTTTGGGAAATAGGGAAAAATGCCACTTTTTTTACACGAAAAGGGCATTTGCTCATTTTGTCCCATAATACACTCTCTTAAATAATGTGAGATAATAATTTTTATTTTTATTTTTTAAACAAACCACACACACAAAGGAGAGGGAAAATGTTTCAGCACAAAGTTACGTCACAAACTCTACTTAAAAGGTACGGTAATTTTTATGAGAGCAGGGTGGGGCACGACAAGTTTCATTATTGCTTATACGTACAGTTCAGATAGACCTACAATATGCCCCAATGTCGATATTTAGTATGTGCTTTCTAATGCTTTTATACTATTGAGATTGGAGACATATGGGGCATCATACAACAACCAAAAAGAAGAAGAAGCTATTTTTGAGATAGTTGCCTTTTTATAAGACATATTATTACTTAACTTATTATAAATTTATAGGGAAGTACAAGTCATGAAATTAATGTCATTAATTTAAATCTCCTAGTTTTTGGGTTACTCGATTTGGTGAATAAGTTGACTTAATTTTTTGGGTAAATCATGTAAGTGGAGGACAAATTAGATATTTTATCAATAAGCTATTATAAAGATTATATTTTCTTTGAAATTAGTTTAGACTAAATTTACAAGCTCGCTGTAAAATGATTCAAATGATTATTCACATATACTTTTAACCACATGACCTATTTAAAATTCATGTAACTTAATTAAAGTCATTTACACTAATGGATGGATATTTGAATATCCAAAAAAAAAATTACTAACATTATGGCTTAATCAAGGACACGCTAATTGGGGTTTTAACACAAAAGCACACCACAACTCCATCTCCCTTGCGTTTCTATGTATGTTTCTAAAAAAACAAGAATTCATTAATTGAAAAAATAAGGTATCTCAAATGTAAAATCGGAATATTGTAATTTGTACATAGAAGAAAATGCTGAGAAATAATAAAACTATAAGAGTAAGAAACGCAAAGATAAACGTGCCCATTATCTAGTTACTAATATTTAGGAATTTAACCTTTCAAAAATAGGATTAAGATCTTCCCTATTTCATTTGAGTTAAAAGGTTTTATTTTACTGTAAATATTTTAATTCTAAGATTTAATAATATATAGATTATCACATTTTACTTCTAAGATTTAACAATATATAGATTATCACGTCGTTTAAAATTTTTAATTACGGAATATTGGATACATTTTAAAGTTAAAATATAATGTACCATAAAGCTAAATCATTTCAAACGGAGGATGAACACATATAGGGCCAGTCCTTCCACTAGGCCAATTAGGCCACTGCCTAAGGCCCTTAAATGGAAGGGGGGGGGGGGGTGCCCAAAATTTTGGAAAATGAAGGGTAGTAGAAAAAAGAAGTTTTAGATGAAACTCCAAAAATTTAACACATCCTTGTGACCGAAGCACAAAAAATCAGGTATATCCTGATAAACATTGGTACTCCAAAAAATTCTTTGGTCTAAACAAAATCAATCGTCCCAAAATAACATCATTAACCTCTAGACAAACCAAAATTCAACAAGATAAAATACAAATTTGATCTAAAAAATAAACCACAAATCAAATCCCTCAAATTTATTCATATTACCGTTTCTCTTTTGCACTCTTGCTCTCCGCCTCTCTCGTTCTTTCTCTCCACCTCTCTCATTCTTTCTCTCCATTGGTCCTACTCTTAAATCCTTTTGCTGTTGACTCAGGCTTCCTCTGATTTAAATCATATAATTACGTTTGAAGACTCTAAACTCAGGTATAGTTTTATTCTCTTTCTTATTTGATTCTGCAAATGCCAGGTTTTTTGTGGGTAGAATCTTGTCTAATAAGACTTTTGGCTGGGGCCGTTGGGCTTTGAAGTTTTTATTTATTTTTTTTTTATGGGTGGAGTCTTATCTAATGAGACTTTTGTGGTTGTGGGTGGAGTTGTACACTTGTACTTCTGCTTTGGTTGGGCCTTAGATTTTTTTTTTAAAATTTAATCTTGCGTTTATATATATATGTGTGTGTGTGTGTGTGTGTGTGTGTGTGGGTGGGGGGGGTGGAAGTCGGGCCCGAGGAGCCGTGCCAGCCCACTTGAACAAGGCCTGGCATGAAGCCCAAAGCCCATCAAGCGATCTAAGCTCGAAACACACGGGGGGTAGCCTTGGACTTTATCACTATGGGCCTGACCCCAAAATATGGACCGAGTGTAAGGGGAACGGCGCCCGAGGGGTCCCTAATAGATCGGCTGAGTGTTGACTAACAAGAAAGGTAGTCAGGGCAAGACGCAGCCTCAGCAAGATTAGTAATCGAGGGCTAACGGTTCTAGAAGGGATCCGTCCCGAGCATTATCCGGCGTCTAGAACAAGTTCCAAGGGAATCCTATAAATTCGTGAGGATCCCTTGGGATTTTGATGAATATGGGAATGTGTTCATAAGTGGAGAAAAAAATGATGGCCACCCCACTGGAAGAGACTATAAGAAGGGGTAGAGGTCAAAGAAATGGGGGTTGGAAAAAATTGGAAGTGAAGGGGATATTGAGAGAGAAACATAGGGAAACACTTGGGAGCTGGGAGAAATTAGGAAGAGGGTCTTGGTTTAAGGCTTGGTGAGGACATTCCAGGCTAAGTTTAGTGCCTCATTAGTAGGATCGTGATATAGCTACGTAGAAATTAATTGGGGGCCTAAATACTATCTCATAAGCGGCATTTGGTGCCCACAATATATATATATATATATATATATTTTGTTATAGGTAATATAATGAATATGCTTTTATTTATGCAGGTTAAGATTGCTAAATACTTGTTATTGTTCGGTGAAATTACAATAATACTTTTTATATACATCTGGTTTTATTGCTCTACACTTGAAAGTTATTTTTTTATTTCAATCTTTATAAATATATTTTTTGATTAAAGAAATTTTTTATTACAGTTACTAATGAAGAAAGAAGTTGTTCAAAATTAAAATTAATAAAATCATAACTAAGATCGACAATGTCCCAAGAAAAATTAAGTAGATTAGCTATATTATCGAGTGAAAAGGAAATATTAGAAGAACTTGAATACAAAATTTTAATTAGTCAATTTGCATCTCAAAAGGAAAGAAAAATAGATTTTAAATGAAATATATTATAATATAAAAATATTAAATAAATATTAATTGAATTAATACATAAATATAAAAAAGGCTAGGCCCCATTTTAGTTCTTGCCCTAGGCCTCAAAATGTCTAGGGCCGGCCCTGAACACATATTGGCTTATAAAAGATAAATTTGAAGCTATAGTGATTCCTTCGTTTGGGACAGACCCAGGATTTTAAGCTAGCGAGGACTAGAGTATAAAAGAAAAATAAACTCCAAATAGGCATACATATAATATTAAAAAATTATAAATACTCAAAATCGTTGTTTCTAAATACAATAAGATGCAATCATTTACCAAAAAAGACAAAAACAAAAACAAAATAATGTTTTCTTTTAATACTAGGTTGGCTAGGATTTTTTTTTTTTTTTTTTTGTAAAATTTTTAGCACCTCAAAAAGCTATTTTATATATCTATTTTACAATCTCACTTTACAATACACCAAATATCAAACCAAATGTTCTATTTTCTTTACTGCTTCATTTAAAATGATATAAAAAATATTTATCAAAATAATAAAGGAAGCAAGAGAATTTGAGTTTTTTAATTAAAGGAAGAGATATAATCTTAATAAAATATTGTATTTTATTTTTAATAATTTGCTACAGTCAGCTGATATTTATACCAGTTTACTATAGTTGCAAAAAGTTTAGCTTTAGCTTCTCCAATAACACATGATTTTTTGGTTCTTTATTGGTAAAATAGTTTTTTTTTTTTTTTTGCTAAAATTTAATCAAAATTGTGAAATTTTTTTTATTGTTTTTGTTAAATTTTTAGGTTGGATAGTTGCTATTTGGGTGAGGTTAATTAGACTTATTGAAAAGAAGGAAGGCCTAAGGTTTTGGAAGGGGGCCTAACTACAAAAATAAAATATAAAATAACTATAAAAATAAATAAATAAATTGGACCCAGGGGAGGCCCGGGCCCCTTGGGCCTCCACTTGGGTTTGTCCCTGCATTCATAGGGAGCACCATATCACAAGCATGGTTTCCGTCCCTCAATATCATAATCAACAAAAACCTTGCATGTAGATGTAGAATTACACTTGTGCCAAGCCACAAATACCTCCCTATTGGCATTGACCCGACTTTCCCACCACAAGAATTGCAAAGTGGAATGCCATAGTCGGGCTCTATCATATTTGTTTCACTATCCCTTTTATTATAGTACATTGGCATAGAGTAGGGTCTCCCTTAGCTTCTTTTGTTCTCTAGTTTGTTTATATGAATAAGCCTAATCTTAGGTCTTTGTGAAGGAGTAATGAAAGATCATTTTTGTTATTGTGAGGAGGGGTTGATTGAAAAGGTTGGATGTTGTAGTGTTGGTGTGGTTGTCCTACAAGAGAGAAGAGGAAAAAAAGAGAGAGAAGCAACTAACCTTGCAAAATAGTCTAAGGAAGGTGTTGGTTGGAGGTACATCTTTAAAATAACTAACCTTGTGGACCAGTTAAAGGAAGACTACCTTGCTATTTTCCTACTATTATTGTACATATCTCTCTCTCTCTCTCTCTCTCTCTCTCTCTCTCTCTCTCTCTCTCTCTCTCTCTAACAGAGTCTGAAATTTTGTGGAGGGTGCAAGGTCTGTTTTAGTCTTAGATCCTGTTGATAATTTTTACCCTTAAAAATTGGTTTTCAAAGGATAACTATGTTTGGACACATAAGAGGAGGGAAAAGTAGAGACTAAGAGAGGAAGCGATGGTGAATATAATTTTTTTTTTTCCAACTATCAATTAACAAAGCCTATCGTGATTAGAGTAACATTAATGACATCACTTGTATCACACAACAATCATAACATATCATGTTACTAGTTGTGGAAAATATTAGGTTTGGATGTTTATTCAACTTTAACCTGACGGGTAATCCATCGAACTAGGCATCACTATATGAGACAAGGTCATGCTTCCACCTAAATATCCTAATGGATGGTGACCTCGGTCATCATATTCTCCCTTCACAAAAGTTGTGGAATAAAGCGTATCAAGGGAGGTCTTTTCAACTTTCATCCCTGACGACTAAGTTGTTATAGGGCTAATTTTCTACATTGATCTCCAAAATTATCTAACAATATGGATTAGGCATTGAACTTCTCCTAGAGTTTAGGTTTGGCCATATATATTAGAGACATGTCATGCTCTTTTCGAAAACAGAAAAGGAAATATTTTGGAAAAAGTAAGCAAGTATAATATCATACATACAATGTGTTGCAAAAAATTGAATTTCTACCCTAAGTTTGCATATTTGATTCTTAAATTTCCTTCTTTCTCATACTATAGATAAAAAATTATTATTAAAGTTGAGAAAAATAAATTTTGAGTTAATTATATGTTTAAACATATGTTTAAAGACAAATACAATAATAAAGTAAAAAACATAACTATATCAAGTACTACAATCGAATAGATTTACACCTTAATTCAATTCTACTTTTATTTTTTTTCTAATAAATATATATATATATATATATATATATATAAGAGCATTTTCGTCAATATTGATCTCATATTGCCATTTGAGAATCCATGGAACCTTGTGATAGTTAACAAAATGGAGTAAAGCAGGAAATTTAGCCTTAACAGTATGAGGATTAGGCTTGAATCCTTTTTCAAATAACTTGAAGGCCTCCAGTAAGGGTGTAGGAAGGAGTTCAATAATAAGACCAAACTGAGACCACCATCGGGCAAACCAGAAGGGCAACGTACCAGTGAACTTTTTGTCAAAGTTAACAAACCAGGAATGAGTCATGGTATCATTCTGGTGAAGCATAAATCTGAACCATGCAGTAATATAATCATGATAAGAATAAGGGATGAGGTGCTTAGGCATCATTCTTGTAACATTTGGGGAAGATCCCCATTCTCTTTCAGTGATGACGTTAACAATGTAGACACTATGGTAAATAATTTTTGAAGTGTCTGCTTTATCAGAAATGGTGTTAATAATGATGGACCTTTCATGGCGCAAAAGATCAGAATAGTAACCAAGTATACGGTTGCTTAGGGTATGTGTTACGAAATGCAACGGTTAAAAGGAGTGGTGAAAGCAGTCTTGTATCTATCACCCTCAGCAATCTGGATTTGCCAAAAACCAGACTTCAAATCAAACTTGGAGAATATCACCGCATCACTCAACCTGTGAACTAAGTCATTTTTGTTTGGAATAGGGTACCTAATCCATTCTAAGACTTTGTTCAAGGGCTTGTAGTTAATAACCAAGCGGGGTGTTCCTCTCTCAATTTCGGCATTTTTTTGAACATAGAAAGCAGCACATGACCAAGGGGACTTGCTCTTTCTAATCAATCCTTTGTTTAATAAATCATCAATTTCCTTTTTGCAAAACTCTACCAATTCAGAATTCATCTGTATGGGTCGAGCTTTAGTAGGAATATTCTTTTCACAAAAATCTTTAACATATGGCAAGTTAACAATGTGATTTTTTCTATGCCAAAAAGCATTTGGAAAATCAGAACAAACATGAGCAGTCAATATTTTTTGAAAATTATCAATTTTTGAAGTTAATAACGGACTAGAAAGGTGATCAGCAATCTTCTTGGTTTTTCAATAGTTTCTAAAACATCTTTTGGGTCAACAGACTGAGAAGTGTTAAAAGCAATGTTTTCTCTTTGACTGGGTAAATCAATCAAAGGTTTCTCAGTTTTTGTAGAAATAGTTTGTTTAACAATTATGTCTTGTTTAACAGAATTTGATTTCTTGATTACGTTCAAATGATTTTGTTGAATAGGATCTTTTGAAACGTAATAATTTTGAAGAAAGTCATAAAACAGAATATTTTTCTTTAACAGCATCATCCTTTCTCTCCATTTTCGTTTAATACGATCTTTTTCAGATTGAGAGAAAGTATTTCTGTAATAGTGTCTTATTTCTCTGTTTTTGGGAGAAAGACTTTCTTTGGCCAAGTAAACAAGATTCATTTCAAAACTTTTAGGAAGAGCAGTTAAAACTCTTAATTGGTTTTGAAAAATAGGCGGTTCAACAGCAGCAAAATCAGAAGCAGCAGGAGACACAGATTTTGTATCTTCTTCTTCTTCTGCAGGTTTTTCATCTTTAGTTGAATAAAAAGGGGTGCTAATTTGGGAGTTATCACTTGAAACACCCTTTAGCTTCAAATCAGGTTTAACAAAACTTTTTTGTAAATATTCGTCAAGATCAAGGTCTCTTTTAGAAACACTTTCTGATCCAGCAAAGGAATGTCTTCCTTCATTGATTCTTAAAGGTTTCTTATCAAGAAAACTTATCTTAACAGTTCCATCAAGATATTGTTGAATATTTGTGAGATCAGTTTCATGGTAAATAGGTTTAGCAGGAGGCGAAACATTTTCCAATAACCATTCTTTAGAGGATTGGTGAATTGTTTCGGGTTAATATAATCAGCAATGGAGAGGTGTTGAACAGCAACTCCGTAGGGCTTGAGACCAAAAACAGTAATTCTGTCTGTATTCCCTTCGAAGTGGTAATCTTTCCAAAGGTTTTGAATCACCTCTAGAATTTGATTATTGAAATAATTTCTCCAACATTCAGCAAGAGAATAAGGACTTTTGTAGGACAGGTAGGAATCTCCTTTGTACCATGGTCCTTGGTGAGAGTAGCCGTTAACAAGAATAAGATGCTTAGATGGTTGCACATTCATCCAATTATCAGTATCCCATTTTGGAAGAGTGCTCCAACATCTAATAGTCACAGAAGGGCTTCCAGTGCGGGCCACAGCTTGTTGAATAATTTGCGGGAGTTGGCTAAGTTGAGATCGATTTGAAACTCTGATCATTCTAACAAAACCAAACTCAAACATTTGAGATAACCAGTCTGGATCCATGTCTTCTTCATCCAGCTCATCATCATCATAATTAATTAGGAGACCAGGAAAAGGGTGAATCTTTCTTTCGTAAACACGGGAGCTTTTCCCAAAGTATTCTTCCCAGTCTAGTTGAATAAAAACATTATCATCTTCATCCAGTTCTTCTGATTCTTGTTATCATTCTGCTGATGACTCCTCTGATTCCCCTAATATTAAACTTGGATGCAGAGATTCTTGTTGTAACACTATTACATCTATTAACACTCTCACAAAACATGAAGAAAATGAAAAATTGTTAATTTCTTTAATTAACCAAATCCAAAATCCTGAACTCCAAAAAGAGTATCTGGATAAGTTTAAGAAAAATCTTACTAAGACTGAAGATTCTAAAAAACTTAAATCAACAATAAGTTTTGAAGAAGTCTTGGAAAGATTTAACAAGAAAAAACCCAAAGAATTAACTATTGAAGACTTAAAACAAAAATTAACCATTGTTGAACAAAATATTGAATATTTAAGACAAGAACTTCAAACTGTTAAACTTGATAATATTAACATAAACCAAGAATTATTAATCTTAAAAATGGATAAAAATATTGACACACACCATTCTGATAATGAACAAGATGAGCCTAAAGATGGAGATGATTCCAGTCAACAAGCTCTTCTTTCTGATACAGGTATTACTGAAGCTATTAACTCTATTTTGAACAAATCTATTCCTCCAAAATGGTTTACGATATTAAACATTGTTGTTTCTCCTGTTTACAATTTTGATGTAATTGCTATGATTGACTCTGGTGCAGATATGAATTGTATTCGAGAAGATTTAATCCCTCCTGAATACTTTGAATTTTCCTCTGAGAAACTCATTTCTGCCAATGGTTCCCAAATGCATATTAAACATGAACTCCCCAAAGCCTATGTTCACCACCATAATGTTGCTTTCCCAATTCCCTCTGTTCTTGTTAAAAATATGCATGACAAAGTGATCCTTGGACTTCCCTTCCTTAACACTTTGTATCCATTTCTTGTTGACCACAATGGAATTACTTCTGATCCTTTTGGACAGAATGTACATTTCAAATTTGTTTCAAAACCTGATACAGATATTAACCATACTGTTAATTACCATGCTGCAGGGTCATCCCTAAGCAGACTTGCTGCTCATACTGTTAAACAAGGTAGAACAGAGATAGTTCTACCTTGTTTTAATATTGTGTAAATATTGTTACCCTTGCTGATCACCTTTCTAGTCCGTTATTAACTTCAAAAATTGATAATTTTCAAAAAATATTGACTGCTCATGTTTGTTCTGATTTTCCAAATGCTTTTTGGCATAGAAAAAATCACATTGTTAACTTGCCATATGTTAAAGATTTTTGTGAAAAGAATATTCCTACTAAAGCTCGACCCATACAGATGAATTCTGAATTGGTAGAGTTTTGCAAAAAGGAAATTGATGATTTATTAAACAAAGGATTGATTAGAAAGAGCAAGTCCCCTTGGTCATGTGCTGCTTTCTATGTTCAAAAAAATGCCGAAATTGAGAGAGGAACACCCCGCTTGGTTATTAACTACAAGCCCTTGAACAAAGTCTTAGAATGGATTAGGTACCCTATTCCAAACAAAAATGACTTAGTTCACAGGTTGAGTGATGCGGTGATATTCTCCAAGTTTGATTTGAAGTCTGGTTTTTGGCAAATCCAGATTGCTGAGGGTGATAGATACAAGACTGCTTTCACCACTCCTTTTGGTCATTATGAGTGGAATGTGATGCCTTTTGGTCTGAAGAATGCTCCTAGTGGGAAGAACTTCAATTTTCGCATCAGAAGTTGAACATTGAATTAACATGGTTTTACCAGAAGGATCTTTAATATGAGCAGCTTTAGGATTCAACTGGGAACCTACAAGCCTGTAGTAAATTCGGTAAATAAGAGCAAAAGGTTTACTACCTTCTTCCATATCATAACCAGAAGTTAACACATTTAAAGTCAAAGCTTTAACAATATTAGGATCATCAAGGGCAAGACAGATATCAGGGTAAACATCAAAGTAAATAGGACCATCATACAAAGATGCAGTAATCATGCTAAGAATGCTATCTTTAAATTGCCTAAATCTAGCATCTCTTAATTCTAAAAAACTTAAATCAACAATAAGTTTTGAAGAAGTCTTGGAAAGATTTAACAAGAAAAAACCCAAAGAATTAACTATTGAAGACTTAAAACAAAAATTAACCATTGTTGAACAAAATATTGAATATTTAAGACAAGAACTTCAAACTGTTAAACTTGATAATATTAACATAAACCAAGAATTATTAATCTTAAAAATGGATAAAAATATTGACACACACCATTCTGATAATGAACAAGATGAGCCTAAAGATGGAGATGATTCCAGTCAACAAGCTCTTCTTTCTGATACAGGTATTACTGAAGCTATTAACTCTATTTTGAACAAATCTATTCCTCCAAAATGGTTTACGATATTAAACATTGTTGTTTCTCCTGTTTACAATTTTGATGTAATTGCTATGATTGACTCTGGTGCAGATATGAATTGTATTCGAGAAGATTTAATCCCTCCTGAATACTTTGAATTTTCCTCTGAGAAACTCATTTCTGCCAATGGTTCCCAAATGCATATTAAACATGAACTCCCCAAAGCCTATGTTCACCACCATAATGTTGCTTTCCCAATTCCCTCTGTTCTTGTTAAAAATATGCATGACAAAGTGATCCTTGGACTTCCCTTCCTTAACACTTTGTATCCATTTCTTGTTGACCACAATGGAATTACTTCTGATCCTTTTGGACAGAATGTACATTTCAAATTTGTTTCAAAACCTGATACAGATATTAACCATACTGTTAATTACCATGCTGCAGGGTCATCCCTAAGCAGACTTGCTGCTCATACTACTAATACCACTAGTAAGTGGGTATATGCTACCACGTGCGAGTGGAATATTATGACATCCTCGGCAGAGAGGAGGAACAAGGGGAAAGGACCGGCGGTCTATCCTCAAGACGAAAGGCTCCCGGCGGGACAACCTTTTGTAATGCATGAAGGCGCATCTTCTAGGAGAAATCCTAGTAGATCAACATCCCTTCAGGAATCTGTCCCGGCAGAGGTGACATTTTCCAGTGATGATATACATATTACTTTACAGGAAGTTATTTCTAAAGCACTGCAGTTTCACAATGGAAATTTCAGTGATCTACCCACTCCTGTTAAAGTACTTATTGACAATCTCCATGCCGCCTATACTACCAGCAATCGTAGACTTTTCAAGAAGACCCTTCAGGCTCTTAAAACTCCCCTGGAACTATTCCGGTAACCATTACTCTTGTAAGTTACCACTATTTACCCTTGTTTATCTTGTAATCCTGTAACTATTAATCTTGTACTTTGTTCATTACTTTCAATATTAATCAAGTACTTTCATATTCATTACTACTTTCAATTATCATGATGATATACTGCTTGGCTGGTTCTACCGCCTTATTAATCGTTTAAATTACTCTGTTTACTAATTGTTTTAATGATATACTGCTTGGCTGGTTCTACCGCCTTATTACTTGTTTAAGGCATCTTTAGCTTGTGAACTCTAATTATTGTTAATTTCACTCACGAGATTACTATTCACTCCTTCTTTTAATGATATCATATTTAGCTTTTGTTTTATTTTTTAATTTATCTTTTAACAATTTTACTAATGAGTCTTTGCATATTATTGGTCAACAGCTTGACCGTATTGAAGAAAAAATTATTGAACAAACTGTTTCTGTTAAAACTGAGAAACCTTTGATTGATTTACCCAGTCAAAGAAAAAAGATTGCTTTTAAAACTTCTCAGTCAAAAACAATTGATATTGTTGACAAAATGCTTTCTGATTTAAAAGTTAAATCTGAAGGTACTTCTACTTCTAATGTTGCTGCCGTGATTTCAAAAAATGATAAAGAACCTGTTTTTGAAAACACAGATTCTGAGTCATCCTCTTCTATTGAACTTAAAAATGTTTTTGATAATGGTCTACCAGAAATTAAAAGATTTGTTGGAACCAATCCCATATCTTTTACAAAAAACTGGTATACTAGGCCTACTCCTCCTGACATGCAGTTTGAAGAAAGGATTTTTCAATCCCAATTCTCTGTCTCTGCTGATAAACTGTATGAATGGAATATTGATGGTTTGCCTGAACAGGAAATTATTAACAAAATGGGTCACATGTCTATGGTTGCCATCACTTATATGAACAACCATGACCTTGATCATCATGAGATTGTTGAACTTCTGTCTACTGGTTTTACTGGCACTCTTCGTGGTTGGTGGGATTCGTATCTCACTGAAGACTCCAGAGAATCTATTAAACGTGCTGTTAAACTGAATGATGAAGGACTTCCCATTTTTGATGAAAAAAGGAATTCTGGAATCCCTGATGGTGTTAATACTCTTATTCACACAATATTAAAACATTTTGTTGGTACTCTTACTAATGTTTCATCTCGAGTTTCAGATTTTCTGAATAATTTGAGATGTCCTACTATGTCTGATTACAGGTGGTACCATGCTGTCTTTCTTTCTAGAGTAATGCTTCGCAAAGATTGCAAGAAGCCGTATTGGAAAGAAAAGTTTATTGACGGTCTGCCTCCTCTTTTTGCTCATAAGGTAAAACAAGAATTAATTGGTAAAAATGATTCTATTGACTATGAAAATTTAACTTATGGTGATATTCTAAGTACTATTAACAAACTTGGTATTAACATGTGTAATGATGAAAAATTGTTAAAAGATAAATTAAAAAATAAAACAAAAGCTAAATATGAAATGGGTAATTTCTGCGAACAATATGGTTTACCTCTTATTGCTCCTTCGAGACAAAAGAGAGATAAACATGATAAAACTGTTCACAAAAATATTCACCATAAAAGACATCAAACCAACTTTGTTAAACCAAATGAATTTTATGATAAAAAGAAAACTGTTTCTAAAAAATATGTTCACCAAAATCCTAATAAAGGAAAATGTTTTAATTGTGGAAAACCTGGTCATTACAGTAATGACTGTAAAGCCAAACCTGGTAAACTAAAAAACAAATTAAACATGTTAAACATTAATGATGCAGATCAAGAAGCCCTATTCAGAATCCTTGAATCACACATTTCGTCTGATTCTTTGGAAGATGATTTGTCTTCTTCTGATTCTTGTTATCATTCTGCTGATGACTCCTCTGATTCCCCTAATATTAAACTTGGATGCAGAGATTCTTGTTGTAACACTATTACATCTATTAACACTCTCACAAAACATGAAGAAAATGAAAAATTGTTAATTTCTTTAATTAACCAAATCCAAAATCCTGAACTCCAAAAAGAGTATCTGGATAAGTTTAAGAAAAATCTTACTAAGACTGAAGATTCTAAAAAACTTAAATCAACAATAAGTTTTGAAGAAGTCTTGGAAAGATTTAACAAGAAAAAACCCAAAGAATTAACTATTGAAGACTTAAAACAAAAATTAACCATTGTTGAACAAAATATTGAATATTTAAGACAAGAACTTCAAACTGTTAAACTTGATAATATTAACATAAACCAAGAATTATTAATCTTAAAAATGGATAAAAATATTGACACACACCATTCTGATAATGAACAAGATGAGCCTAAAGATGGAGATGATTCCAGTCAACAAGCTCTTCTTTCTGATACAGGTATTACTGAAGCTATTAACTCTATTTTGAACAAATCTATTCCTCCAAAATTGTTTACGATATTAAACATTGTTGTTTCTCCTGTTTACAATTTTGATGTAATTGCTATGATTGACTCTGGTGCAGATATGAATTGTATTCGAGAAGATTTAATCCCTCCTGAATACTTTGAATTTTCCTCTGAGAAACTCATTTCTGCCAATGGTTCCCAAATGCATATTAAACATGAACTCCCCAAAGCCTATGTTCACCACCATAATGTTGCTTTCCCAATTCCCTCTGTTCTTGTTAAAAATATGCATGACAAAGTGATCCTTGGACTTCCCTTCCTTAACACTTTGTATCCATTTCTTGTTGACCACAATGGAATTACTTCTGATCCTTTTGGACAGAATGTACATTTCAAATTTGTTTCAAAACCTGATACAGATATTAACCATACTGTTAATTACCATGCTGCAGGGTCATCCCTAAGCAGACTTGCTGCTCATACTACTAATACCACTAGTAAGTGGGTATATGCTACCACGTGCGAGTGGAATATTATGACTTCCTCGGCATAGAGGAGGAACAAGGGGAAAGGACCGGCGGTCTATCCTCAAGACGAAAGGCTCCCGGCGGGACAACCTTTTGTAATGCATGAAGGCGCATCTTCTAGGAGAAATCCTAGTAGATCAACATCCCTTCAGGAATCTGTCCCGGCAGAGGTGACATTTTCCAGTGATGATATACATATTACTTTACAGGAAGTTATTTCTAAAGCACTGCAGTTTCACAATGGAAATTTCAGTGATCTACCCACTCCTGTTAAAGTACTTATTGACAATCTCCATGCCGCCTATACTACCAGCAATCGTAGACTTTTCAAGAAGACCCTTCAGGCTCTTGAAATACATTTTGTTAACCTTGCCATCAAAAATGATGTCTACGAACGCCTAATTATTGACCTTGACTCCCAAATGCAGAAAAACCCTGTTAACCAGATCCTGCCATTACATGAGGCTTTTGCAAGCCATTCTATTCACCATGATATTTACACTAGTCAACTCTTTGGCAAAGAGGATATCCATTCCATGGATAAATTGACTTTAATGAACACAGATTATGCCAAATTGAGTCTTAAGACACAATTTAGTGTAAGATGTGCTGTTGCTAACTTGCCTTCAGATATACAGAAATGTATTTTTGAAAGTAAGGCTATGTTTACGTCCTTTGATCTATGGCACGACTATTTCAAAAAACTAGTAACCGCAACTATTCCAGATCCAGATGAACTGGATGAAGATGATAATGTTTTTATTCAACTAGACTGGGAAGAATACTTTGGGAAAAGCTCCCGTGTTTACGAAAGAAAGATTCACCCTTTTCCTGGTCTCCTAATTAATTATGATGATGATGAGCTGGATGAAGAAGACATGGATCCAGACTGGTTATCTCAAATGTTTGAGTTTGGTTTTGTTAGAATGATCAGAGTTTCAAATCGATCTCAACTTAGCCAACTCCCGCAAATTATTCAACAAGCTGTGGCCCGCACTGGAAGCCCTTCTGTGACTATTAGATGTTGGAGCACTCTTCCAAAATGGGATACTGATAATTGGATGAATGTGCAACCATCTAAGCATCTTATTCTTGTTAACGGCTACTCTCACCAAGGACCATGGTACAAAGGAGATTCCTACCTGTCCTACAAAAGTCCTTATTCTCTTGCTGAATGTTGGAGAAATTATTTCAATAATCAAATTCTAGAGGTGATTCAAAACCTTTGGAAAGATTACCACTTCGAAGGGAATACAGACAGAATTACTGTTTTTGGTCTCAAGCCCTACGGAGTTGCTGTTCAACACCTCTCCATTGCTGATTATATTAACCCGAAACAATTCACCAATCCTCTAAAGGAGCCTGTTTACGAACATCTACTTTATTGTGGTCTCTGCAATCAGTATACCACCTACCATGAACATAACTGCGATGACGAACCCACATGGGATCCTCGTGACTGCTATTCAGATTATTGTGATACTGACTGATTATTCACTCTGGATAAAAGTTCCGCCTATTGCTCTCTCTATCCCCCATGGGAATCTGTTGATTACTTTGTTGACTGCTTTCGGCACAAGACGACAAAATGTCATCCTCTGCCAACTGTTCACTCACTTTGTTGACTGCTTTCGGCACAAGACGACAAAATGTCATCCTCTGCCAACTGTTCACTCACGAGATTACTATTCACTACTGTTCACGCATGAGTTTACTATTCACTCACGAGATCACTATTCACTGTTACTGTTCACTATTCACTTTTTGAAAAATTTTCCTATATAAGGGGGGCTGTCCCTTATTGTTAATCAGGAGTAAAATTAGAAGTTAATTTAGAAGTTAGAACCAGAAGCAGCAGAGTGTTCTATCAGAGAAGTTAATTAGAAGTTTATTGTTAATTTCACAGCCATATCAGAGAAGTTAATTAGAAAGGAGAAGTTAGTGAATAGTAATCTCTGATGGTGTTAATACTCTTATTCACACAATATTAAAACATTTTGTTGGTACTCTTACTAATGTTTCATCTCGAGTTTCAGATTTTCTGAATAATTTGAGATGTCCTACTATGTCTGATTACAGGTGGTACCATGCTGTCTTTCTTTCTAGAGTAATGCTTCGCAAAGATTGCAAGAAGCCGTATTGGAAAGAAAAGTTTATTGACGGTCTGCCTCCTCTTTTTGCTCATAAGGTAAAACAAGAATTAATTGGTAAAAATGATTCTATTGACTATGAAAATTTAACTTATGGTGATATTCTAAGTACTATTAACAAACTTGGTATTAACATGTGTAATGATGAAAAATTGTTAAAAGATAAATTAAAAAATAAAACAAAAGCTAAATATGAAATGGGTAATTTCTGCGAACAATATGGTTTACCTCCTATTGCTCCTTCGAGACAAAAGAGAGATAAACATGATAAAACTGTTCACAAAAATATTCACCATAAAAGACATCAAACCAACTTTGTTAAACCAAATGAATTTTATGATAAAAAGAAAACTGTTTCTAAAAAATATGTTCACCAAAATCCTAATAAAGGAAAATGTTTTAATTGTGGAAAACCTGGTCATTACAGTAATGACTGTAAAGCCAAACCTGGTAAACTAAAAAACAAATTAAACATGTTAAACATTAATGATGCAGATCAAGAAGCCCTATTCAGAATCCTTGAATCACACATTTCGTCTGATTCTTTGGAAGATGATTTGTCTTCTAAACATGGTGAAAAGAAAACAATTTTACAAATGAGTCTCCTGCTTGGCTAGTTCTACCGCCTTATTACTTGTTTAACTTATTTTGATTATTAATTGTTATACCGCCTACTTGGCTGGTTCTACCTTGTTTATTGTACTATCTCTGTGCTTCTGGTGCTTCCGCCTCTTCTGCGCTTGTTCCCCCTCCTTGTTGGTATCAGAGCCATTCCTTCCTTGGCCGCTGGTAGTTGTGTTGTGTCCTTGCTCCCTTGTTTATGTTGTTCCGAACCTTTGGTGCTTCGTTGTTGTGTTCTATCTTGTGATCGTTGGCGCCACCCTAGTGTAAAGTGAATTCCGAGAGCCGAGATTCTGTAAGGCCCGTGTTAGCCGACGGACAGGCGTTGAGGGCATGAGTGAGGGTATACGGTTGCTTAGGGTATGTGTTACGAAATGCAACGGTTATGAGAGAAAACATGATAATTGAGTGTTAAAACTAGGAGTGCATGGATAAGATGTGGAGATCCAACTCTTCTGTTAGCTCCAGGACTGCGTGTCCTCCTGATATTGTCAATGAAAATGACCAAGCTGTTCAAGAAGGTAGTAAGCCTTTTGCCTCTATTTACCATGAAACTGATTTCACAAATATTCAACAATATTTTTATGAAACTGTTAAAATGAGTTTTCTTGATAAAAAACCTATTGATGAATATTTACAAAAGAGTTTTGTTAAACCTGATTTGAAGCTAAAGGGTGTTTCAAGTGATAACTCCCAAATTAGCACCCCTTTTTATTCAACTAAAGCTGAAAAACCTGCGGAAGAAGAAGAAGATACAAAATCTGTGTCTCCTGCTGCTTCTGATTTTGCTACTGTTGAACCTGTTATTTTTCAAAACCAATTAAGAGTTTTAACTGCTCTTCCTAACAGTTTTGAAATGGATCTTGTTTACTTGGCTAATGAAAGTCTTTCTCCCAAAAACAGAGAGATAAGACACTATTACAGAGATAATTTCTCTCAATCTGAAAAAGATCGTATTAAACGAAAATGGAGAGAAAGGATGCTGCTGTTAAAGAAAAATATTCTGTTTTACGATTTTCTTAAAAATCATTACGTTTCAAAAGACCCTATTCAACAAAATCATTTGAGCGTAATTAAGAAATCAAATTTTGTTAAACCAGACAATACTGTTGTAAGGTCTAGCCATCCTCCTCTTGAGACAGTTATGATAACTTGTCAAAAGACGGAAGTAAAAGCTTCTCCTTTCAAGATTGCTGATGCTGAGACTCCTGCTTCTGGAATTATTGAACAAAACAATTTTACTAATGAGTCTTTGCATATTATTGGTCAACAGCTTGACCGTATTGAAGAAAAAATTATTGAACAAACTGTTTCTGTTAAAACTGAGAAACCTTTGATTGATTTACCCAGTCAAAGAAAAAAGATTGCTTTTAAAACTTCTCAGTCAAAAACAATTGATATTGTTGACAAAATGCTTTCTGATTTAAAAGTTAAATCTGAAGGTACTTCTACTTCTAATGTTGCTGCCGTGATTTCAAAAAATGATAAAGAACCTGTTTTTGAAAACACAGATTCTGAGTCATCCTCTTCTATTGAACTTAAAAATGTTTTTGATAATGGTCTACCAGAAATTAAAAGATTTGTTGGAACCAATCCCATATCTTTTACAAAAAACTGGTATACTAGGCCTACTCCTCCTGACATGCAGTTTGAAGAAAGGATTTTTCAATCCCAATTCTCTGTCTCTGCTGATAAACTGTATGAATGGAATATTGATGGTTTGCCTGAACAGGAAATTATTAACAAAATGGGTCACATGTCTATGGTTGCCATCACTTATATGAACAACCATGACCTTGATCATCATGAGATTGTTGAACTTCTGTCTACTGGTTTTACTGGCACTCTTCGTGGTTGGTGGGATTCGTATCTCACTGAAGACTCCAGAGAATCTATTAAACGTGCTGTTAAACTGAATAATGAAGGACTTCCCATTTTTGATGAAAAAAGGAATTCTGGAATCCCTGATGGTGTTAATACTCTTATTCACACAATATTAAAACATTTTGTTGGTACTCTTACTAATGTTTCATCTCGAGTTTCAGATTTTCTGAATAATTTGAGATGTCCTACTATGTCTGATTACAGGTGGTACCATGCTGTCTTTCTTTCTAGAGTAATGCTTCGCAAAGATTGCAAGAAGCCGTATTGGAAAGAAAAGTTTATTGACGGTCTGCCTCCTCTTTTTGCTCATAAGGTAAAACAAGAATTAATTGGTAAAAATGATTCTATTGACTATGAAAATTTAACTTATGGTGATATTCTAAGTACTATTAACAAACTTGGTATTAACATGTGTAATGATGAAAAATTGTTAAAAGATAAATTAAAAAATAAAACAAAAGCTAAATATGAAATGGGTAATTTCTGCGAACAATATGGTTTACCTCCTATTGCTCCTTCGAGACAAAAGAGAGATAAACATGATAAAACTGTTCACAAAAATATTCACCATAAAAGACATCAAACCAACTTTGTTAAACCAAATGAATTTTATGATAAAAAGAAAACTGTTTCTAAAAAATATGTTCACCAAAATCCTAATAAAGGAAAATGTTTTAATTGTGGAAAACCTGGTCATTACAGTAATGACTGTAAAGCCAAACCTGGTAAACTAAAAAACAAATTAAACATGTTAAACATTAATGATGCAGATCAAGAAGCCCTATTCAGAATCCTTGAATCACACATTTCGTCTGATTCTTTGGAAGATGATTTGTCTTCTTCTGATTCTTGTTATCATTCTGCTGATGAATCCTCTGATTCCCCTAATATTAAACTTGGATGCAGAGATTCTTGTTGTAACACTATTACACATATTAACACTCTCACAAAACATGAAGAAAATAAAAAATTGTTAATTTCTTTAATTAACCAAATCCAAAATCCTGAACTCCAAAAAGAGTATCTGGATAAGTTTAAGAAAAATCTTACTAAGACTGAAGATTCTAAAAAACTTAAATCAACAATAAGTTTTGAAGAAGTCTTGGAAAGATTTAACAAGAAAAAACCCAAAAAATTGACCATTATTGAACAAAATATTGAATATTTAAGACAAGAACTTCAAACTATTAAACTTGATAATATTAACATAAACCAAGAGTTATTAATCTTAAAAATGGATAAAAATATTGACACACACCATTCTGATAATGAACAAGATGAGCCTAAAGATGGAAATGATTCCTGTCAACAAGCTCTTCTTTCTGATACAGGTATTACTGAAGCTATTAACTCTATTTTGAACAAATCTATTCCTCCAAAATGGTTTACGATATTAAACATTGTTGTTTCCCCTGTTTACAATTTTGATGTAATTGCTATGATTGACTCTGGTGCAGATATGAATTGTATTCGAGAAGATTTAATCCCTCCTGAATACTTTGAATATTCCTCTGAAAAACTCATTTCTGCCAATGGTTCCCAAATGACTATTAAACATGAACTCCCCAAAGCCTATGTTCACCATCATAATATGGCTTTCCCAATTCCCTTTGTTCTTGTTAAAAATATGCATGACAAAGTGATCCTTGGCCTTCCCTTCCTTAACACTTTGTATCCCTTTCTTGTTGACCACAATGGAATTACTTCTGATCCTTTTGGACGGAATGTACATTTCATATTTGTTTCAAAACCTGATACAGATATTAACCATACTATTAATTACCATGCTGCAGGATCTTCTCTAAAGAGACTTGCTGCTCCTACTACTAATACCACTAGTAAGTGGGTATATGCTACCACGTGCGAGTGGAATATTATGACTTCCTCGGCAGAGAGGAGGGACAAGGGGAAAGAACCTGCTTGGAACTTTCCTCAAGACAAAAGGCTCCCGGCGGGACAACCTTTTGCAATGCATGAAGGTGTATCTTCTAGGCCAAAACCTAGTCGATCGACATCCCTTCAGGAATATGCCCCGGCAGAGGTCTCATATTCCAGTGGTGACACTGTGTTTACTTTGCAGGAAGTTTTGACTAGAACATTACAGTTTCATAATGGATCTTTTAGTGAACTTCCTACCCCTATTAAAATCCTTCTTGATAATCTCCAAGCGGCTTACTCTATTAACCATCGTAAACTTTTCAAGAAAACCCTCCAAGCTCTTGAAATCCACCTTGTTAACCTTTCAGCCCAAAATGAAGTTTACGAAAGCCTTCTTGTTGACCTACAAACAAAAATTGAAGCCTATGAAAATTTCCCTGTTAACTCAGAACCACAAGCCTTTGCAGGCTATACCCATATGGCTTGTGCAAGCCATTCTGTTAACCCTGAAACTAGTCAACTCTTTGGCAAAGAGGATATCCATTCCATGGATAAATTGACTTTAATGAACATAGATTATGCCAAATTAAGTCTTAAGACACAATTTGATGTAAGATGTGCTGTTGCCAACTTGCCCTCTGATATACAGAAATGTATTTTAGAGCACAAAGCTATGTTTAGGTCTTTTGACCTATGGTGTGAATATTTCAGGACACTGGTTACTGCTACCATTCCTCCTCCTGAGGATATTGATGTTGATATTAATGAAACCATTCCTCCTCCTGAGGATATTGATGTTGATATTAATGAAAATGTTTTTGTTCAGATAGATTGGGAAGAGTACTTTGGGAAGAGTTCCAGAGTCTTTGAGCAAAAGAAGCATCCTTTTCCTGGTCTCCTTATTAACTATGAAAATGATGATCTTAATGATGAGGACATGGATCCAGATTGGCTATCCCAAATGTTTGAGTTCGGTTTTGTCAGAATGATCAGATTATCCAATCGTGGTCAGATCAACCAACTCCCCCAGATTATTCAACAAGCTGTTGCTCATCATACTAGTCCTGCTGTTACTATTAGATGTTGGAGCACTCTTCCAAAATGGGAAAATGATAATTGGATGAATGTACAACCTTCCAAACATCTCATTCTTGTTAACGGTCATACTCATCAAGGACCATGGTATAAAGGAAACTCTTACTTATCCTTTAAAAATCCCTATGGTCTTGCTAATTGCTGGAGTAGTTACTTCAATAATCAGATTCTTGAAGTTATCCAAGATTTATGGAAGGATTACCACTTCATGGGTAACACAGATAGAATCACTATTTTTGGCCTTAAACCATATGGAATGGCAATAAGGCACCTATCTATTGATGATTATGTTAACCCCAAATTATTTACTGATCAGACAAAAAACCCTGTTTACGAACATCTGCTTTACTGTGGTTTCTGTCACCAGTATATCACCTACCATGAACATGGATGCAATAATGATCCCCCATGGGACCCCTATGACGGCTGCTCAGACTACTGCAACACTGATTAAGTCCAGCTGCCTCATCTATTGATTCATTTGTTGACTATTGTTCTGCTTTCGGCACAAGACGACAAAATGTCATCCTCTGCCAACTGTTCACTCACAAGACAACTGTTCACTACTGTTCACGCACGAGTTTACTATTCACTCACGAGATCACTATTCACGGTTACTGTTCACTATTCACTTTTTGCTTTTATTTTCCTATATAAGGGGGGTTGTCCCTTATTGTTATTTAGGTCTTGTTAAAGGTTTTTGTTTAAGGTTTTAAGCCTTAGTTTCCTACTTCTCCTAGAGTGAGTTTTAGATAATCGAGAGTTCACCTCCTCTCCTAAACCACCCTCAGGAACTGTTGACATTCCGGTAACCACTACCTTTGTAAGTTACCACTGTTTATCCTTGTTCACCTGTAATCCTGTAACTATTAATCTTGTACATTGTTCATTACTTTCAATATTAATCAAGTACTTTCATATTCATTACTACTTTCAATTATCATGATGATATACTGCTTGGCTGGTTCTACCGCCTTATTAATCGTTTAAATTACTCTGTTTACTAATTGTTTTAATGATATACTGCTTGGCTGGTTCTACCGCCTTATTACTTGTTTAACTTATTTTGATTATTAATTGTTATACCGCCTACTTGGCTGGTTCTACCTTGTTTATTGTACTATCTCTGTGCTTCTGGTGCTTCCGCCTCTTCTGCGCTTGTTCCCCCTCCTTGTTGGTATCAGTTAGCCAAGAGCTACTTCCCCACAAACTTCCACTGGATCCCTGAACATGGTGAAAAGAAACTTGGTTACTATTCTGATCTTTTGCGCCATGAAAGGTCCATCATTATTAACACCATTTCTGATAAAGCAGACACTTCAAAAATTATTTACCATAGTGTCTACATTGTTAACGTCATCACTGAAAGAGAATGGGGATCTTCCCCAAATGTTACAAGAATGATGCCTAAGCACCTCATCCCTTATTCTTATCATGATTATATTACTGCATGGTTCAGATTTATGCTTCACCAGAATGATACCATGACTCATTCCTGGTTTGTTAACTTTGACAAAAAGTTCACTGGTACGTTGCCCTTCTGGTTTGCCCGATGGTGGTCTCAGTTTGGTCTTATTATTGAACTCCTTCCTACACCCTTACTGGAGGCCTTCAAGTTATTTGAAAAAGGATTCAAGCCTAATCCTCATACTGTTAAGGCTAAATTTCCTGCTTTACTCCATTTTGTTAACTATCACAAGGTTCCATGGATTCTCAAATGGCAATATGAGATCAATATTGACGAAAATGCTCTTGCCAGATACTGGTATGTCAAATGGTGGGATAAGTTCCCACATATTGAAAAAATTGTTGCCACAACCAACAGAGAATGTTCAAAATTTATTAACGACAAATGTTCACCATCCAGCCCGATCCCTACTGCAGCATATTTACCATCCTCTTCATCAGCAAAGAATATTAAACCAAGAAAGAAACGCTCTCCCCTTGATGACCTAAGGAGAGATCCTGATGCTTTATTTGCTCTTCTCAAGTGTGCAGAAAACTTGGTTGCCAGCAGAACTACTGAAGAAGAAAAGTCAAGTGCTTCTTCTGAAGAATCTGTGGCCAATAATCCCTATTCACCATACGACAAAAAATTATTTGGTCATGACGAAGATTCTCCACAAGAAGGAGAATTTTAACTGATCTCATTATTCACTCTGCATAAAGCTCAGCCCATTGCTCTCTCTGTCCCCCGAGGGAATCTGTTGATTACTTTGTTGACTGCTTTCGGCACAAGACGACAAAATGTCATCCTCTGCCAACTATTCACTCACAAGAATACTGTTCACTACTGTTCACTGTTCACGCACGAGTTTACTATTCACTCACGAGATCACTGTTCACTACTACTGTTCACTATTACTGTTCACTATTCACTTTTTTAAAAAAAAATTTCCTATATAAGGGGGGTTGTCCCTTATTGTTATTCAGGTCTTGTTAAAGGTTTTTGTTTAAGGTTTTAAGCCTTAGTTTCCTACTTCTCCTAGAGTGAGTTTTAGATAATCGAGAGTTCACCTCCTCTCCTAAACCACCCTCAGGAACTGTTGACATTCCGGTAACCACTACCTTTGTAAGTTACCACTGTTTATCCTTGTTCACCTGTAATCCTGTAACTATTAATCTTGTACATTGTTCATTACTTTCAATATTAATCAAGTACTTTCATATTCATTACTACTTTCAATTATCATGATGATATACTGCTTGGCTGGTTCTACCGCCTTATTAATCGTTTAAATTACTCTGTTTACTAATTGTTTTAATGATATACTACTTGGCTGGTTCTACCGCCTTATTACTTGTTTAACTTATTTTGATTATTAATTGTTATACCGCCTACTTGGCTGGTTCTACCTTGTTTATTGTACTATCTCTGTGCTTCTGGTGCTTCCGCCTCTTCTGCGCTTGTTCCCCTTCCTTTTTGGTCCTTGTTGCCAACAAGGAGGGGGAACAAGCGCAGAAGAGGCGGAAGCACCAGAAGCACAGAGATAGTACAATAAACAAGGTAGAACCAGCCAAGTAGGCGGTATAACAATTAATAATCAAAATAAGTTAAACAAGTAATAAGGCGGTAGAACCAGCCAAGCAGTATATCATTAAAACAATTAGTAAACAGAGTAATTTAAACGATTAATAAGGCGGTAGAACCAGCCAAGCAGTATATCATCATGATAATTGAAAGTAGTAATGAATATGAAAGTACTTGATTAATATTGAAAGTAATGAACAAAGTACAAGATTAATAGTTACAGGATTACAAGATAAACAAGGGTAAATAGTGGTAACTTACAAGAGTAATGGTTACCGGAATAGTTCCAGGGGAGTTTTAGGAGAAGTACAAGACTAAAGCTCACTCAAGGAAGTGTTGTTAACAAAATCTAACTTCTAAATTAACTTCTAATTTTTACTCCTGATTAACAATAAGGGACAGCCCCCCTTATATAGGAAAATTTTTCAAAAAGTGAATAGTGAACAGTAACAGTGAATAGTGATCTCGTGAGTGAATAGTAAACTCATGCGTGAACAGTAGTGAATAGTAATCTCGTGAGTGAACAGTTGGCAGAGGATGACATTTTGTCGTCTTGTGCCGAAAGCAGTCAACAAAGTGAGTGAACAGTTGGCAGAGGATGACATTTTGTCGTCTTGTGCCGAAAGCAGTCAACAAAGTAATCAACAGATTCCCATGGGGGATAGAGAGAGCAATAGGCGGAACTTTTATCCAGAGTGAATAATCAGTCAGTATCACAATAATCTGAATAGCAGTCACGAGGATCCCATATGGGTTCGTCATCGCAGTTATGTTCATGGTAGGTGGTATACTGATTGCAGAGACCACAATAAAGTAGATGTTCGTAAACAGGCTCCTTTAGAGGATTGGTGAATTGTTTCACTGCGTGTCCTCCTGATATTGTCAATGAAAATGACCAAGCTGTTCAAGAAGGTAGTAAGCCTTTTGCCTCTATTTACCATGAAACTGATTTCACAAATATTCAACAATATTTTTATGAAACTGTTAAAATGAGTTTTCTTGATAAAAAACCTATTGATGAATATTTACAAAAGAGTTTTGTTAAACCTGATTTGAAGCTAAAGGGTGTTTCAAGTGATAACTCCCAAATTAGCACCCCTTTTTATTCAACTAAAGCTGAAAAACCTGCGGAAGAAGAAGAAGATACAAAATCTGTGTCTCCTGCTGCTTCTGATTTTGCTACTGTTTCTGGTGCTTCCGCCTCTTCTGCGCTTGTTCCCCCTCCTTGTTGGTATCAGAGCCATTCCTTCCTTGGCCGCTGGTAGTTGTGTTGTGTCCTTGCTCCCTTGTTTATGTTGTTCCGAACCTTTGGTGCTTCGTTGTTGTGTTCTATCTTGTGATCGTTGGCGCCACCCTAGTGTAAAGTGAATTCCGAGAGCCGAGATTCTGTAAGGCCCGTGTTAGCCGACGGACAGGCGTTGAGGGCATGAGTGAGGGTATACGGTTGCTTAGGGTATGTGTTACGAAATGCAACGGTTATGAGAGAAAACATGATAATTGAGTGTTAAAATTAGGAGTGCATGGATAAGATGTGGAGATCCAACTCTTCTGTTAGCTCCAGGACTGCGTGTCCTCCTGATATTATCAATGAAGAAGATCAAGTTGTTCAAGAGAAAGAAATTCCGGATTTCCGAAGATGGAATATCCCCAAGGTTAATATTAAACACATTTACAATTGAGTTAAATATCAATTGAGTGTTCACCATTTCTGATTTAACAATACTAGAGTCTTTGACTTTAGTAAACCATTTAGGAGGAAGCATTTTGTTAATAAGATTAACATGACAGTCAACAGTTTTGGCAACATCATTCTTTTCAGCCACAGCAGTTTGTTTGAGTTTATTTCTCAAATCAGCAATTTCACGGTGAACAGTATTAACTTCGTACTGAAGTTCATTAACAGTCAATTTTTTAGGTTTTGAAAAACCTTTTTGTTGTTCTTTGTTTTTGGAAAGAACATTGCAACAAGGGTTAACAGGAATCAAGATTGGTTTTTCAATAGTTTCTAAAACATCTTTTGGGTCAACAGACTGAGAAGTGTTAAAAGCAATGTTTTCTCTTTGACTGGGTAAATCAATCAAAGGTTTCTCAGTTTTTGTAGAAATAGTTTGTTTAACAATTATGTCTTGTTTAACAGAATTTGATTTCTTGATTACGTTCAAATGATTTTGTTGAATAGGATCTTTTGAAACGTAATAATTTTGAAGAAAGTCATAAAACAGAATATTTTTCTTTAACAGCATCATCCTTTCTCTCCATTTTCGTTTAATACGATCTTTTTCAGATTGAGAGAAAGTATTTCTGTAATAGTGTCTTATTTCTCTGTTTTTGGGAGAAAGACTTTCTTTGGCCAAGTAAACAAGATTCATTTCAAAACTTTTAGGAAGAGCAGTTAAAACTCTTAATTGGTTTTGAAAAATAGGCGGTTCAACAGCAGCAAAATCAGAAGCAGCAGGAGACACAGATTTTGTATCTTCTTCTTCTTCTGCAGGTTTTTCATCTTTAGTTGAATAAAAAGGGGTGCTAATTTGGGAGTTATCACTTGAAACACCCTTTAGCTTCAAATCAGGTTTAACAAAACTTTTTTGTAAATATTCGTCAAGATCAAGGTCTCTTTTAGAAACACTTTCAGATCCAGCAAAGGAATGTCTTCCTTCATTGATTCTTAAAGGTTTCTTATCAAGAAAACTTATCTTAACAGTTCCATCAAGATATTGTTGAATATTTGTGAGATCAGTTTCATGGTAAATAGGTTTAGCAGGAGGCGAAACATTTTCCAATAACGATTCTTTAGGAAGGTTCACATCTTCCCAACGAATCATTTTTGGAACTTCAATTTTCGCATCAGAAGTTGAACATTGAATTAACATGGTTTTACCAGAAGGATCTTTAATATGAGCAGCTTTAGGATTCAACTGGGAACCTACAAGCCTGTAGTAAATTCGGTAAATAAGAGCAAAAGGTTTACTACCTTCTTCCATATCATAACCAGAAGTTAACACATTTAAAGTCAAAGCTTTAACAATATTAGGATCATCAAGGGCAAGACAGATATCAGGGTAAACATCAAAGTAAATAGGACCATCATACAAAGATGCAGTAATCATGCCAAGAATGCTATCTTTAAATTGCCTAAATCTAGCATCTCTTAAGCACATCAAAGCAGAAGCATTAATACCTTTTCTTGTGAGAGGTTTAACAGCAACTTGAACAAGACCAATGTGTAAATATGGCTGTGAATTAGAACATAAACAAGATATCAGAGTTCATCTCAAGAGGGGGAACAAGTTTTCTTGATAATAATTAGATTAACTAGAACCAGCCATATCAGAGAAGTTAATTAGAAGTTTATTGTACTATCACAGGCTGTAACAAATCAGAAGAGGTTTTGAATCACCTCTAGAAGGGGAACAAGCGCAGAAGAGGCGGAAGCACCAGAAGCACAGAGATAGTACAATAAACAAGGTAGAACCAGCCAAGTAGGCGGTATAACAATTAATAATCAAAATAAGTTAAACAAGTAATAAGGCGGTAGAACCAGCCAAGCAGTATATCATTAAAACAATTAGTAAACAGAGTAATTTAAACGATTAATAAGGCGGTAGAACCAGCCAAGCAGTATATCATCATGATAATTGAAAGTAGTAATGAATATGAAAGTACTTGATTAATATTGAAAGTAATGAACAATGTACAAGATTAATAGTTACAGGATTACAGGTGAACAAGGATAAACAGTGGTAACTTACAAAGGTAGTGGTTACCGGAATGTCAACAGTTCCTGAGGGTGGTTTAGGAGAGGAGGTGAACTCTCGATTATCTAAAACTCACTCTAGGAGAAGTAGGAAACTAAGGCTTAAAACCTTAAACAAAAACCTTTAACAAGACCTGAATAACAATAAGGGACAACCCCCCACTCTAGGAGAATTTTTTTTAAAAAGTGAATAGTGAACAGTAATAGTGAACAGTAGTAGTGAACAGTGATCTCGTGAGTGAATAGTAAACTCGTGCGTGAACAGTGAACAGTAGTGAACAGTATTCTTGTGAGTGAATAGTTGGCAGAGGATGACATTTTGTCGTCTTGTGCCGAAAGCAGTCAACAAAGTAATCAACAGATTCCCTCGGGGGACAGAGAGAGCAATGGGCTGAGCTTTATGCAGAGTGAATAATGAGATCAGTTAAAATTCTCCTTCTTGTGGAGAATCTTCGTCATGACCAAATAATTTTTTGTCGTATGGTGAATAGGGATTATTGGCCACAGATTCTTCAGAAGAAGCACTTGACTTTTCTTCTTCAGTAGTTCTGCTGGCAACCAAGTTTTCTGCACACTTGAGAAGAGCAAATAAAGCATCAGGATCTCTCCTTAGGTCATCAAGGGGAGAGCGTTTCTTTCTTGGTTTAATATTCTTTGCTGATGAAGAGGATGGTAAATATGCTGCAGTAGGGATCGGGCTGGATGGTGAACATTTGTCGTTAATAAATTTTGAACATTCTCTGTTGGTTGTGGCAACAATTTTTTCAATATGTGGGAACTTATCCCACCATTTGACATACCAGTATCTGGCAAGAGCATTTTCGTCAATATTGATCTCATATTGCCATTTGAGAATCCATGGAACCTTGTGATAGTTAACAAAATGGAGTAAAGCAGGAAATTTAGCCTTAACAGTATGAGGATTAGGCTTGATACCTTTTTCAAATAACTTGAAGGCCTCCAGTAAGGGTGTAGGAAGGAGTTCAATAATAAGACCAAACTGAGACCACCATCGGGCAAACCAGAAGGGCAACGTACCAGTGAACTTTTTGTCAAAGTTAACAAACCAGGAATGAGTCATGGTATCATTCTGGTGAAGCATAAATCTGAACCATGCAGTAATATAATCATGATAAGAATAAGGGATGAGGTGCTTAGGCATCATTCTTGTAACATTTGGGGAAGATCCCCATTCTCTTTCAGTGATGACGTTAACAATGTAGACACTATGGTAAATAATTTTTGAAGTGTCTGCTTTATCAGAAATGGTGTTAATAATGATGGACCGTTCAGGGATCCAGTGGAAGTTTGTGGGGAAGTAGCTCTTGGCTAACTGCAGGGGGTCAACAAAGGAGGACCGATTGGGTTCAATAGAAAATAGGTTTTGGAAATATTGTTTCCTAATATACTGGGAGGTATTTTTAGGAAAGGAGGTCCTAATAGGTTGGTGAACAGGGGTGATGGAGTAAGGATCATAGGATGAAGCCAAAACAGAGGAGTAGTTAGGTTTAGGTATGGTACCTAAGGTTGTAAAACGGTTAATAGTCTGCAAAGAGGAGGTAGGTTCATGTTTAACAAGTTGGTTTTCATTTGGGTCTTTGGCGGGGCCTTTGTCTTTCGACTGCCTACTCGCCATGTGTGAATTCTGCAGAAATTCACGAGTAAGGAAATCAGGGATGGCATTTTGGGAGCCTTTAATATAGTCAATATTAAAATCAAAAACACTTAAAATAGCTTGCCATCTAGCAAAAATATGTTTTGAAGCAATATTTTCAACATCTTTTTCAATAACATATTTAGCACTTTTACAGTCAATACGTAGTAAAAACTTTTGGTTTAACAAATCACTTTGAAACTTTGATATGCATAGTACTATAGATAAAATTTCTTTTTTAATAGTACTATAATTTAGCTGTGCAGTATTCCAGATTCCAGAGTAGAAACGAACAATTTGTTCAGATGAATCTGGTGAAACTTGCTGTTTCAGAATACCACCATAACCAATATCAGAAGCATCAGTTTCAACAATTTTGAAGGCATTAACAGTGGGAATACCAAGACAGGGTAAAGTCTTGACATGAATTTTGATTTGTTTAACAAGAGTAGTATGGATAGAGGTCCAAGGAGGAGGATTACTTTGTAGCCGATCAAAAAGAGGCTTACATTGTTTCCTCAAATCTTTATAAAAATCAGCAACATAATTCAAGGAACCAAGGAATCGTTGGAGCTGAGTTTTATCAGTAATAATATCAGGAAATTTATCAGCAAATTGAATAGCTCTGTCAATAGGATGAATTTGACCTTCATTAATATCAAAACCAAGAAAACGAACCTTAGTTTGGAACAATTTGATTTTCTTGGCAGAGACAACAAGACCATTTCTTTTGATGGTATCTAGAAACGAATACAAATGTTTCCAGTGTTCATCAATAGAATTAGAGTAAACAAGAACATCGTCAATATAGAATTTTAACTGATCTCATTATTCACTCTGCATAAAGCTCAGCCCATTGCTCTCTCTGTCCCCCGAGGGAATCTGTTGATTACTTTGTTGACTGCTTTCGGCACAAGACGACAAAATGTCATCCTCTGCCAACTATTCACTCACAAGAATACTGTTCACTACTGTTCACTGTTCACGCACGAGTTTACTATTCACTCACGAGATCACTGTTCACTACTACTGTTCACTATTACTGTTCACTATTCACTTTTTAAAAAAAATTTTCCTATATAAGGGGGGTTGTCCCTTATTGTTATTCAGGTCTTGTTAAAGGTTTTTGTTTAAGGTTTTAAGCCTTAGTTTCCTACTTCTCCTAGAGTGAGTTTTAGATAATCGAGAGTTCACCTCCTCTCCTAAACCACCCTCAGGAACTGTTGACATTCCGGTAACCACTACCTTTGTAAGTTACCACTGTTTATCCTTGTTCACCTGTAATCCTGTAACTATTAATCTTGTACATTGTTCATTACTTTCAATATTGGATGATGCTGTTAAAGAAAAATATTCTGTTTTATGACTTTCTTCAAAATTATTACGTTTCAAAAGATCCTATTCAACAAAATCATTTGAACGTAATCAAGAAATCAAATTCTGTTAAACAAGACATAATTGTTAAACAAACTATTTCTACAAAAACTGAGAAACCTTTGATTGATTTACCCAGTCAAAGAGAAAACATTGCTTTTAACACTTCTCAGTCTGTTGACCCAAAAGATGTTTTAGAAACTATTGAAAAACCAATCTTGATTCCTGTTAACCCTTGTTGCAATGTTCTTTCCAAAAACAAAGACTCTAGCCATCCTCCTCTTCTGGTTCTACCTTGTTTTTGGCATAGATTATCCAATCGTGTTGATCTGACCACGATTGGATAATCTGATCATTCTGACAAAACCGAACTCAAACATTTGGGATAGCCAATCTGGATCCATGTCCTCATCATTAAGATCATCATTTTCATAGTTAATAAGGAGACCAGGAAAAGGATGCTTCTTTTGCTCAAAGACTCTGGAACTCTTCCCAAAGTACTCTTCCCAATCTATCTGAACAAAAACATTTTCATTAATATCAACATCAATATCCTCAGGAGGAGGAATGGTTTCATTAATATCAACATCAATATCCTCAGGAGGAGGAATGGTAGCAGTAACCAGTGTCCTGAAATATTCACACCATAGGTCAAAAGACCTAAACATAGCTTTGTGCTCTAAAATACATTTCTGTATATCAGAGGGCAAGTTGGCAACAGCACATCTTACATCAAATTGTGTCTTAAGACTTAATTTGGCATAATCTGTGTTCATTAAAGTCAATTTATCCATGGAATGGATATCCTCTTTGCCAAAGAGTTGACTAGTTTCAGGGTTAACAGAATGGCTTGCACAAGTTTTTACTATAAGGCGGTAGAACCAGCCATATCTTAACTAGAAAAGGTATTATCACAGGCTGAGTTAATTAGAAGTTTTGTATTATCACTTCTAATTGTTGGTATCAGACTCTAGTATTCTCATGCCAAGAAGTATTGTAAATGTGTTTAATATTAACCTTGGGGATATTCCATCTTCGGAAATCCGGAATTTCTTTCTCTTGAACAACTTGATCTTCTTCATTGATAATATCAGGAGGACACGCAGTCCTGGAGCTAACAGAAGAGTTGGATCTCCACATCTTATCCATGCACTCCTAATTTTAACACTCAATTATCATGTTTTCTCTCATAACCGTTGCATTTCGTAACACATACCCTAAGCAACCGTATACCCTCACTCATGCCCTCAACGCCTGTCCGTCGGCTAACACGGGCCTTACAGAATCTCGGCTCTCGGAATTCACTTTACACTAGGGTGGCGCCAACGATCACAAGATAGAACACAACAACGAAGCACCAAAGGTTCGGAACAACATAAACAAGGGAGCAAGGACACAACACAACTACCAGCGGCCAAGGAAGGAATGGCTCTGATACCAAAAAGGAAGGGGAACAAGCGCAGAAGAGGCGGAAGCACCAGAAGCACAGAGATAGTACAATAAACAAGGTAGAACCAGCCAAGTAGGCGGTATAACAATTAATAATCAAAATAAGTTAAACAAGTAATAAGGCGGTAGAACCAGCCAAGCAGTATATCATTAAAACAATTAGTAAACAGAGTAATTTAAACGATTAATAAGGCGGTAGAACCAGCCAAGCAGTATATCATCATGATAATTGAAAGTAGTAATGAATATGAAAGTACTTGATTAATATTGAAAGTAATGAACAATGTACAAGATTAATAGTTACAGGATTACAGGTGAACAAGGATAAACAGTGGTAACTTACAAAGGTAGTGGTTACCGGAATGTCAACAGTTCCTGAGGGTGGTTTAGGAGAGGAGGTGAATTCTCGATTATCTAAAACTCACTCTAGGAGAAGTAGGAAACTAAGGCTTAAAACCTTAAACAAAAACCTTTAACAAGACCTAAATAACAATAAGGGACAACCCCCCTTATATAGGAAAATAAAAGCAAAAAGTGAATAGTGAACAGTAACCGTGAATAGTGATCTCGTGAGTGAATAGTAAACTCGTGCGTGAACAGTAGTGAACAGTTGTCTTGTGAGTGAACAGTTGGCAGAGGATGACATTTTGTCGTCTTGTGCCGAAAGCAGAACAATAGTCAACAAATGAATCAATAGATGAGGCAGCTGGACTTAATCAGTGTTGCAGTAGTCTGAGCAGCCGTCATAGGGGTCCCATGGGGGATCATTATTGCATCCATGTTCATGGTAGGTGATATACTGGTGACAGAAACCACAGTAAAGCAGATGTTCGTAAACAGGGTTTTTTGTCTGATCAGTAAATAATTTGGGGTTAACATAATCATCAATAGATAGGTGCCTTATTGCCATTCCATATGGTTTAAGGCCAAAAATAGTGATTCTATCTGTGTTACCCATGAAGTGGTAATCCTTCCATAAATCTTGGATAACTTCAAGAATCTGATTATTGAAGTAACTACTCCAGCAATTAGCAAGACCATAGGGATTTTTAAAGGATAAGTAAGAGTTTCCTTTATACCATGGTCCTTGATGAGTATGACCGTTAACAAGAATGAGATGTTTGGAAGGTTGTACATTCATCCAATTATCATTTTCCCATTTTGGAAGAGTGCTCCAACATCTAATAGTAACAGCAGGACTAGTATGATGAGCAACAGCTTGTTGAATAATCTGGGGGAGTTGGTTGATCTGACCACGATTGGATAATCTGATCATTCTGACAAAACCGAACTCAAACATTTGGGATAGCCAATCTGGATCCATGTCCTCATCATTAAGATCATCATTTTCATAGTTAATAAGGAGACCAGGAAAAGGATGCTTCTTTTGCTCAAAGACTCTGGAACTCTTCCCAAAGTACTCTTCCCAATCTATCTGAACAAAAACATTTTCATTAATATCAACATCAATATCCTCAGGAGGAGGAATGGTTTCATTAATATCAACATCAATATCCTCAGGAGGAGGAATGGTAGCAGTAACCAGTGTCCTGAAATATTCACACCATAGGTCAAAAGACCTAAACATAGCTTTGTGCTCTAAAATACATTTCTGTATATCAGAGGGCAAGTTGGCAACAGCACATCTTACATCAAATTGTGTCTTAAGACTTAATTTGGCATAATCTGTGTTCATTAAAGTCAATTTATCCATGGAATGGATATCCTCTTTGCCAAAGAGTTGACTAGTTTCAGGGTTAACAGAATGGCTTGCACAAGCCATATGGGTATAGCCTGCAAAGGCTTGTGGTTCTGAGTTAACAGGGAAATTTTCATAGGCTTCAATTTTTGTTTGTAGGTCAACAAGAAGGCTTTCGTAAACTTCATTTTGGGCTGAAAGGTTAACAAGGTGGATTTCAAGAGCTTGGAGGGTTTTCTTGAAAAGTTTACGATGGTTAATAGAGTAAGCCGCTTGGAGATTATCAAGAAGGATTTTAATAGGGGTAGGAAGTTCACTAAAAGATCCATTATGAAACTGTAATGTTCTAGTCAAAACTTCCTGCAAAGTAAACACAGTGTCACCACTGGAATATGAGACCTCTGCCGGGGCATATTCCTGAAGGGATGTCGATCGACTAGGTTTTGGCCTAGAAGATACACCTTCATGCATTGCAAAAGGTTGTCCCGCCGGGAGCCTTTTGTCTTGAGGAAAGTTCCAAGCAGGTTCTTTCCCCTTGTCCCTCCTCTCTGCCGAGGAAGTCATAATATTCCACTCGCACGTGGTAGCATATACCCACTTACTAGTGGTATTAGTAGTAGGAGCAGCAAGTCTCTTTAGAGAAGATCCTGCAGCATGGTAATTAATAGTATGGTTAATATCTGTATCAGGTTTTGAAACAAATATGAAATGTACATTCCGTCCAAAAGGATCAGAAGTAATTCCATTGTGGTCAACAAGAAAGGGATACAAAGTGTTAAGGAAGGGAAGGCCAAGGATCACTTTGTCATGCATATTTTTAACAAGAACAAAGGGAATTGGGAAAGCCATATTATGATGGTGAACATAGGCTTTGGGGAGTTCATGTTTAATAGTCATTTGGGAACCATTGGCAGAAATGAGTTTTTCAGAGGAATATTCAAAGTATTCAGGAGGGATTAAATCTTCTCGAATACAATTCATATCTGCACCAGAGTCAATCATAGCAATTACATCAAAATTGTAAACAGGGGAAACAACAATGTTTAATATCGTAAACCATTTTGGAGGAATAGATTTGTTCAAAATAGAGTTAATAGCTTCAGTAATACCTGTATCAGAAAGAAGAGCTTGTTGACAGGAATCATTTCCATCTTTAGGCTCATCTTGTTCATTATCAGAATGGTGTGTGTCAATATTTTTATCCATTTTTAAGATTAATAACTCTTGGTTTATGTTAATATTATCAAGTTTAATAGTTTGAAGTTCTTGTCTTAAATATTCAATATTTTGTTCAATAATGGTCAATTTTTTGGGTTTTTTCTTGTTAAATCTTTCCAAGACTTCTTCAAAACTTATTGTTGATTTAAGTTTTTTAGAATCTTCAGTCTTAGTAAGATTTTTCTTAAACTTATCCAGATACTCTTTTTGGAGTTCAGGATTTTGGATTTGGTTAATTAAAGAAATTAACAATTTTTTATTTTCTTCATGTTTTGTGAGAGTGTTAATATGTGTAATAGTGTTACAACAAGAATCTCTGCATCCAAGTTTAATATTAGGGGAATCAGAGGATTCATCAGCAGAATGATAACAAGAATCAGAAGAAGACAAATCATCTTCCAAAGAATCAGACGAAATGTGTGATTCAAGGATTCTGAATAGGGCTTCTTGATCTGCATCATTAATGTTTAACATGTTTAATTTGTTTTTTAGTTTACCAGGTTTGGCTTTACAGTCATTACTGTAATGACCAGGTTTACCACAATTAAAACATTTTCCTTTATTAGGATTTTGGTGAACATATTTTTTAGAAACAGTTTTCTTTTTATCATAAAAATCATTTGGTTTAACAAAGTTGGTTTGGTGTCTTTTATGGTGAATATTTTTGTGAGCAATTTTATCATGTTTATCTCTTTTTTGCCTCGAAGGGGCAATAGGAGGTAAACCATATTGTTCGCAGAAATTTCCCATTTCATACTTAGCTTTTGTTTTGTTTTTTAATTTGTCTTTTAACAGTTTTTCATCATTACACATGTTAATACCAAGTTTGTTAATAGTGCTTAGAATATCACCATATGTTAAATTTTCATAGTCAATAGAATCATTTTTACCAATTAATTCTTGTTTTACCTTATGAGCAAAAAGAGGAGGCAGACCGTCAATAAACTTTTCTTTCCAATACGGCTTCTTGCAATCTTTGCGAAGCATCACTCTAGAAAGAAAGACAGCATGATACCACCTATAATCAGACATAGTAGGACATCTCAAATTATTCAGAAAATCTGAAACTCGAGATGAAACATTAGTAAGAGTTCCAACAAAATGTTTTAATATTGTGTGAATAAGAGTGTTAACACCATCAGGGATTCCAGAATTCCTTTTTTCATCGAAAATAGGAAGACCTTCATCATTCAGTTTAACAGCACGTTTAATAGATTCTCTGGAGTCTTCAGTGAGATATGAATCCCACCATCCACGAAGAGTCCCAGTAAAACCAGTAGAAAGAAGTTCAACAATTTCAGGATGATCAAGGTCATGGTTGTTCATATAAGTGATGGCAACCATAGACATGTGACCCATTTTGTTAATAATTTCCTGTTCAGCAAGACCATCAATATTCCATTCATACAGTTTATCAGCAGAGACAGAGAATTGGGATTGAAAAATCCTTTCTTCAAACTGCATGTCAGGAGGAGTAGGTTTAGTATACCAGTTTTTTGTAAAAGACATGGGATTGGTTCCAACAAATCTTTTAATTTCTGGTAGACCATTATCAAAAACATTTTTAAGTTCAACAGAAGAGGATGACTCAGAATCTGTGTTTTCAAAAACAGGTTCTTTATCATTTCTTGAAATAACAGCAGCAATATTGGAAGTAGAAGTACCTTCAGATTTAACTTTTAAATCAGAAAGCATTTTGTCAACAATGTCAAGAGTTTTTGACTGAGAAGTTTTAAAAGTAATTTTTTCTCTTTGACTGGGTAAATCAATCAAAGGTTTCTCAGTTTTTGTAGAAACAGTTTGTTTAACAATTTTTTCTTCAATACGGTCAAGCTGTTGACCAATAATATGCAAAGACTCATTTGTAAAATTGTTTTGTTCAATAATTCCAGAAGCAGGAGTCTCAGCATCAGCAATTTTGAAAGGAGAAGCTTTCACTTCCGTCTTTTGACAAGTTATCATAACCGTCTTAAGAGGAGGATGGCTAGACCTTACAATTGTTTTGTCAGGTTTAACAAAATTTGATTTCTTAATTACGTTCAAATGATTTTGTTGAATAGGATCTTTTGAAACGTAATGATTTTTAAGAAAATCATAAAACAGAATATTTTTCTTGATCAACATCATCTTTTCTCTCCATTTTCGTTTAATACGATCTTTTTCAGATTGAGAGAAAGTGTCTCTGTAATAGTGTCTTATCTCTCTGTTTTTTGGAGAAAGACTTTCATTAGCCAAGTAAACAAGATCCATTTCAAAACTTTTAGGAAGAGCAGTTAAAACTCTTAACTGGTTTTGAAAAATAGGAGGTTCAACAGTAGCAAAATCAGAAGCAGCAGGAGATACAGATTTTGTATCTTCTTCTTCTTCAGCAGGTTTTTGAGTTGAATAAAAAGGGGTGCTAATTTGGGAGTTATCACTTGAAACACCCTTTAGCTTCAAATCAGGTTTAACAAAACTCTTTTGTAAATATTCATCAATAGGTTTTTTATCAAGAAAACTCATTTTAACAGTTTCATAAAAATATTGTTGAATATTTGTGAAATCAGTTTCATGGTAAATAGAGGCAAAAGGCTTACTACCTTCTTGAACAGCTTGGTCATTTTCATTGACAATATCAGGAGGACACGCAGTCCTGGAGCTAACAGAAGAGTTGGATCTCCACATCTTATCCATGCAAAACCAATTAAGAGTTTTAACTGCTCTTCCTAACAGTTTTGAAATGGATCTTGTTTACTTGGCTAATGAAAGTCTTTCTCCCAAAAACAGAGAGATAAGACACTATTACAGAGATAATTTCTCTCAATCTGAAAAAGATCGTATTAAACGAAAATGGAGAGAAAGGATGCTGCTGTTAAAGAAAAATATTCTGTTTTACGATTTTCTTAAAAATCATTACGTTTCAAAAGACCCTATTCAACAAAATCATTTGAGCGTAATTAAGAAATCAAATTTTGTTAAACCAGACAATACTGTTGTAAGGTCTAGCCATCCTCCTCTTGAGACAGTTATGATAACTTGTCAAAAGACGGAAGTAAAAGCTTCTCCTTTCAAGATTGCTGATGCTGAGACTCCTGCTTCTGGAATTATTGAACAAAACAATTTTACAATAGTAATCTCAGACTGCTTCTGGAAGCTTTTACTTCCGTCTTTTGACAAGTTATCATAACTGTCTCAAGAGGAGGATGGCTAGACCTTACAACAGTATTGTCTGGTTTAACAAAATTTGATTTCTTAATTACGCTCAAATGATTTTGTTGAATAGGGTCTTTTGAAACGTAATGATTTTTAAGAAAATCGTAAAACAGAATATTTTTCTTTAACAGCAGCATCCTTTCTCTCCATTTTCGTTTAATACGATCTTTTTCAGATTGAGAGAAATTATCTCTGTAATAGTGTCTTATCTCTCTGTTTTTGGGAGAAAGACTTTCATTAGCCAAGTAAACAAGATCCATTTCAAAACTGTTAGGAAGAGCAGTTAAAACTCTTAATTGGTTTTGAAAAATAACAGGTTCAACAGTAGCAAAATCAGAAGCAGCAGGAGACACAGATTTTGTATCTTCTTCTTCTTCCGCAGGTTTTTCAGCTTTAGTTGAATAAAAAGGGGTGCTAATTTGGGAGTTATCACTTGAAACACCCTTTAGCTTCAAATCAGGTTTAACAAAACTTTTTTGTAAATATTCATCAATAGGTTTCTTATCAAGAAAACTCATTTTAACAGTTCCATAAGGATATTGTTGAATATTTGTGAAATCAGTTTCATGGTAAATAGAGGCAAAAGGCGTACTACCTTCTTGAACAGCTTGATCATTTTCATTGATAATGTCAGGAGGACACGCAGTCCTGGAGCTAACAGAAGAGTTGGATCTCCACATCTTATCCATGCACTCCTAATTTTAACACTCAATTATCATGTTTTCTCTCATAACCGTTGCATTTCGTAACACATACCCTAACAACCGTATACCCTCACTCATGCCCTCAACGCCTGTCCGTCGGCTAACACGGGCCTTACAGAATCTCGGCTCTCGGAATTCACTTTACACTAGGGTGGCGCCAACGATCACAAGATAGAACACAACAACGAAGCACCAAAGGTTCGGAACAACATAAACAAGGGAGCAAGGACACAACAGACCATCATACAAAGATGCAGTAATCATGCCAAGAATGCTATCTTTAAATTGCCTAAATCTAGCATCTCTTAAGCACATCAAAGCAGAAGCATTAATACCTTTTCTTGTGAGAGGTTTAACAGCAACTTGAACAAGACCAATGTGTAAATATTTTAATTTAGTAGCAAGAAATTCGTTAATATTTGATTTTGAAAACAAACAACATTTTTCATGATGTCTGGAAATAGAAAATGTTTGTTCAACAGTTCTTACTCGGTACTGAGAAAATCCAGTATTCTCATGCCAAGAAGTATTGTAAATGTGTTTAATATTAACCTTGGGGATATTCCATCTTCGGAAATCCGGAATTTCTTTCTCTTGAACAACTTGATCTTCTTCATTGATAATATCAGGAGGACACGCAGTCCTGGAGCTAACAGAAGAGTTGGATCTCCACATCTTATCCATGCACTCCTAATTTTAACACTCAATTATCATGTTTTCTCTCATAACCGTTGCATTTCGTAACACATACCCTAAGCAACCGTATACCCTCACTCATGCCCTCAACGCCTGTCCGTCGGCTAACACGGGCCTTACAGAATCTCGGCTCTCGGAATTCACTTTACACTAGGGTGGCGCCAACGATCACAAGATAGAACACAACAACGAAGCACCAAAGGTTCGGAACAACATAAACAAGGGAGCAAGGACACAACACAACTACCAGCGGCCAAGGAAGGAATGGCTCTGATACCAACAAGGAGGGGGAACAAGCGCAGAAGAGGCGGAAGCATATTAACACTCTCACAAAACATGAAGAAAATAAAAAATTGTTAATTTCTTTAATTAACCAAATCCAAAATCCTGAACTCCAAAAAGAGTATCTGGATAAGTTTAAGAAAAATCTTACTAAGACTGAAGATTCTAAAAAACTTAAATCAACAATAAGTTTTGAAGACACAATTTAGTGTAAGATGTGCTGTTGCTAACTTGCCTTCAGATATACAGAAATGTATTTTTGAAAGTAAGGCTATGTTTACGTCCTTTGATCTATGGCACGACTATTTCAAAAAACTAGTAACCGCAACTATTCCAGATCCAGATGAACTGGATGAAGATGATAATGTTTTTATTCAACTAGACTGGGAAGAATACTTTGGGAAAAGCTCCCGTGTTTACGAAAGAAAGATTCACCCTTTTCCTGGTCTCCTAATTAATTATGATGATGATGAGCTGGATGAAGAAGACATGGATCCAGACTGGTTATCTCAAATGTTTGAGTTTGGTTTTGTTAGAATGATCAGAGTTTCAAATCGATCTCAACTTAGCCAACTCCCGCAAATTATTCAACAAGCTGTGGCCCGCACTGGAAGCCCTTCTGTGACTATTAGATGTTGGAGCACTCTTCCAAAATGGGATACTGATAATTGGATGAATGTGCAACCATCTAAGCATCTTATTCTTGTTAACGGCTACTCTCACCAAGGACCATGGTACAAAGGAGATTCCTACCTGTCCTACAAAAGTCCTTATTCTCTTGCTGAATGTTGGAGAAATTATTTCAATAATCAAATTCTAGAGGTGATTCAAAACCTTTGGAAAGATTACCACTTCGAAGGGAATACAGACAGAATTACTGTTTTTGGTCTCAAGCCCTACGGAGTTGCTGTTCAACACCTCTCCATTGCTGATTATATTAACCCGAAACAATTCACCAATCCTCTAAAGGAGCCTGTTTACGAACATCTACTTTATTGTGGTCTCTGCAATCAGTATACCACCTACCATGAACATAACTGCGATGACGAACCCACATGGGATCCTCGTGACTGCTATTCAGATTATTGTGATACTGACTGATTATTCACTCTGGATAAAAGTTCCGCCTATTGCTCTCTCTATCCCCCATGGGAATCTGTTGATTACTTTGTTGACTGCTTTCGGCACAAGACGACAAAATGTCATCCTCTGCCAACTGTTCACTCACTTTGTTGACTGCTTTCGGCACAAGACGACAAAATGTCATCCTCTGCCAACTGTTCACTCACGAGATTACTATTCACTACTGTTCACGCATGAGTTTACTATTCACTCACGAGATCACTATTCACTGTTACTGTTCACTATTCACTTTTTGAAAAATTTTCCTATATAAGGGGAGCTAACAGAAGAGTTGGATCTCCACATCTTATCCATGCACTCCTAATTTTAACACTCAATTATCATGTTTTCTCTCATAACCGTTGCATTTCGTAACACATACCCTAAGCAACCGTATACCCTCACTCATGCCCTCAACGCCTGTCCGTCGGCTAGTTTATTGTACTATCTCTGTGCTTCTGGTGCTTCCGCCTCTTCTGCGCTTGTTCCCCTTCCTTTTTGGTATCAGAGCCATTCCTTCCTTGGCCGCTGGTAGTTGTGTTGTGTCCTTGCTCCCTTGTTTATGTTGTTCCGAACCTTTGGTGCTTCGTTGTTGTGTTCTATCTTGTGATCGTTGGCGCCACCCTAGTGTAAAGTGAATTCCGAGAGCCGAGATTCTGTAAGGCCCGTGTTAGCCGACGGACAGGCGTTGAGGGCATGAGTGAGGGTATACGGTTGCTTAGGGTATGTGTTACGAAATGCAACGGTTATGAGAGAAAACATGATAATTGAGTGTTAAAATTAGGAGTGCATGGATAAGATGTGGAGATCCAACTCTTCTGTTAGCTCCAGGACTGCGTGTCCTCCTGATATTATCAATGAAGAAGATCAAGTTGTTCAAGAGAAAGAAATTCCGGATTTCCGAAGATGGAATATCCCCAAGGTTAATATTAAACACATTTACAATACTTCTTGGCATGAGAATACAACTTGGTATTAACATGTGTAATGATGAAAAATTGTTAAAAGATAAATTAAAAAATAAAACAAAAGCTAAATATGAAATGGGTAATTTCTGCGAACAATATGGTTTACCTCCTATTGCTCCTTCGAGACAAAAGAGAGATAAACATGATAAAACTGTTCACAAAAATATTCACCATAAAAGACATCAAACCAACTTTGTTAAACCAAATGAATTTTATGATAAAAAGAAAACTGTTTCTAAAAAATATGTTCACCAAAATCCTAATAAAGGAAAATGTTTTAATTGTGGAAAACCTGGTCATTACAGTAATGACTGTAAAGCCAAACCTGGTAAACTAAAAAACAAATTAAACATGTTAAACATTAATGATGCAGATCAAGAAGCCCTATTCAGAATCCTTGAATCACACATTTCGTCTGATTCTTTGGAAGATGATTTGTCTTCTTCTGATTCTTGTTATCATTCTGCTGATGACTCCTCTGATTCCCCTAATATTAAACTTGGATGCAGAGATTCTTGTTGTAACACTATTACATCTATTAACACTCTCACAAAACATGAAGAAAATGAAAAATTGTTAATTTCTTTAATTAACCAAATCCAAAATCCTGAACTCCAAAAAGAGTATCTGGATAAGTTTAAGAAAAATCTTACTAAGACTGAAGATTCTAAAAAACTTAAATCAACAATAAGTTTTGAAGAAGTCTTGGAAAGATTTAACAAGAAAAAACCCAAAGAATTAACTATTGAAGACTTAAAACAAAAATTAACCATTGTTGAGGCGGTAGAACAGACTGAGAAGTGTTAAAAGCAATGTTTTCTCTTTGACTGGGTAAATCAATCAAAGGTTTCTCAGTTTTTGTAGAAATAGTTTGTTTAACAATTATGTCTTGTTTAACAGAATTTGATTTCTTGATTACGTTCAAATGATTTTGTTGAATAGGATCTTTTGAAACGTAATAATTTTGAAGAAAGTCATAAAACAGAATATTTTTCTTTAACAGCATCATCCTTTCTCTCCATTTTCGTTTAATACGATCTTTTTCAGATTGAGAGAAAGTATTTCTGTAATAGTGTCTTATTTCTCTGTTTTTGGGAGAAAGACTTTCTTTGGCCAAGTAAACAAGATTCATTTCAAAACTTTTAGGAAGAGCAGTTAAAACTCTTAATTGGTTTTGAAAAATAGGCGGTTCAACAGCAGCAAAATCAGAAGCAGCAGGAGACACAGATTTTGTATCTTCTTCTTCTTCTGCAGTTTTTTCATCTTTAGTTGAATAAAAAGGGGTGCTAATTTGGGAGTTATCACTTGAAACACCCTTTAGCTTCAAATCAGGTTTAACAAAACTTTTTTGTAAATATTCGTCAAGATCAAGGTCTCTTTTAGAAACACTTTCAGATCCAGCAAAGGAATGTCTTCCTTCATTGATTCTTAAAGGTTTCTTATCAAGAAAACTTATCTTAACAGTTCCATCAAGATATTGTTGAATATTTGTGAGATCAGTTTCATGGTAAATAGGTTTAGCAGGAGGCGAAACATTTTCCAATAACCATTCTTTAGGAAGGTTCACATCTTCCCAACGAATCATTTTTGGAACTTCAATTTTCGCATCAGAAGTTGAACATTGAATTAACATGGTTTTACCAGAAGGATCTTTAATATGAGCAGCTTTAGGATTCAACTGGGAACCTACAAGCCTGTAGTAAATTCGGTAAATAAGAGCAAAAGGTTTACTACCTTCTTCCATATCATAACCAGAAGTTAACACATTTAAAGTCAAAGCTTTAACAATATTAGGATCATCAAGGGCAAGACAGATATCAGGGTAAACATCAAAGTAAATAGGACCATCATACAAAGATGCAGTAATCATGCCAAGAATGCTATCTTTAAATTGCCTAAATCTAGCATCTCTTAAGCACATCAAAGCAGAAGCATTATATATATATATATATATATATATATATATATAATGATAAACTATCAAATTGAGTAACAAAGTATATAATATAATAATAGTAAAAAATTTCAAGATTTTCAAATGCCTTGCCCTGTTTAGAGAAAAGGTAAATTCCAAATAAACCAAAGTCTCATGGGTTAACAAAAAAAAAAAAAAAATAGTGTAGTATTATTTAGTAATGCCAAATGGTTCTAGGGAGAGATTTGGAATCATACATGCAACGTATGTAAATATGTATTTCGCTTACACAATCCTCTACGAGCTTAAAAAAACCCATATTAACAAAGATAAAGTTCATATCATTGTTTTTCTCGGGTGACCTAGTTGTTTGGTTATCAAAATGCATGGTCATAAATCTTGAATAAAAATTAATAATAATAAATTTAGTAAATAAAAGATGTAGTCTAATTCTGTTTTCACAAACAAATGTTATTTTTTCAAATATAAATAAGAAACTATAAAAAAAAATATTTCAATCACTATTTGAATTAATTAGGTTTTTAAAAGTCAAATATATTAAACATATATGTAACAAACACATACATTTCAAAATTTTCAAGCCCTAAGTAATTATTAGTCCCGCTATAAATAATTTGACAATTTTCCCCTATATTTTTTTAATTAAATATTACTAAGAATTTCTTAAATTTAGATTAGGTTATTTAAGTTTAGGTATGTCATGATTGATTGAATCTAATTACTTTCATTTTTATCTTATAATTTTAGCTACTAAATAGAGTATTAAATGTATTTGGCTAAATTAATCTTTGCCTTCGTTAGATAATAACTAGTATTCTTTTCATATATCATCAAAAAAACTCTAAAAAATCTATAGGTATATAATGTTTAGAATTATTTCTAAAGAAAAAATTTAATAAAATAACAATAACATAAACATAACAAGAAAATAATTTTGTTTAAGATTAACAATATTTCCATTATAAATTTTAATTCCTGAACCTCCCCCTTCTCGTATGAAAGAAAATTTTATATGGATTAAAGTTGAAAAAAAAATCAATTTGGAGTTGAACATATGTTTTTTTAAGACATAAATACAATATTAAAATTACAAACATAACAATAAACACCACAATCCACAACTACAAGATGATCGGTGGGAAGGGACGACCTTCATTAACATGTACATAGAAGAAACGATAGGAAATTAAAGGTAGAAAATTATGCAATAAGGCACATCGCCAAGCTCGTGCATTATCATCAATTCATCACAATTCTTAGTTTATGTTGCTTCTCATAAACCAATGAGTTCAAAGCAACCTATTTTATTAAGCAAAATGTTAAAAATACTTGTAACTATAAGTGTCTTAAGGTAAGAATCTATAGCCAAAAAAAAAAGGGAAGACAAATGGTTTTAAAATAGAAAAAAAAAAAAAAAAAACACGCACACACACACCCATACAAAGAATAGGTCTTGGGTCCAATTTTCTTCAACAGTGAGAATTTGAGGGTCACTAACAAGTTTGCAGTGTAATTAGAGACCAATGCATTTCCACACCCAATGCTTCTTAGCTTGATTGGTAATAACTCTAGGATTGCAATCCATGGGATTGTCTCCCCATGGTGGGAGGTAGACCAATGTGTCGAATGCTAAAAGCACTAAAGTAGGAATGCTAACCTCACACTTTAAACTATCCACAATCTCAAAGTCTAGACTCAACCCAATAGATTGATAGTTAATATTCCAAGGGTAAACACCATTAATTAGCTTCTTCCACTTACCATGTACTAAATATAATTTTTTTACATTTTATAACCTTTTTCTTTCAAGTTTAAGTGGGTCAACAAGTTTGGGTTGAGTTGGAGTTCAAGTATTCTAGAGATTAGTTTGTGATAAGGAAAATGGGAATATCAATCCTCAAGCTAACCAATGTTATTCTATAAAATGGTTTATGATTAAAAAAATGGGAATATCATTTTCCAAAGCTAACCAATGTTATTTTAGAAATTGGTTTGTGATAAGAAAAATAGGAATATCCATCCCCTAAAGCTAACCAAAGTTCAACTCTAGCCTATGATACATAATAGATCCTTGCTACTTTAGTTTATACCACAAACAAGCTTTTCTAATTCCGTGAAGTGGTCCATGCTACAGAGTCAATTGATCTGCCAGGTGTAAGATGAGATTCTACATACAAACTGATTATTATAATGTTAGGATAATTTGTACACACAAATTAACTAAGCACTTTTGTATCTAATTTGCAAAGAGAGGTGCTACGTCCATAACATTTTTACAACATTTTCATGACAAATCGTAGGTGGTTAGTTGTTATTGGTTCAAATTTAAATCTAACACTAAGATTATTTTTTTGCCCCAACAATAACAACCAGAATAACCTACCACTTAGGATTTGTGGTAAAAATGTTGTGGACATATCATTTCTCATTTGCAAAATCGAAAATGTTAGGATACTTTTTTTTGATACCGTTGATGATTTTGTTTTGGACTTAGAGATAACTTGTATGTTTGATTTGGGGAGAGGATCAACTTAACAATGAGAAAGAGGAGAAGAGCTGCTGGGTGAGAGAGATGGAAGACCTGTATGCAGTACGCAAAGAATGACCTGGAAAAAAACTAAATAAGCACTTGTTTTTAATTGTCTATGAAAGGGTGTTTTGGTCTAGATAGCATGCCACCTTAGCAAAAATCATGTGCAAATCATGTGCTATTAATTTCTATTTAACTAACGGTAAAAGTAACACTGGGGTGCAAAGTGTGATAGTTTAAGGTGTAAAATATGCATTTGAATAGTTTAAGGTGTAAAATGTAATCTGATTTATAGTTTAGAATGGTAAATTGTAATTTTACCAAAAATAAATTAGAAACCTCTGAGCCTATTAGAACAAAAAATAAAAAAAAATAAAAAAAATAAAAAAAAAAACAAAAAAAAAATAAAAACAAAAACTCTGAGCCTAAAGGAACTGCTTATAGCATACATCTTGACCAATTTGGGTGTCCATTAAAATTAGGTCATCTCACGAACTACCTTGTTATTATTATATAACTTAGTTATCATGCTTAAGGGGTTGAGTACATGGGTATTTGTAGACACCAAACCTGAATGACTCTAAACCATAGTTGTCAGTATCGTACAATACGTATCGTATCGTGTGTAAAAAGTTCCGTATCGTATCGGCGTATCGTAAGTGTTCATGAATCGTACGATACAGTGTGTGTATCGTATGAATCGTATCGTATCGTAAAATCATACGTATCATACGATACATAGACAAATGCTTTAAAATGAGATTTTTTTTGTTAAAATTTGTACTTTTATTTGAATCTATCAAGTTATTGGACTTGTTTTTAACGTAAACTTATTAGTTTACTTAATTTAGCCAACTAAAATAACATCTTCATAAGTTTTTTTTTTCCTCTCTCTCCTACAATTGGACTACACAGTACACATATATCTTTTACTTTAATATTTACAAATTTATTTTATATACTATGAATAAAATATTAATTGACAACATAAATTTTTATTTTTATCATTTTTGTTATAAGTCCAAGAAACTAGAATGCCAAAAAAAATTTTATAAAAAAAATTTTAAAATAAAAAGAACAAAAAGTGATAGTAAATATTAATGACGAATGATGATGAAGAAAATTTTAATGAAGAAATAAGTTTGCAAAATTATAAACACATGATGATAGAATTGACTTAGATGAGGTTGATTAGGCAATTTGATGAAAATAAATTATTATTTTTGGGTCATTTGCAATATATTATCACTTTTGAATTTAAGTAATTTGAATGTGTATGTTATAAATATATGCTAGTTTAATTTATTTAGTTAGCTTATTAAATATTATTACATAAGTGATGAAAAAATTAGTCATTAGTTGAATATATTCAAAATTTATAATGAATATACCATTTATATATGTATATTTATGATTTTTTTATAGATTTATTAAGTGTTTGTGTATCTCACGATACACGTTACGATACGAAACACGATACAAAAAAATTAAAAATCGATTCACGATACAATTCACGTTTTGACAACTATGCTCTAAACCATTTGATCATCACTAAAATGTTAAAGTTCTCAAACCAATAATCACCGGTGGATATTTTTATAATTTCTTCTATAGTTTAGACAGCCCTAGCTTATACCCCAATGCAGACTGCACTATGTGCTTTAACTGATTAATTCTAATGATTTTATGCAATTATACTATTAAGACACACACACACACACACACACACACACACACACACACACACATATATATAAACCAAAGGTCAGAAAAAATTCAAATATTTTAATTGGATTCTCAATTTTACGCAACATGTCCCATTTAATTTTTAATTTTGTATTAAGTTAATTATTGAGTGTACAAATCGAAGAGTCAAAATCCAATTAGTTTCTAAATTAGATTTCAATTAGAATCTAATTTTCTGCTATGTGTCCATATATATAATGAGAAACTATTACATATTTTAGAAATGTATAGTTTAAAAAAAGTATAAGTTAATACTATGTATAATTTGAATCTCTTCTAAAAAATGCATAATTTGAACTATATAATTGTGATTAATTTTAATTGTACTTGTGTGGGTTAATATACAATAACAAAATAAATAAAAGCTTGTAATTTTGAGATTTTTTTAAGACACATGACTATACAGAATTTATTTTAAACTAGTCGCAGACTCGCGCGTTGCGCGTGATAATTTTTTAAATAAAATACTACTTTAATCCTTAGACTTTATAAAGTGTTAAAAAAAAAGTTTTATCATATTTTTCATAATCTTGTCTATAACATTTTTTACTATTATCATATATTTATTGGTTGATGATTTACATAACATAGACATTAAATAAGAGGTAGAACTATTCATTAAATTTTTTAAAGTCATGGTGTATAAAAATTATGATTTTATATATATATATATATATATATAAAATTTCTCTAGTTAAAGTTTGATTAGTTTTAAGTTTTAAATTTTGTATTATTATATTTAATTGTTTATTTTATTATACTATAAAGTATTCAATGTTCTCTGTATAGCCATCTCTATTTTATTTCTTACTCTTCTTAACCACCTTTTTATTTTCCAAATATCGGCTAATAATTGACGTTTGATTTCATTTTTTTTTTCTTCCTTCATTTATTCTTTATTACTTTATATGTTCCCTTGCTAGTTGTAAATTTTGTGGTTATCAATAAGAAATAGATATCATGAATGGCTTAAATATTTATAGATGTAGTTACGTTAGTGGTATGTCAAAGGGTTTTTTTTTTTTTTTTTTGAATTTTCAAGGAAATATGAAAGGCAATTCTCTAGTTTGGTTTCAATCAATTAAGATATTTATAATATTTTAATAGAAGTAATAATGAGCCTTAAATTTTTTTATATATGAAGTGGTTAGATTAGTGGTATGTCAAAGGTTTTATAAAAATAATTTAAAAATAATTCCAAGGAAATGTAAAAGGCATTTTTTTTGGAAAAAGAAATTGTGACTTTTAGAATTGTAAATATATGATTGTTTTAATTACCTTGTTTATAGATTTCATTATTAAGTTATAAACATCTAAATTAAAGTAAATGAATATATAAATGCAAAATTATACGTAAAGTTACAACTGCATAAGATAAATATGTATAGATAATTTTGTTTTTTTTTTTTTTTTGTTTTTGATTATTCATGAATCATTATTTCATTGTTTACTTATAAATATCTAAAGTAAATTTTTTTTATAAAAAAATCTAAATTAAAATAGATGAATGTGTAAAGGTAAAATTATATGAAAAGTTAAACTTTAGTCCTTAGACTTTATAAAGTGTTAAAAAAAAAAGTTTTATCATATTTTTCATAATCTTGTCTATAACATTTTTTACCATTATCATATATTTATTGGTTGATGATTTGCATAACATAGACATTAAATAAGAGGTAGAACTATTCATAAAATTTTTTAAAGTCATGGTGTATAAAAATTATGATTATATATATATATATATATATATAATTTCTCTAGTTAAAGTTTGATTAGTTTTAAGTTTTAAATTTTGTATTATTATATTTAATTGTTTATTTTATTATACTATAAAGTATTCAATGTTCTCTGTATAGCCATCTCTATTTTATTTCTTACTCTTCTTAACCACCTTTTTATTTTCCAAATATCAACTAATAATTGACGTTTGATTTCATTTTTTTTTTCTTCCTTCATTTATTCTTTCTTACTTTATATGTTCCCTTGCTTGTTGTAAATTTTGTGGTTATCAATAAGAAATAGATATCATGGATGGCTTAAATATTTATAGATGTAGTTACGTTAGTGGTATGTCAAAGGGTTTTTTTTTTTTTTTTTTTTTGAATTTTCAAGGAAATATGAAAGGCATTTCTCTAGTTTGGTTTCAATCAATTAAGATATTCATAATATTTTAATAGAAGTAATAATGAGCCTTAAATTTTTTTATATATGAAGTGGTTAGATTAGTGGTATGTCAAAGGTTTTATAAAAATAATTTAAAAATAATTCCAAGGAAATGTAAAAGGCATTTTTTTTGGAAAAAGAAATTGTGACTTTTAGAATTGTAAATATATGATTGTTTTAATTACCTTGTTTATAGATTTCATTATTAAGTTATAAACATCTAAATTAAAGTAAATGAATATATAAATGCAAAATTATACGTAAAGTTACAACTGCATAAGATAAATATGTATAGATAATTTTGTTTTTTTTTTTTTTTTGTTTTTGATTATTCATGAATCATTATTTCATTGTTTACTTATAAATATCTAAAGTAAATTTTTTTTTTTATAAAAAAATCTAAATTAAAATAGATGAATGTGTAAAGGTAAAATTATATGAAAAGTTAAAACTACCCAAGATGAATGTTTGACAACTTATAGATGTGTGTTTTTTGAAGACTAAAAGTATACACAATTGTTTTAGCTAGAACTATATAACTATGCAAATATTGTGGTGAGCGGTTCTATCAGTTGCAAATTATCAAGTTTGGTGGCCTTACAAAACAGATATTTCATTTGCAAAAAACTTGACATGAACTTCTCTTTTGTGACAACCTTTTTTCTTTTTTCTTTTTCCTTTTTGCTGAAACAACTTAAGAATATTAAGACTTAAATTAACACATGTGGTAGTATATATTAAAACACGTCAGTGATATGAAAAATAGAAATGTTTAAATATTTAAAAACATTTTTAGTAGATTGTAATATAAAACATTTTTTATCAATATTTTATGTAGCTTTTTTCATAAGATCAATATTGTTGGCATCCTTTAAAGATGATACATAATATTTTTGAGGAGAAGAATAAGAAGTAGAGATGATGCTAATACATAATATAAAATTTTTAAGTTTGCATGATTTAAATTTGTGGCAAAAAAAATATTAATGTATCTATGATCAAATTTTTTTTTCTAAATAATATATAATAGTTCATTTTTTTTTAGACTTGATTCAAAAAGTTTATTCTCAATAGCCTTTTAAGTCTACAAATTGCTCAATCTATAGGCCTAGACATATTCAAAGGGTGCTATCTAAATTATAAATTATATGACCCTTTATCATACAAATATATTGATTCCCCCAATATATGGTAAAGGAAGTGTCTAGCCATTCTCTTGATTTGTGATGCATAATTTAATAGTATGGAGGATGTGACTGGATTTAAATGTTGAATAAAATAAGATGGGAGGAAAAAATAGTAAAAACAAAATATATAAAAATAAACATCAAATTATCCAAGTCATTCTATGTAATATATTAACTTTTTATTATTATATACTATAGATATAATGCAGTAGGATAATATTTAATCAAAGAGAATATAAAAGATAACAACTTAAAACACAAAACTAAATTGCATTAACCCAAAGTAGAATTCTAATTAACACAAAAATTCATCAACCTAAAGAATTGATGCAATAAAAAAAAATCAAACAAAAAATGAAAAAAAAATTGAGAGAGAGAGAGAGAGAGAGAGAGAGAGAGAGAGAGAGAAGTAACTTTTTTGTGTGAAAAACTATGCGTAAAATGAAAAAAAAATGTCTAATTTATAGTAAGATGTTGAGAATAAGAAGAGTCAAAATAAAGGAAGATAAAAAGATAAAGAAAGAATGATATTAAGGTAAAAAGTAGTGGAGAGATAAAGAGGTAAAATGGATGGAGAGTTTTGAAAAATTAATAATAAAAATAATGGTTAAAAGATGTTTTAATTTTTAAATAATGGAGTTTTTAAGTAACCTTAAATTAGAAAATGCTTAAAAAATATACAAGAAAAATGAGAAATAAAAAATGATGATGTGGCTGCTGATGTGGTTCAACGTGAGCAGAGTAACATTAAATGCTACGCTTTAGCTTTTAGTAATATATAGATTTGTAGAGAAACACAACTCCTGAAAACAAACGTCATTAATTTAAATCTTTTAGTTTTTGGGTTACTTCAGTTACATAACTGAAAGACAAAATAATTTTTTTATCAATAAACCAAAAATAAAGGATAGAATTTTCTTCCAAATCAGTTTGGACAAAATTTTTCATCCCACTACAGAGGAGCAATTCAAGTGATTATTCACGTATACTTACATAATCTATTAAAAAGTCATATGCCTATATTAAAGCCATCTACACAAAACACAAATGAATGAACATTTAAATGTCACGTATTAGGTTGGAGCAAAATAGGTATGTAGAAGAAAATGGGGAGAAATAATAAAACTATAGAGTAATAAATCTGAAGATAAGCATACACGTACACATTACCCAAATAATGATACATACAAGAATTTGACAGTTCTAAAATAGGATCTGTGTCTTTTCTATTTCACTTGAAATGAAGGGGTTCATTTTATGATTAAGATTTTATATTTTCTAAATTAAACAATGTATGAATTATCACGTCATTAAAACTTTGGACAATAGACGTACATTTTTATATATACAATATTTAACTTAAACTATAATATGAAAACATTTCAAATGGAGGATATGTACACATATTAGCTTATATAACAAAAATCTTTTAAAAATTTGAAGCTAGAGAGACACCATCATATGGAGTATCACTGCAAGCATAGTTTCCATCCCTCAATTTTATAATAAACAAAAGTCTTGCATGTGTCAGGCCACAAGCACCTCCCCATTTGGCCTTGACCCCCGACTTTAATTTCTACCACAAGAATTGTAAAGTGGAACGCCATGGCCATGGCCATGGCCAGGCTCAAGCTCTATATCATATTAGTAATACCAAATATCATGAAGTGACGACACAAACAAAGCATGGATTTTGTATTGTTTTATCAATGCTTGAACAATATATTGAAACAAGTTTTTAGAAGTCAACCATAACTAGTCCCGCTTAAAACTCAAAACTAATTAAAAGAAATACCACCAAATATATCACTTTTCAGCCGTTATTGAAAATTTAGTAGAGTCTGATGGTCTTGCTGACTCTTAAAACCTCAAAATAGATTATTTTTAACCCTCTGAAAATTATAAATAATCAAACTAAATTAGAAATTTTTTCTTCATAATTTGACTTTCATTTGTGCCCCTATAAATTTTAATTTTTTATTTCAATCCTTTAGTTGATATTCGTTTTTAATATAATCCTGGTAAGCAACCTATTTTGTATGGACATACAACTTTGAGTACATGACCTCAATGCTGAAATGGTATCATTTTTTTAAGTGTAAAAATCACTCTTGGTACTCCCAAAGTAACCACGACTCAGCAAAATTTAATTCCATAAGTAAGAATGATTAATTTTATTCTATTCAAGCTCGCAAAAGGAGTTAACTCAAATGTTTTTTAAGATCAAGTGGATCGGGTTGGACCCGATATCCAAAACAGACCCAAATGTTTGGCCCGGGCCCAACTCAAGCATCCATGTAACCCGCCCAAGCCCAAGACCCTTTGGGTCGGGTGGGCAAGTAGAGTTTTCCAGGTTCATGCTCAACCCTATGTACTCTTGGCTGGTGGTGCATAACTCCATATGGAGGGTCATTATGTGTATGCATGTTGCAACTAGAAATGAAATCCTATAAGATAATTTTGAAATTCAAACTCTAGCGCCCAAATGCATTTTAGGCACAAATTTGTATGGATGGTTGAAATTCAAAATCTGTCCTTGCATATATTCATTTATTTTATTCAATAAAAAGATTGTGTGATTAGTTAAATGGATCTACCACAGTGAATTCCTTGATTATGCATAGCCTAATAACACAAATGGAGCTTGATTCATTGGATTAGGAAAGCTTGGATGTCTAACACCTTACTAAACCCATACTCTTAACTCCAAACCTAAGGTTTGGTTAAGTTAGACATCTACGTAAGGATCAAGACACTAATCGCTTTTTGGTGTAAGCGAAAATTGAACCCCAGATCTCTTATTCAACTACTAAAAATTTTACCAGTTGAGCTAACTGGAATTCACAAAAAATATGTTCATATAGTAACATCTTGGAGACAGAAATCCTTTCGCGCATCTCCATTCAAATTTTGTCGTTAAATTTATTAGTTTATAATAACATAACTTCATTGTTTTATGGGATTTACGGTAAGATGTTGATGAAATGATCATATTGAAAAAATATATAAATTAAAGGAAGGGAGTGAAAAAGTTAATATTATTATAATGATACAAATGAAAACAAATCAAAATTAAAGAGTGTAATTTATATAATTTAACAAAGTAAATAATAAAATTAAGACCCTCCAAAAAATTAATAAAGGAGGGCTGAAGCCCACCCCAACAACATAGTTTTCAGAACCGGACCGGACCGGGAGGTCGGACCGTGAAAACCAGGAACCGAGATGAAAACCGGTTTTTTAAGCTTAAAAAATCGGATTTTTAGTTAATTCCGTGAACCCCTAAAACCGGGGTTGGACCGCAAGAACCGTGCGGTCCAACCCTTTAGCAAATTTTTTTATTTTTTTATAAAAACAACTTAACACAATTTTATTAAACATATGCTTGAAAATCATTAAATTTTCCTCATATATATAGATATATTAGTCAATTTTGCTAGTTTTATAAATTTAATATCTATATTTGGCTTTAATTAATTATTAAATTAATTATGATGTCATCACTATTCGACCCCGGTTTGACCTCAGTTCGACCTCAAAAACCTTGAACCTCTCCCTTTTACGGTTCAATGAAAGGTCCGGGCCTGAAAACCTTGCCCAGCAAATATATAAATGACTCGGAGTTCATTGTCCCTGGTGAACTCGTCACTCGTCCTACGTGGTAACTCAGTTCACTTGGTAATAATGGAATAAGACATTGGCACCTATGACTTATTAGCATTATTGGTAACCTGGTTTTGAAGACCCTTTCCAAAACGGACAATTTCGTGGGGTACTGCTTGTTAATATTAGTATTTGTGGCCCTCTCGCTCTGGTTCATTGCACTAACCAAGCTTCTGGACTGACTTAATGTATTTTGTACCGACATTACAAAAAAAGAGTGAAGGAAGTTATCAGAGATAGATTACATTGAAAACTTGCAACTTAGCTAGAAGATTGTTGAGGCTTTTAGAGCTTTCAACTGTAACGAATACAAATCAAAATAGCTCATCATCGTGGTAACAAAAATTATCAACTTTTAAACTAATTCTTGAGTTACAGCATGTTTGTACACATCAAAAGAAGGAAAGTAATGGTTAAGATTCGTAATGGTTAAGACTGAATCGATCATTTGTTCCTTTTTAAGGAAACATTATAGGCTATGTTTGGGGCATTGGGTGCCCTTGAAATTTGAGCGGCCAGCCTTTGTTACAAGTAAATCATAGCTAAAAATAACGGACTACGGGAAAACCGGATGCCATTGATACAGTTGGCAGTCTGTATCATGTTGGGATAAATCCCCGTTTATGTGTAAATTAAATTAAATATAACCCAAGCAACAAAGAAAATAGAAATCTATGGAAGCGGGGAAAAAAAAAAAACCAAAAATTACATGGAAAACCCTCCAGTGTGGAGGGAAAAACCACGGGGCAAATCCGATCAATCCACTATAATAAAACAAAGATTACAACACTCAAGTTATACCCAAAACTTGAGTTCACAATATATTGAAAAATACAATAATACTTCTAGGAACAAATACAACCTCACCACAAAACCCGATAGCAAGATCTTCCACTCTGAATACTTCAACTCTCTATGGTTGTAGCACCCAAATAATCGTTATAGAGAAAACCCCCAATTTATCTTCCTTGTGTGTCTTGAGCAAAAGAAAAATCGCCTTTTCTTTTTTCCCTCAGTGCCACACAAAGCACTAATCTTTTTCTTTCAGTTGGCTTCAAAACTGTGTTTTACTCTTCAGTATCTCTGTATTTCTCTCACTATGTACGTGAAAGCACATGCACAAGCTTTATATAAAAGCTTTGCCACCTGACACTCCTATTTTTAATTGAATAGAAGTCTTGTACGCCAAGTTCACCTATTTCATGTTGAAATAGGATTCATTAAATAAGAAATTAGAATCCCATAAGGGCTGGACTCCTAAGTGCAGCCGTGCACCCCAACAATCTCCCCCTCTAGCCAATTGAGGAAAGAGATCTTCATCCTAACTTTTCAATTAGAATTCATGCCGGCCGTTCCGACACAAAGCTCAAGCTTCTCTTTGGTCACAACCTTAGTCAACATGTCAGTTGGATTCTTCTCAATATGAATCTTTCTCAGTTGCATCAATTGTTTTTCAACAAATAGTCTTATCCAATGGCATCTCATTTCAATGTGCTTCGAGCGACATTCTTGCTCAAGTCTATTGCACTTTTACTATCACAATGAACTACATACTTGTCTTGCATCAAACCCAATTCTTGGAGAAATCGTTTCATCAAAAGCATTTCTTTACCTGCTTCATTTGTTGCAATATACTCAGCCTCAGTTGTAGATAAGGCAATACACTTCTGCAATTTTGACTGCCATGATATAGCTCCTCCTGCAAAAGTAAATAAATACCTAGAAATAGATTTTCTACCATCAAGGTCACTAGCCATATCTGCATCTGTATAACCATCCAAAACTGGTTTAGAGCTGCCAAAACTCAAGCAAGACTTAGAGCTACCTCTCAAATATCTGAAGATCTACTTCACTGCTTCCCAATGATCTTTACCAAGATTAACCATAAACCTGCTGACAACACCAACTACATGAGCAATATCTAATCGTGTGCAAACCATAGCATACATCAAACTCCCGACTGCAGAGGAATAAGGAACTAATGCCATGTTCTCTCTCTCTTTCATGGATGATGGACAAGATTTCTTACTTAGCTTGAAATGACCACCAAGAGGTGTACCAACTAGTTTGGCATGCTTCATGTTGAACCTTTCAAGTATCTGCTCAACATATTTTTCTTGTAACAACCATAACTTTTTGGCTTTCCTATCACATGTAATTTCCATGCCTAGAATTTGTTGTGCAGGACCTAAGTCGTTCATATCAAAGGCATTGAACAAATCCTTCTTCAGATCACCAATCATACTAGCATCTTGCGCTACTATCAACATTTCATCTACATATAACAGAAGAATAAGAAATTTACCGTCAAGAAACTTTTTGACATACACATAATGATTTGCATTTGTCTTTTTGTACCTGTGACCCACCATGAATGAGTCAAACTTCGTGTACCACTATCTTGGAGCTTGCTTCAAGTCATACAAACTCTTCTTCAATCTGCACACTGTGTTCTTTTCCTTTCACTTCAAACCCCTTTGGTTGTACCATGTAGATCTCTTTCTCCAAATCACCATGGAGAAAAGCAGTCTTCACATCTAGTTGCTCAAGCTTAAGATCCAAGCGTGTTACTAATCCCAAAACTACTCGAATGGAACTCGTCTTTACTACTGAAGAGAATATTTCATCAAAATCAACCCCATGTTTCTGACTAAAACCCTTGACTACCAATCGAGCTTTGTACTTTACTAACTTTTCACTCTCTTTCTTTAGCTTGAACACCCATTTGTTTCTCAATGTCTTTTTACCTTTAGGAAGTTCAACCAACTCATAAGTTTTATTCTTGTGCAAAGAATCCATTTCTTCTTGCATAGCCTTCATCCAGCTCTGCTTATCCTTATAAGACTCTACTTCTTGAAAGCATTCTGGCTCCCCCTCATCAATAAGCAAAATATACTCAGAAGAGGGATATCTAGTCGATGGACGATGCTCCTTAGTAGACCTCCACACTTGAGGTTCTTCAATCTCTGGAGGAACAGGCTGCTCCCCCTGTTCAACATCTTCAATATCTTAAGCATCATCACCATCAACTCCTACCGATACATCACCATCAACTGCTATTGGATCATCACCAAGATTCTCATCTTGCACCTCTTCCCTATTTGTGGCATAATTGAAGGAAGAAGAGGTAGGTGTAACGTCGGGAACACCTGCAATAGCATCCTTTGTCTTTTCAGCTTTCTCAAGGTCTACCAAATTTTCATTCTCATGAAAAACCACATCTCGACTTCTGATCATCTTCTTTTTCTTAAGATCCCATAACTTGTAGCTAAATTCTGCATCTCTATATCCAACAAATATACAAGGAATGGCTTTGCTATCAAGCTTCAATCTTTGTTCCTTAGGCACATGTGCAAATACCTTGCACCCAAAGACCTTCAAGTGAGAGTAAGAAACATCTTTCCCAGTCCAAACTCTCTCTGGAATATCAAACTCCAATGGAACTAATGGAAACCGATTAATTAAGTAGCACGCAGTTTGAACAGCTTCACACCAGAATAACTTAGGCAAATTAGCCATTCTCAACATACATCTGACCTTCTCAACAATAGTGGGGTTCATCCTTTCTGCCACACCATTTTGCTGTGGGGTATCAGGAACTGTCTTCTCATATCTAATATCTTTCTCGGAGCAATAACTCTTGAACTTATTAGACATATATTCACCTCCGTTGTTAGTACAGAGACACTTCAAAGGCTTCACTTTCTTTCTTTTCGCCATGGCATGGAATTTCTTGAAGTGCTCAGATACCTAGTCTTTAGTTTTCAAAAAATACACCCACACCTTTCGTGAAGCATCATTAATAAAAGTAACAAAATATTTATTGCCACCTAAGGACTCCACAACAACGGGACCACATACATCAGAATAAACAAGACACTATGTTGCTTTCCAAATAAACAATAATCACAAGGTTTAAGTGACATACCTTTGGCAAAAGGAATGAGAGACTTCTTTGCTGAAATCTGCAACCCCTTTTCACTCATATGAGCCAACCACCTATGCCACAAGTTAGGTGTAGAATTCTACTGAGTTGCACTAACAACATCTTTGCACAACTTTACTTGTGTCTTGTAAAATGTACAACAAATCTTCCCTCCAGCAAGCACCAATAATCCTTTAGAGAGTTTCCATTTACCATCTCCAAAATAGTTGTCATAGCCTTCTTTATCCAGAATATGAGTAGAAATCAAATTCAAGTGCATATCAGGCACATGTCGCACATTCTTCAATGCCAAGGTGTATTCAGTGTTAGTCTTAACATAAATATCTCCAATTCCCACAATGTCAGCATAATTGTTATTGCCCATCTTCACTCTCCCAAAGTCTTCTGCTTTGTATGAAGTAAAGAGCTCCTTTTTTTGGAGTGACATGACAGGAAGAGGCTGAGTCAATCACCCATTCAACATAAAGATGTGAAACATTGCAACATTCATCCTCTCCTATACAGATCACCACATCTTCAATTGTCAAGATAGCAGTGATATTCTATTCTTCTACCTTGCAATTTCTTCTTATATGACCTTCTTTGTCACAGTAGAAACACTTAAATTTTCCTTTCGATTCTGATTGACTTCTAGATTTACCACACCCCTTAAAATTTCTAGTCTTACTCCTCCCCCTATTCTTTATGACAAGAGCCTATGCATTATCTTTGCCCATGTCTTTTCTTCTTGTTTCTTCATTGAATAAGCTATCCATGACCATTGCAAGTTATAGCACACCATTTGGAGTAGAGTTACTAAATGATACCACCAAAGTCTCCCAACTGTTAGGTAAGGAACTCAGAAGTAATAAAACTTGAAGTTCATCATCAATTATCAACTTCATTGTAACCATCTAATTCACTAGGTCTTGGAACTCACTCAAATGCTCGGCAACAGATCTCCCTTCCTTAAACTTCAAATTCACAAGCTTTCTACCCATAAAAGCTTTATTTTGAGCTGTCTTTCTTTCATAGAGACCCTTCAATTTTTCCCAAAGAGTTTCTGCATTAGTCTCTTGAGATAAATGATGAAACACACTCACATCGATGCATTGTCTAATACATCTAATGATTTTTCTATTTAACTTCTCCCAGTCTTTATCAGACATCTCGCTTGGCTTAGCACTATCACCCTCAATAGGGTCATGCAAATCCTTATAGTAAAGGACATCCTCTATCATCGGCTCCCATATCGAATAATTTGATGCCGAGAGTTTAATCATAATGCTCATATTCATATTCATATTTTCCATTTAATTCAACACAAGACAATCACATCCAATAACCAAAGCTTTGATACCACTTGTCGGGATAAATCCCCGTCTATGTGTAAATTAAATTAAATATAACCCAAGCAACAAAGAAAATAGAAATCTACGGAAGCAAAAAAAAAAAAAAAAATTCAACCAACAACAACACCAAAAATTTATGTGGAAAACCCTCTAGTGTAGAGGGAAAAACCACGGAGCAAATCCGATTAATCCACTATAATAAAATAGAGATTACAACACTCAAATTATACCCAAAACCTAAGTTCACAATATATTAGGAAAATACAATAATACTTCTAGGAACAAATACAACTTCACCACAAAACCTTGTAGCAAGATCTTCCACTATGAATACTTCAACTCTTTGTGGTTGTAGCACCTAAATGATTGTTCTAGAGAAACCCCCAATTTATCTTCCTTATGTGTCTTGAGCAAAAGAAAAATCACATTTTCTTTTTTCCCTCAATACAACACAAAGTACTAATCTTTTTCTTTTAGTCGACTTCAAAACTGTGTTTCACTCTTCAACCTCTCTAAATTTCTCACTATATACATGAAAGCACATGCACAAGCTTTATATAAAAGCTTTGCCACCTGACACTCCTATTCTTAATTGAATAGAAGTCTTTACGGGTGTAATCGGTTCGGTTCGGTCGGTGTTGAAGACAGTTTTTGCACCGAACCAAGAATTTCGGTTTTAACATATTGAGCACCGAAACCGATTTGTAAGGAAGGAACGCCGAACCGACCGATTGCATTCGGTTTCAGTTCCGTTCGGTCGGGTTTCGGTGTTTGGTATGTGAAAAACAAAAGCAAGAAAAAAAAAAAAAGAAAAGAAGAATTTTTTTTTCATCAAATAGAGACATTATTGGAAGACAAAATCAGTAGAAAAACTAACAAGAAAAGCAACCAACACAGACTCTGTTTTCAACACAGAATACAAAGCAACATAAGGAAAAAAACATAAAACACAAACTAAGATTAAGCAAATATCACACCGTCTTTTCTTAGAAACCAAACAGATCAAGAAAAAAAAAAAACCAATTTCCTTTGCTTTCCCACATTTTCTCAACACCCAAACACCAAGCAAACACAAAAAAATACTCAAAATCACGTATATATTTAGAGAACATACCAAAGTAAGGAAAAACCTATTTCCCTTTGCTTTCCTACATTTTCTTAGCACCCAAACACCAAGCACCAAGCGAACACAAGAAACATATACTCAGAATCAAAAAGATTGTATTTTCTTTTCTCTCTATTTTGGTTAAACATTTTTGGGATTCTTGAACTTTGTTTCTGAGAGACTAAAAGAAATGGAGAAGAAATAAGGTTGTGGGGGAGAACGGCTACATCTTGAAGTGAGAGAGAAGAGAAAGAAGGTTGTGGGGAGAACGGCTACAGCTTTTTTTTTTTTGGACTAAAAGAGGTAGAAAATAGCTACAGCTTGAAATGAGAGAGAAGAGATAAAACTTAGGGTTAGTAGGGTTTTATACAAACCCAAAACAACGTAGTTTCATTAAAATAAGGAGAGAATAAATAAAACTGCATTTACTATGGATCGAACCTAAGTTAAAAATGTGAAAATGTGTGTCCTTGCCACTAGGATACCAGGAGCTTTCTTGATATTTTTTGTACAAATTAATATTTAATATATTTTGGTTCGGTTTCGGTCGGGTTGGTGTATTTGTGTGGTACACCGAAATTGAAACTGAAATTTTCGGTTTTTATAAAATGAAAACCTAAACTAATCCGAAATTTTTGCAATGGTTCGGTCGGTTTGAAGCGGTTTTTTCGGTTCCTCGGTTTTTTGCACACCCTTAGAAGTCTTGTACTCCAAGTTCACCTATTTCATGTTGAAATAGGATTCATTAAATAAGAAATTAGAATCCCATATGGGCTGGACTCCTAGGTGCAGCCGTGCACCCCAACATATCACTCACTAGAAAATGGAACATTTGACAATATTTTGAGCCAATTGCATGGTTGTAGTGGCACATTTTTCTTTCTTGTCTTCCATGACAAAGCTTGGACTTGGACACATGATATTCCAGTCAAAGGCATTCATTATGCCTTCCATGCACCCACACTTTACCTTCTACAAGGAAACCATAATTCTAAGAAGGCCCTGCTTTCGTCTGAACTTCATCATTGTCCCTTGTTTACTAAACTTTAGACTTGATGAATTCACAAATCAATCAACTGTTAAGGGGCTCCTTCAAATTTGCCAATGCTTTATGTTGAATAAGCAAAGTAGCAAACTACCATGTGAGCAGATATTAATGTCCAGTATGCAACCACCAAAGCTAGTTGCATCCAATGTAGCCATGGCTCCTATATCATCATTGAAACCCCAAGTACATACTTGCACAAATGCACGAGAGAGAGAGAGAGAGAGAGGGAGAGAGAGAGAGAGAGATCAATTAAATTTACAAGAGATACCTTCCCAGGGTCTCCAAGGAAGGAACTGCACACTGCTACAGATCTTTAAAATAGAGTTAAGGTGGAAGAAATACAATAACAGGTCTCATACGCTTAAGGAATACAAAGAAAACAGAACACAGTTTGGGAAAAAAAGTATTTTCAAAATCTGAGGGAAAAAAAGAAAAGAAAAGCAATGAGCAAGAAAATATGTTGACGAACCAACCCTAAGTTACATAAATGGAACATAAGACAGGTCAAGAAAAAACAGAATCCTTGAAATTTAGAAGGATACACTTGTGTGGCCCGCTCCTGCTCTTAATGTTTTATAGAGGTGATGCTGATGAATGTCAATGATCTGCCATAGAGATCATAATCAGCAGTTGACTGCAGGAAAGCAGCATTACCAATCTTCTATACTCGTTATTAATGATCAAAATAACTTGATATGAAAAACCTTATTATTGGAGAGAGAGAGAGAGAGAGAGAGAGAGAGAGAGAGAGAGAGAGACGGAGAGAGAGGGAACACAATATACTGAAAATAGAAAATATAATCATGCATTAAAAGTTGCAAGAAAGAATTCTCAGGTAACAGGAGAAGATCTCATATATGACAAGATATAATTACAATAGCAAATCATGTCTTCTGTCATATATCAAACCATATAGTTATCAGATTGTGGGTCAAAACTCAAAATTCACGTATCAAATGGAGCCATAAAATTTTCTGAATAAATTAAAAGAAACAGTATATACAAAAATTGCATAACATTATAATTTTATTGATTTAGATCCAACTGTTTAAGCCAGATTCATGGCCTCCATAGGAAACTTATGGGGTTATAAATCAATGCTGTGAGAAGCCCCTTCATTGCTGATGCATTTCAAACATTTATGAGAAACCCTATGATCTTATTAAAGATGCCAGCATCATGAGCTGAAATCAGAAGCAAAATGTAACTTTATAATCCAGTGGAAATATTGCCACTGCGAAGCATTATGAGCAGGAAAGTGTGTACAACTCAATAAACATATCTATTTTGATCAAGACAAACAATACAATGTAGTGACGAAGCCAAGATTGAAACACAAGGTTTTTTTTTTATATTGATACCGATTCATTTAGGGTCAATTGAGAATTCATATAATCCTCATCATGCTAGCATCTCCATGATCTCAATGATCCTTTGGTAATTAAATCAATATATATATATATATATATATATATCAAAGCAGAGACCTCATGCAAGAGAGCATTAAGTTTTGCCAAGTGGCATTTTCTTTGAAAATGTAATTGAATATATATATATATATTTTTTTTTTTTTTTTTTGGGTTGAAATAAAATACATCATTCTCAATTTATTACACTTATTAGATGCCACATCAGTTATTCACTAAACTCAATAGATTTCAATTAGTAATAAATAAGACTAATGGATAAGATAGAGAAGTGTTAATCATCAAAAACTCTTTGTTTTCCTTATTCCTCCATCCAAAGTTTTTCTTATGTTAATGCCTACTTTTCTTCCCTTTTAACTAAACGCCTACTCTTCCTAAACCACTACATGTCTTCTCCTATGCGTTGCTAAATTACCAATTCTATGTTCTATAATTTACACAAACTGAAATAGCATTTAGATTATTCAAGAACAATGCATCTTCCAAAAAGGCATGTTTACTCACTAGGGATAATAAACAACAATAATGCTCATCTTCCACTTGCTTCATGTCATAATTGTCATGGTTCTACATGGTATTTTTTTTGTTTAAATTGTACTAAGATGCACTTTTACTTACATATCTTTTCATTTGCTAATTATCGTTCTTATGGGCTTTTGGGGCTTGGGCCTGTATAGAGTGATACAGTCATATAATAAGATGCTCTTTATGCCATTTTTTATTTGCTAATTATGATTTTTATCAAGTTTTGTTAATAGATTAAGATTGTCAAAATTTAGTTTTTTCTTGGTTAATTTTAAGCATAACAAACTTATGGGGTTTTTCTAATTATTTGTGTTTCTACATTTTTTTTTTTTTGATAGATATAAAACTTTCTAAACTCATCAATGAATTCAATATGTGTAGAAGGATCTATCATTTCAACTTCAATGAAATGAGCGTATCTATTGTTTTCTTGGTCCTTTTCCCTTTTTGGTTTTTCAAGTTAGTATTGTGGTTAAGCCAATGCTTCAATTTTATTATACACAATTTGATTCTATTGTGTTTGTTGGTTGATCTTATACATTTATAAGAGTAACATTCCTAAAGATATATTAAATTTGAGGTTGTTATGTGCTTCATTTTCAGTTTAGGTTTAAAAAGTTTTAGCCATCATGAACACTTTGATGATTGCAAAAAGATATGTGTTTAAGGAGAAACCACACAAACATATATCTACTATAAAATATATCTACTATAAATAAATTAAGTATGCTGACATTTATCTCATTGAGCTAAAGTTACTAAATGGCCAAGAACAATTTAAAAAAGCATTTCTTAAAAATTTTAAAAATGCATACAGTCTAATCTTTTTACATTGTAACTAATAATCTTAATGTGTAGTTTTGCAATTTTTGTGCTCAAGATTGATTTTAGCAAGAAGAACCATCAAGGGCAGCTTGGTAGTGTCATATCTTGAGATATGTAAGTTGTTTTCTTAGAGATATTTTATTCAACAAGCACTTATGTTATTGCAAATTTGCAACATACTCCAATGGATTAAAACTATAATTAGTAATCAATTAAATTAGTATCTGTTGACTTGTCGTTCCATGAATGTGAGAGTGCATTAAGCCATATTCAAAAATGTTTTTATTTATTTCTATTTTTAACTATTGATTTGAATTATGATATTAGCTTGCTCATATTTAGTTTCTTTGGCAACAATTGATATACATGCAATCAAGAGTACAACAAAAATTATGCTCTTCCCATTGTATTCCAAACAATGGGCTGATGTTTTAAATTAGCCAAACAATATAAATCTTTAATATGCCTTTATTACTTTAAATGCTTTAGATAGAGTTAATGATAACTTTTCAATTTACTTTTTCCTACATAAGAACAAAGTTTAATGTAGAATTGCAAGAGTTAGATTCAATGGATTGGGTATAATATGATTATTTGTATCTACACATTTGACCAGTTAAGCATAAATATCAACCCCCTTAAGACTTGTCCTTCAAGAACTAAGTTCAATGTAGAATTGTAAGCGTCAGATTCAATGGATTGTCTCTACACATTTGTCCAATCAAATATAAATAGCAACCTCCTTACGAGTTGTCCTTTAAAATAAACTTTGATGGGGCTATTTTTAAAGAATAAAGCGAAAGCAGGAGTTTTGATTTGTGATGATAACAAGTCGCTCATTGCAGCATTGAGTTGCAAAGGGAGAGAAATTTGGATTTAGAAGCTTCAATCTAAGGAGGAAGGTAATTCATGGATTCATGGTTGGGAGCAAAGGTAGAGATAACAATATTAATAACAAGTATTATTCATGGTGATAAAGATAATTTCATACAAAAAATATATAGTTTTTTATAAAATATTTTAAATTAAATTTATACGACTCTCGTTACTAATCTTTAAACACTTTTGTAATACTATAGACGTGTTGACATCCAAGCTCACTGAAAAAATGCAAAGAGACAATGAGCCTTTACTGACTTGCAAGGTATTATGGCTGTCTAGGTGGATATAATCTTGATGGGTGTCAAGTTTCAATGGGGCTTAAAAAATATGCACTCTTACAAGCATGAGGATGCATGTGTGTATGCATGCACACACAATTAACTAAGAAAGATCTACATTTGATCTAATTAAAAGAATTTAGACAAGGTATTTGATAATTACTTAAGAGAAAATTTAAAAAAAAAATGAACTTATTATACATAAAAACTACTTTTTAACTAAGAATGAATAAAGAAAAGAAATTGATCTAAAAATTGTGAAACATGATAACATACCTGAAAATTTTACTAAAATATTCCGTCTCGCTATTTTTTAAGTTTAACTTACAATTTTAATGTGGGTGATGAGGGCAACATGACCCTGACTATTGGTTGGGGCAAGGCAACACTTTTTTTTTTTGGGTTTTGGGGGGGGGGGGGGGGGGGAGATCAAATATGTTTTTATAGGTTTTTTTGTTTGTTTGTGGGGCAGAGGGAAATTGTATCCTCTGGACTACCCTACTCCCGCCCATGAACCAGTGAGTCAAAACATCATAAGTACCTTAACATCACCACCATCGTCTGCAACGGCAAGAAAAGACGACTTAGAGTTGTATGCAACCTGCAAAAAAAGAAACAAGATTATTTTAAGAGATCTTAGTATGAATTGATTAATATTATAATTAATATGTCTAAGCATTAAATAGGCCCAGAAGTAATTTTGGAGCTTAATACTTAAATATAGAGCCAGAATAAATGAAAATAGAAAAAGACATAATATTGTAGCTGCACAAACGGAAAGCGATATTCACATTAAATTATATGAATAGAAGGAAAATATGACAAAGAGTCGCATGACATAATTGGGATAGTATTTTGATTCGGGAACTCATATCACATATGTTTTAACTACAATATGGTTACAACTTACATGATTTGTAAACACTAAAAATAAATATAAAATAACATAAAAACAGTACTACTCCATATGAGTAGATTAGACATGGCAAAACGGGTGGGCGGGGCAAACGGGTTGAGGGTCATAACAGGTCATTTTAACGGGTTAAAAATTGGTTCGGGTTGCGGGTCGAGTTGACCCATATTTTTCACATGATTTTTTTTTTTTTTATAAAGAAAACATGTATTTGCCATTTGAAAAGTCATGTAACAAATTACTTGATGTAAACTTATTACTTTGAATTCATCACTTATATCAATAATTTTAAAATTATACTAATCCTAACATTGCTATCTAAAACAAAATAACACAAAGATAAGTAAAATAAATACACAAGTTTTATTTTTACATAATATCAACATCCCAAAATATAAAACAAAATTACAAATGATTTATTGAATAACTCATTTGACAAAGAATAAAAACATATAAGATATTTACAATCTTGAAAATTAATTATATAATTTATTATCAATTGTAGTTGGCACTCTATTTCAATTTAAGATATACATTAAAGTTTAATTGTTTACTTATTTATACATAATTTCTTTTATGAATATTATGTCATTGTTAAGCAATATACACTCTAAAAGATATCATAATTTATTTTGAAAAGCAGGGGCGGCTCTACAGCCAGCCCAGGGGGTTCAAATGAACCCCTTGTCTTTGCCCAAAAAAAAAAATTATATTTAAAATTTTTAATATTTTTTTGTTTTGACCCTTAAATAAAATTTTGAACACCCTAACCCTACATTTTTTTTAAACCCAATTGAAATAAACTTCAAATATGATTATATAAGTGTTATTTTCACAATATTTTTACAATAATGGTTAAGTGACAAGTTGTAATTGACTTTTTATCTAAACCCATAACTGACATAATTTTTTTATATACCTTTAACAACTTGCCATCTAGATTTTATTGCGTAAATGCTTTGTTATCTTAAAATTGCTCATTTATTAAAAAATAAATAAACATTCTCTCTGAATTCTGGCTTACTTTACAGTTGATGGTAGAATGAAATTGTTTTTTCCTACACTTTGCTTTTTCATCAACAAAAAATTACACCACTTGTACTACCAACTGATCAGTATTTACATCTATGATTCTTTTCTCATTCTCTTTTTCTCCATTCTATATATATTTTTTCTATCTAATCAAGTAGTTTGATAAGTATTCTACAGTTCTTCGAGTCCAAAAAGTCTTTTAGTGCTTGCTCAAATTTCAAAAAAATGACCACATGTGTGGTTAAAAATCCATATACTTCGAAAGCAAAATCTTATATAAATTACTATTTATTTTCCTTAATTTAACGTTTACTCTCAAACCTACTCTTAGGTGTGTTACTATTCTTCTTTATCATATATTTTTATTTAATTGATATTATATATGATTATAATAAGTTATTATTAATTTGATAAAAATTATAATTAGTTATTATTTATATTTATTTATATGCATTTTATTGTTATTTTCTTACCGATCTTTAAACTATTAATAATGTTTTTAGACTATTTTACAATATAGTTGTATTATATACTATATGGAATTGTATTGTATGTAATATATACAAAAAAAAAAAAATTAATCATTTTATCTTTTACTCCCCACAACAAAATTTTAACTCAAAACACTATTGACCCCCCTAAAAGAAAATCCTAGAGCCGCCACTGTTGAAAAGCCATTTATTTTGGACATAAATTGTTAAAAAATAGGTCTAAGTATTCATAATTTATGCTAATTTGATAGTTTGACTTCACTATGTTCACACTTGTGAATATTTCTCACACATATCTACAATTTTAAATCTATGTTTTTAACTCTTCTATAACCACATTATCTTGGCATATACTTTACTATTTGATATTTAAAAATCTTTACTCATTACTAAATACTCAACCATTCATCTTTCAATTAATTTGCATGCAGTTATGTAAATGTCTCAATTATTTCCTTAAAACTCACAACAAACAATTAAACCAATATTGTCTTCATTTTATTTTATTTTTTTATCAAAAAAAAATGTTTTAAAAAATAGTTCAAGTTCAGGTCAAGTCGCAGGTTGGGTTGACTTGCAAAAAACATGGGTCAGATCACAAGTCAGCTCGTTTTTGCTTCAGGTAAAAAAAATCGGGTTCGGGTCGTGTATTTTTCGAGTCGAGTTAGAAAATTCTAACCCGTTTTGCCATGTCTATGAGTAGTAGAACTTCATTGCACTATTTTAACATTAAAACAAAATTAACATACACATACAAGGGTCAAAATAAAACATATGGACAAAAAATCTAATTTAAATCTTAAAAAGCACCACTACAAATGCTTGTCTAATTTATCTCCTCATTATTGTAACTATAACTCTTTAGTGACTTTTGACCACTCCCAATTTAGGGTTTAGTTAGAGTCGGTCAAACTTTGTCAGATATAACAAAGTTGAAATTTTTAAAAATTTGATGGTTTGTTCCCTTGTCCAATCAAGGTAAATAGGATTTTTTTTCACATATTTCCCAACTTTTGGTTTTCAAAAACATGATTTTCATTTTTTTAGGGTTTTAATAAATATTTTGGCATGTTATATGAGGCTAGATAAAATATGGTATCATCAAGAAATACTATAAAAATAATATTTTTTACAACTATTAATTGATATAGCCTATCATGATTAGAGCAACATCAATGACATCACTTGTATTATACAGCAATCACAACATGTCATGCTACTAGTTGTGGCAAATATTAGGACTAGTTGCTCACTTGGCTTCAACCTCATGGGTAATCCATCTAACTAGGCATCACTATATGAAACAAGGTCATTGCTTCCACCTAAATATCCTATTGGATGGGGATCTCAATTATTGTATTCCACCCTTCACAAAAGTTGTGGAATATAGCCTATCAAGGGGAGTCTTTGAACTTTTATCCATGATGGCTAAGCTGTTCTAGGGATGATTGTCTACTTTGATCTCCAAAATTTATCTAGCGATAAGGATTAGGCTTGTGTCTTCGCCTAGGGTTCGGGTTCGACTTGTATAAATGAGAGAAATGTCATACTCTTTTTGAAAACAAAAAAGGAAAGATTATGGAAAAAATAAAAAAACAAAAACAAAAAACAAGCGTGTTGCAAAAAATTAATTCTCTACCCTAAGTTTTCACTTGTGATTCTTAAACTTCATTCTTTCTCATATTATAGATAAAAAATTATAAGGAGTATGTTGAGAAAAATTATTCTAGAGATAATTATATGTAAACGTATTTTTAAACACAAATACAGCAATAAAATGAAAAACATAACTATAACAAGTACACACCTTAATTCAATTCTACTTTCATTTTTTTCAAAAAATTAAATTTATTAACATTTGTTAATTATAAAGTATCATATTGAGTAACAAAGTATAGAACATAATATTAATTTTTTTTAAAAAAATTACGGATTTATAGAACATGGCACATAATGGTGCCTCAAAATGCATAACCACGTATGAGGTTAAAAGACAATAGAAAGAACACTAACAGAAGATACTGTACCATAAATGGGTAAGGAAAAAGTCTCTTGCTAAATACTAAAACTAACCAAAGCATCATTGTGCAAGACCTGATCCCACATCAACAAAACAATCTTTCAAGAGACTAACCACAAAATTATACCTTCAATGGACCTGGGGATCAATGAAGGATAAGTCCTACTTTCACAAAGACATATTGCAAGAATCAGAAATAACTAATGGAGTACATGAAACCAAAAATTAGAGCATAACTAGTATCACATCATGCTTAGCCAAAGAAAGAAGCCTCAAATTTAAGAATTCTACAGAAATTAACAAAAAACAGGATGTTCATTCTTGGGCCAAAATTTAAGGAGTAGACATTGGCGTGATAAATACTTTCCAAGGAATTCTCAATTTTTCAAACCAAATGTCCATGATCCACTCATTTGCAATATAGCAAAAACTTCGACATAAAATTTTAGAATAATTACATATAGTTATATACTACATTTAAAAAATAAAGGCGAAAAACTCACTTTCTTCTCTACATTTTCACGCGATTCCCACTTTGGTCCCTATCTTATTTTTTTTCACCGCTTTTAGCCCCTATTTAGAAAAACACCTTTCATTTTTGTCCTTTCCATCAGTACTCTAACGGCAAAGTCCTACGTGGCAAACGGAACTATTAAAATAATAATAATAAATTTTATTTTGACATTAAAAAATGTCACGTCAGTGTTTAAATTAAAAAAAATTAATTTATTAATTTTAACTAAATAAAAAAATTAAAAACATAAATAAAAACCAAAAATCACATTAATTGAGATCTAAGTATGTTTTGAACAAGAACAAGAACACAAACCCAGATCTAAAAACACAAAATTAAAATTCAAAAATCACAAACCCAAAAAATAAGAACAGAAAATTAAACTATAAATCCACATAAGAACACATACCCAGATTTTCTAGCATTTTCTTGCCCTTTCTTGTCAACCAAACACAAAAACACAAACACAAACTAATTTGCAAGAAGAACAAGAACAAGAACACAAACACAAACCTAGCAACAGATTTTCCTTGTCAACCAAACACAAAAGCAACAAACACAAACCCAGTTAGAAGCAAACAATTAAAAACAATCTCTCTCTCTCTCTCTCTCTCACTCACAGGTCACTGCTCTCCCTCTCTCACACTCTCTGCTATCTCTCTCTCTCTCTCTCTCTCTCTCTCTCTCTCTCTCTCTCTCTCTCTCACAGCTTGAACCTCCATGGACAAACTCAAGCTGTGCTACTCCTTCCTCAAACCACTGTTCACCATCTCTGGAGTTCACCGTTGTGCATCACATGCTTTATCTCTCTCTCCTCTTTTTTTTTTTTTCACTGTGAGGCATCCAAGGCCAAAACCACAATCTTAGTTCATCGCCGTTGACTACCACCACTACGAACGGCGTTGAATCTTGGTTTCTCCACTATTGATTTCGAGTTTGAGAAAAAATTGAGGTTTGTTATGGGTTTGTTTTATGGTCAGCTTGCTGTGAAATTTCTTTGTATTTTTAGGTCTTGACTTTATGGGTTTGGCCGGTGATTGGTGAGTTCGAGGGTGCAAGTGGGTTTGGCCGATGATTGGTTGGTTCGATGGTGTGAGTGGGTTTTGCCGATGGGGTTGGTGGTGCAAATGGGTTTGGTGATTGAAGGGTTAGGCTTTGGTGGTGCCAATAGGTTTCGCCTATGATTGGTGGTGATATTTGGTGGTGGCCGGTGGGGTTGGTTGTTTGCTGCTAACTGGGTTTGTGTTTGTTGCTTTTGTGTTTGGTTGACAAGGAAGATCTATTGTTGGGTTTGTGTTTTTGTGTTTAGTTGACAAAAAAGGGCAAGAAAATGCTAGAAAATCTGGGCATGTGTTCTTATGTGGATCTATAGTTTAATTTTCTGTTCTTATTTTCTGAGTTTGTGATTTTTGAATTTTAATTTTGTATTCTTAGTTCTGAGTTTGTGTTCTTATTGTCCTTGTTCAAAACACACTTAAATCTCAATTAATGTGATTTTTAGTTTTTGTTTATGTTTTTAATTTTTTTATTTAGTTAAAATTAATAAATTAATTCTTTTAATTTAGATGCTGACATGGCATTTTTTAATGTCAAAATAAAATTTTTTATTATTATTTTAATAGTTCCGTCTGCCACATAAGAATTTGCCATTAGGGCACTGACGGAAATGACTAAAATGAAATGCGTTTTTTTTAAATAGGGACTAAAAGTGGTGAAAAAAAAAAATAGAGACCAAAGTGAGAATCACTTGAAAATATAGGGACAAAAATGAGTTTTTCGCCAAAAATAAAATATTAAAGGAAGCACGAAAGAAGGAACACTAACGCTGTTGCGTAAAACAGATAAAAAGAATTCAGAAAAAAGAAATATCTTTCACACAAACACAATACAACTCTAAGGATCTAATGACCAAAAACATTACTATCAGTTAATATAATAGAACCTTAGAACCTAAAAAGCCTCTGAAAGCAGCAAAAGAAATGGACTGTGATTATGGCTTTTTAATGGAACTCAATCTCCCTGATCTAAGAGTCAATAGTTCTCTACATTTTTAGCTTTCCTATGTGATTGTTTGGGCAAAATCCTACTTTGGCCAGACCAACGCTGGATGATGGCCTTTTTTTATGTATCTTTTGGATTTGTAAGAAGCTAGTGTCATCTACATGGTCTTGAAAACACTTTTTGCAGATGAGTTTACCCTGCAGTAGACAGATCAAGATTAAGATAATCAACATTGTACACACAAAACAACAAAATGGACGTCAACAATCAAGATTAAAACAATCAACATTGTACACACAAAACAACAAAATGGACATCAACAGCTTATAAAGAAACAAGTCAATCAGTGCTCAAACTATGATGCAATTCTAGAGACACAAGTTCGATCCATATTGTTCCAAAAAAGCTGTTGATAAATCAAAAACCTGTATTATTATTCTCTCATAATGATGGTTACATACTTCATTAATTTACCTGTCCCACAACAATAAGAGGCATTACCATATTCGGATTGAGTGACAAAAAACTAAACAAGACAGGACAGAGGAAAAATAATTGCTTAGGAATTTCAAAACCTCACCAGGTGGTACATTGAATTTATGGCTGTCCAGAAACCCAAAGCCTAAGAAAAGCAGCCCGAGTATTATAAAGTAGCATAAAATGGGAGGAAAAGGGAGCCAGTAGCCAAAGCAGACTCGACTTCTTAAGCTACAAACCACCAAAATAATAATATAAAAAAAAATCAGGGATTCAGTAGAAAGATAATGTGGCAAAACCAGACGGACGCATCAACTTCCTGCACGAGCAAACTAAAAAATAGGGAATACAGTTCAGGACAACTTTACATTACAAGAATGTTGTATTCAAAATAAGAGCAAGTCGACTCAAAAGCATGTTTCATTGGGAAGCAACAAAAACAAATCAACCTTGGGTAAAGCACCACAAGCAAATGCACCACCCTTTAAATTAAATAAACCATGATAATGCAGCCTGGTAAACACAAAATCCAAGCTTGATAAATAAAAATCTAAATTTGAAAATAAGCGTCATTTTTTTAGGAAAAAATGATTACAAAGAAAGGAAAAAAAAGATATATATATATATATATATATATATATATATATATATAAGAGAAAATCAACAACCCCCAAAAGGTCAAGCAACTGGTTAAGGGAGAAAAGATATCGAAAGTAAAATTTAAAACACAGTGCACAAAGGGGTTTTTTTTTTTTTTTTTTGATAAGTAATAAAGATGTATTTTCAAAAACACTACCTTATGCAGAAAGTCATAGGGCAGAAAAAAAAAATTACAGAAAAAGAAAGATAAAAAAAGAAAGAAAATATACTAATTACAAAGAAGAGAGCTAAGGAACATAGAGAAAGAATGAATCACTAGAGGTGAGTCTCTAAGCTATAGACCAATCAAAAAGGGAGCCACTGAAAGAAGCCAATAGCTAGTCGTCGGAGCTTTCCATAACCTCAAACGTCCTCCAATATCGCTCCCTCCAAAGACACCACATTAAGCACAGCAGACCTAAATTCCAGATGCTAGACGAATGCATTCCAAGCCAATTCCACCAACCAAAGAGAGTATTTGCAACCGATCTTGGCAAGACCCATGAAATCTCAAAAGATCTAAAAACTAAACTCCGCAACCTGTAAGCCTTATTACAATGAAGTAGCAAATAGTACACCATCTCCCCATTATAACAACACATAATACACCAATCAACAAAATACATCCCTCTACCCCTATGATAAATAACTATGCTCAATATAAATCTCTTTTTTTTTTCAAAAAAATATAAATTTTTTTTAACTCATAATAGTGGTAAACCTCGCTCATAAATATCTTAATCCTATACTTAAACCTTCAAATTTTAGGATAGGAGTACTGAAATCAAGATATAGAGACAGCTTATTGCCTTAGGTCCCTAACAAACTTCATCGCCCAAGTAGAGTACCAAATTGATTTACAGAAGTCAATTTTGCTACAACAAACACCTTGAAAAGCAACCAAGCACCCAAAAAATCTATAAAATAAATTGAACAAGCAGTATCACATTGGGGGTGAAGAGTGTTAAAAGACTTAAGAGAACAAGAGAAGGGAAGAGTTTGCCTATTGTTGCAGTCTACACAGCACATACTCTTGCAGCTAACAATCAAATTAACAGATTGCAAGAACATTATATTCTCTGCACCACAAAAATTGTTCGGTATCTGGAATACTGTAAAAAGATAACAAATAAAAAGTCGGGCACACTTTGCAACAGGTGCAACAAAACAAGCTAGTAGAAAAGTAATGTTCCAAAGTCACCATGCTAAATAACAATTGCTTAAGCTCATTCAAAAGTGGCACCAGATCTAATTTTGGTTAAACCACAAGAGTCAAGGGAAGTGTGAAATGAGATAGTGGCAATATACACAAAACAGAACATATAAGATACATAACAAAATCCACAATTTTGTATGGTCGCCCTTTTGGAGAAGTCCCACATAATCTTTGAATCAATAGCAACTAAGTCCATATAAACAGTAGCATCATACCGAAATTTGATAATGGGCATCTGAAATCCCAGGAAAAGCTAACATATTTTTCTCAAAACCATTTCCATTACCACCCAAGTTCACTCGTAATAGTTGGCAAATAGCATGCTCTCAGACAAGTGACTAGTTACTAGATGCAAGTTTCAAACACAGTGAATAATGAAAGTCAATGCAAGGAAATCAATGATACAGTGATTTCCATGAGTTGAGTTACAGCAGGTTTGTACACATCAGAAGAACGAAAGTAATGGCTGAGACTGAATCGATCATTTGTTCCGTTTTAAGGAAACTTGAGCTTTGTTTGGGGCTTTGGGTGCCCCTGAAATTTGAGTGGTCATCCTTTGTTACAAGGTAAATCATAGCTAAAAATAATGGACTATAGCAAACCAGAAGCGATACAGTTGGCACTTGGCAGTCAGTATCACTCACTAGAAAATTAAACATTTGACAATATTTCAAGCCAAATGCATGGTTGTAGTGGTACATTTTTCTTTCTTGTCTTCCATGACAAAGCTCGGACTTGGACACATAATATTCCAGTGAAAGCATTGATTATGCCTTCCCATGCACTCACACTTTACCTCCAACAAGGAAACCATAATTCTAAGAAGACCCTGCTTTCCTCTGAACTTCATCATTGTCCCTTATTTACTAAACTTTAGACTTGATGAATTCACAAATCAATCAACTGTAAGGGGCTCCTTTAAATTTGCCAATGCTTTATGTTGAATAAGCATAGTAGCAAACTACTATGTAAGCAGATAGATGTCCAATATGCAATCACTAAAGCTAGTTGCATCCAAATACATGCATGCACATATGCACGAGAGAGAGAGAGAGATCAATTAAATTTACAAGAGATACCTTCCCAGGGTCTCCAAGGAAGGAACTGCACACTGCTACAGATCTTTAAAATAGAGTTAAGGTGGAAGAAATACAATACAGGTCTCATACACATAAGGTATACAAAGAAAGAACAGAACACATTTAGGGGAAAAAATTATTTTGAAAATATGAGGAAAAAAAGAAAAGCAATGAGCAAGAAAATATGTTGACGAACCAACTGTAAGTTACATAAACAGATCATAAGACAGGTCAACCAAAAACAGAATCCTTGAAATTTACAAGGATACACTTGTATGGCCCACTCCTGCTCATAATGTTCTATAAAGGTGATGCTGATGAATGTCAATGATCTGCCATAGAGATCATAATCAGCAGTTGACTGCAGGAAAGCAGCATTACCAATCTTCTATTCTTGTTTTTAATGCTTCAAAGTTACTTGATATGAAAAACCTAATTATTGGAGAGAGAGAGAGAGAGAGGGAACACAATATACTGAAAATAGAAAATATAATCATGTATGAAAAGTTGCAAGAAAGAATTTTCAGGTAACAAGAGAAGATCTCATATATGACATGATATAATTACAATAGCAAATCATGTCTTCTGTCATATATCAAACCATATAGCTATCATCACATTGTAGGCCAAAACACAAAATTCACATATCAAACGGTTGAAAAAAAAAGTATATACCAAAATTTGCATTCTTGAAAATGACATTAATAACATTAGAACTTATTGATTTAGATCCAACTGTTTAGGCCAGATTCATGGCCTCCATAGCAAACTCACGGGGTTATAAAACAATGCTGTGAGAAGCCCCTTCATTGCTGATGCATTTTACGAGAAACCCCTATGATAATGATATTACTTATTAAAGATGCCAGCATCATGAGCTGCAATCAGAAGCAAAATGTAACTTTATAATCCAGTGGATATATTACCACTGCGAAGCATTATGAGTAGGAAAGTGTGTATACAACTCAATAAACATATCTATTTTGATCAAGACAAACAATACAGTGTAGTGATGAAGCCAAGATTGAAACACGAGTTTTTTTTTTTTACATTGATACCAATTCATTTAGGGTCAATTAAGAATTCGTATAATCCTCATCATGCTAGGATCTCCATGATATCAATGACCCGTTGGTAATTAAATGTTACTAATCTTTACGCACTTCTGTAATACTATAGACTTTTTAACATCCAAGCTCACTGAAAAAATGCAAAGAGACAATGAGCTACTTACTGACTTGCAAGGTTGATGCAGGAGGCAATGCGAAGACTGATTTATTATATTTTATTTGATTTTATGTATAAAGGCAGTTTTGTAATTTCATAATACTCTGGAATGGGCTGTGCTAACAATCTATTAGATCTTCTTTTGGGCTTTATTTTAAGTTTGGTTATATAGTTGGGCTTAGTAGTAAAAGCTTGAGTCCAAGTCCAAGTCCAAGTTTTATTAGGGTTTTAAGAAATCCTAGTTCAACTAGGACTAGGTATTAGTCTTCTATTTAAAGAGTAATAGTACTTTCTATTGAAGCAGAGATTAATGAATGTTTTAATAGCTATGCTTTCTTTTATGGTTTGTGTGATGCAACCTAATCAAGAATGTACTGACCCCTTTAGTAAATTAACCAATTAATTAGCCAAGTAAATTAATTAGATTCAATTACATGTAATAAGCGTGGTAGCATAAAGAAATCACCAAATAACTAAATGCAGCGGAAAAGTAAATTTGACACGGGTGATTTGTTTACGAATAGAAAAAACCACTGAGGCAAAACCCCACCAAGTGAATTTAAGGTTATCACTCCCGAGAATCCACTATTATCTAAACAAGTGGTTACAAGTAAAGGAATCACAGTACCTTATACCAACCTACAGTTGAACCCTTACCCAAATACACAATTGAACTTGTAATGTAGTGACAATCTCTCCTTTCAATGCATGGCTCCCAGTACGTAACTAACTAATCGATGCACAAATCCCAGTACGTGACTAACACACCAACTTGAGAAAGATGTTGGCTGCAAAGTTCTTCAGTTCATTCCACACGATGAAAATCAAGAAGCTCCTTGGTTACAAATACAGCAGCTTCTTAAAATAATCCTTATATATGTCTAGAGTTATGAGAAAAGAAACCCTACACAAATAGCTTGGATATGCGTGAAAAACAAATCTGAAAATCTGAATTTCGTAATTCTTGATAGATACAGCTTCTGTCGAGAGCTATCAAGAATCACATATTAAACCTCGATAGATACATCTGTCGAGCTATCTGTCGAGGTTTAATGAACATCACTTCTTCACTTGATTATTGGACAAATTTGCATGACTTCAAAACTATACTTGAACTATTGTTCCTTGAAGTATTTAAACACATCCTAGATCTACCCAATTACAAGTAAAATGCGTTTTGTCAAAAGATTAGCCAATTTTACATGACATATGTTCTAACAAGTTCCACATATGTCGTAACACAACCTTTACCGAGGTGTGATGCCAAAGAACCCTAGGAGTGATTCTTAGGAATTTATCTTTTATTTAGGAAAAATTACACTTTTGGTCCCTACCTTTTGGACCAATTCTCATTTTGATCCCTAAATTGATTTTGCTACTAATGCAGTCCCTAAAAAAAGAAAATCGATTCTATTTTAGTTCATACCGTCAACTCACTAACAAAAACCTCTTATGTGGCAGACAGAGTACCTTGCTTGCTGACGTTGCACTGACATGGCCATTAAAATATTATTAAAAAAAATTATTTGGCATATTTTTAATGCCATGTCAGCATTTTAATTAATTTTTTTTAAATCATGTTAGAAAATATTAAATAAATTAAATTAAATTAAAAAACATTAAATCTAATTTAATTAAAAAAAAATTCCTAATGTTCTTCATGTTCTTTAACTTATTCTTCATTTTACAACTTGTTCTTCATATTCTTCCCAAATCAAACCCAGCAACCAAGAACTCAAACTCATCACAAGAACACAAACCCAACAAAGAACTCAAGCTCAGATTACTAAGACATAAATGAAAACAAAAAGAAAAAACCCAAATTCAATGCCTCAAAGATCCTCAAACCTAGCATCATCAGATCTACTACAAATCAAGACCATCTAATTCTTCATGTTCTTCCCCAAATTCTAACACAATCAATACCGAATTCTCCAGCAAATCAAACCCATAAACCCAATAAACAAACCAACCCAAATCAAGAAACCAATCACAAAAAACCTAAATCAACACATTCAAACACAATCAAACCTAGATCCCACCACCACTGACCAACACAATCAAACCACCACCACCCCGCCGATCAAAAACATTTCTCTAGAACATGAACTTCAGCTCAAAAACCCACAAAAATTCCAGAACATGACCACCACTACCACAGATCAATCACCAAACCAACGTTCAACCCCATCAATCAGTCACCAAACCAACAGAACCAGTCACCAAACCCACTGATCAGTCAACAAACCCACACCAACAAAGTCACCAAACCCACTACCATCATCATTGATCAAACAAGAGAGAGGAAGAAGGATTTCGCAATCATCAACGGACCAGGACAGAGGCCGAGATCAAGCTTCATTGTGGCCGAGACCGGGACAGAGGCCGAGATTTTGCAATCTGGATCTGCTCTCTCTAAACCATTCTCTCTAAACATCGCACTTTGATCTTCATTCTCTCTAAACCACCGCCGGCCCCCTTCCTATGGATCTACTCTAAACCGCCGGCCTCATCTCATTCTCTCCCCCCCCTCCCTCCCTCTCTCTCTCTCTCTCTCTCTCTCTCTCTCTAAACTCAGATCACAGTTTAAAATGGTCTAATGATAATAAAAAGGAAAAAATCGTTTGATGATTTTTAAAGTAAATACAATTTTGCCTAACACACTTAAAACAAAGTAAATACACTTAAAACTAAAATGGTCTAAAGATTATTAAAAAAAAAAATGAATTTTCTAATTAATTTAATTAGTGTTTGGCAAAATTTATTTTTGCTATTTTATTTTACTATTTAGCTTATTTTTGCTACTATTCATGAATCTCACTGCACTTTTTAATACTATTTATGAGTTCCACAGTACTATTTCAGCTAACTTTTACCTTTATCAACAGTACTTTCAGTAAAAAGTTTTCAGTTTCAATAAAATAAAATAAACGAATCCCAAACAAACCCTTAGATTAATAAAAAAAACAATTTAAAACTAAAAAAGTAAAATTTTTATTTGTTTTAATTTTTTATTAATTTAAATCTGCCGCGACAATTAAAAAATTCCAAATAATTTTTCTAGTAATATTTTAATGGCCACATTAGCGCCACATCAGCAAGCTAGGTATTTTGTCTACCGTCTGCCACGTAAGAGGTTTCCGTTAGTAGATTGATGGCAAGGACCAAAATAGAATCGATTTTCTTTGTTTAAGGACTACATTAATAGCAAAATCAATTTTGGAATCAGAATGAGAATTGGTCCAAAATGAAAGGACCAAAAGTGTATTTTTGCCTTTTATTTCCAGTTCATGGTTACTATTCACAGCACTGTTTACAACAACCCAAATCTTGATTTTTTTCACCTTTGTTTCATTCCTAAAGCCCTATTAAACCTAGTTTCCCCTTGTCCTACCTCAGTTTGGTATCAGAGTAAGGATTTTTGCATCATGTCTACTTGATCAGGGAGAATGTTTAGAGGGAAATTGAGTAATGGTGAGCACGATGATTTTATTTTTCAAATCATGGATCAACTCAATGAATTTAACCTTCAATTGAATGATTTAGAGAGTCAAATTTCTAAACCTAATGATCAAGAAGTTGCTGTTACAATAGGGGAAAATAAGGTTGAGAAAGATAAGAATGAAGAGGAACAAGTAGCAAAAGAGCGTTTCAACACAAATCAAGGGTCTAAATTGAAGGGGTATCGTACCCAAGGAGAACCACAAGATTCAATTCTTGAGTGGGCTAGAGAAATATTAGAAGGCGATATGAATCTTATGATACAGCTGGTGAGATATCACAAAGAAGGTGAGGATGGAAGTTCCAGATTTTGAAGAAAGAGTTGATCCCACGATATTCTCATATTGGATTGCTTCTATTGAGGAGTATTTTGATTGGTATGAGATGGCAGATGAGAGGCGAGTAAGGTTTGCTAAGATGAAGCTCGTAGGCTTGGCAAAAGTGTGGTGGTCTGGTGTCAAAAACAATATAAGGAGAATAGGCCAACCACCTATAGGCACATGGCAAGAGATAAAGGTTAAGCTCCGAGAAAAATATATGCCTACTAATTATTAAGATAAGTTGTGTGAACAAATTTCTAACTTGAAACAGGGCAGCATGTCGGTAGTTGAGTGTATGCAGAAATTTGATGAACTTAAAGCATTCACATCAGTTCAGCTATAATTTCTTGTCTATTTTACACTAAAAACCTACTTTTCCTATTTTACATACCCACTTCTCAAAATCCTCCACATCAGTTCATCTATTCTACAATTTATTTTATTTAAATAATCAATTTTTTCAATTTTTTTATTATTTCTCTCAACTACCCTTTACATACGCGCTCTTTCTCTCTCTATCTCTCTCTCTCACCATTTTTTCTTATCTGTTGCTGTCTCTCTCTACCCATCTCTCTACCCATCTCTCTACCCATTTCTGAACACAGATCAACTCTCCCTCTCGGTCTAATCCACACCCTCTCAGTGAGATCTCCCTAGCTTCGATCAGGCAAGACCCATCTCGGTCAGATCTCTCTAGCTCCGATCAAGAAAGATCCACGAGCTCCGATCAAGCAAGACCCACGAGCTCTGATCAAACTCGGTCAAGCACCGATCAAGCAAGACCCACAAGCACCGATCATTCCAGTCAAGCACCAATCGTTCCACAAGCACCAATCTGTCTCTCTGTTGATTTGTTTGTATGGGTTTGTTTATCTATGGGTGTGTTTGTGTATCTCTGTGTTGATTTGTCTGTGTGAATGTGTTTGTGTGTGGGTGTGTTTGTGTGCATCTGAAGAAAAAGAAGATGAGGAGAGGAGAAGTCACTGAGTTCATTGTGCACGGAGAAGAGAGAGAAAAAAAGGTGCAAACATGAAATTAATAAAATAATGAGATACACATCTACAGTAACTGTGTATATATGCACGGTTACTGTAGCAAATGTGTAAATATACACAGGTTTAGAAAGACTGATGTGGATGCTCTTAAGACTAGAAGTCAGGTAGCCGAAAAGCCTTGCCAAACACTAGTTCGATTCAAGACTAGTTTGAGGGCTGATATACGAAGGGAGATGCTTAGACAACCTGTCTATAACGTGGAACATGCATTCCAAGTGGTTTTAGACATGGAGGAATACTTAAGGAATCCAATTCCTAGGAAAATTGGATCACAAACCGGGGAGACAGCATCTAAAAAGTTTGCTAAGTCAAGTAGTGGTGTTAAACCATTTAATTGGTCAAATGGATCAAGACCATCTACCAATTTGGCTAAATCTAAAGGTAAAGGAGTCATGCCAAATAATTCTAGTGGAAAGCAAATTAAATGCTTCAAGTCTGGTGAATTAGGTCATATGGGTTATCAATGCCCAAAGAAGAGAAGCTTACACATCGGAGTTGAAGATGAAGATGAAGGAATACAACAAGATGAAGATCATAAGGAAGACGCATTTGATTATAGAGCATTTACTGTGGATGACCTGGAGGAAGATGAAGTGGATACTTCTCTTCTATCTGTAGTGAGACGTATCTTAGCAACCCTTAAAGTAGAGAGAGGATTGGAGGTGAACTTCAATTTTTCAGATGTTGGTTCGTTGTGGAAACCAAGCAAAGAAACTTATTATTGATGGGGGAAGTTGCATGAATGTTGTCATCTTCCACGGTTGAACGCCTTAAGCTTCTGGTTGAACCTCATCCTCAACCATACAAAGTGGCTTGGATAGGCAACACTTCTATTCCGGTAACTCATAGATACCTTATTTCTTTTTCTTATGGTATTTATAGTGATTCTATCATGTGTGATATAATTCCTATGAAAGTTACACATCCTTCTTGGTTGACCTTGGCTCTTTGATCAAAAATGTCCAACATAATGGGAAAAAAAACACCTATGCTCTAATGGTTGGTGAGAAGGAGGTTGTTTTGAAACCTATGACCTTAGCTGAGATGGATAAATTTAAAGTATCAAAGCCAAAAATTATTGAAGGAAAAGATCTACAAGCTAAAAATTCTGGAATAGCAACAGAAGCTACCAAAACAAAACCTGACCAGCCTATAGAAGTGCCTCAAATTCCAGCAAACTTGTCCAAAGATTGCACTGATTTCTCTTTAAAAGAATTATCAAAGCCTTTATGTCTTATGTATGAGTACTCTACTGACTTTGTCAAAGGTACAAGTTGTCTAGTGAGCAACATAGGAGATGCTGAGTTGAAGATAGATGCAAGTGATCAAGGGAAGTTTGGAGTAATGCAACAAGACACGAAAGAGATGGAAACTATTGATGATGTAGTTGAAATTGAAAAATTACAAGGCAAAAGTGAAGACTATAACATTGAAGCAACTTATTCCCAAGTTCATGTTGCTTACCAAAGTAGGGTTCTATTGCCTACACCAACTATTCAAGATATTGATTTTGTCATTCTTGAAAATTTTAAAGGGTCAATTGAATTGGTGGGTGTATCGTCATCATTGCCGCCACAACCGAAGAAACAAAAAGAAATTCAAATTCGAAGTGTTTATTCAATGTCAAGGATGCACTTCAAGAAACCAAAATTCTTTTTACTACAACACTTCAGAACTCGAGGTCAAGTTTTCTCCAACCAGGGGAGAATGATGCAAGAGGCAAGGGAAAGACTTATTTATTATATTTTATTTGATTTTATGTATCAAGGGTAGTTTTGTAATTTCATAATATTCTGGAATGGGTTGTGCTAACAATCCATTAGATCTTCTTTTGGGCTTTATTAGTTATGTAGTTGGGCTTAGTAGTAAAAGTCTAAGTCCAAGTCCAAGTCTTCTTAGGGTTTTAAGAAATCCTAGTTCAACTAGAATTAGATATTAGTCTTCTATTTAAAAAGTTGTAGTACTTTCTATTGAGGCAGAGATTAATGAATGTTTTCAAAATGTAAGAGCTATGCTTTCTTTTATAGTTTGTGTGATGCAACTTTCTCTGAGGTATGATGCCAATGAACCCTTGGAGTAATTCTTAGGAATTTATCTTTTATTTACTGTTCACGGTTACTATTCACAGCAACCCAAATCTTGATTTTTTCACCTTCGTTTCATTCCTAAAGCCCTATTAAGCCTAGTTTCCCCTTGTCCTACGTCAAAGGTGTTATGGCTGTCTAGGTGGATATAATCTTGATGGGTATTGAGGCTTAAAAATATGCACTCTTACAAGCATGAGGATGCATGTGTGTATGCATGCACACACAATTAACTAAGAAAGATCTACATTTGATCTAATTATAAGAATTTAGACAAGTAATTTGATAATTATTTAAGAGGAAATTAAAAAGTAACTTATTACACATAAAAATTACCTTTAACTGAGAATGAATAAAGAAAAGAAATTGATCTAAAATTGTGAAATATGATAACATACCTGAAAATATTACTAAAATATTCTGTCCCACTATTTTTTAACTTACAATTTTAATGTGGGTGATGAGGGCGACATGTGACCCTTACTATTAGTTGGGGCAAGGCAAGACTTGAGAGGGGGAGGGGGGGGGGGATCAAATATGTTTTTATAGGTTTTTCTAGAAGGATAATTTTTTTTTTTCCTTTTTTTTGTTTGTTTGTAGGGCAGAGGGCAATTATCTCCCCTGGACCACCCTACTCCCCTGCCCACGATCTAGTGAGTCAAAACATCATAAGTACCTTAACATCACCACCATCGTCTACAGCAGCAAGAAAAGACGACTTAGAGTTGCATGCAATCTGCAAAAACAGAAACAAGATTATTTTAAGAAGATGTATTTGTCAAAAGGTGGAAGATTGACGTTACTTAAGAGTACGTTATCTAGTCTTCCGACCTACTTCTTATCTCTTTTTACAATCCCTACGCTTGTCGCCAATAAAATTGAGAGGTTGCAAAGGGATTTTTTGTGGGGGGACTCCAAAACACATCTAGTGGGTTGGGATAAGGTGTGTGCTCCTCTGGAAAATGGTGGGTTAGGAGTAAAGAAATTAACTACCTTTAATAAAGCCTTACTAGGAAAATGGCTATGGCGGTTTGGGATGGAGGAGACAAGGCTTTGGAGAAGGGTTGTAGCCCTAAAGTTTGGGGAAGGATGGGGGGGTTGGACTTCCAAACTCGATAGAGGGGTTCATGGGTGTGGTGTATGGAGAAGTATCCGGATGGGCTGGGAAGTTTTCAGTAATAATATTTGTTTTGAGGTTGGGATGGGGGATAGAGTGAAGTTTTGGACGGATCAATGGTGCAGGGACTCTCCTCTTTATTTGACCTTTCCGGTTGTGTATGGGGTTGCCTCTAATAAAGGGGCTTCAGTGGCTTCTTCTCTTGAACGGTTGGGGACAGAGGTTCAAAGAAGCTGGGATGTTCGCTTCACTCGGAGACCAAATGATTGGGAAATGGGTGATGTGGATACATTTCTCCGTACTCTGGGCTCTAATTTGCCTCCAACAGAGAATAGAGATCGTATGCGTTGGAAGTTGTCAAAGAAAGGGGATTTTGATGTTAGATCATTTTATAATAAATTGAGAGGCCCCTAGCCCATAACTTTTCCTTGGAAAGGTGTTTGGAAGGTTAAGGCCCCTCGTCGTGTTTCTTTTTTTGTGTGGACTGCTGTTTGGGATAAAATCCTTACAGGTGACAACTTGAGGGGCAGAGGGATGGATTTTGTTGATCGGTGTATAATGTGTCGTTGTAATGGGGAGACAGTGGATCATTTGCTTCTTCATTGTGTTAAGGCGTACCGTTTGTGGAGTTTGGTGTTTAGATCTTTTGGGATTCCTTGGGTCTTGCCAAGATCAGTTGCGGAAACTCTCCTTGGCTGGTGGAATTGGCTTGGAAAGCATTGTTCTAGCATTTGGAATTTGGCTCCTTTGTGCTTAATGTGGAGTGTGTGGAAAGAGCGAAATTGGAGGACGTTTGAGGACATGGAAAGTTCTGATGACCAGTTATTGGCTTCTTTCAGTGGCTCCCTCTATGATTGGTCTAGGGCTTGGGGACTCACCTCTAGTGACTCTCTCCCTATGTTCCTTAGCTCCCTCCGTTGTACTTAGTGTCTTTTCTTTCTGTTTTTGCTCCTTTCTGTACTTATCTATGCCTTATGTTTTTTGCGTGAGGTGTTTTTCTTAATATATATCTTTTTACTTATCAAAAAAAAAAAAAAAACCTAAGGTACAGAATCTTACAAATTCTGTAGCTGTAAGATTCAGTCATGTGACCACTTAATTAAAAAATACACTTCCATCCCATAAGAAAAAATCCAAATAGCATAATTTTAAAAAAGAAACCTAAGGAACAGCACCTAAGTACTTTACCTAAGTTTTGGCTCATAATATATAATTAATATGTTTTATGCATTAAATAGGCCCAGAAGTAGTTCTGGAGCATAATACTTAAATATAGAGCCAGAATAAATGAAAATAGAAAAAGACATAATATGTAGCCGCACATACTGAAAGTGATATTTAGATTAAACTATATGAATAGAATGAAGAAGAGTCGCAAGACGTTATTGGGGCAGTATTTTGATCCGGGAATTCATATAACAAATTTTTTTAATTAAAAAAACAGTTACAACTTACGATGAATGTGTATAAATCATTCCATGATTCATAAAAAAGATAGAAAAAGAAAAAAGAAGGTACCATTCCATATGAGTAGTAGAACTTCATGGCATTGTTTTAACATTAAAACAGCAGTAACATACAGAGATATGGGTCAACATGTAATGCCTACCTCATTTACCTCCTCTATATTGTAATTATAACTCTGTAGTGGCTTCTATGAGATGGCCTCCTAAAAAAAAAACAGTTTGTTGGTAACCATGACAAATCTACTGTAAATCAGTAACTAAGATTACATAATCATGAAATGTTGACAAACTAGGCTATATATAAAGTTCTAAATTTTACACTAAACCTCAGACTGATGCACAAGCATAATATTAGTTAAAACCATAAATAAATAAAAGGCAAAGCCAAAAGGTTATATATGAGAAAGGATTACCATATGCACGTCAAAACACTGGACTTCCTTTCTTGCAGAGGCATAAATAATATCTGCATTCCTTGAGTCAAGCAACAACAACTAATGTGAACTTTGATCATAAACCTGACTGTAAACTCAATTAGATACCAAACATATCACCAATATACAAAATATTAAAGAAATCAATTATAAATTGAACTAAAGAAATTAATACCCAATAAATCAACAACTTTAATAAAATAAAATAAAACAATATATAAATATCTGACTTGAAGCATAATGAAGAAATGGGTTCCTTCCCAACTTCCATTACAAGCTGCACATCTTTACATCGCATATCAAACCAGCAAATGCAACCATCCTATTTCATTATTACAAATGACAACATAATTTAATCAAAAATTAAATTTTTTTTCCCGTTTATAAAGAAACAAGTCAATCAGTGCTTAAACCCTGATGCAATTCTAGAGACATAAGTTCGATCCATGTTGTTCCAACAAAGCCCAACTCAGGCAAATCATAACACGATAAAGCAAAAACCTGTATTATTATTCTCTCGTAATGATGGTTACAAACTTCACTAATTTACCTGTCCCACAACTATAAGAGGCATTACCATATTCGGATTGAGTGACAAAAAGTTAAACAAGACAGGACAGAGGAAAAATAATTGCTAGGGAAATTTCAAACCCTCACCAGGTGGTACATTGAATTTATGGCTGTCCACCAAAGCCTAAGAAAAGCAGCCCAAGTATTATAAAGAATTTAAAAAGCCCAAAATTGTATAGTTCTTATGATTGAAAAAGAGAACAATGAGAAAAGAGAACTTATCACTATATCAAACTCAGCCACTTCTACTAAGGACCCAAAAAGAAAATGCCAGTTCCTATAGACTTATGAGGAATAGATTTTTAACATGCCCTAAAAGAATGACAAAACAAATAAAAAGAACTAGAACTACTATATTTTAGTAGAATCCAACAAATATAAAGATAAATCCTTATAACAAATCATATGTATGATTGAAAAGAGAAAAAATCAAAGTAGCCTAAATTAAAACACCACAGGTAAACCCATTACAGCAAACCCATACAAATACATGAATCCAAATAAGGGAGACTAATAATACACACAATCCAGTCTCAAATTAAAAGAATACGAATCGAAATGTGGAATTTGTCCTTAAAAAATTATAAAAATAAAAAATAAAAAAGCAAAAGATAACAAGAATAAAGAGTCAAGCAAAATGAACTAGATGCCAAACATGGTGCAACAAAAGCCTTGAAAAGTAGCAACTTAATTTCTCTAATAAGATTAAAGAAATTGATTTTCAAAATCATTTATAAAATGAACCATCTCAATTTTAATGAACAATATAAAATTCAACATAAATTGCTTTTGAGGAAGAGTTGAAAGATGCTCCATCAAAAAAAGAAGTTGAAGGATGGTAATGAGATTAACGATACAATGTGACATTAAGATAAAAGTAATATAAAAGATATAAAATGTATTATAGTTATAAGAGTCATATAAAAGATACGAAAAAGGAAGGAAAGAAATAAGAGCTTATCACCAAATCAAACTCTGCCACTGAGCACAAAAATAAACTCCCAGGCCTCTGAAGACATTAGGATCGATATTTCTAACATGCACTCCAAATTGCACTAGAACAGAAGAACTACTAAATTTCATAACCCCAGCTCCGATGCAGCTGACAAAAGGAAAAAACAAACATCACCCACATAAAAAAAGCTAAGTTACTAAGTGCTAATATATGATACAAGTCCAGCATAGCAAGGGCTTCACACTAAAGCCAAACTTTGGTCTAAATTGGACATAACTACTCACTCACTTTCCAGGGCTAGGAAATCAATATGAAAAACAATAAGAAACAATCCAAAGTTTAAAGAATTAGGTACACAACCGGCAAACTAAATAGCCCAACATACATGTAAATCACAAAAGGATAAAGAAAAGATCTGTGTTCACATTTGTCCAACAAAGATACTCCCTCGTCAACCATACCCAGGTCACAAGCTCTATGTGATGTGATCACTACTCCAAACAAGAAAAGCACAGCCAAATTAAAATCCAAACTGGATATGGGGTTGCAAATGTAAAGCATGTATATAAGTGCAAACCCATGAGGCAGGTATTGATTTCCAACAAGAGCAAACTGAAAATACAAAAAATCCAAGATCCAACTTGTCTAAGAATAAGTTGCATGAAAGAGAAGAGAGTACTAGAAAAAAGGATGTAAGATATAAAATTTTTAGTTGACCCCAACACAATCCCAAATGCATAACACAGGGAAACTACTTAACACAAAACCACAAAATCCAAATCGCCGTATAAACAAGAAAAGATACACAAAATAGCCAGAGCATCAGACCGATGTCAAACTCTGGTTGAGCAAGGACAGCATCTGCCCACTCAGTTTCCATGGCTAGGAAATCAATAAGCAACGATCCAAGTTTAAATGAATTATTTACACAACCAAAAAGCTTAAGAGCCTAACATATATATAAATCACAAAAGATTAAGAAGCAAGAAAAGACGAAATCAGACTAGGTTAGCGCTTAGAACCCCAGAATTGCATCACATCTCAGGAGGCTGCAGGAAATATACGACCAAAAATGCGGCCAGACAAATCACACAAGCTTCAATTATAAAATTATAAATTAAAAACAAAAGGCAAATATCAGTTTAAATATAATGAAGTAATTCAGAATGAAAGTTGAAATAGCGTGTAAAACACTATGAACGTTTAGACTCTTAAAATACAAATTATCAAATTAAGCTTTATATCTAACAATAAATGTGCGGAAGATGAACTAAAGCTTAAAACAGAATTGATAAATAATCTTAGTCAAATAAAATCACATCCATAACAGAAATTAAATGACAAAGATAAAGGGAATAGAGATGCAAATACAAGGACAACACAAGACATGTTATCGAAGAGGAAACCGAAGATCTCGGCGAAAAACCTCTCCGCCGCCCTTCAAGCGGTCAAAATGATTCACTAAAGAATGTAGTTGGGATACAAGGACAGCAATAGACCCTCCAAGCCTAATCTACCCAAGTACCTAAGCCATCCAGGTAACAATGTCTTCTTCCCCTTGGTATATGCATCTCCCCTATGGAATATCTCTCCCCCTACACGTGCACGAGAAATAGAATTTCTCCCCTTAAGAATGTGCACAAGGGTCATATGGAAATGACAAAAACTCTCTGGTATACTCTCTAGAGTACACTCTCCCTCTTTTTGTCAGGAATAGACAAAGAGTCAAGGAGAAACGAGGGCAAGAGATGAAGGAACGAACAATGATGCATGATGCATGAAGGGATCAAGATGAATGAAAAATGAAGCTCAAGCCTAAGACAAAACAAGATGCTACAAAGCATAAGGTAAACATGACATGCTAGGATGAAGCAATAAGGTATAGACCAATGCATGACAAGGGTAGCAAAGGTGTGTGCAAGAGGTGACTATATGCAATGCATGACCAATGTATGGAAAATGCACATGAGGGGCAAGGTGTGTAAAATACACAACCAATGAACCAAACATGATCCTAGTGAGGAAACATGAGAAACTCCAAAGTTTGGTACTCATCGGAGTCCAAACAAGCGAGAAAATGCCTAATAGGCATTTTATCAAACACGTAGTGTGCACACTATGAACAACAATGTGAAACAATGCATGAATATCATGAAATCCACCATTAATACAAGCTCTTTTTGCCTTTGGCTTTTTGGGCATCATACATTTTCATAAAAGTTCAAATAGCGTGTAAAACATTATGAACGTTCAAATAGCGTGTAAAACACTATGAACGTTTAGACCCCCAAAATACAAATTATCAATTCAAGCTTTATATCAAATAATAAACGTGCGGAAGATGAACTAAAGCTTAAAACAGAATTGATAAACAATCTTAGTTAAATAAAATCACATGCATAATAGAAATTAAATGACAAAGATAAAGGAAAGAGATGCAAATACAAGGACAACACAAGACGTGTTATCGAAGAAGAAACCGAAGATCTCGGCGAAAAACCTCTCCGCCGCCCTCCAAGCGGTCAAAATGATTCACTAAAGAATGTAGTTGGAATACAAGGACAATAATAGACCCTCCAAGCCTAATCTACCTAGGTACCTAAGCCCTCCAAGCTTCTTGCTTCAACGAGGTTACGTCGAACCTATTTCTTCTTTAACTTCCTAGATCCCGCTACTAGTCCATAGCATCTACCAATATAAATTGGCTCCTTTCTAACTGCTTTCCAAAGTACTAAAGAGCCTTCTCACAGGTATGAGTGAGGTGAGAAAATGTTTTGGCTAAAATACCTCTCAAGGATCTACAATGGAGAGGAAGAGAGTAGAGGAATTTGAAGAGTTACAAGGCAAAGATTGTGAATGAGTCAATCTTGTTTTTCTCTAGGGTTTCTCTCTCAAAATTGTATCTGGAAGCTCTCTACATTTCGTGGGTATAAGGAGTATATATACTGGTGGGTGTTTGGAATGCGAAGAGACAGATTTTTCATAACAGAGTTGGCTGGCGGCTTGGCCTCGTGGCTGTACTGAGTCACGAGTTCAAGCCGCGAACAAACTGAAAGGCCAGTCTGGAATTTTTTATCCTGTAGTGCAACAGCTGGCACGACGGTTCAAATTCTAGCAGCTTTCTAATCGCAAGCCACCCGCGAGATCCAGTCGCGAGTTCTCCTCTGCATGCTTCTCTCGTGTGCAACATCTAGCGGCTTGCCAGTCGCGAGACACCAGCAAAGTCCAGTCGCGAGTCCCTATTTTGTGGCACAGTCTTGAACAATTCTTCACACTCTCTCACACTCTACCCTTACATGATTCCCACCTAAATACAGGGTTTCTAAATGTTGAAAATACAAGCAAATTGGTACGGAATAAAGCCAACAAAATGGTTGATAAATTTCAACCTTACACAGAAGAAAAAAGAGAACTATATCCCTTCCTCTTTTTCCAAGCTAGGGACCTGGCTTTGAACAATAAACCACAAACATAGGCAGAGTTAAATAAGTTCTATACCTATGATCAAAAGTAAATATAAAATACAATAGCAAAAAGCTTAAAATAAATAATTCTCGTTTTTAATTAAACAACGTATGGGGTTGCAAATACAAGATGAACAAGCTGCACTACAAGCAAGAAAATAACAATAACATACAAGCATGTGTGGAAGTGCATCCACAGTTTAGGAACCGATTTCCAACAAGAGAGCAAACTGAAAATACAAACATGCCAAGCTCCAATTTAGACAAAAAAAATTAAATTAACTTAAATTAAATGGCACCTTTGAGTTTTTCTCAATTTTACCCACTACAGTTACATATTAGTGGATTATATATATAGAAAATGGGAAAATTGAATCTGCATTAGCTAAAACACCGCATATGTTTGTAGGAGAGGAAAATGAACTAACATAAAATGGGAGGAAAAGAGAACCTGTAGCCAAAGCAGACTGCACTGCTTAAGCTGCAAACCACCAACATAATAATATATAAAAAACTTCATAGAAGAAACAGACGGACGCACCAACTTCCTGCTCAAGCAAACTGAAAAATAGAGAATACCAAATATCAAGAGCATAGTCTAAAACACAGAGGCACAAAAGTTTATGATTAATAACTATGCACAATATAAATCTCCTATTTTTTTTTTTTTCAAAAAATATAAATTTTTTTAAGTCATAATAGTGGTAAACCTTGCTCATAAACATCTTAATCCTATACTTAAACCTCTTAAACCTTAAACCTTCAAATTTTAGGATAGGAGTACCGAAATCAAGAGATAGTGAGAGCTTATACTAACAAACTTCATCGCCCAAGTAGAGTACCAAATCGATTTACAAAAGTCAATTTTGCTGCAACAAACGCCTTGAAAAGCAACCAAGCACCAAAATCTATAAAATAAATTGAACAAGTAGCATCACATTTGGGTGAATAGTATTAAAAGACATATGAGAAATCAAGAGAAGGGAAGAGTTTGCCTATTGTTGCAGTCATATCATCATTAAAAGAAACTCCAAATCACATTTCCCCTCCTACAGACATTATTATTAAAAATATTAAACATCGTCCTCACAAAACAACAAAACAAACATTGGTATCTTATAATCTTTTTCCTCACCAGCATACAAAGAGTTACAGGAACTATGAAAGTATTCATCACTAAAGCAAAAAATAAACATCACCCAAACATAAAGAAACTATGTTATTGAGTGCTAAAATATGATATGAATCCGGAATAGCAAGAGCCTCAGACTAATGACAAACATTGGTTGAACATGGTCAGCATCTGCTCACTTTCAATGGCTAGGAATTCAATAAGCAACAATCCAAGTTCAAATGAATCAGTGACACAACCAGCAATATTAATAGCCTAACATATATGTAATCACAAAGAGATAAAGAAACAATCAGTGTGCTTACATTTTTCCAACGAAGATACTCACCTGGCAACCATACTCAGGTCACAAGCTCTATCTGATTACTGCTCCAAACAAGTGCATAGCCAAATTAAAATCCAAAACTGGATATGGGGTTGCCAATACAAGATGAAAAAGTGGCACTAAAAGAGAAAGAAAATAAAAAGAATTTACAAGCATGTATGGAAGTGCAGGCATTGATTTCCAACAAGAGCAAACTGAAAATAAAAACAATCCAAGCTCCAACTTAGACAAGAATAAATTGCAAGAAGAAGGTAGAGTACTACAAAAAAAGGATGTAAGATTGAGAGGCAAGAAAAAAAAAATCAGCCTAGTTTAAAAACCTGGAATTGCATCACATCGCACAAGGCTGCAGGAATTATATGAAACCAAAATAAGTAACCTGACAAATCACAGACAATCCAAGCTTCTATTATAAAAAATAAATTAAAAAATAAGCAACTATCAGTTTAAAAATAAACAAGTGATTAAGGAGCAAGAAAGAACACAAAGAGAAGAGAATATCAACGAATAAGCTCAAGCAACGGAAAAACAATACCAAACATCAGACTTTTACATAGAATTACAATTCCTTGAATTTGATAAAGGCATACAGGTTTCTCACATAAATCAGGAAATAAAATGTTGTAAGGCATCTACTACTTCATTTACACACACTCTACGAAGATGATTCATATATAGCATAACCATTAGCAGTATAACAAATGCCCAACCTAGCACGCCATATAATAAGCCTGCTACCAACAGAAACAAAATATACTGAAGGCCACATATCTACAGTTCTGTAAGCTATAAATGAAACTGCTAGACTAAAATCCAAACAGGATAAGGGCTGCCAACACAGGATGACCAGGTTGCATTAAAAGCAAGAAACGAACAACAAAATCAAGAATCAAAGACAAATTTCCAAGACTGCAAGAAAGTGCACAGATTCATTGAAAGCAAGAAAGCAACAATAAAAACACGGAAGAAAGACAAATTTTCAGAAAGAAACCCATAAATTAAAATCCAATAATAGTTGGTGTGTGAGTTCAGAGAGAGACAGTCCCATAAATACTACTTAGTCAAAAACAATCAATGAAACAACTTATTTGATGAAAGAAACTCTAATAATTTGCAACGATAAACAAAAATACATGTAACCCTAATTTTCTGCAAGATGAAAATCTTGAAACATTGATGAAAATCTCTGCAGTCTGCACATAAAGACTTAACTATGCAATAGCATAAAGACTTAAACTACACCATAGCCCTGATGTGCTTTTGCATAACATCTTTAACATTAAATAAAAACGAAAGCACAAGAAAACCACACAATCACAATAATACGTAACCTAAATGAGAATTGCAACGAGAATATTCAGAATAAACGCATTGATTAAACAAAATCCAAGGTCTATGACCCTCAAAAATTTTATAAACTTATTTGATGAAAGAAACCCTAATAATTTGCAACGATAAACGTCACCCTAATTTTCTACAAGATATTATTAGCATCAACAAAATCAATCAAACTCCATGTAACCCTAAGATAGGACAGCATGAACAAAATCAAGTACTCGGTAATGGAATAAAATTTAAACGCATGGAAGAAAATCTTACCGTTGGGGAATTACCCAAGAAGAAGAAAAATAAAAAATTTAAAAAACAAAAAAAATAAGCAAGTAATAAAATATGAAGAGGGTTGGGTGGGTTACGTGGGTATATAGATATATATAGGAGAAACTAGACCAGAGGCCGGCCACACGTGTCTAGCTTTCTTTTGTATTAGTTCATTACTTAAAAAAAATTATATTAGCTCATTAAATAAATATTACACCTTTTTTATACTTTTTTTTTTTTATACAGTAGATTCATAAAAAATCTAATGACTAAAAAAGTATCATTAAATGCTACTGATTTCCACTTTATTCATAATTAATACTAGTATTTTATCTTTCTTTTTATTTATTGTTTTTCACTTGATTAAAGAACATATTGCCAATTTTAACAATTTGCTAAGATTTTTCCTTAAAATCTTCCAAAGGCATGAGGTATTTCTCAACAGTTTATAAGGCTCTGATACTAAAGAAAAACAGAAACTGCTTTTAATTTTTGGGTTGCTTTTCATTCTTGAAAGAGTACGTAGAATATGTATCGACGTCAATGACAAGTCCTTTGCATTTGTTTGCATTATTGAGAATTATTATTCCGAAAACAACTTTTTTCCAATAAATATCATAATAAATTACTAAATTAGCTGTCCAATCTCTAAATTAGGTATTCACTAACCATGGGAAATGACAAGTGAACAAGAAATTCTTGAAATTTGAAAATGAAAAATGATTCATGTTCAACGGTTTTTATAATTGTATTTTTTAGTACTAAAATTAAACAAGTCTATGCTCAATAGACTTGATTCCATAGTCAATATACTCTTTAATATTTGAAAATTGTTATTTCCATGACATTTTTACAACAAATTTTAAGTGATAAATTGTTATTGATTGTTATGGGTGAGCAAAAAAATAATTTAAAAGTATAACTTACAATTTAGCCTAATATTTTTATAATTCACACTCATGTTAAATTTCAAGGGCTAGTAATTCTTTTTGCTGCACACAGGTAAAATCTACTTTCCTTAGAACGAGGCATAACATCAAAAAGTTGGAAATTTGAACCAAACAAATTCCCAATTCTTGAATTTTTAGATAAGAAATGTCTTGAGAAAGTGATCAATTTGATGATCATGATAGTGATTTAGCAAAGATGAACATGCAATACAAGAAAATCAAAATGTATTTTTGGTGATGAATATTAGTAACGATTTTTTTTTTTTTTATCACTAAAGAGTTATATATAAATTTCATCACCATCTATAAAAAAAAAATTAATAATAATAATAATAACATTTGGCAACAAAAATAAAATTTCATCGCTCTTAGTTGTGCTGAAAGTAAAGCAGAAAAACTTAAACAAGTTGCTAGAGATGATAATGACGGCAATATAATATAACGATGATAATGATTAAAGTGGCAAAACTTCCAAAGTCATGAGTGGAAACTGTGATTGGTGCTCGAATTAACACCTTATAAACTGTTGAGAAATACCTCACGGCTTTAGAAGATTTTAAGGAAAAATCTCTTCAAGTTGTTAAAAATGGCAATATGCTCTTTAATCAAATGAAAAACAATAAATAAGGAGAGAGATAAAATGCTAGTATTAATTATGAATGAGGTGGAAACCAATAGCATTTAATGATATTTTTTTAGCCGTTAGATTTCTTATGAATCTACGGTGTAAAAAATGTATAACTTTATAAGAGTTACACCAGGTGTAACTTAAACCCACCTCATATATATATATATATACAATTTTTAATTAATCTATGTATGTTATGAATATATTATTAATTAGTCACTAGTCCATATAATGCACGAAAGAATACTTAAAGAGATCTAAAAAAAAAATAGTAGTTAAATATTTTCAAAAGATTTTTTCCTTTTTCCTCTCACTTACGGTCAATTTGGGAGGAAGGAATAGAATGGAATGGAAATGAATAAAAGAAATATTTTTAGAATATTCTTCCCTCTTCTTGTTTGAAAGTTTTAACGGAGGGAATGGAATGTCTATTCTCTTATTTGGGAGTTTAAGTGAGAGGGAATAGAATAATTAAGAGGGAATGGAATAATTAGGAGGGAATGATTATTACTCCATTTTCCCTTAAAATCTCAAATTTTTGTTCCCCTCAAAATTGGGAGGAATGAGAGGGAATGAATTTAAGTTTAATGAAATTTTTATTAAAACTCCCAAAATACCCTTATATATTCAACCTTTTATTTTAAAATAGAGTTTTAATAGTTATATTGTCATAAAATGATTCCATTCCATTCCATTCCATTCCCTTCATGTTACTTTTAAACAAGATTACTTACATTCCATTCATTTTCATTCATTTCCATTCCTTCATTTTAAAACATCCAATTAAGGTTACTTAATTCCATTACATTACATTCCATTCTTTTCCATTCATTTCCCTTACTTAAATACATTCCATTCCATTCCTTTCCATTCCATTCCCTTATGATCATTCCATTACATTCCCTTATAAACTCCCAAACGGAGCCTTAGTAGGAGCATTCGCATTGGGACTTTCATATGCCATATCTGGGCAAATTTTAGCATTTTTGCACAAAAACCAAGCTGCATCCGAGCTGCTAATTGTAAATATTTTTACAATACTGCTATAGTACAATTCTACTTATACAAGTCACTGTTCACCAATTGTAAACTTAAATTTCATTTTTTTTATTACTCACTCTCTCTCCTTGGACTTTCCTCAGCTTAAACTCAGACACTCCTCTCTTCTCCCTCTTCTCTATCCATGCAATCTGCTTGCCGCCGTGGTCGATTTCTCTCTCTGGTTGCTACCGTGGGTCTGATCGGCATAGTGGGTTTCTTGATTGGTGTGGTGGCATGGCGAAGTGGAGATTGGCGTGGTAGTGCCTCCCTCTTTCTGTGCTTTTCATTTCTCCCTCTTCTCTATCTACTTGTCTCTGTGGTTGCTTTCTCTCTCTGGTTGCTACAGTGGGTCTAATTGGTGTAGTGGGTTTGTTGTTGGGCGTGGTGAGGGTGGCCTGTGTCTGGATTTATGGAGATCGGCATGGGCTTGGTTGTTGTTTGGTTTCTAGGTTTAGTGGTGGCATGGTAGCTGTGGCTGTGGCTGTAGCTAGTTCTTTTCGCGGTGGTTGTGGGTTTTGTGGGTGGAGGTGGTGGTGGGTTTCCTGTGGTAGATGTGGTGGTGATGGGTTTTTTCGCGGTGATAGTGGTGGGTTTTTTGTGGTAGATGTTGTGGTATTGGTAATGAATTTTTTTTGTGGTTGTAGTGGTGGTGGCGATGGTGGGATTATTGTGGCAGGGGTGGTGGTGGTGGGTGGTTGAAAGAGAGAGCCTATGAGGAAAAGATAAAAGTGTGATGGGTGGAGAGAGAGATTAGATTATATTATTTTATTATAGAAATATATTATTTTAATGAGTAGAATAGGAAAATAAAAGTTGAAATGCTGAGTGTATTGTAAAATAGTATTGTATAAATAATAAAGTAGGTTTTGAGATGGTAAAATAAAATAGTTTGAAGAAACCTGATGCGAATACTCTAATGATCTTATCTCCTCTACTTTTTAGTTTTTAATTTTGCTTTCCCACTTCTCAATGTCCCTTTCTAACTTCATCAACTTCTCCTCTATGGTGTATGTTAGACGATTTTAGCATCAAAACCATAAAAGAGTGCAAAAGTGTGCATTGTTCGGTATTATAATTGTAAAAAAAATTACAATTGTGCTACAGTAGCTTCATATGGTGTATGTTAGACGCTTTTATCATCAAAACCATAAAAGAGTGCAAAAGTGTGCATTATTCGGTATTATAATTGTAAAAAAATTACAATTGTGCTACAGTAGTATCATATATGATGCTACAATAGCACAATGGTATTCTTAAAAAGCATTTTTTAATTGTCCCTCTCTTACTTTTATTAATGATTCCAACAAAATCTCTCTCCTACTTTTTGGGTTATATATTTTATTGTGTAAATATATTATTTTAATATGTAGTATAGAAAAATAAAACTTGGGATGTTGAGTGTGTTGTAAAATGGTATAATATAATTGATAAAATAGATTTTGAGATGGTAAAATATAATTTTTTGAAGAAACCAGATGCAAATGCTAGCATCTGCCTTAGTTCTCACCATATTATATGAATCTTCTCTTGCAAGTCAAGAGCTGAGCAACTCCTCACCTCCATTGGCATGCATGCTCATCCCATGATTGGTGAGATCAAGTGCATAGGAGCAGTAAATAAGGGTAGTTCTTTATTTCAGTTTGGAAATATTGAAATTTTGGCCAGCATGAGATCAAGACTAGTGTTGGAGTAGCCTTATGAGCCTCTTTGAGATCAAGCTGTTGTTCAATGAAGTGGAGCGCTTGAGAGAATTTTTTTTTTTTTTTAATCATGTTTTAGTTTTTCTTTTTAGAAGTGTTGGATTTTGTTTTTAAGAGAAGGGATTCATTTTTATTTATTTTTTTAATTTTAGCTGAAATTTTTGAGTTAGACATAGTTTTTTTTTTTTTTTAAATAATGCTAATGTGTAAAAATGTAAGAGTATGTAAGAAGTTTAGACCCCTTAAACCCGAATAGATTAACCTAGATATTTAGCCAAGTGACTAACTTAGGTAAATAATGCAATTCTAGGTTAACACAAATATATCATATCATGCAAAGTGCAGAAAATAAAGAACACACGATATGATAATCCAGGAAAATCAAACCGGTAAAAAACTTAGGGAGAATTTAACCTAACTATCCTTAAGGTAAAACAGAATTCACCATGAAAGAATTGAAGTTTACACAATAGCGATTTAGACCACTAACATCCTATTGCTACCTCAGTAGGAAACTTACTACCACGACCACATGACAGCTCTGAATCCACGGACTACTTCTTTCTTGAATTCACAGCAAAACATAAGCACTCTTGCTTGTATATCTTGAAGTTCTTGAATCTGCAACTGAACGATCACCAAGCTCTTGACATCAATCTTGAGTTTGGAAACCCTAAGTGTATGTGAAGGCAAACACCTCTAGATCTCACAAAAAGATTCACACACACAGCATTCAAAACACTAAAAACATGACTAGGGTTTTTCCTTTTATACTTATGGCAAAACATAAAACCCTACACATCAAATGGGCTTGGGCTGAGTTGGAAATTCTGCAGAAAAAACAATCTGCACGACTTTTGATCGGTCGAGTCTAATTCTCAATCGATCGAGCCTGACAGATTTGCATAGTGACTTCTATAGTAACTCGATTCCAACTTTACACAATAAGCACATACTTTGAGCAAGTCTTAACAAGACTAAAACTGTTTTGATCATGGTTTGCCAACATTACAAAATGAAGTTCTAATACATTAGTTTCTAATTTCTTAGAACCTAACAGAGTACTAAAAAATAAGTCAAATATTGATCAGAGGATTCAGTTTTATAGTTTTTATTTATTTTTTAATTTTAGCTGAAATTTTCGGGTTAGACATAGTTTTGTTTTTGTTTAAATAATGCTGATGTGTAAAAATGTGAGAGTTCTAAAAAAAAGTCAAATATTGGTCAGAGGATTCGGTTTTATAGTTTTTATTTATTTTTTAATTTTAGCTGAAAGTTTCAAGTTAGAAATAATTTTTTTTAATAATATTGATGTGTAAAAATGTGAGAGTTCTAAAAAAATCAAATATTGGTTAAAAACTTCGGTTTTATAGTATATATATACTAGACTTATCACACGCGCTTGTGATTAGGCTCTTTTTTATTTTTTTTATTTTGGATTTAATGAAATAATATTTAAGAGTGATATAGAGATAGTGTCCTAATTTTTAGAATAACCCAAACTGTGATCCTATTTTTTTTTTTCTTAACAAGAGAGTCATGTTATTAATAGTATAGATAAACAAATAAAATTAGTGAATACCAACCACATATTATCTTGTCTTAGAACTTTCTCAAAAGCAATTGTTTAAATTTTTTTTTTTTAACGTCACCTATTAGGATTATAGAGTCTAGGGACAAAGTTTTGGATAAGATCTTAAACTTCTTTAGTTTTTTACTTTGAAATTAGGTTGTTTCATTAGTTTTACTGCAGGGTCATTATATCTTGTGTTATTTAGATCAAATTAATCACTTGGTTTAAATTGGTTAGTTCTATCAATTGGGGTCTAAATGCCCCAACATAGTTTGTGATAAGAAAAATGCGTATATCAATTTCCCAAAGCAAAGGCAAAATTTGCCAAATGGTATATTTTTAGAAAATTTTTAGGAAAGTAGCACACAACCAAAGTTATTTGGTTAGTTAGACTGTTTTTAAAATTTTGGGTTGGAAGTCGAATTTGACAAACTCGACTTTCAAGCAGAACCCAGCAGGATGCATCAATATTACTTGGAAGTCGAGTTTGACAAACTCGACTTCCAAGCAGGACCAACTAGGATGCATCAATATTACTTGGAAGTCGAGTTTGACAAACTCGACTTCCAAGCAGGACCAACTAGGATGCATCAATATTGCTTGAAAGTCGAGTTTGCTAAACTCAACTTCTAAAAACAGTCTACCTAACTAAAAAACTTCAAACATATGCTATTCACCTAATTTTTTTCTAAAATAGTACTATTAAGCAAATTTTTTCCAAAGCAAATGTTCAACTTTAGCCAATGATACATTATAGACCCTTGCTACTTTAATTCATATCACAAGCAAAATTTTCTAATTCAATTGATTTGCCAAGGTATGTGTGTGTAAGATGAAAATCCACATACAAAGTGATTATTAAGTATTAACACACAAAAATTAATTATAAATAAATAAATAAAAATTTGAGGTTAAAATTAAATAAGAACAGACTCTTTTTTTTTTTTTATTCCAGAATCTGATTTAAATATAAATCATTGTTGCCATTACTTTTCCATGCATCATGATACTTGGACAAATCCTAAACTATCATTGCATCATGATTTATGAGCTTCCCCTTTCCCCAAACAACGAAAATGTCCTGAATGGTTTAGACTATTTAAAATAAATGAAAGTTAGTTTAATAACATTGCATAGAAGCAGATTACTTACACACAAGATAATGCAACAGCATCCCATTAAACCTCTAAGCCTGACTTGACGTACTGCGTTGTTATTATTAACTTGGTAATCACGGTCAAGGTTGAGAATATGGGGAAATTTACTAATTGCATATACCCTAACCTGTATGCTTGTAAATCACTCGAGTATTACTGAATTGTTGAAAGTTCTAAATAGTTAAACCAATTGTTAGTAGTTAGTTATAAGAAGGTATGTAAAATACATGTCAGCATAGACCAGTACTCGAGGAAGTTCATTCCCTCTATATATAATTATATATAGTGGGAATCACTATTTTCATTAATGAAAGCCTGAAAGGGTGAAAGGCCATATGTAAACTTGAAGTAATTGATGAGAGAAAAAAGAAAAAATATCCACTCTGAAATTATGTTTTCATAATTTCAGGGAAATGCCAAACACCCATTCAAGTAAGTTAAGTTTCAAATAAATCAAGAATTAGTTTCAGTCAAAAAAAAAAAAAATTACTTGTTAGTTTTCGACACTGCGTACAATAGAATGTTTAAACCATGTACAAACTTAGCTGTAGATCAGATTTACCTGAATCATGCCTGGGTGGTCACCGGACGAAAACTTTTATAGTCTACCCTTTGTATTCTCGTCTTTGTTCCCATTTGCACTTTACACCGAAGAACTAGTCATTATTGAAACTCTCCTATGCACAAAAGTTGTAAATATGTTCATTGTGGTGCATGCAGCCTGCATGAGCCATATGTAATGTCATATGGTGCACTTAATTAAAATTGATTGTGTTTACCACCGCACACTCTTGGTACAATGGTCACTTCACAAGTATAAGTGTTTGTGAGGTGTGAGGTATGGGGTATGAGGGGTAAGGGTCAGGGCTCAAGTTTTCAGAAAAAAGGTTTACACACATATACACTTAGATTATATTAGAATAGAATTTCTATCTTGTATTAAAAAAAAAAAAAAAAAAAAGCCATTCCCTTAATTACAATTGATATGTAGGAATTTAACCATTCAAAAATAAGATTAAGATGATCTCTATTTTACTTTAGTTGAGAGGGTTTCCTTTACCATTAAGATTTTATTTTTTGGATTTAATAATATATAGATTGCCACAATATTTAAAATTTTAAATGATGCAACATTCGATACGTCTATAGATTTATAATGTTAAATTTGAAATATGAAACCGAATCATTTTAATTGGAGTATGAACATATATTTTCTTATAAAAGATAAATTTGACATATGAATTTGAAGCTAGAGAGAGATACCATCATATGGAGCACCAAACGGCAAGCAGAGTCTTCGTCCCTCCTTAATCTCATAATAATCAACAAAAGCCTTGCACACCATTTAAAAGTATACCCATGATAGGCACAAACACCTCCCTATAGTACTGCCATTAACCCGACTTTCTCACTACAAAAATTGCAAAGTGGAATGCCATGGTCAGGCTCTATCATAATTTTCTCACTATCCCTTTTATTAGAGCACAGTGGCATTGAGTAGGGTCTCCCTTTTCTACTCAAACTTTGTTATCTTAGTTTATATAAATAACCCTAATTTTAGGTCTCTATGAAGGAGTAGTGCAAGATCATTTTTGTGATAGTGAGGAGGGGTTGATTGAAAGGTGTTATGGTATAGCTTAGACTAGATTAGCCCATTGGGTTTAGCATAGTATACTGTACTTGTAGTTTACTCATATTTCTTGTATTGCACACATGCCTAGCCTATATAAGGCTCTCTATTGTACATTATTATTTACACAATATACAGACTATTCAATCATTCTCTCTCACACTTTATATTGTTAACATGGTATCAGAGCCATTGCTCTGACCTAGTGGTATTCTGGCGTTCTTCCGTTGCCCTCGCATGCACCGGTAGCCACTGCCAGAAGCGAGTCACCGCCGTCACACCCAACCACTACCCCTCGGATCTAGTCTATTTATCAGTTAAATCGTCGAAACACAGCTATGACGTGATAGATCAAACTTCTCCGATTAAAACCCAGCTAGAAACTATCCAAAAGGAGCTCCCATGCGCCCTCACGCACAGCCTCAAGTTTCTGTCTGTCAAAAACGCGCCGCACACGCTCTCATGCGCTGCCGTGATTCTCACGCGCCTTCAGTCTTGCCACATGCTACACGCACTCAACTCCTTTGAGTGCCACGTCAGCGCTAGCACGTCAGCGCCACGTCAACATCACACGTCATCCAGTGACATCAGTAGACAGGATCGTTGACTCTAACCGTTGACCAGAAGTGTTGACCATTGACTTTTGCGCCAAAGTCAAAATTTTTGAACAGGGCCTATTTTGCTCAGTTTTTTGCATAGATTCCAATTTTGGGCTCCATTTCTTCATTGAAGGTCTCTAAATCCCACTTTTTGGTCATTTTATTCATTATGGCTCAACAAATGACTGAGATATCATACGTCCTATCACCATTTTGTTGGATGGTCCTACTAGATATCATGCATGATCTCAGAATATGACTGTCTTTCTCAAAGGTCGAAAACTGTGGAGATATGTGACTGGTTCAATTCCTAAGCCAGTACCAAAACCTCAGTCCAAAGCCACAACTACTGAAGATGCCTCCAAGATTGCTGTTACAATGGATGATTATGAAGAACGCCTAGAGGAATGGGAGAGTATTCAGAGTAAGATCTTGTCTTAGTTTATCAATACCTCTGTTCCTTCCATTCATAATATTCTTCCTTGTCTTAAGACTGCTAATGCTGCTTGGAAATTTCTGGCCGATCACTATAATTGCACTAATGATTCAAGCCTGAAGTTCCACATTGAATCAAAACTTTATCAAATGCGCCAAAAGACAGGTTAGTCTATTTCTGATTTTTATTCTCAGAATTCTACTATGTGGGAACAACTCTCTATTGCAGATTCTCCACTAGTGTGTTCTAAAGACATTGAGCTCTTTGTCAAATATTGGGATCGCCGTAAATTTATGCACTTCATGATGAGTTTAAGTGAGGATTTTGAGCCTATTAGGGCTTCTCTACTTAGCCGGTCTCCTACTCTTGATGCTGCAGTCAAGGGGCTCATTTCTGAGGAGAACCGTCAGCCTACTCATCACATGTCATCATCTGATCATGTATTGGCTACACCATCTCCACAGCCTCCCATTGCTGCATTCACTACTCCTCACGGATAAACTCTGGGCGTCCCACCTCTCAATCTTCCAAAGGTACTTGCTACGAGTTTTGCCATGCTAACGGCCATGACATCTCAGTTTGTCACAAACTGCAGAAATTTATGCAAAAGCAAAATAAAGCTTCTCTTGCTCAGGTAGCTGTTGTATGTCCTTCAGATCTATCAGTTCCTACAGGTCCATCTTTGGCTTCCTTACTTACTACAGCTGATATTAAGGCAGTAATTCAACAGGTTTTATGTTGAACTTCCACTGCCCTTTCTGTCACCTCAGGTAAACAATCTTAGTTTTTTGATACTGCATATTGTAATCATATAACTCCTGATGAATCCCAATTTTTTGATAAGGCACCCTTAAAACACCCCATTACCATTTACACTGCTGATGGAACTCCTATGCCTAATTAGTCATAAAGGAACAATATCTTCTCCTTGTTTATCCCTTAGTGACACTTTTCATATCCCAAAGTTATCACTAAATTTGATTTCTGTTGGTCAACTTTGTGAATTAGGAATAGATCTTCTATTTTTAAGTCATGGTGTGGATGTGCAAGATCCCCGGACAGGTCAAGTGCTTGGGACAGGCCGTAAGGTTGGTCACATGTTTGAGGTTCATGACTTGAAGATTCCTTCACAAGTTGTTTCTGCAACTGCTACCACTGCCACCCCCTCACCTGATCTCTGGCACGCTCGTCTTGGTCATCCATCCTTATCTCATCTTCAGTTGTCAGCTTCTCAAGGTCATTTAAGTTCTGTTCAGTTTCAAAACTTTGATTGTACTTCTAGTCATTTTGGCAAACAAACAAAATTGCCCTTTAATAATAGTGACTCCTTTTCTTTTGCATCTTTTGATCTTATACATTCTGATATTTGGGGTCTTACACCTGTTCCCACTGAGGAAGGATCTAGATATTTTGTCATATTTGTGGATGATTTTTCTCGATATACTTAGATTTATCTGCTTCACCATAGGTCTGAACTTGTGTCTATTTACCAAACATTTCATAAAATGATTGAAACACAGTTCAGTCGCATCGTCAAAGTCTTTCAATCAGATAATGCTCAAGAATATAATGATAAATCTTTCGTATCCTTTTTAGACAATCATGGGAGCCTTACTCAGCGGTCGTGTCCTTACACCTCTCAACAAAATGGTCGTGCAAAATGAAAACATCGTCACATTCTTGATGTTGTCCGCATCCTTCTCATTTCTACCTCTCTTCTTGAGCGCTTTTGGGGTGAGGCCGTACTCACTGCTATGTACACCATTAATCGTATTCCTTTCCCAACTACTAGGAGTGTGCAAAAAACTGACGAACCAAACAAACCGGCCGAAACCAACCGAACTGTTGCCAAATTTTCGATTCAGTTTAATTTTGGTTTTGAATTTTAAAACCGAAAATATTTGGTTCGATTTTCTGTGGCAAGTTTGAACCGACCAAACCAAACCGAATCATATTATAATATATTTTATATATAATATAAATTTTAAAAACATTTGGGCCTTTCATTTTATTTAAAAACATTTGGGCCTTTCTTTTTTAAATATGATCCGGCATTTACATTTCATCTTTTCAATTTTCATTTTATCATTAGATTAAGTAACTATAATTAAACTAATTACTAATTAGATATCTAATTAAACTTAATCTAATTAAACTATAAAAAAAAAAAAACCCTACAGTCCAACCCACACGTTCTCAATTCTCAGCCTCCACTCCAGTCCCTCTCAGCTCTCACAGTCTCCTTTTACAGCCTCCACTCCACGCCGGCTTCCACGTAAATTTGCCTCTGCGCCGCCTCCACACGAATCTGTCTTTGCTGCTACCTCAATTTGCCTCTGCCACTGCCTTCACACGCTGGCCTCCACATGAATCTACCTTTGCCGCCTCCTCGATCTACCTCTGCCACTGCCTCTAGATGAATAGGCCTCTGTCGCCAACTTCACACGCCGGCCTCCCTACGTCGGCTTGATCTTTTCATTCTCAGTTTCTCATAGTGACATTTCTCGATAACCCTCTCTCTTTTTTATATTTTAGGTTCTGTTTAATATTGAATCAATGCTATTTTCTATGAATTTGTGATTGTGATTTTGAGTTGTTATTTTCTTATTGAAAAATCGATAACCCATATAATGTTGAGTTGTTTTTCTTTTCTTTTTGTGACTGTGAATCTGTGATGTTGATTGAAACCAAAAACCAACCGAAATTGAAATTCAACCGAAACCGATCGATTTCCAATTATTTTGGTAGGTTTCGGTTGAGAATTTCACAAACCGAAAATTTCAATTTCGGTTGGCCAAAACTAAAAAAACCGACCGAACCGAACCAATTACACCCCTACCAACTACACATAACAAATCACCATTTGAGCTTCTCTATGGTCAAACCCTTGACTACTCCTCTCTTCGGGTTTTTGGTTGTGCTTGTTTTGTCTCTCTTCCTCCTCATGAACGTATAGAGCTCCAACCTTGTGCTCGTCTTTGTTGTTTCCTTGGTTATAGTGTATCTCAAAAGGGGTTTCGCTATTATGATCCCATTTCTCATCGCCTTCATGTCTCCCATCATGTTGAGTTTTGGGAACATCGTCCTTTCACAAGTTTTTAGTAGTTCCCTGCGTCCTCTTCCTCAGAGTCTCCTATTTTTACTGATCTTTTCCTCCCTCTCTATCCTGAACTTATGGAGGATTCTTCAACATCGGCTGCCTCTCCAGACGACTCATCTCCGGCTCTGTCCCTGGCATATGACCCGCATGTCTTAGATCCTATGGCACCACCCTCTCTTGAGTCTCCTATTGGCCCTGAACTTCGTCGTTCCACTTGGGTAAGTATTCCTCCCCCTTATTTCACTGATTATCACTGCTCTTTTACTCTTGCCACCCTCTATAAACCTCACACCTATCGTGAGGCCCATACTGACCCTCTTTGGCAGCAAGCTATGAACAAAGAACTAGATGCCCTTCATAAAAATCACACTTGGGATATGGTTGATTTGCCTCCTGGTCAGTCTATAGTAGGTTATAGGTGGATTTACAAGATCAAGACCAAGGCTGATGAATCTGTTGAACAGTACAAGGCTCGCTTAGTTGCCAAGGGCTTTACTCAGAAGTATGACATTGACTATGAGGAAACATTTGCTCCTGTTGCTCGCCTTACATCTGTCAGATGTCTCATTGCTGTGGCTACTATTCGCTGTTGGCCTCTTTATCAAATGGATGTGAAGAATGCTTTCCTCAATGGAGACCTCCAAGAAGAAGTGTACATGCAGCCACCCCTTGGCTATCCACACTCAGGCAGTCAAGTTTGTCGCCTTCGCCATGCTTTTTATGGCCTCAAGCAGGTTCCTTGAGCTTGGTTTGAAAAGTTTAGCTCAGTTTTTGCTTAGCAGGGTTTCACTTCGAGTCCTCCTGACACTACTCTCTTTGTCCAAAGATCCTTTGCTGGTATCACTCTTATTCTTCTTTATGTTGATGATATGATTATTACTGGAGATAATTCTGCAGGTATTTGCTCTCTTCAGTACTTCCTTAGTCAGTATTTTGAGATGAAAGATACGGGCACTCTCATCTATTTTCTTGGGCTTGAGGTTACCTCATCCTCTAATGGATACTATCTCTCCCAAGCTAAATATGCTTCTGATCTTTTCTCCAAAACCGGTATCATCGACAACGAGACTACTTCCACTCCCTTGGAATACAATGCAAAGCTCACACCCTTGGATGGTGAACCTATATCCGATGCTACTCGCTATCGTCAGTTGGTTGATAGTCTGATCTATCTCACTGTTACTCGTCTGGATATTTCCCATGTTGTGGGTATGGCTAGTAAGTTCATTGATTCCCCTCGTTCTGTTCACTATACTGCCGTTCTTCGGATTCTCCGATATGTCAAGGGCACACTTTATCATGATCTTCACTACTCCTCTCGGTCTTCTCTCGAGCTTCATGCTTATTCAGATGCGGACTGGGCAGGTGATCTGACTGATCTATGCTCTATCACAGGTTTATGTTTCCTATTGGGTAGTTCTCTTGTCTCGTGGCTTAGCAAGAAGCAAGATGTGGTTTCCCGTTCCAGTATTGAGGTTGAGTATCGTGCCCTTGCTAACACCACCTGCGAGCTTGTCTGGCTTCGTTGGCTTTTGGCTGACATGGAAGCTCCACAGCCCACTGCCACTCCTCTTTATTATGACAATCGTAGTGCTATCTACATTGCTCATACTGATGTCTTCCATGAATGCACTAAGCACATTGAGATTGACTGCCACATCACTTGCCAGCATCTCAAGAAAGGCAATCTCAAGTTGTTCTCCATCTCTTCTGCTGACCGGCCTGCTGATATCTTCACCAAGTCTCACCCGCCTGGTCGTCTTCGAGATCTTATATCCAAACTCCAGTTGACTTCCCCCTTGCCACCTCGAGTTTGAGGGGGGATGTTAGCGTATAGCTTAGACTAGACTAGCCCATTAGGTTTAGTCCAGTATACTGTACTTGTAGTTTACTCATATTGCTTGTATTGCACACATGCCTAGCCTATTTAAGGCTCTCTATTGTACATTATTATTTACACAATATACAGACTATTCAGTCATTCTCTCTCACACTTTATATTGTTTACAAAAGGGTTGGATGTTAGGGTGTTGGTGTGGTAGTGTTGCAAGAGAAAAGAGAGAGAAATAAGAAGTAGCCTTGAAGAATAATCTTGAACTAACCAACCTTGTGGACCAGTCTCAGGAAGACTGTATTGCCATTCAACTACTATTATAATATTAGTGGACCAATGAACTCTCTCTCTCTCTCTCTCTCTCTCTCTCTCTCTCTCTCTCTCTCAAATGGAGTCTAAAATTTTGCAAAAAGTGTAAGAAAGATTTTGTTTGGGAAGACTACATCTTTAATTGACCAATATTGTAGACTAGTCTTAGCTCTTGTTGATAATTTCTACCCCTAAGATTTGGTTTTCAAAGGATAATTATGTTTGGACATGTGGGATGAGGGAAAAAAAGACGTTAAGAAGGGAAGGGGTGGTGCCATGAGAATTTCGATAAAAATAACATTTTTCAAAACTATTAATTAACATTGGCTATTGTGATCAGAGCAAAATCATTGACACCCCTTGTATTATACAACAAGCACAACAAATCTTGTTAGAAATTGTGGAAAATATTAGGCTTGAATGTTCACTCAGTTTTAACCTCACAAGTAGTCCATCTAAGTAGGCATCACTAATGCGACAAAGTCTTGGCTTACACCTAAATATCCTAGTGGATGGGGACCTCAATCATTTTATTCCTCCCTTCATAGAAGTTGTAGAATAAAGAGGATAAAGGGTAGTATTTTCAACTTTCATCTCTAGCTGCTAAGTTGTTACACAGATGATTGTCTACTTTGATCTCTAAAATCTATCCAGGGGGTAAGGATTAGGCTTGTGCCTCCACCTAGGGCTTGGGTGCAAGCCATATAAATGATGGGCATGTCATGCTCTTTTTTAAAATAATAGAGGAAAGATTCTTGAAAAACCAAGCCAATATAATATCATACATACAAAGTGTTGCAAAAAATTAAGTAATTACTCTAAGTTTGCTCATTTGACTCTTAAACTTTCTTCTTGCTAATATGATAGATAAAAAGTTTTAACGAGTAAAGTTGATAAAAATTAATTTAGAATTGAGTATATGTTTAAACGTATGTTTAGACACAAATACAACAAAAAAATTAACATAACTATAAGCATTACAATGTGATGGATTGACACCTTAATTCAATTCTATTATCATTTTCTTTTAAATAAAAATTATTAATTAAAAAGTATCAAATTGTGAAACAAAGTATTGAACATATTATAAATTTCTATTCAAATATCTTACTTACCTTGCTTAGAGAAAAGATAAAATATGCAAAACTGATGTTGTATGCTAATCAGAAGAGGAGAGAGAGAGAGAGAGAAAAAAAAAAAAAAAAAAAACCTTGCAGTTCTACTAAATAAACCAAAATTGTTGTTGGACGGTTTTGTAAGTTATAGGTCAATTTTTGATGAGATCTTTGCATTAATATTGTTATATCCTACCATGAAAATGAAACTAAACAAGAGGTAAATAAGGCCTCAATTGTTAAAAGGATAAATTTGATATCATCATAAGGCTTGAGAGACTTAGTTTTTTAGTCATCGAAATGGTCATCGAGCAAGAAATTTTAAAAATTAGTAAAAGAAAGATGCAATCTACTTTTGCATTCATGAACATATGTTATTTTTTCAAATATAAATAGTATACGCAAAAAAAAAATGATTATATCAATATTTGAATCAATAAATATAAATATGTGTGTGTGTGTGTGTGTGTGTGCGTGCGTGTGTGTGTGTGTGTAAAAGAGACTCTTAAGTTTCATAATTTTCATGCTCTAAGTAATTGTTAGTTTTCTATAAAGAAATTTGACAAAATCCTCTATATTTTTTCGAATTAAATAATCTCTAAGAATCTCTTAATTTTTTCTTAGATTATTAGAATTTAAGAATGTCATGATTGAAATTAATTCCTTTCATGTTTGTCTTACAATTGTAGCCACAAAAAATTGTTAAATATAATTGGCTTAATTAATCTTCGCCTACATTATATTTTAACTAGTTCTCTTTATATATATCATAAATAAAACTCTAAAAAGGTTTTTGGTATATAATGTTTAGAATTATTTTTATACTGATAACATTTATATAAAATAACAATAACATAAAAATAAAATAGAGAATAATTTTTTTTAAGGTAAACAATATTTCCATATGAAAGAAAATCGTTATAAAGAACAGAGTTGAGAAAAATTAAATTGCAGTTTGAATATATGTTTATGTTTAGACATAAACGCAACAACAAAATTCCAAACATAACTATAGTGTTAAAATGTGCAACTGTATGATGGTCTGTGGGAAAGGACAACCCTCATTCAATGCAACTATGATCTTCTCATATTGGCTTTGTATGGTGAGCAAGCATCCATTACTGAATTTGAATTTATTTTATATTGAAATGAATATAAAAAGAAGTTTTAAATTAAATTGAGAAATAGATAAATTAGTTGGAGGCAACTTTTGTTGCAAACTATGTGGCATATATATGACATTTTTTTTTTTTTAAATACACTTTGTATTGCTTGGCACAATTATGAAGTATTATGTGATGGTATTTGAAAAAAATGCAGCTCCTAAAACACCCAATGCAATTCTCAAGTTTATATAGATGAAATAAATTACAAATTGAATACTGAAGTCATTTGATACAAAGACTTTTAACCCTGCAATGAATATAAACTACATTTTGTTAGCAACATAGTAAAAAATTTAAGGAAAAGAAATAGTAAAGATATGGTACTTAATTGATTTGCATTCTTCCCAATAAGTGCACCAAGTATCACAAAAATCAACATGTAGATTGAAAATACAATAGAAAAGTAAAGGAATAAAATCATCCAATAAGGCACATCGGCAAGCTTATGCATTATCATCATAATTTTTAGTTTTTGTTTCATCTCATAAACCAATGATTTTGAAGCAAACTACATTATTAAGAAAAATGTTTAAAATATTTGTAACCATAGTGTCTCAATGTAAAAATCTATTGCCACAAAAAAAAAAAAAAAAAGAAAAAAAAGAAAAAAAAAAGAAAAGAAAAGAAGAAGACGAAGAAGGAAAGAAGAAGAGAACAATGGCTTTAAAAGAGGGGGAAAATGAAGTACAAGACTTGGGTCCAATTTTCTTCGACTGTGAGATTTTGAGGGTCATTACTCACCAATAAGTTTTTAGTGTAGTTAGAGACCACTTTCTAGACTGGGTTCACAGTGAAAGATTTTTTTTTTTTTTTTTTTCATGGTTTAGTCAACATATATGTTTTGAAAATAAAAGGCCTGAAAAATGAGGCTAGCAAGACTTGAACTTGCACTCTACAAGCAAATATATATATAGACATTTTATGAATTAAATTTATTAAAAAATTATTGATACATCATTGTTTGATCTCAAAAGAATCTCAGTTTGACCTTAAAAACCTCAAACCTTTTCCTTTTTTGGTTCTTTGAAAAGTTCAAAATTTTCAAAACCATGACAAAAATCACTTAAGCAAAAATGCTAACCTCATGCTTAATTTGAACCCTCCCCAATCTCAATGACAACACTCAATCTCAATAGATTGATAGTTAATATTCCAAGGGTAAACACCATTAATTTCTTCCACATACCATGTACTAAACATAATTTTTAATTCTATCAAAAAGAAAAAAACACATTTTTTAAATATTGTATAACGTTTTCTTTCAAGTTCAAGTGGGTTGACGGGTTTAGGTTGGGGTTTAAGTATTCTAGAGATAAGTTTGTGATAAGAAGATTGGCAATATCATTTTCCAAAGCTAAACAATGTTTAGCTCTAGCCTATGATACATAATTGACCCTTTCTACTTTAGTTTATACACAAAAAAGTTTTTTTGATTCTGTGGAGTGGTCCACACTACAGAGTCAATTGATTTATCAGGTATAAGGGTGCAAGATGAGAATCTACATATAAACTGATTTAAAATTAAAAAAGAAAAACCGAGGTTAAACTGAAATAAGAACCATTTATTTTTTAGAATAACATGAACTTGTAGACACGATATTTTGTACTCTTATGACTTGGGTCCCCGTTTCCTAATGATAGTAAAATTCTAAAGTCCAAGATTGGTTTAGAGCCCGATCAGATTGAAATTGACTTAAGGAAAGTTTTATGGAAAATATAACTCTTTTATGAGCTAAATAAAACTATTTTTGGAATATAAAAGCCATAAAAACATTAGGGCAAACGTATGCAAACACACATATACGTATGCATGCTCCATGCATACGCACGTATACACGGATATGCATACACATGTTAGGGTTTCATAAACTATGAAAAATAAGTTTTATGCATTAAAGCTGAGATTTGGAATGAATCCCACATTGTCTGGGAGCCATTCTAAACCCACATTTTCTCAATATAAAATGCCATACATGGTACATTTTCAAAACAGGCAAAAAATCCTATGGGAAAGCCTAAGATTCACTAGAAATAGTGAATCAAAGAGGGAGTTTTTTACAAAACATACTCAAGTCAATATTCTTCTGATTGAGACCTTTTCTGATCTTGATCTTTGAGTTTTGAAGTTTACTAATCGATTTTGTTTGGTTGTGGATAGAATAATTGAGGGGAACGGTCAAAATCAAGCTTAGAAAGCTTTGTGTTTGAGGTATTGAGTTCTAACCTTTTCATTCTCTTTTCTTTGTTTTAATTCTGCTTTTTTTTTTTCTTGTTTTGTTTATGTTTTAACATGTTTAGGTAGCCTAGGGTTTAGTAACTTTCTATTTTAAAGCACGTTAGGTTGTTAGATTTATAATTTTTAAGTTCTACTCTGTTTTTCTATGTTGCTATTTTTGGGTTAGGGTTTTGGCGCGTATGCGTATGCATGCGCTCTGCATGCGTACGCATACTCGAAGTATGTGTATGCAAGCCCTATGTATGTGCATGCATACTCGTGCCCAAAAACCCTAACTCAACATTTTTGAATCTGTTTCTTTATTTTGTTTATACATTATGCTTCTATTTTGTCATATTTTATGTTTCTTAATTCTTTTCTTCTCTGTTTATGTGTTTGTTTGTTCTTCACATGTTAGGTTAGAGTTTTCCTTCAATGTTTTCTTTATTTTGCCATGAACATGCATATAATATGATCATGCATTAATGCATAGGTGCTGTGATGCAATGAGATAAGTGAGGTAAGTCATGCATTCACATGAACATTCATTTGGTTTGATATATGATCCTGCTTTGCTTTGCTGGAAATGAATATGCAAGTTTATGTGTCATGCTTCAAATATGACAACATGTTTGTTTGATTGCTACCATGACCGTGTTTCTGCCCTTGGGAGTATGTGATGCCTTGATAGGAGTATGCTAGGGTTTGTGATCTGATGAGATGCCATGATAGATGTATGCTAGGGTTGGGGACGAAAATGCCACATTGTATGCTTAAATGTATGCTAGTGTGTGTGTGTGTGAGTTTAGCATGCAATATTAAACTTGCCTTTAATGAGATTAAGATGTAAGACATAATGAGTGAAAGCCGACCTATGGGTCGGGTGGGGTTAGGTGTCTAACACCTTCCAACCCCCATACTTAAACTATGAACCCATGCTCTGGTAGTAAGATCAGTTCTTCCACATAAGGGCGCTATATTTATGGTTCCTAAACCTAATCTAGGTAGCAACTGTCGACGCCTAGGCCTCGAATTGTTAGAAAACCGTCGGGCCTTTGTTCGACCACCCGTTGTGGCGATGCTCCCGTGTGTGCGGGGCTCGTTGGAGGCCCCTCATGATAATTGTGTGGTTTGACTTTGGGAGTCTTGTGCGGAACTCCGGGTGCTCTCTCTCTCAGGGGAGGAAGGTAGGTCTACCTTTGGAGGTGTGGCAGGAATCTTGGTCAAATTTTAGGTGATTAAAAAGGTAAATGAAGTCGCCACCAATCATTGGATTTTTCTAAGGTGTGATTGATCACCTGTTTCTAGTTGATTTTATTACCAATTCTAGGCTAAGAAAAAGGGCATTTTTCTTAATCTATTGTGGATGGCAAAAAATCTTGATTCTTGAGTTCGGAAGTTTGGTTACGTGTGGGGAAGGTGTTAGGCACCCCACAACACCTGTCCAAGGACAGTCCTTTATTTTGATAAAATCTTAATTTTTGGAGATTGATAGTAAAAACCAAGATTTTGGCATTGGCTTTTGGGGCTTTGCATGCATGGGGGGCTTTGAGGTTTGACTTTTGAATGGATGTAGTCCCAATCTATGCTTTCCTAAGACATTTGGGCAAAGTACCAGATTTCCACAACGAAAATCCGGCGACATGTCACCTTACTTTCGCAGCGAAAATTAGGCATCACCTTGCCTTAGGTGACACGGACTGTGACAATCACACTGGAAAGGGCAAGCAAGTATATATATATATATATATATATATATACATGCATCATGCACAATGCAAGCAAATAGGGCAGGAAAGTAAATGCCTACATCCCTAAAGCATAGCCGAAAATATAGGTGCAGGAAAGTAAATAAGGGTCGTCATACTCTAGAGATGAGGACAAATGGTACATGGCGTGATATACCTAATACAACCTATTTGAGAGTGAAAGTAGAGAAGAAGGAAGGTGGTTTAAAATAGTACATAACCAAATGGGAGAGGCTAGACCCCTAAATCTATTGAGCATAGCCGCTTGGCTTATATCCACATGCTTGCATCCTCGCCTTTTTTGCTCGCGCCTATGAGACCGTGCCCTAGCTCCATGCGTCCTTGCTCCCTGTGTGTATATACAAAGGCAAAGACAAGAAACCAGTTGACAAGCAATGGAAGGAAAAGATGCAAAGAGCATATGAAAGAGGCATAAAACAGATAAGCATGATAGACATGGCAAGCAAAGAAACAAGAAAGCAAGCAAACAAGCGAGAAGGCAAACAAAAGGTGGTATCCGTGAGGGACAAATGTAGGTTTGGATCTAATGTTCATAACTTCATTGTGTTGAAGCATGGACGACACACTAGCAAGCAAGACCCATGCATGGACATGTAAGCAAGCGTGTAAAGATGTATAGAAAGCCAACGGATGACGCAAACAAACATGGTAAGCATAGCATCGCATGGAGCGGAAAGGGAAGGGTATGTAAGAAGCAACCCGGCATTCGGAGATGCTTCCCAAATGGTCACATCCAGACAAGGCCTCATGGGCATCGGATGTAACCAAACAAGATCAAGCCCGCAGAAGGCGTCAAGCATGGCAAAGCCTAGAACAAGAAAGGCTAGCACAAGCATAAAGCATAGAAGCCAGCAAGCATAGACATGCAAATAGGATGATCCAAACCCTTTGACGTAGGCCTTGGTGTATGGATGATGACAAAGACCACAGGTCACATGTCATGACAAACAGGTCTAGGCCTAAGCATATAAACATGGTGTGAAGTACACAAGCACATAAATGATGGTATAAAGCATTTAGACAACATCGATCTAAGCATGTTAACATACCAATCTACACATATAAGCATGGAAATGCGCATGTAAGCATGTGGATATACATCTAAGCTTGTAGATATAAACATAAAGGCATGGGAGAACGCAAACCCAAGCATGTGACTTACATAGACATGGGCATAGAAGCATAGAACATGCATACAAATATGTAGATCTAAGCAAGGCATAGCCGGAGACATAATATCAAGCATGTGAGCATGTAGGCCTAAACATTAGTACATGGGAAAGAAAAGATCTAAGCATCTAAAGCATGGCATAAAGTATAAAACATGTAGAAGAGGCAACTAACACATGAAAAAGCATGGAAGCATATGGAAATAAGCTAAAAAGCATGCTAAAAACAAGAGAAAGCAAGAATCATGCTAGATAAAGTAATAAATCATGTTATTAAGGCAAAAAGAGCAAGATAAATGCTAGAAAAAGATTTAGAAAGTTATGGGTGTGGATAGTAGCTAAAAAGCTACATCCACACCCCTAAACCCCAAATCCAAGGTGTAAAACCAAGGAAAAGAAGATTGGGTATAAAAACAATACCTTGTATTTTTGGTGAAGAGAAGAATTAAGAAGCTTTGATTTGTTTTGTGAGTGTTTTTGTGTGTGAAAATGTGTTTAGAAAAGAGGAGAAATGTGTAGAAAACGTCCAAGCAGAGAGCAGGACCCAAGAAAGTGTCTCTTTTTTTCTTTTTTTTTTTTTGGTCTGGAGGTGCTTAGGGCCTTTTATAGCCACGGCACGGACTACGAGGCGATGGCCCTTCAAGGGCCGCCCCTTCAAATGGTCTTAGATCGGGTTGATCTTGACACCCCTAGAAAGCTCTTATCTTCCTATATCTATATCTAAAAATGTATGGAACTTGAAAATCCAATGGTCAAATCAAAAGTTATGGCTTTGGGAAGTTAGCAGTGCATCGATCGGTGCGTTAATCCAGTTTTCATGATATCTCAGTAGTTCTAACTCCGATTTCGACCCATGAATAGTCGTTGGACTGAGAATTTGATAATCTTTGCAATGGCGTTGGTTTCAACCTGTTCTGATGGCTGGATCAAAATTAGGATTTCTAGGGCCCGCACAGAGTCAACTCCAACTCAAACTTGGATAAAGTTGCCAAAAATCTCTGAAAGGCTCTAGTTTGAAGTAAAACTATGAAAGGTGCCATTTTGAGGGGATTTTGACTTTGGGTCATTTTAGCTAGAAAAGGCACTTTGGTTGCTCTAGTGTCCGAACAAGTTGTGTCACGTCATTCTGGATTTTCTTGCGGCCCCATGGAGAGAAAATAATATTTTTGGATTTTTCGAGGTTCGGCACACAAATCGAAGGCGGACAAAATACAGTATCAACAACGACTCCATCTTTTCTCCTCCTCGAGATCCACTCAGCTAGGCGTCCTCCCCCCTTCCTTTTTTTATAAGGGAGAAATCTAACTACGCTTACAGAACTGACATTTCTTTTCATTTCTTTTTACAATTTTTCCGGAATTGATTTAATTATAAACCTCTAAGCCTGAAGGAAAAACTCGTAGCATACATCTTGACCAATTTGTGGGTCCATAAAAAACACGCCTACACAAGAACTGGCTTGTTATTGTTATATAACATAGTGATTACAGTCATGGTTGAGTATATGCGGAAAATCTGCAGAAACCAAACCTGTTGGACTTATTCGAGCATAACTAATCGATACGCTAAAGTACCCAAACCAATAATTACTTATAAGAAGGTATGTAAACATACATATGAGCTTTTTCAGGTATTTTTCTGTCCGGATACATAGACTAGAAGTTTATTTGAGATCCATTTATTTTGCTGAAACTAAAAACTTTTATACTAAAAATAAAAATAAAAGTTAGCTGAAATAGTACAGCAGGACCTATGAATAGTATAAAAAAGTGCAGTGGGACACGTAAATAGCAGCAAAAATAAGCTAAATAAAAAAATAAACTGTTTTTTAAGTTGGAGCCAAACGCACACTAGAACTTGAAGAAGGTCATTTGCTTCTATTTATATAGTTGGCAGTGGCACCACTACATGTCTACCAATGAAAACCAGAGAAAGGGTGAAAAGTCATAAGTGAACTTTTCCAACTTGTCATGTACCCGGTACAAGAATTTTCGACAAAAAGATGTAATGATACAATTCTACTGATAGTTGACAAAACTTGAAGCAATTGACGAGAGGGAGAAGAAAAAAATCTTCACTTGAGTGTTACTGGAATGTGTTCAAGTTCCTAAACCAATAATTAGTTATAAGAAGTTGTAAACATACATGTGAGCATAGACCAGTACGTACTCGAGGAAGTTCATTTCCCTCTCTCTCTCTCTCTCAAAAAATATATATATATATGTATATGTATGTGTATATATATATATATATATATATATATATATATATATAGTGGGCGCCACTATTTTCATTAATGAAAACCTGAAAGGGTGAAAGGCCATATGTAAACAATAAATATTCATAATTTTAGAATTTGTGATGTACTCTATTAAAGAATTTTCTATGAAAAGATGTAATATCACATTTCTAATAATAGTTAATTAATATAACTTGAAGTAATTGATGAGAGAAATAAGAAAAAAATATCCACTCTGAAATTATGTTTTCATAATTTCAGGAAAATTCCAAACACCCATTCAAGTAAGTTAAGCTTCAAACAAATCAAGAGTTAGTTAAAAAAAAAAAATCTTTGTTAGTTTTAGAAATATGCACAATGTAATGATTAAACCACAAACTTAGTGCTGGTTAGATTTACCTGAATCATGCCTGCGTGGTTACCGGTATTATTCCTCGATGAATACTTTTATAGTCTACCCTTTGTATTCTTGTCTTTGCTCACATTTGCACTTTACACAGAAAAACTAGTCTTTGTTTAAAGTCTCCCATGCATGAAAGTTGTAAGTATGTTCATTGTTTGTGGTGCATGCAGCCTGCATGAGCCACATGCAATGTCATATGGTGTACTTAATTAAAATTGACTGTGATATAGTATTCTCGAACAAATTGTCATTAATTAATATTTTCATAATTGCTTATATAGTTTAGATAGCCCTAGTATATGCCATGCCCCAATGTAGATTTCAGTATATGTTTTTTTTAATGCTTTTATACCATTGAGAGATATGGTATATAATACAATAACAAAATAAAAGCTTTTTTTGAGATTTTTTTTTAGACACATTATTACGTAACTTATTATATTTATAGGGAATTACTAGTCTTGAAACTAATGTGTGTGTGTGTGTGTGTGTGTGTGTGTGTGTGTTTCTCAAAAAAAAAAAAAAAAACTAATGTCATTAATTTAAATCTCTTATTCCTGGGTTACTTAGTTAAGTGAATTAGTTGACCTAATTTTTTTGGGGTAAATCATGTAACTGAAGGACAAAATAAATATTTTATCAATAAGACATTAAAAAAGGATAGAATTTTCTATGAAATTAGTTTTGACAAAATTTTCAAACACACTACAAAACGATTATTCAAATGACAACTGTTGTATACTTTAACCACATAACCTATTTAAAAGCCATATAACTTAACTAAAGTTAATTACACAAAATAAAAACGATGGACGATTAAATATCATGTAATAGGTTGGTGGAAAAATTTATCCGAAATTTTTTTTTACTAACATTATGGCTTAACAATGATACGTGAAATAGTTTATTAAAAAAAAAAAAAAAGGATACGTGAAATAGGGATATTGTATGTAGAAGATAAGAGGAGAAATAATAAAACCATAGAGTAAGAAATGCAAAGATAAACATACTCATCATTATCTAGTTAATGATATGTAGGAGTTTAAACATTCAAAAATAGGATTAAGATGATCTTTATTTTACTTGAGTTGAGAGGATTCATTTTACCATTAAAATTTTCTTTTTTAAATTTAATAACGTATAGAATTTCATGTCATTTAATATTTTAAATGACGCAACATTGGATCAGGAATGAAGCTATTCATGGACCCTGGGGTCCATGCGCCCCCCCCCCCCCCCCCCCCCCCCCCCCCCACACAATATTTTTTTTACAAAACATATATGTTACATGCGATTTTAGTATGGCCAAAGAAAATCCCCCGCCCCCAGTATGATCCTTAGCCCAAACAATAACAAAAATTAGTCAACCAACAACGAAATTAAACCCAAACAATAAAATAAAATTAAAAAAAAAAAATCTCTAGCCCATTTTTAGCCCTTCAAAAACAAGAAAAAAAAAAATGACATTGACAGATCTTACTTCTATTATTATTATTATTATTATTATCTTAAATCCCTAAATTCATACTCATACCAGTCAAATAGAGAGAGTCTCATCTTCTTCACTTCCACTACATAGCAGTACAAGCAACAACCACGTATCCATTCCATGCTAGTGAGACTCACCTTCAATATCTCTCTCTCTCTCTCTCTCTCTCTCGTTTTTCACTCAATTACTTTCTCTTATCACTCTCTCACTTTATTGTAATGATTTGATTTCAATAGTTAGAGTGTTTGGTAAAGTTGGTGTTTTGTCTTTTAATAGTTGTTGGTTTACTAAGTTAAGTACGTAAAAGGTACGTGGCTATGGAAGAAGCAACACCATCTCTCCTCTCTTTATTAAGGCTTACCAAGCTCACCTATGGACTTTTGGTGGTGGAAGAATGGAGGAAAGAGGAGCTTTGAAGGGGCTTTCTAAGGGAGAAAGAGAGAAAATAGATCTAAAGAAAAGCCTAGAGAGAGAGGGGGGAATTTTTTGGGAATTTTGTGCATTTTTGTTCATATTTTACCTAAAAGGAGTGGCCGAGTGAGGGGGGGTATTTATAGGAGCTTGGGGGTGTTTTGATGACACACCCCCTATACACCCCTTTCAATGGGTGCCTGGGAGGGTATGGTACCTCCACATCACCCAATCTTATCCTCTTATCTTTCTATTTTCAGTTTTTGACTTTTTCCTCTTTTTGACCCTTTTTTTAGGCTGCTATTTTAGGAGCTTAGATTTCTTCAAACTTGGTGTCCTTAGAAATTTATGGATGTCTAGTTTCCACAAGCTCTAATCTCATATGATTTGGAGTTACGGTTGTCGAGACATCACGTTTGGAAGGGAGGTGACGCTGTATAAAAAATTTAATAGCACTATTCATAAAAAAATTTATTTCTCCCAATCTGGAGAAGATATTGTAGGGACACAATTTCGTGGTTCCGGCCCAAAGATGGTTGGATTTGCCCAAAGGGCCCCTGTAAGTTCGTTTAGACCCCTTAAACCCAACAGATTAACCTAGAGAATTAGCCAAGTTATTAACTTAGGTAATTTAATTAAAACTAGGTTAACACAATTAAGCAAAAATAACAAAGCAGCGGAAAAAAAACAACACAAAGATCTGATGACCCAGGAAACCACACCGGTAAAAACCTGGGGAGGATTTGACCTAGCTATCCTCAAGGTAAACTGAATCCACTATGAAAGAATTGAAGTTTACACAATAGACTTAGACCACTAACATCTTATTGCTACCCGAGTGTAGGAAACTTACTACCATGACCCCATGATAGCTCCGAGATCCACGGACTCCTTCTTTCCGGAATTCTTCAACAAATCCACAAGCGCACCTGCTTGTATATCTTTGTGTTCTCTTGATTCTGCAACTGTAACGATCTACACAACTCTTGACATAAATCTCAAGTTTGTAAACCCTAAGTGTATGTGAAGGTAAACACCTCTAGATCTCACAGAGAGATTCACAGACACAGCAAAACAGAACTCTAAAAACGTGGATAGGGTTTTCCCTTATATACTTAGGGCAAAACATAAAACCCTATACATTAAAACGGGCTTGGGCTGAGTTGGAATTTTCTGCAGAAAAACGTTCTGCACGATTTTCGATCGATCGAGTCTAATTTTCGATCGATCGAGTCATACAGAAAGTGAACAGTACTTCTGCATAAAAACTCGATTCCAACTTTACAATTAAACCCATACTTTGAGCAAGTCTAACACACAACTCAACATTGTTTTGATCATGGTTTGCCAACATACAAATTGAAGTTCTAAATACATTAGTTCCTAATCTTTAGAACCTAACAAACTCCCCCTTTGGCAATCCGTGACAAAACACAGACTTAACAAAAAGCTCAAAGTTACAAATTGAAATAGCCCATTACAATAAAATAGCCACTCAACAATTCAACCTAAACTACTATCTAACAATTGCAAAGTAGACAGCAGCTCGACTGAAAGCAACCTGTATATTCCTGTAACACTTAACAAACACATAAACGCATGTGTGGAAGAAAAAAAACAGGAAATACATAAATAAAAATTTCTTAATTTCACATGACACAAAATAAAGACATATATCATGAATAACATCATCAATATAAATCAATAAGCAGAGTAGTAACATAGTGAAATAAGAAACAAATACATACAAATGTATCTCAACAAAATAAATCTCCTAAACAAGAGCTAAAAATGAGAATACACAGTGAAGCATCTAGATACAATCTAATAACTCCACAAGCTCCGCAGTATCACTACCAAGTAAACAAAAACTCCCCCTAAAATGTAAATCTCCACAAAAAAAATCTCCTAGATACAATGAACTATGTACTCCCCCCTTTTTGTGACGAATTGCCAAAGGGCACTCACTCATCATCAAAAGGTGGAGGAGGAGATCGACGAGAGCTCACCAAATCCACTCGCAACGCACGTAGCTCATCAAGGATGTCCACCAAAAGCTGACCATGAGCCGCCTGAATGGTCACGATAGTATCAAGAGTCCGACGAAGGTCAGAAACCTCATCAAACGGTGGAGGAACATCAGCAGCAGCAGCAACAGCAAGATCAGAAGAAGTCCCAGCTGCATGAGTATCTGTAGAAGAAGAAGGGGGTGGAGTGACATCGGAAGGCTCTACCCTAGAACGCTTAGAGCTAACTCGACGTTGAGCAGCCCTTTGCCTCAAAAAGGTAGCACCAATAGGAGCGACAACATGTACAGGCTCAGAAGCAGGATACTCACCAAAACCAAGAAAAAGGAGAATCCGATGAATAAAAACAGGAAAAAACAAAGCATGAGCCGCAGAACTAGATCGATGAACCTCGTTCAAAGAACGAAGGAACAGATGCGGAAAACTGATAGGAGCATCAGTGACCAAAGCATACAAAAAGACACACCTCTCAAGAGGAATGGTGTGGACATGCGAAATAGGCCACAATGAATGACACGCTATCCTAAAGAAAAGATAGTGCAGCTCAGACAGCTCAGCAGAAGTGATCCGAGGATCAGAACCCCACTGGATAGAAGACCCAGTGATGTAGGACAAAACGTCATCAAGGGGAGGAGACTCCTCGTAAGGAAAAACGGGATGGTCCACAATGGGCACCCCAAGAGCATCAGACACTACCGAAGGGGTAATGCGATACTCCACACCACGTAACCACACCTTAACCAAGGTGTCGTTATCATAGACATGAATAGAGAGATTCGAATAGAATTCTCTAATCAAGGTGGCAGGAGGAGGAGAATGCTCATACTCGAGCAAAGGTAACCAACCCCGACGCTCAAAGTTACGTCGTACCTCAGGATCCAGCTCATCTAAGATAACCCTACGCTCAGCCCAAATCTGACGCCTAAGGTTCAAAGTCTCATAAGTGACTTGGTTTGACTCACTAGGGAACCTCTCAGTGTCAAAGGAAGGAGAAGGATCAGAAGTCCTATGGGCTCTAGTTTTCCTAAGCATAGTGCTAAGGAAAAGACAGACACAGAAAGAAAAGAGCAAAAACAATACCAAGGGCAGACTGCAAGTTAGCACAGCAAAAAAATAGAATATAAAAATTCTATATGATGCATAAGCATGAACATAACATGATGCATGTACTAATGCAGTGACATGTTCAAAAGTGATCCAAATTAACAAAATTGGCTTGAGTAAGCAATATTTGTCAAAAATACCCAATTTGAAAAACCCTAGTTTTCAAAAACACAACAAATTGATAAATTGATCAACACAATATTCAATTAACTCAATATAATGATCAAATTAATCAATCCAACAAGCCAATTTCATTAATTTCAATCCAATTGAACAAAACCCCAAATTTGCTCAAATTCAAGCCCTAGAATTTCAAATTTCCTTAAAACCACCAAAATAATCCAATTAAACCACATGATGTGTTTAGACAAGGTGTCCCCACAAAAACCCATAAAGATTTTGAGAAAGAATCATTCAAAAACAATCCCAAAAATAGAAAATTCCTAAATGCCGAAAATACCCAAATATGCATGAAAATAATGCATGAAATTTGAAAATAAATGCAAAGGAAAGGGTATAAAGGACTTACCACACTTGGGAGAGAGAGATTTGGCAAAAAGTTTGGAAGAAAACGACAAAATCTCCAAGAAGCAAGCCTTGACCGGTTGGTAGGGAGAAAAAGTTTGAAAAAGTTTTTGAATAGTGAAAAGTCACTTGAGAAACTCCCTTTTAAAAATAGCCGGCTCGATTTTCGATCGATCGAATATTACATTCGATCGGTCGAAAACTTATTTGATTGATCCAAAAACAGCTTGGATCGATCGATTCAACCAGAGAATTTTCTGAACGTTTTAAAACATTTTCGATCGGTCGAAAGTCAGTTTCGATCGATCGAAATTCTGGAAAAAACATATTTTTGAAAAACCAAACATTTTAGACCAAAAACTCCTCAAAGCAACAGATTTGAAAAATCAAATGCATGAGTATGAGATGAGATGTTTTCCAAAAACACATGTATTCATTCCAGATTTTCCAAAGCATAATTTTCTCTCAATATACCCAAAAACAAACAACAAACAAGCAAACATGTTTTGCATCAAATTCCCAAAATTCTCAAACTTGGTTGGTCAGGCGAAAAACACACACAATATCATGTACACAATTCTAGCAAAGAATAGCTTGTGTAGTGTGTGCAACTAGCAAAAGCTTGAGAAACATGTGAGGTGATATACACATAGAGATCAATCACAATTTCTACAAAATCCATCACATGAATTTGAAAGAGACTATCCCTTAAAGAGTTACATCATATAACTCCCACATCTCCTAGAATAAGAGCTTGCAATCATGTAAGTTTCTTGATTTGCCTCATTATTCAAATTTATTGATTAGAAACTTAATAGAAGCCGGGATAATGTACACACCAATTTTATTTAGAATTTGTGAGATTATTATAGTCCAATAATGTACACACCAATTTTAATGAGAGGCTACACCTTATGTTCTTTTTGTGCATGTGCTACACTTTCTCGAGCACAAAATCTTATGATATGCACTAAGGTGTTCATGATTGGCTAATAAACAGTGGTGAGATGGTTATTTATGCCTTTCTCAAAAAGTTCAAGTCCAACAATCAAAGACATAAGACTTCAAGATCAAGATTATGTGATCAACAAATATAGCATCTTCCCACACAACATGCACAACAAGACTTTAGCTAGTAAAGTGCAATAAAAATAAGTGCATCAAAGCTAAACAAGGTACATACTTATGACATGTAAATTTTGATTGACCAACCTTGTCTTCAAATTCAAGGAAAAATAGCAAAACACAATTTGCAAAAAAAATTTTTTTTTTTTTTATTAAACAAAGAAACAAACATCCTAGAATGAAATGCATGAATGTAATGCAATGCAAATCCTAGAAACAAAGGTCACAAAAGATTGAGCAATGAAGCACAAGGACCATGTCAGACAGACTCAATTAGATTGAGCCTTTTGCATCCAAGACTTCTTAGATGCAACTCTTGCATTGGAGTTATGATTCACATTAGAATTCTGAGCAACTCCAGGATTGGAATAAAGGTTTAACGCCTTTACCAATTCACCAATAAGTACCATAGGATCATGTGCTTGAGGCACAGGTACTTTAGTTTTATTTGCTCGCTTCGCAGCTTGCAACTTAAAACAATTTGGACGTATGTGTCCAGGTTTTCCACAAAAATGACAAACCCATGCAGGCTTATCATGCAATTTGCCCTTAGTAGAAGTAGACGCTCTAGAATGAGAAGCATGAAGATCAACCCTAATCTTTCTAGGTGGAGGAACATTAACAGGTTTGACAGGTTCACTCACCGAGGGTTTAACAATCTCACTCTTAAGAGGTTCAGAAGAATGAACAAATTTAGTGGAAGAAGGTTTAAGCACAGAAATACTTTCCTCATAACCTAAATCAGTTTTATCAGAAGGAGACTTTTGAATACTCAACATGTGATCAAGTTTGGAGCTTGCAGACCTATTAGTTTGTTCTTTAGCAACAGATAAATCAAGTTCCAAACATTTAACTTTATCAAGTAAGAGCATGTTCTCAGTTTTCACATTATTCAAAAGCTCATTTGCATCAAACAATTTAACAAGTAAATTTTTCTTTTCAAGTTCAAGAGATGCAATTTTCTTCAAGCCTAACTCAACATTCATGGCATCCTTTGCAGCAACTTTGCAAAGTTTATTGTAGGCTTCCTGTAAATCTGTATCCTCAGAGAGTTCCCCATCAGAAGGGTTCTCTTCAACAGATATGCTTTCATTGACTACAGTGGTAGCAGTGAAAGCAATGAAGTTTCCATCCTCATCACTAGCGGATTCATTGTCGGAAACTTCGTCATCACTAAGGGTTACAGCCATAGCCTTACCCTTAGACCTCAAATAAGTAGGACATTCAGACTTTAAATGACCATACCCTTGACAACCATAACATTGTTGTCCCAAAGAATTATTAGAAGATTGACCTACTTTCTCCTTAGGTTTCTCAAAGTTATTAACCTTAGTGGGTTCATTCTTCCTAAAATTTTTAGGTTCAACAGTATTCTTGCCTCTTGCCCTTCTGTTACTATTTCTCAGAAAGTTTCTAAAGTTCTTGGCAAGATAGGCAATCTCTGTAGCAGAGAGATCATCATCAAATCCACCATCATCAACATCATCAACAGACTTAAGAGCCATTGATTTGGATTTGTTAGTCTTGGGGAGGTCTAACTCATAGGACTGAAGAGATCCTACAAGCTCATCCACAGGGATGGAGTCCACATCCTTACTCTCAGTGATGACAGTCACTTTGGGTCTAAAATCTTCAGTCAAAGATCTAAGAATCTTCCTAACAATTTTAGGTTGATCATAGATTTCACCCAAATTATAAGCAGAATTAACAATATCATTCAATTTAGCATAGAATTCATCAAACGATTCATCATCATTCATTCTTATGCTTTCAAATCTAGAAGTTAATTGCTGCAACTTATTAATTTTAACTGCCTTCGTGCCTTCATGCACAGTCTGGAGGATTTTCCAAGCAGTATGAGCAACCTCAACATTAGAGATTCTCTTAAATTCCTCCATGGAAACAGCATTAAAAATAGCATTCATGGCTTTGCTATTAAAAGCGGCTGCCTCCTTTTGAAAAGTTTGCCACTCACTCACAGGAGTAGTGGGCTTCTCCCATCCGTATTCAACGGAATTCCAAACTCTCTCATCTATGGATTTCAGGAAAGCTTTCATCCTTACTTTCCAATATGCATAGTTGTTTCCATCAAAGTGAGGTGGAACAACAAGAGAGTGTCCGTGTTCCATGACAACAGGGGTCAAGGATCAGCTCAAAGATCAAAGGATCAAACAAAAAGCTACCCGCTCTGATACCACTTGTAAGTTCGTTTAGACCCCTTAAACCCAACAGATTAACCTAGAGAATTAGCCAAGTTATTAACTTAGGTAATTTAATTAAAACTAGGTTAACACAATTAAGCAAAAATAACAAAGCAGCGGAAAAAAAATAACACAAAGATCTGATGACCCAGGAAACCACACCGGTAAAAACCTGGGGAGGATTTGACCTAGCTATCCTCAAGGTAAACTGAATCCACTATGAAAGAATTGAAGTTTACACAATAGACTTAGACCACTAACATCTTATTGCTACCCGAGTGTAGGAAACATACTACCATGACCCCATGATAGCTCCGAGATCCACGGACTCCTTCTTTCCGGAATTCTTCAACAAATCCACAAGCGCACCTGCTTGTATATCTTTGTGTTCTCTTGATTCTGCAACTGTAACGATCTACACAACTCTTGACATAAATCTCAAGTTTGTAAACCCTAAGTGTATGTGAAGGTAAACACCTCTAGATCTCACAGAGAGATTCACAAACACAGCAAAACAGAACTCTAAAAACGTGGCTAGGGTTTTCCCTTATATACTTAGGGCAAAACATAAAACCCTATACATTAAAACGGGCTTGGGCTGAGTTGGAATTTTCTGCAGAAAAACGTTCTGCACGATTTTCGATCGATCGAGTCTAATTTTCGATCGATCGAGTCATACAGAAAGTGAACAGTACTTCTGCATAAAAACTCGATTCCAACTTTACAATTAAACCCATACTTTGAGCAAGTCTAACACACGACTCAACATTGTTTTGATCATGGTTTGCCAACATACAAATTGAAGTTCTAAATACATTAGTTCCTAATCTTTAGAACCTAACAGCTCCTAAACAATGAATTTGTAGAGAGTAGGTTGAGAAGGACTGGGCTAGGAATGATTTAGATTATCAACTGGTTGGGACTAGATCATCCACCATGATGGGATTCTATTTTTTCACTCTAAGTGTTATTTTTGTTCTACGTCCTAGGATAACTCTCTCTTTTCTCCGTTCCTTTCCTTTTTCAGCCAAAGATCATTCTTCTTCCTTTTACTTCCCCTTTTATACTTCCTCCCCTCCTTTCTCAGCCATCCACGTGTGGATTTTCTCCTTCGTCTTTGGACACTTGTCCCCCCAGCTTTTTCCAGAACTTGCTTCGTAGAAACGATGGGACTCTCCACCACTGTTCAGATGTCCCCTCCACATTAATGCGGCCAGGGGATTAGCTGTGGGGCATTTAATGCAGGGTTGGCAGCCTTCCTTGATATTTTGGGGGTTTTCTTCCAGTGCACGTCTCCACAGAACCGTTCCCACCCAGTGGGGTTCCCTGGGAGGTTCTCCTCGTTGGCAGAGCTCCAAGCTTCACCTCGGCAATAATATTCCGAGGTGATCCATCCTCGGATGTTCCTCAGTCCTCGGCTTGGGCCAGTAGGCGCGTTACACGAGTGGGTAAGAACCTTTGAGCCCATTATTCTGGTTGGCCCAACGCTCGCTTCGGCCCATCCCTGCTAGTAGCCCATCGTTCCCACAGATATCATTGAGCCCTTTTGATAATGTAGCTAAACCATCATGCTCCAATATGGTTCAGGCAATTTGCACCATTTTTGGCTGGATTGATATAATTTATCTTCTGTAAACACCCAAAAAATAGCCCTTTTACCTGGAAAAATAATACATTTAATAAGGATTTTAGTATTTTCTTGATATTTCAATCATTTTAACTCTGATTTTGGCCCAAGATCTATTGTTTTGTAGGAAATTTCATGGTATTTAAGATGGTTAAAATTTTACCTCAATCGGATGATTGGATCAAAAAGTCAACATTTGACCACTCCCAATTAGGCTTTAGTTAGGGTTGGTCAAACTTTGCTAGAAATGACATGTTTGACAATTTTAAAAATTTTGATGGTTTGTTCCGCCGCCTGATAAGGGTAAATGTGATTTTTTTTTTCCACATAGTTCCCAACTTTTGGTTTTCAAAAACATGATTTTCACATTTTGAGGGTTCTAATCAATATTTTGGAACGTTAATCGAGGGTAGACAAAATATTGTATTGACAAGAAATACTATAAAAATAATATTTTTTACAACTACTAATTGATATAGCCTGTCATGATTATAGCAACAACTATGACATCACTAGTATTATATAGCAATCACAACATATCATGTTACCAGTTATGGCAAATATTAGGCTTAAATGTTCACTTGGCTTTAACCACATGGGTAGTCCATCTAATTAGGCATCACTCTATGACACAAGGTCATTGCTTCGACCAAAATATCTTAGTAGATGAGGACCTCGATTATTTTGTTCCTCCCTTTAAAAAAAGTTGTGGAATAAAGCATATCAAGGGGAGTCTTTCAACTTTCATCTTTGACGGCTAAGCTGTTCCAGCGATGATTGTCTACTTTGATCTCCAAAATTTATTGAGCGATAAGGATCGGGCTTGTGTCTTCACCTGAGGCTTGAGTTCGACCTGTATAAATGAGAGACATGTCATACTCTTTTTGAAAACGAATAAAGGAAAGATTATGGAAAAAACAAGCAAGTATGTGTTGCAAAAATTAATTCTCTACCCTAAGTTTTCAAATGCGATTCTTAAACTTCATTCTTCCTCATGTGATAGATAAAAAATTATATGGGTATGTTGAGAAAAATTAATTTGGAGTTAATTATATGTTTAATCGTATTTTTAAACACAAATACAACAATAAAATGAAAAACATAACTATAACAAGTACACACCTTAATTCAATTCTACTTTCATTTTTTCAAAAAAATAAATTTATTAACATTTATTAATTATAAAGTATCATATTGAGTAACAAAGTATAGAACATAATATTAATATTTCTTAAAATTACAGATTTCTATTCAGATATCTTACCTCGCTTAGAGAAATGATAAAGTCCATATAAACCAATGTCCCGTGGGTTAACAAATAATAATAATAATAATAATAATAATAATAATAATAATAATAATAATAATAATAAGGACCCTTATATAAAAGGTTAGAAAAGAATCCTTCTACATGGACAGAGAAACACACTATGATAGTTCGACAGAGCAAAAAATATGTTAAACAACTCCCTTGTATTGTTATTCCCTCACCTCATGCTTTTAAGATTGTTGAGACAGATGCTTCTGATATAGGCTATGGTGGAATCCTAAAACAGGTAGCAAAAAATGATGCTAAAGAACAAATTGTTAGATTTCATTTTGGCTCTTGGTCGGCTACTCAGCAAAATTATAGCACTATTTAAAAAGAAATTTTTTCTATTATATTATGTGTCTCAAAATTTCAAAATGATCTTTTCAATCAAAAGTTTTTAATCCGTGTGGATTGTAAAAGTGCTAAAGAAGTTTTACAAAAAGATGTTCAAAATCTTGTTTCCAAATAGAGTTTTACTAGATAGCAGGCTATTTTAAGTGTTTTTGACTTTGATATTGAATATATTAAAGGAGAAACTAATTCAGTTTCTGATTTCCTAACTCGTGAATTCCTAAAGGGAAGATAAATTCCCCTGCAGATAAGAGCAAATCCCCCAAACCTAGAATCAGACAGTCTTATGCTACTCCTCTGATTCCTCCCCCTAGTAGATTTCTCCCTTGTCTCTCTTTCACCTCACCTACTTTTTCTTCAAACAAACCCCAAGAAAGAACCCCATTAACTTGTAGTCCAAACCCCTTCCAACCTTTCTCCCCAAGCCCCACTCCGATGTCCAAACAATCTTATGCCTTGCCCTCAACTTCCTCAACTCGTCCCTTAAAGAAACCATTTAACATGGTCGCGTCCTTTTTTCCCCCTTTAACCTCTCCCTCCAACCAACCAAAGTACAGATTCTCTACCTTTCAGGAACCCCGAACCCTAAAAGAAGATCACAGTACTGAACTCCTAAAAGACTCCTGGAATTTTATTTTATAGATTGAACCAGAATACCAACACATAACAGACACCTTTCCCTAGTCAGACAACTCATACCCCCAGGATGGGAACATCCTAATATAGAAACATTTAAGACCCAGACATTTTATGAGTTTATTTTAGTTGATACAGACTCAATATTGGTAACACATATGCCTTGTTCCCAAGAATTAAACAGAGTTGGCTACTCTAAAGTCGTCATAAAACAGATCCTCACCCCCTCCTAGTAGAAAGCAGAGCCCTGGATCACCAAGAACTTTTCCGTAACTTTTGAACCTCAGTTTTATAATTATTATGACTATATGGAAGCTTGGGATAGGTTCCTTTTATTCCAAAATAATATTTATAGGCATACTTGGTTTTTCCGGTTTGATATGTACAGAAAGAAAGACATGATAATACCAAGATGGTTCATTGACTGGTGGAATTCTTATGGTCCTGAAGCTATGATTCTCCCTCCTGATCTCTTAAAAGCCTATGAAACTTTCAAGAAAGAACCAAACATAAAACATCTTAAGGATTTCCCACATCTTTTGCACTTCTTTTACAGATTTCCAGATCTCCCATGGATCATTAGATGGGAATACAAGATAGAAAAGCATCCCCAGCATCCTTTTCCTATGCTCACCAGAAAGTTTAAATTAAAATGGTGAAATAAGTTTAATTTTGATGATAAATAAGTTACTAGGAACTCATATTACTACAAAGCCACTACTTGCTCCTTGACAGCGTTGGTTAGCCTCAGACTCGTTGGCAAACCATAGTTTTGTGTTGGTCAGCCCGTTTTGTTAAGCCGACGTACAGGCGTTGTTTGGGTGGTCCTGCAATGGAGTTTCCCGAGGAGGTGGTTCCGATAGCAAGGATACCAGTGGTTAGTAATAGTTCCGCCAATAATTATTAATTGCTTGGAAATAGAATAAATACATTTATCAGCTCATCATCTGTTTGCTTGATCACACTTAGGCTAGGTACACACTAATTTGAAATAGGGACTATGATGATATAGATTATGATGAAGAATAGCGCATGAGAGATATTGACAATAATTGGTCAAATAGTAATATGGATTATGATGAAACAGATTCTAACTCTGACAGTGACATGGATAATTATAATTATAACAATAATAGTAACACAAATAATTGGAGTACATTAACAGGAGATAAAATCAACCGACAGACTAATAGATACAGTAATAGTTTCTTAAACATGATTAATAAAAAATTAGAATCTATAGAAAATATTGAAAGATCCACTAAAGTAGAAAAGAATAATGATAGTTTTTTGGACCTCTATGAAAGATTGAAAGCTTTAAATTCACCTTCAGGAAAAGAAAGAGAATTTGAACCTCATCATAAATCACTTTTAACACAAATCATGACAGATAATTGGCATAATAGACAAATTGATAGTTTAGTAAGTACTAACAAAATTACAAATATAACATATAAAAACAAAGAAAACGACTTTGAAAAAGATGACTTAAAAAACAAGGATTTTAGGCCACTTGTGACAGACAAGAGAGACTGTATAGAAATAGTGCAACAAAATACTGACACAAAAAAACAAGATAAGAAAGTTGACATAGTAATAGAAAGAACATGTATTAGTACTTTAGAAACAATGCAAAAAAAGAAACTAGATATAATGGATGAAGAGAAATAAGACAATGAAAAAAGAATAAAAAAGACATAGTAATAGATTTTAAAAGACATAATGCTAACACCTCAATAGAAACTCTATGTAAAGAGCTAAATATAGAAAGAGACATAGACCAAAACAAAGCAAAAGAAATAATGAAAAGAAAGAATAGTGAAAAACTAGAAACAAAAGAAGAAGTAGGGAAAGTCATAAGCAAGGACATGATAAAAGAAAATAGTGCTTTTAAAGAATCCCCACGTAGGAAGCTAGAAGTAGAAGAAGAAAAAGAAAGATTAAAAGACATAGTCAACAATAGAAGAAAAAAATCAAAATAGTTCCAATAGTGATAGTGTAGTAAAAGAAAAAGTAGTCAACAATGGATGGAAAATTGATAATAACGATAGTTTAAAAGAAAAAATTGATGAAAGACTAAAAGTAATTGAAAGATCCATCATAATATATACCCAAAATGATAGTGTGGCAAAATTAACTAAAAAAATGGAAATTCTAAATTCACCTTTAGATATGGACTGAAAAAGAGATATAGCAGTCTTAAATACTACTGAGTCATCAGATAATGAGAAAACTAATAGGCATATTAAAAATATAATTTGTAATAAATGTAAAGAATATGGACACACAAAAAAACAATGTGATAGACATAATAAAATTGTTAAACAAATCAGTAAATTAGTTGAAAAAGATATACTAAATGAATTAATGGAAATATTTAATGTGAGTCAGAAAGAGATAGACCAAGTTCAGAGAAAGAAAGAACTAAAATCAACTAACCCACTTAAAGTCAATAAAAGAAAAAGAAAACAAAAAGACATATTAATGAAATTGATGGATAATCTACCTGATCACCTAAAAGATAAAAAAGATTATTTACTAAAATTGAAGGATTCTATAGCCATATATATTACTTGTATTAAGTGTAGGAAAAAAGGACACCATGTTACGAAATGTAGAAAGAAAGAAAAAGCAAAGAAAGAAAAAGACAAGAAAGAAGAAATAAAGAAGAAACAAGATAGATTAGCTATAGATATAAAGCCTGCAACTCTACAAGACTTAATGACAGATGCTAAAATGATAAAACAAGAAATTAAAGAAGATAATTCCACAGAATTAAATGAACAAAATATTACAGAAATAATTTTGAAAGCATGTTCTAAATCTATGATAGAACCCCCTTCTTTAAATATTATTGATAATAACAACAATAAACAGAAAATTTTGAGTTTAATTGACAGAGTAATTTTTCAAAAATAGCATACGAAAATCACTTTAGTAATCAATAGAGAATTCTCTTTGACAGAGATTGCTTTTATAGACTCAGGCACTGACATGAACTGTATCCAAAAAGGAATAATATCTTTAAAGTATTGTGAAAACTCCTCAAAAAGATTAACTCAGGCTAACAGAGAAAAGATAATAATTAATTATAAAATACCTAATATCCACATATGTATTTTTCTAATAATAATAATAATAATAATAATAATAATAATAATAATAATGCAATCATTTATAAAAATGGAACTCGATGGTTTTTTTTTTTTTTTTTTTTTTGTGTCTATGTTTTTGTGTGTCTTTGATGCGTGCGCTTGCTGCTAGTTAAAGACAAAATTATTTTGTTATAACTTTTAAAAGGCCAGGTTGTTTGTTTTGGGCAAAATTAGTTGATTGAGCTTAATTATTTTTAGCTATGCTATTTGTTATTTTTGTTGTTGGACTAATTTTTTGGGGCTAGTTAATTTTGTTCTAGATTTTAGATCTATAACTTTTTTATGCCTTTAAAAGGATCAATAATTTTGTTAAGGGAGACTAAGTGTAATTTTATTGAACCAAATTGCTAAAGTTTGTACATAAGTAACTATATATTAGTATTTTTTTTTTTAAATTGAAGGGGGGGGGGGGGGGGTCATTGCCCCCCAAGCCCAAGCATAGTTCTGTCCATGAACATATATATAAGAGACGCATAAGTTTCAAAATTTTCAAGTTCTAAGTAATTATTAGTATAAAATAACTTGACTATTTTCTCCTATATTTTTTAAATTAAATAATTACTAAGAATCTCTTAAATTTCTATTAAGTTATTAGAATTTAAGAATGTCATGATTGAATCTAATTATTTTTGTTTTTGTTTTATAATTGTAGCTACTAAAAAGAGTATTAAATATATTTGGCTAAATGTATATTATAACTAGTGTTCTTTCATATATCATAAAAAAAAACTCTAAAAATGCTATAGGTATATAATATTTAGAATTATTTTTCTTAAAAAAAACATTTAAATAAAATAACAATAACATAAACTTAACAAGAAAATAATTTTGTTTAAGGTAAATAATATTCTCCTACTGAATTTTGATTCTTAAACTTCCTTGCTTCTCATATGAAAAAAAAAAAAAAAAAAAGCTATAAGGAATAGAGTTGAGTAAAATCAATTTGAAATTGAACATATGTTATTTTTAGACATAGACACAACAATCAAATCACAAACATATTTATAATTACCACAATGCACAATTGAAAGATGGTTTGTGGGAAGGGACAACCTTAATTCAACACAAACATGATATTATCTTTAGGGGTGTCCACCCACTCGTTAGAACAAACCGGAACCGACCCACCAGTGACCGATTTGAGAACTTCAACAGTTGGAGGAAGGTTCCAAACCCCAAAAACCAACTTTTGAGGGTCGGTTGGCGAGTTTTCTCCCCTTAAACCTGCCTATCCTGACCTGACCATGAAACTTACCAAAATTTGACAATTCCAAGCATTTTTCAGTGAGTTTTTTTTTTTTTTTGTCAAAATCCTTCAGATCTGACAAGATTTATGTCAGACTGACATATGGACACCACGCTTTTCATAATCACATTTTATGACGAGTAAGTATCAATTACTAAATTTGAAATTATGGCCAAATTTTATATTGAAATGAATCTGAAAATGAAGTTTTAAATTAAATTAAGAGAGAGATAAATCAGTTGGAGGCAACTTTTGTAATAGAATATGGGGCAAACACAATTAAAAAAAAAAATAATTACTATACTTTGGGTTGCTTGGCATAATTCTACATTACTATGCATTTGTACTTGAAAAAAAATTCATCTCCTTGAATACCCAATGAAATTTGCGAGTTTATATAAATGAAATAAACAAATTGAAAGCTAAAGTAGCTCAATACAAAAATTTTAACCCAACAATTGATACAAACTACATTTTAACAACATAGTAAAAAATTAAATGGAAAAGTAATTGGCTTGCATTCTTACCAATAAGTGCACCAGATATCACAAAAATTAACACGTAGATTGAAGTTACAACAGGAAAGTAAAGTTAGAAAATTATCCAATAAGGCACATTGCCAAGCTCGTGCATTATCATCAAGATTCTCAGTTTATTTTGCTTCTCATAAACCAATGATTTCAAAGCAACCTACATTATTAAGAACAAATGGCTTTAAAATAGAAGAAGAAAATGAAGAACAAGTCTTGGGTCCAATTTTCTTCAATTGCAAATATGTGAGGGTAAACGCTATTAGCTTCTTCCACTTACCATGTACTAAATATAGTTCTTAACATTATATAACATTTTTTTTCATGTTCAAGTATACTGACAGGTTCAGGTTGGGTTGAGGTTAAAGTATTCTAGAGATTAGTTTGCAAAAAGGAATAAGGAAAATGAGAATACCAATCCCAAAAGCTAACCAATGTTATTCTATAAAATAGTTTGTGATAAGAAAAATGGGACCCTTGCTACTTAAGTTTATATCACAAACAAGTTTTTCTAATTTGTAGAGTGGTCCACAGACTCCACACTACAGAGTCAATTATTTGCCGAGTGTAAGGGTGTAAGATGAGAATCTTCATACAAACTCATTAAACAAAAAATTAAGGTTAAACTCAAACTAAAAAAAAGAACCAAACGCAACCCTAAATCATTTTAGCATCACTGAAATGTCAAAGTTCCCAAACCAATAAATGTCGGTGTAGATACGTGCACTATGGTACATGCAGCCTGCTGCATCATGCATGAGCAACATGCAACGTCACTACTCACTCACAATGGCCAAAATGGCCAAATACCACAATTTTCAAAAATATTTAGCATAAAAGCACTGTTTCGGAAATAAATGGGAATGTACCACTTTTCTAGAACTCGAGCTTCAGAAACTCGAGTTCAAGCTCGAGTTCCTCATCAATTCCACCACCGTGGCGGTGCTGAGCTGGAATTTGTGTGATAAAAAAAATAATGTGGTACTCGAGCTTGGTAAACTCGAGTTCCATGCAACACAGTACTCGAGTATACTAGGCTCAAGTACCTATTATAAATAAAATTATGTTTATGTTTATTTCTACAATACTCGAGCAAATTTTATTAATGTAAAAGTAGATTTTATCAATGCAGAAAAATAGATTCGATTATTATGAAATTCAAACATAAAAATAGCATTCAGATTTGGCGTTTTAATTTAGAAAACACGATTTCACTAGGTGTTTATGAGAAAACAGTGAACAATTTTTTAAATAGTGAATAGAAAATAATTTACGCAAAAAAGATAGTGAACAATTTTTTAAATAATGCTGAACAGAAAATAATTTTATGCAAAATTGTAGAAATAGTTTATGCAGAAAACGGTGAACAATTTTTATGATAAAACAATGAACAGTTTTAATTAATGTAGAAATTAATTCATATTTTGAAATTAAAATATCTAAACTTTACAATGCTTCTATTTATATAAATAAAAATATAAAAAAGCTACTTATTTTTATCTTTATGTTTATGTTTATGTTTATTCGTCGATTATAAAAAAAAAAAAAAAAGTTATAAGGAACTCGAGTTTACTAAACTCGAGTTCCTTACAAGTTACTCGAGCTTAGTGAGCTCGAGTACCGTAGAAATAAGCATAAACATAATTTTATTTATAATAAGTACTCGAGCCTAGTATACTCGAGTACTGTGTTGCATGGAACTCAAGTTTACCAAGCTCGAGTACCACATTATTTTTTTTAATTGCACAAATTCCAGCTCAGCACCGCCACGGTAGCGGAACTGATGAAGAACTCGAGTTTTTTAAACTCGAGTACCATTTGGAACTCGAGTTCTAGAAAAGTGGTACATTCCCATTTATTTCCGAAACAGTGCTTTTTTGCTAAAATTTTTTGAAAATTGTGGTATTTGGCCATTTTGGCCTACTCACAAGGGTATTATCAGAATTGCTTATTATATAGTTTAGATAGCCCTGGCATATATACCTCAGTGCTATGCACTGTGCTTTAATTGATTAATTCTAATGCTTTTATACAATTATACTACTAAGACATATGAGTTAATATAAAACAAAATAAAAGCTAGTAATTTTGAGATTTTTTTATTAAGACACATTATTATACAATGTTAATTTAATTTTTAAAGCCATCATTACTAGCCATAAGGGATTGTGCTCTTATATATAGACAAGAACCAAATCGATCTAGAAAAGCCAACTTCACGGAAACAAATGCCTTCACAGAGCTGTTGAGGACCAAAACCTGTAAGTAAATTGAACAAGCAATAGAATACTATCACATTAGTAGGAACACTATATTAAAAGACTTGTAAGAAAAATGTGAAATTTAAGACCCAAAAAAATAAGAGTTTTCTTATTGTTGCAATCAACACAGCCCAAGTTCCAAGATTGGTTGCACTAAGATTATAATTATGGCCCACACCAATAAGAGGCATTGCCAGATTAAGCTGTGAATTCACTATTGAGGTTGCCAACACATAATGACCAAAAATAAAATAAGACAGCAAGATAAAGGGAGAAAAATTGCAATAGACATTTCAAACCCTAACTTCGCAAGACTGGAAATTATAATCCTTCTCGAAAATGGAACCTAGAAAATTCAGTCACAAACACAAGTATTAGACAGAATTTAAAACAAAAAAAATGTATTCTTAAAATTCTTACGCTTGAAGGAAAGGGAAAAAAAAGGGAAGAAAAAGAGGGCTTATTGCCAAATCATACTCAGCTGCTTAAGATGTGAAGCACCAAAAAATAAAAATCTCAATGTGACAATCCAAACTGGAAATAGAATGGCTAACAAAATATTACCAGGTTCCACTGGAAGCAAGAAAACATCAATAGAAACAAGACAGGAAGACAGATGTACATGTGCTACATGAAAGCTCAAACCCTTCATGGTGCCTGCATTGACCTACTACATGAGCATACAGAAAAACACACAATTCCAGCTACATAGTTTAAGACATCTTTAAATTATAAGATTTATTTTAAGGAAAGAACAAAAAAAAAAAAAAAAAAAAAAAAAAGTGCAAGACTCTCAAAAGCATGTTTCACCGAGAAGCAACAAAACAAAATCAACCCTAGCAAAACTAATGCAAATGCAACACCATTTTAATTAAATAAAACCTGACTCTGCAAATTGGGAAGACATCCAATCTCCAGTAATAAAAATGTGGATTAAAATAATAAACTCATTATTATTATGATCATTTTCAAAAAGAATACAAAGAAAGAAAAGAAAATATATAAATAGAAAACCAAAAACCTCTAAAGGGTCAACCAAGTATTTAAGCAAGTAATAGGATCAAAAGCAAAAACTAAAACACAGCAGCAATAGAAGCCTGTTATCAACCTAATTGAAATCCAACAAATTTATTTTCTTACTCACACATCATATCTTACACTAATACTTAAAACTTCAAATTGTAGGAAAAGAAAATAATGAAATCAAGACATAAAGAGAGGTTATTGCTGGAGGTCCCCATCAAACTTTGTCACCCAAGTTGATATACAACATGAACCTTTTTAAACACAAGATTTGGGGTAACGGAGCCATAAGCACCAAAATATTCCCCCACACAGTCTACCTGTACAAACCACAGCCATAGAAGTTTTGATGGCATCTGCTCACTCATTTTCTCTGACTTGGAAATCAATCAGCAGAAATATATACAAATTTTATGAATAATGATGCAAAATTTAAATACATAAATTAAAAGCATTTAATTCACAGAATGCCCAACTAATGCCAATTGCAGGACAAACCAATAACCAGAATATATAATTCTTCCTTGGAAACAACAGTATTGGCGTAAATCTACTTGCCCCACACAAAGAAGAGGAATAACCCCATTCAAATAAGATAGGAGCTTGCAAAAAAGAAACAAAAGAATTGTGGGAACCAGAAATATACTTGTCACAAAACTACAAAATAAACATCACCAGCTTTTAAAGAAGTCATGCTTGGAGATGGATAGCATCTATTCAATCACATCCTATGACTAGTAAATAAATCAATAACATGCTAATTTTCAAATTATGATGCAAATCCAAAGACACAAGTCAAAATCATTTAATTCCTAGAAAGCCCAATAGTGCAAAGCATAATTGATATTATTCTACCCTAGCAACCATAGTTGGGTCACAATCACCACCATCAATCTACTTGTATTCCAATAATAGGCATTACTGCATTTGAACAAGAGATGACTTTTTCAAGACAGAGTAACCAAAAATTAAACAAGATTGCAGTACAAAGGGAAAAGAATACAATGAAACTTCAAACCATCACCGAATGAGACTAGAATTGTAGGAGAGAATAATGAAAGTGGGAGGAAAAGAAATCTTATAGCCAAATCAAACTCCACCACTTCAGCATCCAAGCACCAAAAATAAAATCTGCTTCCTGAGATTTAGAGCACTTACAAGACAAATGCCTTCCTTTCCTGAGATCGCATGTAGGGATAGAGATTTTAACATACACCCCAAATTGCAGCAGTTACCAAAAAAAAATAGAACTACTCTTCTCTACCAGACAAATGCCTTCCTTTCCTGAGATTTAGAGCACCAATGTTTAAAGAATGCAACTCATACAAATGTGACTGCCCATTGATGAGTGCCAAAAAGCATAAGGTTATAGTGCAAAAGGACCAAATTGATGATCTTAAGTTAACAAAGTACATGGCAATCAAAAAAGGATCCAGCAACAGTCTACCTGCCCACTAACTTTCTACAACCTTGCCAAGCATCCTGGGTAAGAACGTGCAAAACCTGCTCCAAGCACGCTGCTTGAAACACCTACAAAAGTAGATGATGCAGATCCAAAGAACAAATTCAAACAGATGAGAATATAGTGATTAATACCATTTTAAGCCCAAAAAAGCACCAGGATGTCAAATAATGTATGCAAGATAGAGTAAGGTAGCTAATATGGACAAGCTCCAATAAATCTTCTGAGTTGTCTCTACAAGATAAAAAATAATCCATTTTGTATAATGAAAAAAAAAAAGAAAAAAAGACAATCGAATCACAAAATTTATAGAACATGGCACATAATGGTGCTTCAGAATGCATAACCACATATGAGGTTAAAAGACAACAGAAATAACACTAACAGAAGATACTGTACCATAAATGGGTAAGGAAAAAGTCTCTTGCTAAATACTAAAACTAACCAAAGCACCACTGTGCAAGACCTGATCCTACATCACCAAAACCATCTTTCAAAAGACTAACTACAAAATTATGCCTTCAGTGGACCTGGGGATCAATGAAGGATAAGTGCTACTTTCACAAAAACATATTGCAAGAATCAGAAATAACCAATGAAGTACATGAAACCAAGAATTACAGCATAACTATCATCACATCATGCTTAGCCACCAAAAGAAGCCTCAATTTAGGAATTCTACAAAAATTAACAAAAACTAGGATGTTCATTCCTGAGCCAGAATTTAAGGAGTAGACATTTTGCGTGATAAATACTTCCAAGGAATTGTTAATTTTTCAAACCAAATGTCCATGATCCACTCATTTGCAATATAGCAAAACTTCGACATAAAATTTTGATAATAATTACATATAGTCATATACTGCATACTGCATTTAAAAATAATATATTAAAGGAAGCATAAAAGAAGGAAGAGCAACGCCGTGGCATAAAACAGATAAAAAGAACTCAGACAAAAGAAATATCTTTCACATGAACAAAATAGAACGATCTAATGACCAAAAACATTACTATCGGTTAATATGGTAGAACCTAAAAGGCATCTGAAAATAGCAAAAGAAATGGACTGTGTGATTATGGCTTTTTAATGGAACTCAATCTCCATGATCTAAGAGTCAATAATTCTCTACATTTTTAGCTTTCCTATGTGAAAGTCTCAATCTGTCAAGTCATGTGCAAAATTTAGATTGTTTGGGCAAAATCCTACTTCGGCCAGACCAACGCTGGATGATGGCCTTTTTATGTAACTTTTGGTTTTGTAAGAAGTTAGTGTCATCTACAGAGGTTTGTAAACACTTGTTGCAGAAGAGTTTCCCCTGCTGTAGACAGATCAAGATTAAAATAATCAACATTGTACACACGAAACAACAAAATGGACATTAACAGCTTATACAGAAACAAGTCAATCAATGCTCAAACCATGATGCAATTCTAGAAACATAAGTTCGATCCATGTTGTTCCAAAAAAGCCCAACTCATGCAACTAATAACAGGACAAATCAAAAACCTGTATTATTATTCTCTCCTAATGATGGTTACATATTTCGTTAATTTACCTGTCCCACAACAATAAGAGGCATTTCCATATTTGGATTTAGTGAGAACGAATTAAACAAGACAGGATAGAGGGAAAATAATTGCTAGGGAAATTTCAAACCCTCACCAGGTGGTACATTGAATTTATGGCTGTCCAGAAACCCAAAGCCCAAGAAAAGCAGCCCAAGTATTATAAAGTAACATAAAATGGGAGGAAAAGAAAGCCTGTAGCCAAAGCAGACTCGATTTTTTAAGCTGAAAACCACCAAAATAATAATAAATAAAAATTCACGCATTCAGTAGAAAGATAATATGTGGCAAAACCAAATTAGATACGAAACTGCTGACATAAGATGACCAGACGGACACATCAACTTCCTGCACAAGCAAACTGAAAAATAGAGTATCAACTATACAGTTCAGGACAAGTCTACTCAAAAGCATGTTTCATTGGGAAGCAACAAAAACAAATCAACCTTGGGTAAAACACCAGAATCAAATGCTCCACCCCTGGAATTAAATAAACCGTGATAATGCAGCCTGGGAAGCACAAAATCCAAGCTTGAAAAATAAAAATCTAAATTTGAAAATAAGGGCCATTATTTTAGGAAAAAATGATTACAAAGAAAGAAAAAAAAAAAAAATATATATATATATATATATGTGTATATATATAAATAAGAGAAAATCAACAACCCCCAAAAGGTCAAGCAACTGGTTAAGTAAGAAAAAATATCAAAAGTTTAATCTAAAACAAAGAGGCACAAAAGGTTATGATTAATAACTATGCTCAGTATTAATCTCTTTTTTTTTTTTCAAAAAAATATAAATTTTTTTATGTCATAATAGTGGTAAACCTCGCTCATAAATATCTTAATCCTAAACTTAAACCTTCAAATTTTAGAAGAGTATTAAAATCAAGAGATAAAGAGAGCTTATTGCCTTTGGTCCCTAACAAACTTCATCGCCCAAATAGAGTACTACATCGATTTACAGAAGTCAATTTTGCTGCAACAAATGCCCTGAAAAGCAACCAAGCACCAAAATCTATAATATAAATTGAACAAGTAGTTCACATTTGGGTGAATAGTGTTAAAAGACTTCAGAGAAATCAAAACAAGGGAAGAGTTTGCCTATTGTTGCAGTTAACACAGCACATACTCTTGCTCAAGTACAAAAAACGCCAAAACACAATTTCCCCTCCTGCAGACATATCGTTATTAAAAATATTAAACATCATCCTCACAAAACTACAAAAAAAACATTGGCAGCTTATAATCTTTGTCTTCATGCTATTCTCGATTGGTCATGTGCTCTTCTCACACAGTCGTGGAGTAGCCATCATGAAGTACTTGTCTCAAATAAGAGTGGAAGATCTCCTTGGAGACTTCCACTAGGGTGGAGCGGCTTATATACCAAATCTATCTTTCATGGTTCAAATTTAACCATGCAACAAGATAATTGAGAAAAATAACAAAAAGCATGATCAAAATCCCAGGTCATTCAATGAATAAGAATTCAAAAATGCCGTTTTTTTTTTTTGATAAGTAAGAACTTAATAATGAGTCATCCGAGTATACAGGAAGTATACAGCCGGAGACCAACATAATCAAATACATAAATTACAAACATCCATCAAATCATAGACCGAATAAATAGAATGACTTCCTATGATAGACATCCAATCCAATAGAGTTTTAAAGAAGAAAAGTTTTTAACTGGCTATAGTCCTTTCAGAATCTTCAAAACACCGGTTGTTTCTCTCCTGCCAAATGCACCGCATCAAACAATGTTAATGAGAGACAGCCATCCAAATAACACCATTACGATGATGACCAAAATTTCCTTGCTAACAAGCAAGGAGCTCAGCTACAATCTTTGGCATCGCCCAGTGGATACCAAACAACGTGAACACCATAGACCACAATTCATAAATAATAGGACAATGTAGTAAAAGATGGTCTACCGATTCTCCATTACTTTTGCACATATAACACCAATCTAGAATCAACACCTTCTTCTTACGTAAATTATCAATAGTCAAGATCATTTCTAAAGCTGCAGTCCAAACAAAAATTGCAACTCTAGAGGGAACCTTTTGCTTCCAAATACTTCTCCAAGGGAAGGATTGAGTACATACACCCAGCAAAGCCTAATAGTAACTACTTACCTCAAAACCCTTGCTCTTAGCAGGTGTCCAACACATTTTATCCTCACCAATACCTCTCAATGAGACTCCATATATAACATTCCAAAAAACAGACAGAGAATCTGATTCCCTATCATGAATATCTCACAGGAATTCTAGGTCCTAAAAAAGAACCCCATTAGGAAACTGCATGAGATCAGCCACATAAGCCTCTTTATCATTACTGATTCTGAATAAATCTAGAAAACACATACTCAAAGGATTATCCCCACACCAAACATCATGCCAAAATTTCACTTTAGTCCTATCTCCAATCTAAAACTGAATGTAGCGAGAAAAAGTAGACCAACCAGTACTGATAGTTTTCCATAAGCTCACCCCATTGGAGCCTGGAACCAAATTAGAGCACCAATCTCCCTCCTCAGCTCCATATTTAGCCCTTATAACCCTTCTCCATAGCGCTTCTCTCTCATACCCAAATCTCCACAACCATTTTCCCAATAGTGCTTCATCAAAGTATCTCAAGTTTCGAATTGCTAGACCCCCAGACTGGATAAGAGAGCATATCTTGGACCAATTCACTAAATGACGTTTAGAATCATCTCCCAGACTACCCCAAAGAAAATTTTGTTGAAGTTGTTCTATACGATATGCTATATCTGCTGGAATTGGAAAAAGGGAAAGGAGATAAGTAGGTAAATTAGATAAAGTACTTTTTATGAGAGTAAGTCTCCCCTCTTTGGATAAATACAATCTTTTCCATCCTGCTAACCTCCTTTCTACCTTCTCAATGATGGGATTTCAAAATGCTCTATCTTTCCATTTTGCACCCAATGGAAGGCCTAGACATTTCATAGGAAGTGAGCCCTGCTTACAACCGAACGCATCTACTAGCATCTCAAAATTTGGAACCACTTCTACAGGAACTAGTTCAGACTTATCCAAATTAATCTTCAAACCCGATACAATTTCAAACCATGACAAAATCAAGCGCAAAAACAGCATCTGGTTGATATCAGCATCGCACATAACCAATGTATCATCTGCAAAGAGAAGATGAGATACTTGTAAGTGGTCACCTGTGGAGGTACCCACTCTAAATCCGAACAATCGACCTTCCGTCACTGCCTTATCCATCATTTTGCTAACTACCTCCATAACAACAACAAATAATAATGAAGACAAAGGATCACCTTGTCGTAAGCCTCTATAATTCTCAAAGAAACCACATAGAGCTCCATTAATCAAAATTGAGAATTTGACAGTAGATATACAGTAAAAAATCCATTTTCTCTACTTTTCCTAGAACCCAAGCATACATTAGGAAACCCCAATTCACATGATCATAAGCCTTCTCCACATCCAACTTGCATAACACCCCCGACATTCCTGATCTCAGCCTACTATCCAAACATTCATTTGCAATGAGACATGAGTCTAAAATCTGCCTATTCTTAACGAAAGCATTTTGAGACTCCGAAATAACATCCCCGATCACCTCTTTCAACCTATTAGCCAATACTTTAGCAATAATTTTGTAAACCCCCCCTATTAGACTAATAGGCCGAAAATCTTTCACCTCTACTGCATCTGAATTTTTGGGAATCAAAGAGATAAAGGTTGCATTTAAAATTTTCTCGAACTGACCTCTCTCAAAAAAACCTTGAAAAATCTCCATGAGATCTGATTTGATAACATCCTAGCAAGCTTGGAAAAAAGCCATAGGGAAGCCATCTGGGCCAGGAGCTTTATCCCCCTCAAAGTCTCTAACTTCTCAAATGAAGAAGAAAATTTAAATCTATCTGCTCCTTTATGAATCCAATGCCAAGAAATGCATTGCAGGCTGAAGAAATTATTATAAAAAAATAAAAAATAAAAACACAAGCAAAAACAATATCCTTCAATTTTAAGGATTAGAATAATGAATCAAAAGAGAATAGAGGTTTCAAACGAGAATGACTGGATTGATGATTTCAAGTCCTAACAAGTTCCAACAAGTGCAAGTAAGAGGTAATAGAAAAAGGGAACAGGATGAACAAGCCAAGTAGTTCTCTAATTAGTTTAAACCATGCAAACACAGCATAAAGTACACCCTGTTTCTTTCAAAAAGTGAATTTAAATATTTTGTGTCATAATTACCAAACCAACAAACAATAAGGGAAAAGAAAAGTTTACATATTTGTGCTCGAGAGAACAAAATTGAACTAGAAAGACCGACTTTACAGCAACAGAAGCCTGAAAAATGCTCCCAAGGACCAAATCTATAACATAAGTCGAGCAAGTTATAGGATGAAGTTTGAGGAAACGGTATATTAAAAGACTCATAAGGAAAATATAAGATCAGGAGAAAAAGATAACAGTTTTCTTATCTTTGCTGTCAACAAAGCCAAAGTACGAGAGAAATTTACAATTTCCCCTAAAATAGACATATCAAGACTAAAATTGTCTTTCTCCTCACCAACATACAAAGAGTTGCAGGAACTATATAAGTGTTCATCACAAAAGCTATGCTACTAAGTGCTAAAATATGATATGAATCCAGAATAGCAAGAGCCTCAGACTAATGACAAACATTGGTTGAACATGGTCAACATCTGCTTAATTACTTTCCATGGCTAGGAATTCAAAAAGCAACAATCCAAGTTCAAATGAATCAGTGACACAAACAGCAATATTAATAGCCTAACATATATGTCATCACAAAGGGATAAAGAAACAATCTGTGTGTTTACATTATTCCAACTAAGATACTCACCCGGCAACCATTCTCTGGTCACAAGCTCTATCTGATTACTGCTCCAAACAAGTGCACAGCCAAATTAAAATCCAAACTGGATATGGGGTTGCCAATACAAGATGAAAAAGTGGCACAAAAAGAGCAAGAAAATAAAAAAGAATGTACAAGCATGTATGAAGTACAAACCCATGGTGCAGGCATTGATTTCCAGCAAGAGCAAACTGAAAATACAAACAATCCAAGCTCCAATTTAGACAAAAACAAATTGCAAGAAGAAGGAAGAGTAATACAGGAAAGGATGTATGATTGAGAAGCAAGAAAAAATAAAATCAGCCTAATTTAAAAACCCGGAATTGCATCACATTGCACAAGGCTGCAGGAATTATATGAAACCAAAAAATGTAGCCTGACAAATCATAGACAATCCAAGCTTCTATTATAAAAGTATAAATTAAAAGATAAGCAACTATCTGTTTAAAAATAAACAAGTGATTAAGGAGCAAGAAAGAACACAGAGAAGACAATATCAATGAATAAGCTCAACCAAGGCAAAAAAATTTCAAACATCAGACTTTTATGTAGATTTACAATTCCTTGAATTTGATATAGGCATATAGGTTTCTCACAGAAATCAGGACATAAAGCGTTGTAAGGCATCCACTACTTCATTTACACACTCTATGAAGATGATTCATATATAGCATAAACATTAGCAGTATAGCAAATGGCCAACCTAGCGCACCATATAGTAAGCCTGCTACCAAACTCCACTCTCCCCCAAACCAACAGAAACAAATTCCACGAAAGGTCACATATCTACAGTTCTGTAGGCTATAAATGAAACTGCTACACTAAGATCAAGCTGCCAACACAGGATGACCAAGTTGCATTAAAAGCAGAAACTAACAACAAAATCAAGACTCTGAGACAGACAGAGAGGGGACTCTCTCATACGTGCTAACTCCCAGAGACCCCTAGTTTTTGGCAGGAATAGTTCCACCCTTTGTTGCCCCTCAGTAGAGTGAGTCTACTTAGTGAACTGGTAGGACACAGGGATTGATTGATCAATATGAATCTCGAGAGTAGATGGTTGACTGCCGCCCCCTTGTCCTGGGGGCTCTTTGGCCGGGGAGGGGCTTGCTATCATAACCTTTTCTCCCAGTGTATGTGAAAAAAAAAAGGGTGACGAACCCATTTTTGTTCGGTCATAGGTTGGTTAAGACAAATTTCCAAGACTACAAGAAAGTGCACAGATTCAATGGTGATGAAATTGATTTCCTCCAAGAGCAGACTGAAAATACACACAATCCAACCTACAATTCAGGACAAGTTTAAATTACAAGAATATAAAAAAGCTTCTAAAAAAAATTAGATGGAAAAAAAAGGGTGGGGGGACTACTCAACACCGTGTATGATTGGGAAGCAACAAAATCAAATCAACGTTAGTTAAAAGGAACCAGCAACAGTATACCTGCCCACTTGTCTTTCTATGATTAGGAAATCAATCAGAAACAGTCTAAGCTTACAAAATATTATGCAAATCACTACAGTTTAAAGCAAAAACTTGAATATACTCCCTCAGCAATCATATTTAAGTTGCAATCTCTGTTCACCTACCTGCCCCACACAAATAAAAGGCATTTTAACATACAAATTAGATATGAGCTTGCCAACAGAGTGACTAAAAATCAAACAAAAAAGCAAGACAAAAGGACAAGAATAGCACTGAGATTTTCAAACCCTCATTGAATAAGACTGGAATTTATGACTGTCCAAGAAACCAAAGCCCAAGAAAAGCAGTTAAAGGCCCAAGTATTAGAAAGACTTAAAACAAGAGAAAAACTTACAGTTCTTATGATTGCAAGAGTAAATAATGAAAGAAAGGGGAAAAGAGAGCTCATCACCAAATCAGACTATGGTGCTTAAGCTGCAAGGCACCAAAATAAAAAAATCCCACTTCCTATATACTGACATTTAAGTGGTGATCCAAACTGGAAATGGAACTGCCAACACATGATAACTAGGTTCCCCAAAAAGCAAGAAAACATCAATAGAAACAAGAAAAGAATATAGATGTACAAGCACTAGATGAAAGCTCAAATCCTTGATGGCTCCGACATTGACTTTCCACCTGAGCAAATTGAAAATCATAGAATCACAGGTACATGGTTCAGGAAAACTTTAAATTATAAGATTTTTTTTTTTTTTTTGAAGGAATAAAAAGGAGGAAAGAAGAGGAAAACCAAATTAACCTCAGCCAGAGCACCATTACCCATGAAAGTAAATAAAGCCAGACATTGCAGCCTGAGAATACATCCAAGCTCCAATAATAGTAAACTGAAAATACGCAAAAGCTGAAGAGGTTGCACTAAGAGCAAGAAAATAACGATAATGTACAAGCATGTATGGCCAATCAAAAAAAAAAAAAAACATGTATGGCAGTGCAAACCAACGGTGCAGCATTGATCAAGAGCAAGTAGTTATGAGAAAAATTAGTGCTATATCCCCTCCTCCTTTTTTCTGGGATTGGGACCAGCTGAGAATAAGTAGGCACAAGCACAGGCGGCGTTAAATAAGCTTTATAGCTATAATCAAAAGTAAATATAAAATACAATAGAGACTAAGTGAAATCAAGAGACTAAGAGTAGAGTTTTAAATTTTAAGCCCATAATTACCAGCCAGACACCGATAAAGGAAAGGAAAGGAAAGGAAAGTTTACTTATTAATGCTCCTATAAGGAAACCATATCATTCGAGAGAAGTCTATGCAACATTAACCAAAATCTATAAAATAAATGGAACAAGGATTTGTATTATGTTCGAGGAAACAACATATTAGAAGACCTATAAGTCTAAAACCAAACATGAAATCAAGAGAATGAGGAGTTTTCTTATGGTTGCAATCAATCACATGGCCCAGACGCAAGAAAATTTGCTTAACACACTCTTTCCCAAATACAAAAAAGGCAGAATCACAATTCCCCCCGCAGACATATCAAGATTAAAATTATCGAACATTCTCAGTTCCAGCATAAAAAGAATAACGGGAATGAAGAAAGTACTTGTCACAAAACCACCAAAAAAAGAAAAATCACCAACTTATAAATAAGTCTAGCTTTGACATGGATGTCATCTGCTCGATCACTTTCAATGACCATGAAATCTATCGATAAGATTCTAATGTCATGAATTATGATGCAAATACAAAGACTCAAGTTAAAAACTTTTAATTCACATAAAGCCAAAATGCCAAACTATTCCCAATCACAGGACAAAGCAAAAACTTGTATTATTCTATCTCCACAACCAAATTTAGGTCACTATCACCATCAAGTAAGAGACGAGTTCCCACGTTTGAATAAGAGATGAGGTGTCCCACATGGAATGATCAAAACTAAACAAGACTGTTGTACAAAGGAAAAGAATTGCACTGGAAATTTCAAACTGTCACAGGCTGACACTAACAGGAGGAAACGAGATCTTATTGCAGAATCAGACTTCTGCCATAATTCCAAAAAAATTCTGCTTCCTGTAAACATGTAAGGATTGAGAATTAACACACTCCCAAATTGCAGAAGTTGACCAATTTTTTTTTTTTTTTTTAAATGAAGAACTCATCTCTACAAGATAAATACAAGAAAGTCGAAATCAGTTTTGCCTCCTGTAAACAATCAAAATTAAATTATCAACATTGTGCTCATAAAACCACAAAGAGAGCACCACTAGCTTATAAAGACACATTACTCAGTGCCCAAATAATAGAGAGTCCAGAATAACAAAGACTGAAGACTAACAACTTGGTTCGATATTGATAGGTTCTGCCCACTCACTGTCTATGATGAGGAAATCAATCGGCAATAACCTAGGATTACAAATTATGATGCAAGTTCTCCATGTAATTCCCAAAAAGCCCAACTCATAAGACAGCATAAGCCTATACTTTAAAAGCATTTAAATAGTAGACATGTTTAAAGCAAGTTACTGTTATCTTACATGTCTACTGTAAATGCACAAATTACAGATGGGGCTTATAGGAGAGGTGGACTCTGGCCCAATAAGCAAAAAGCACCCTCACAATGAATTTGTAAGAGAGTGGGTTGAACTAACAAGGTTGAGAATGGGCTTGCTTCTGACCCAAGTATGGCGGTGACCAGTCTGATGAAGACGAAGTGTGGGGGGTGCTAGGCTCTGCTCGGCTATGTCCGGGGAGTGGTTCTTTGCTACTTCTTAAAGACTTCTCTTGATTCTTTATTCTCTTTCTGTTCTCTTCTTCTTAGTTTCTCCCGAAAGAGTGTTGCCCCCCTTTCTTCCCTTGCTCCCAGTTCTTTTTATAGGCCAATTCCCCTCACGTGTCAGTGGGTGGTTCCCTTTGGATACTTGTCCCGTCAAGGCCACTGTTCAGACGTCTATTCCTCATTAATGCGGCCATGATGTTAACTGCAGGGTCATAAATACGGTTGCAGTAGCCTTCTATAAAATATCTCCCTGTTGCCACCTGCTCCTTATGATCTATAAATATCAGGGGAGTCCTTTGCAATATCAGGGCCGGTGCTGGAACATTAGTCGGGGTCGTTCCTTTGATGATCCGAGCAGTAAGTTCTTCTCGGACAAGTCCTTATTTCTCCTTCATGTAGTTTCTATGACCGAGGGGGGGTTAGGCTAGTTATTTCCCTTATGACGGGGTGTCCTCGGATGGAGGGATCTCCTCGGGCAGGCCCACGGCCCATTATCTGATATCGGGCCTTTTACCCCTACATCTACCAAAAGACAATAAATCACCATATCAACCAAAGCTCCAAAAATCATAAGAGAATTTAATGACAGGCCCTGGAAAAGCAATCACAGGCCCAAATATTAGAAAGAATTATATCAAGAAGTTCTTCCCTATAATTCTAATGATTGTAGCAGACAAAAAATGAAAACAAGAGAAAAGATATCTTACTGCCAAATCAACTCCACTACTTAAAGCTGCCCAAAGAGGGGGTAATATCACTAAAAACAGAGAATAAGAACAGAAACAAGACACTAAGACAAATGCACAAGCACTAAATGAAAGTGCAATCCCTCGTGGTGAAGGCATTAATTTTCCATAAGAGCAAACTGAAAATATATGCATCCCAAAGCTACAATTCAGGACAAATATAAATTATAAAGTTATTTTTTAAAAGAGGAAAGAAAAAAAAGAAGCAACACTACTCAAAACACAAAATCATATGTATGATTGAAAATAGACAAAATCAAACTAGCCATCATTAAGGCACCACAAGTGAATTTGCATTACATCAGACCCAAACAAATGGATAAATCCAGATAATGGAAACAGACAATACACACAATCCAGTCTCAAAATTAAAAGAACACAAATGGAAATGTGTCCTTGGAAAAAGAAAGAGCAAAAGATAACAAGAATAAAGAGTCAACTAAGCAGTTAAAGAGGAAATCAATTTTATTTTTTAGTAAGTTAAAGAGGAAATTCTGTCAATCTAAAATGAAAAAGCAGAAAGGTAAAATTATAAATAAATAAAGTCAATATAAGCCTACAAAGTTACATATCACAAAATATATAAGCCTTTTAAATTATAATAAGGAGAAAAGCACCAATAAATTCTAGGGAAGGAATTACCTTGTTGAACTGTGTTAGCTGATTCTACAACTAAAAAATCACTTAGAAACAATCTAAGGTTACGAACTATGATGCAAACCTATCTGAACAAATTAGCTGCTTGGTAATCGTAACCTACGATGCAAGCCTTTCAAACTTCTATCCAAAGAACTATGATGCAAACCTAGAGACATAAGTTGGATCCATGTCATTCCTAGAAAGCCCAACTCATGCAAATCATGACAAGATAAAGCAAAACTCTGTATTATTTACCCTCGGCAACCATCCTAAGGTCAAGAACCTTTTTATTTACCTGTCCTATAACAATAAGAGGCATTACCATATTCAAAATTGAATGACCAAAATTTGAACAAGACAAAACAAAGGAACAAGAATTGCAAGGGAAATTTCAAACCCTTACTAGGTGAGACATTGAATTTATAGCAGTCCAAAAAACCAAAGCCTGTGAAAAGCAGTTATAGGTCCAAGAATTAGAAAGAATAAAAACAAACCAAAAAATGTATAGTTCTTATGATTGCAAGAGAGAATAATAACAGTTGAGTAAAAGATAGATTTTCAAGAAGAAGGGACAAGAATTTCAATAGAAGTTTCAAATCCTCACTCAGTGAACCTGGAATTTATAATCCTCCTAGGAAAGGCAGTCACAGACCCAAGCATAAGAAAGAAGTAAAACAAGAAAAATATACCCTTCAAACTCTTATCAATGTAGCAGGGATAAAAAAGGAGGAAAGGAAAGCTTATTGCCAAATCAGACTCCACTGCTTAACCTACAAAGAACCAAAATAAATGAATCCTGCTTCCTGCAGATACACAATAAGTTGCAAACCAAATTGGATATGGTGCTACCAGAGGATGACCAGATCCACTCAAAGCCAAAAGACATCAACAGGAACAAGACATGAAGACAGATGTAGAAAGCTTATACCCTTGGTGGCATAGGCATTGACTAGCTGCATGTGCAAACTGAAAAATTATCAATCCCAACTGCAAAGTACAGGATAACTTTAAATTACACGAACACTACTCAAAAGCATGCTTTATTGAGAAGCAACAAAACCAAATCAACCTTAGGTAAACTGGTAAAGCAGCACAGGCAAATGCACCACCCCTAGAATTGAATAAACCCAAATAACGCCTAAAAATCGAAAAACAAAGTAGGACAAGGGGACAAGAATTCCATTGGAAGTTTCAAACCCTCGTTGAGTGTGACTGGAATTTATAATACTCAAGGAAACCGAATCCTAAGAAATGCATACATGTCACAAGTATAAGAAAGAATTAGAACAAGTGGGAAAATATCCTTATAATTCATTTAATTGCAGGAGAGTAAAGAAAAAAGGGGGAAAGAGAAAGCTTATCGCCAAGCCAAACTCCACCACATAAGCTGCATGGCACCCAAAAAAAAAACCAGTGAGAATTTTTCACATGTACACAGAATTGCAATAGTTGCAAAAATGACTAGAATAACTCTTCCTTACAATTTAAATCTTATACTTCTTTGGCATTCAAAACAACCATGTTTGAAGCTGGCTGCTTTTATTTTATATGAATGCCCTCTTCCTTACACCTTACAAGGTAAATCTTATACTTCTTTGGCATTCAAAACAACCATGTTTGAAGCTGGCTGCCTTTATCTTATATGAATGCCCAATGATGATATTGATGACCTTAGGTTCTTAGAAGTAGTAAGAAGTGCAAGTAGGCAGCAGTAAAAAAAGGAACCAAGACAAAAATCCAGGGTAGTGCTGGGATCAGTTAAAACCGAACAAATGAAGCCTGAAAAAAACACAATGCAAGCACCACAATGTTAACTTAATTTTTGAACCCATAAGGGATTGTGCTCCTATATACAAGAACCAAATCTATCTAGAAAAGTCAACTTCACAGAAACAAATACCTTCACAGAGCTGTCGAGGACCAAAACCTAAAAGTAAATTGAACTAAGGAATAGAATACTATCACAGTAGTAGGAACACTATATTAAAGACTTATAAGCAAAATGTGAAATTTAAGACCGAAAAAAAAAAGAGTTTTCTTATTGTTGCAATCAACACGGCCCAAGTTCCAAGATTAGTCGCACTAAGATTATAATTATGGCCTACACCAATAAGAGGCATTGCCAGATTAAGCTGTGAATTCACTATTGAGGTTGCCAACACATAACGACCAAAAATAAAATAAGACAGCAAGATAAAGGGACAAGAATTGTAATAGACATTTCAAACCATCACTTCACAAGACTGGGAATTATAATCCTCCTTGAAAATGAAACCTAAGAAATTCAGTCACAAACCCAAGTATTAGAAAGAAATAGAACAACAAAAATGTATTTTTTAAAATTATGCTTGAAGGAAAGGAAAAAAAGGGAAGAAAAACAGAGCTTATTGCCAAATTATACTCAGCTGCTTAAGCTGTGAAGCACCAAAAAACAAAAATCTCGCTTCCTGCATACAGACAATGTGACAATCCAAACTAGAAATAGAACTGCTAACACAATATAACCAGGTTCCACTAGAAGCAAGAAAATATCAAAGAAATAAGACAGACGTACAGGTACTACAAGAAAGTTCAAACCCTTCGTGGGGCTTGCATTGACCTCCTACATGAGCAAACTGAAAAACACACAATTCCAGCTACTTAGTTTAGGACATCTTTAAATTATAAGATTTTTTTTTTTTCAAGAAACGAACAAAAAATAAAAATAATAATAAAGAGCAAGACTACTCAAAAGCATGTTTCACCGAGAAGCAACAAAACAAAATCAACTCTAGCAAAACTAACGCAAATGCAACACCACTTAAATTAAATAAAACCTGACACCACAGACTGGGAAGACATCCAATCTCCAGTAATAAAAGTGAGGATTAAAATAATAAAGAAATAAAATAAAAAATATAAACAGAAAACCAAAAACCTCTTAAGGGTCAAGCATGTAGTTAAGCAAGTAGTAGGAACAAAAGAAAAAACTAAAACACAGCAGCAATAGAAGCCTGTTCTCAGCCCAATGTAAATACAACAAATTTATTTTCTCATTCACACATCATAGCTTACACCAATACTTAAAACTTCAAATTTTAGGAAAAGAAAATAATGAAATCAAGACACAAAGAGAGCATATTGCCTGAGGTCCCCCATCAAACTTTGTTACCCAAATTGATTTACAACATGAAATTTTTTAAACACAAGATTTGGGGTAACAGAGCCATAAGCCCCAAAATATCCCCCCACACAGTCCACCTGAACAAACCACATCCATAGAAGTTTTGATGACATTTGCTCACTCATTTTCTCTGACTTGGAAATTAATCAGCAACATATACAAATTCTATGAATAAGGATGCAAAATTCAAAGACAAATTAAAATCATCTAATTCACAGAACGCCCAACTAATGCCAATTACAGGACAAACCAATAACCTGAATAATTCTTCCTTGGAAACAACAGTATTGGTGTAAATCTACCTGCCCCACACAGATAAGAGGAATAAACACATTCAAATAAGATAGGAGCTTGCAAAAATGAAACAAAGAATTATGGGAACCAGAAATGTACTTGTCACAAACTACAAAACAAACATCACCAGCTCTTAAAGAAGTCATGCTCGGAGATGGATGGCATCTGCTCAATCACATCCAATGACTAGTAAATAAATCAATAACATTCTAATTTTATATTATGATGCAAATCCAAATACACAAGTTAAAATCATTAAATTCCTAGAAAGCCCAATAGTGCAAAGCATAATTGATATTATTCTACCCCAGCAACCATAGTTGGGTCACGATCACCACCATCAACCTACCTGTATTCCAATAATAGGCATTACCGCATTTGAACAAGACATAACTTTTTCAAGACAGAATAACCAAAAATTAAACTAGATTGAAGTCCAAAGGGAAAAGAATACAATGAAAGTTCAAACCATCACCTAATGAGACTAGGATTGTAGGAGAAAATAATGAAAGTGGGAGGAAAAGAAATCTTATAGCCAAATCAAACTCCACCACTTCAGCAACCAAGCACCAAAAGACAGTCTGTTTCCTGTACGCATGTTAGGGTTGAGATTTTAACACTCTCTAAATTGCAGCAGTTACCAAAAAAACAAATAGAAATCCTCTACAAGACAAATACCTTCCTTTCCTGACATTTAGAGCACAAATGTTTAAAGAATGCAACTCAAACATGTGTGACTGCCCAGTGATGAGCTCCAAAAAGCATCAGGTTAGAGTGCAAAAAGACCAAATTGATGATCTTTACAAAGGATATGATAAATGCAAGTACCTGACAATCAAAAAAGGATCCATCAACAGTCTATCTGCCCACTAACTTTCTGCAACTCATACATATGTGACTGCCCAGTGATGAGCTCCAAAAAGCATAAGGTTAGAGTGCAAAAAGACAAAATTGAAGATCAAAATTTAACAAAGGATATGATAAATGCAAGTACATAACAATCAAAAAAGGATCCAACAGCAGTGTACCTGCCCACTAACTTTCTACAACCTTGCCAAGCACCCCGGGTAAGAACTTGCAAAACCTGCTTGATGCGGAAGACGCAAAAAGATTTTTATTTAGTATTATTTATGTTTGCGAGTCAATTGTATTTTTATATTTTAGGTCCTATTAGTTTATTTGGCTATTAGTATTTTAATTTGGAAGCAAGGTTATTTTTGTAATAAGGTAATTAGGGTTTCCTAGGCCAATTTGAACTAGGGTTTAGCAATCCTTTATAAGCAACCTATTGTACTCCTTGAGGAGAGAGTTGATATTTTGATGAATGAAAAAATGGCCGTTTGGTCATTCTTTGGTCCAGTGCTAACTCCAAGTCCACCCTAGGTGCTGACTCCTAGTGGTTTTTCCGCTTAGAGCTGACTCCAAGTCAAGCCTGGTGGTCATATCCATTTATTTTATTATTGTTTTTAGTTTTTGGCTGTCTTGCGTCACTGCTCCAAGAACACTGCTTGAAACACCAACAAAAGTAGACGATGCAGATCCAAAGAACAAATTCATACAGATGAAGATATAGCAATTAATACTATTGTAAGCCCAAAGGAGCACCAGGATGTCTAATAATGTATGCAAGATAGAGTAAGGTTGCTAATATGGACAAGCTCCAATAAAACTTCTAAGTTGTGTCTCTACAAGATAAAAGATAATCCATTTTGTATAATGAAAGGAAAAAAAAAAATACGACAATCAAATCACAAAATTTATAGAACATTGCACATAATGGTGCCTTAGAACATATGAGGTTAAAAGACAACAGAAAGAACACTAACAGAAGATACTGTACCACATAAATGGGTAAGGAAAAACTCTTGCAAAATACTAAAACTAACCAACGGGCCACTGTGCAAGACCTGATCCCACATCACCAAAACCATCTTTCAAAAGACTAACCACAAAATTGTACATTCAGTGGAACTGAGGATCAATGAAAGATAAGTGCATTTTGCAAGAATCAAAAATAACCAATGAAGTACATGACACCAAGAAGTAGAGCATAACTAGTACCACCTCAAGCCTAGCCAAAGAAAGAAGCCTCAATTTAAGAATTCTGCAAAAAAAAAAAAAAAAAAAACCAGGATGTTCATTCCTAAATCAAAATTAAAGGAGTAGACATTCTGCATGATAAATACTTTCCAATGAATTCTCAATTTTTCAAACCAAATTTCCATGATCCATTCATTTGCAATATAGCAAAACTATTAAAGGAAGCAAGAAAGAAGGACCACCAACGCTGTTGCATAAAACAGATAAAAAGAATTCAGACAAAAGAAATATCTTTCACATGAACACAATACAACTCTAAGGAACTAATAACCAAAAACATTACTATCAGTTAATATAGTAGAACCTACTCAGAAAATAGCAAAAGAAATGGACTGTGTGATTAGTACTTTTTAATGGAACTAAATCTCCATGATCTAAGAGTCAATAATTCTCTACATTTTTAGCTTTCCTATGTGAAAGACTCAAGCTGTCATGTGCAAAATTTAGATTGTTTGGGCAGAATCCTACTTTGGCCAGACCAACACTGGATATGGCCTTTTTTATGTATCTTTTGGTTTTGTAAGGAGCTAGTGTCATCTACACAGAGTTTTGTAAACACTTGTTGCAGAAGAGTTTCCACTACTGTAGACATATCAAGATTGATATAATCAACATTGTTCACACAAAACAACAAAATAGACATCAACAGCTTATAAAGAAACAAGTCAATCAGTGCTCAAACCATGATGCAATTCTAGAGACATAAGTTTGATCCATGTTGTTCCAAAAAAGCCCAACTCATGCAAATCATAACAGGATAAAGCAAAAACCTGTATTATTATTCTCTCATAATGATGGTTACATACTTCGTAAATTTACCTGTCCCACAACAATAAGAGGCATCACCATATTTGAATTGAGTGAGAAAAAATTAAACAAGACAGGACAGAGGAAAAATAATTGCTAGGGAAATTTCAAACTCTCTCCAGGTGTTACATTGAATTTAAGGCTATCCAGAAACCCAAAGCCTAAGAAAAACAGCCCAAGTATTATAGAGAATTTAAAAAGCCCAAAATTGTATAGTTCTAATGATCCCAAGAGAGAATGATGAGAAAAGAGAGCTTATCACTATATCAAACTCAGCAACTCCTACTAAGGACCCAAAAAGAAAATGCCAGTTCCTGTAGACTTATGAGGAATAGACTTTTAACATGCCCTAAGAATGACAGAACAAATAAAAAGAACTAGAACTAAAAAAATCAGACCCTAACCATCCCACCAAAAGTATATCAGTCACAAATTATCAACATTGCAATGGGATAGCCAAAGAAGATCAGAAAAAAGAAATAAATAAAAGAAGAAAACTGACCTCAAAGTGACATTTTGATTCTGATGATATTTATGCAATTTTGGCGAAGGAGCGGAGAGAGAGCAATTGGATATGCTTAAATTCCTTGCCATTGCCCTTGTCATGGGATTTCATAAACCACTTCCTTACCTGCACATCTATTTTCTTACTGTAATTACAACAAAACACGCAATGGGTCAAAATTGAAAACTCTAACTTTAGATTAATAACAACACAATTAAATCCTAACCCTCTGTTATTGTTGTTTGTTTTGTTTTGTTTTTTTATTTTTCTTTTTTAAGCAACCTATTTGTTGGTTTAAATAAATAAATTTAGTTCATATTTGTTAAAGCATTGTATTTGTGTTTTCTCTTACTTACCTAAAAATGCAATGATGTTTCAAATAAGGGGAAAAAGAATAAAATTATAAACCTTACTCACCATGTTTAAATTTTGTAGAGTCCGGAACACAAAACCAAGATTTTTCCTTACAATTTAGCATTTGAAGCACGATCTGAACTATAACACATGCAAGATACTGAGTTCAAAAACTAAGTGATTAAAAACGTATTAGAAATACTACAATGGCATGCTCATGATTATGTTTGCAAAGCTAGCAATGGCATTGACAAACTTAGAATTTTAGGAAGGAAAAAAAATCAGTATAAAAAGGAGAAACGTAAAAAGAAAAGAAGGGAAATTATGGCAAAAGCATACCAAAACATGTATGGGTTTCTAAGCTTAGCCTAATTTCAGTGGCCAGCCTATAAAAAGAGAGAGAGAGAGAGAGAGAGAGAGAGGAGGCAGATTAAGGTTTATCTGGGAAAAGAAAAGAAGAAGCATAGTAGCCTAACCTTTCACATCATAGTCTCCCTGGATACCATGGGTGGGATTTAGATTCTAGCATAGCTGAATCTGAAGAAACTGGTACTAGTATAGCTACACCAATTTGAGTGTAGCCCTATTCTTCTTGTCGTGATTGTAGTTGCTAAGCTTTGAAAGAAACAAGAGATATAGAGAGAAAGAGCATACTGTAAAAGTTAATTAGTGTAGTCTGGAAGCAAGTTAAAAAAATATTGAAGGAAATTGCAAATGGCAGACAGTTGAAAGGACTGTAATCTGAATAGCTGATGGAATTGCTGGGGGAGTGAATGAGTCAAGAGAGAGAGAGAGAAAGAGGAGGAGGCTCAATTAAAGGGAGACTTTAAAATTTGAATTGGGAAACGTTATTTTACTCAATTGGAGAGAGAGAGAGAGAGAGAGAGATAACAGATAAGGTGGAAGTTGAAAAAATAAAACCTTATAGGCTTAACCAAGGTGCCACTTGGCAGAACCTCATGCTCTCCCGCATAAGGTCTCTGCTTTATATATATATATATATATATCAATTAGGTACACAACCGGCAAACTAAATAGCCCATAAAGAAAAGATCTATGTATTCACATTTGTCCACGAAGATACTCCCTCGGCAACCATACCCAGGTCACAAGCTCTAAGGGATCACTGCTACAAACAAGAAAAGCACAGCCAAATTAAAATCCAAACTGGATATGGGGTTGCAAATGTACAAGCATGTATATAAGTGCAAACCCACGAGGCAGGTATTAATTTCCAACAAGAGCAAACTGAAAATACAAACAATCCAAGATCCAACTTAGACAAGAATAAATTGCATGAAAAAGAAAAGAGTACAAGAAAAAAGAATGTAAGATATAAAATTTTTAATTGACCCTAACATAATCCCAACTGCATAACACAAAGAAACTATTGAACACAAAACCACAAAATGCACATCGCTGAATAAACAAGAAGAAGATACACAAAAGGAAAAACTTCAGACTTCCAACAGAGTTCAAAGACAAGGAGCCATCAGCTTAATCACATTTGCCAACTAAGAAAACAAACAGAAAATCATGACAAAATAGAGCAAGACCTGACTACCCCATACCAATAAGAAGCATTACCAAATTAATCCCTGAATTGGGTATGAGGCCGCCAACATAGATTATACTTCTAAATCTTATGATTGTGGGAGAAAATAACCAAAAAATAGGAGGAAAAGAGAGCTAATTTTCCACTATTTTCCTTTGCTTATCCTTGTGATAGTGTTCGTGCCTTATACCGATTAGTCACTTCACTCCATTTCAAGTCTATTCACAAGTGTTTAGCATTGGTTCCATCCCTTAACTCATTCATTTAATCAAACAAGTTCCCCCTAGTTACACTCCGTCCCTGCCCTATCGCGCTAAAAGTTTCTACTGTTTACCAAATCAAGCTCTTCCACTTTAGCTTCAAAGTACCAAAAAAATCCAGTTCCTCAGGACTATAAATGGCACTGCCAGTATAAAATCCAAACTGGAATTAGGCTGCCGAAACAGGATGACCCAGTTGTGTAATAAGTAACAATAAAAACAAGAAACAAAACAAATTTACAAAGCCATATGAAGACGTGAACCCCCAGAGTAGCGATGGCTTTGATTTCACACATTAGCAGACTTAAAAAAAAAAAAAAAAAAAAAAAAAATCCAAGCTGCAGTTCAGGACAAGTGTAAATAACAAAAATATTTAAAAGCCAAAAAAAAAAAACAAGGAGGCGGTGGAGAAGGGGTCTACTAATAAGCATTTATCGTTGGGAAGGAACAAAATTCAATCAGCATTAGTTAAAACACCGCGTATGTTGTTTAATCATAACTCCAGCCCCAACGAAGCCTGACAAAAGCAAAAAATAAGCATCACCCATATATAACAAAGCAATGATACTAAGTGCTAATATATAATATCAGTCCAAAATAGCAAGAGCGTCAGACTGATGTCAAACTTTGGTTGAGCAAGGACAGCATCTGCCCACTCACTTTCCACAGCTAGGAAATCAACAAGCAACGATCCAAGTTTAAATGAATTATTTACACAACCAGCAAGCTTAATGAACCTAACATATATGTAAATCAAAAAAGATTGAGAAGCACGAAAAGATGATATCAGACTAGTATAGAGCTTAGAACCTCAGAATTGCATCACATCTCAGGAGGCTGCAGGAATTATCGACCAAAAATCCGGCCAGACAAATCACACAATCCAAGCTTCAGTTATAAAATTATAAATTAATAAATAAATAAAAAGGCAAATATCAGTTTAAATATAAAGAAGTAATTCAGAAGAAAAAAAAGAACTAGGAAGGAGAATATAAATAAGGCTCAAGCAAGTAGTTAAGGGAGAAATATAAGTACTATATCCCTTCCTCCTTTTTCCAGTCTAGGGACCCGGCTTTGAACAATAAAGCACAAACATAGGCAGAGTGAAATAAGTTCTATGCCTAAGATCAAAAGTACATATAAAATACAATAGCAAAAAGCTTATAATACATAATTCTCGTCAATATAAATTTTTTAATTAACCCTAACAAAATACCAAAATAATAACACTAGGAAAGCACTAAACAAAAAATCACAAAATGAACATCACCAGCATGTAAACAAGCATAAGGTACACAATGCTTTAAAAAAAAAAAAAAGTCTAAAAAGGAAAAACTTCAAACTTGCAAGACATTGAGCCAAAAAGCATAATCAAATTTTGCGACGTCAAAAAGAAGTTCTTTTCTTCTCTTCTCTTCACAACAGCTCTAATGGGCCCGGAACCAAATGGGGTTTTTCTCAGATTACTCAAACTAAAATTATTACTACTTTGTTGCAAAACTAAACTTGTGCCCCAAAGCTGTGACCCGGTTGATGGGGAGAAATGGGATTACAGAAAGTTCGGGGTTTTGAAGAAAAGGATATTTGTATGAGATAAATAATGGTGAGGAAGTAGATGGAGAACAAAGCAAGTGTTGGGGTTTCATTGTGAGCAAGTTACTATGGCAGAGTTGCATAACCAGCGGCTTCTTCTTCTTTTTCTTTTTCGCCGGCGACCTGGCGGTGGAGTGGAAGAGCGGTGGAGGAGTAAGAGAAGATTTTTTTTTTTTTTTGGAGAACGGTGAAAAAAAAAAAAAAAAATAAAAAATAAAGAAGCCAAAATTGAGAATTAAACCTGTTTCCAGATAATATAGTTAGTAAACACACTTTTAAAAGTATATATTTTACTAATACCTCGAGTCTTAGAGACTCGATTTATAAGACTCGATTTTCATGGTTTGATCACGTCTGACGTGACATTTTTCTACGCGGCGTCCACCTGAAAATCGAGTCTCTAAGACTCGATTTATAGGCCTTTACGCTTTTAAACACACGAATCTTTACACTTCTCATCTCATCCAAAAAATAAATAAAAAAAAATAAAAAATAAAAACCTTACCTAGAAGAGCAAGGAAGCACCCACTGAAGAGGACAACCCTTATACCTTCGACCCACAACTAGCCACGACCATCGACGGCCACCGACACCCCACGACCACACACGACCAACGCCATTCTGAAGCCACCCACTCCGACTTAATCTTTGACGGCGATCTGAACCCGACCCCTAGCCACGAGTAATGAATACCACCGACAGTTAGGCCCATGCCAAGCTAAAGCCATCGAAGCTCGTGTGAAGCCACGGCGATCTAGGGTTTTTTTTTTTTTTTTTTTCCTCTCATTCTTCACGGCCATTTTTCACCTTCTGTTTCTGGGGTTTTTTTTTTTTTTTTTTTTTCTCTCTCTCATTCTTCACCTTTTGTTTTTGGGTTTTTTTTTTTTTTTTTTCTCATTCTTCACCTTCTGTTTCTGGGTTTTTTTTTTCTCTCTCTTTCTTGTGTAAAGGCCGTGTGCTTCTTATTGTTTTGTTTATAAATCGAGTCTCAAAGACTCGATTTCCAGCTAGACAACACGTGGAAAAAATGCCACATCAAACGTGATCCGACCATAAAAATCGAGTCTTAAAAGACTCGATTTATAGGCCCTAAATCGAGCCTTTTAAACTTGAGATGTTAGTAAAAAAATATAATTTAAAAACAGTGCCTACTAATTATATTGTTTGATAAATGATGTTAATTTCCAATTTTAGCCGGAAAAAAACAGTTTAGAGAAAGACCTAGGTTATATTTGGGTCAAAATTGGAAATTAACATTATTTTTCAAACAATATAATTAGTAGACACTGTATTCAAACTATATTTTTTACTAGCATCTCGAGTATAAAAGACTCGATTTAGGGCCTATAAATCGAGTCTTTGAGACTCGATTTTCATAGTCTGGTGAGTCTGATGTGGCATTTTTTCCACATGTGAACACTTGAAAATTGAGTCTTTAAGACTCGACTTATAAGCAAAAAAAAAAGCCCAAAAAAATTTAAGCCTAAGTCACTTCATCTACATGCCGTTCCCAAAAATACCCAAAAAAAATTTAAGAAATCCAGGCACGTACAATCTCCCTCATCTTCATCCTCTTCCTCCTGCTCACCACCGCACTAGAACCCACCCCTTCGCCCAGTAAAGAACCGTCGTCTCGCTCTCCACTCGCTCATGACGAGCGTGGCCAACCTCCGCGCCTCCAGGGGTGACATCTTGGGCTCGCGCAGGGCCCATCTCATCGTCGAGAAGCTCGAGAATGAGCTAAGCCTCGGCTTCTTCGGGCCCTTAAGAACTATGCGTGGAGGGATCTAAACTACGCTGAGATTGTACGGTGTCGTTTCAGACATGAACGAGTTGCTGAAATCTATAGGTGAGTGTACCTGTCAGGCCGAGCGACCCAGGTGAGCTCTCTCTGATCTGATCTCTCTCTAATCTGATGATTTTGAGCTCTCTCTCCTTGGATTCTTTCTCTCTTTGATCTGATCTCTCTCTGATCTGATGGGTTTTGGGGTTTTTATTTTTTTAATTTGGTGGTTGTTGAGGTGGATTTGGGTGGAGGCTAATCTGTGTTTGTGTTTTGTACTGGGACACTTGCGAAAATTTCAAACATCATATAAATCGAGTTTCTAAGACTCGATATTCAGGTGGACAAAGTGCCACCTCAGACATGATCAAAATATAAAAATCGACCCCTAAAGACTCGATTTATAGCCCAAAATCGACCCTCTTAGACTAGAGATGTTAGTAAAAAATATAGTTTGAAAACAGTGTCTACTGATTATATTGTTTGAAAAATGGAGTTAATTTCCAATTTTGACCTTATATTTGCCAAGAGTTTGGTACGTGAGTTTAAAAATTGAAAATTATTGTTTGAAAATATTTGTGGGTGGAAAGGTATATGGAATTACGTGTAATATTATTTAAAAATCGAAAATGATTATTTGAAAACACAGACCAAACACCTAAATATGAAAAAAAAAACAATTTTTTTTTATTTTTATATAAAAAATATTTTAGTTAGCTAAAATTAAAAAAATATTTTTTTGAAGAAAAAAAAAATACTAAAATATGTTGTTACAAGGATTTAAACTCTAATATCAACTTAGTAAATGAGACAGATTCATTAAATTAAATGCGTGTTTTCATTGACTTTTGAAAATTAGAATTGAAAATAGTTTTTTGCATGTTTTCAATTTTCTTCACAAATTGAATTTTGAGAACAGTTTTGGTTTTCTGTCCATTTTGGGTTGTCAAACAAGTTTTTTAGTCTTAAAAATATAAAATTATTCTTGAAAACAGAAAATAAGAAAAAGAAAACGGTTACTAAACATAGCGATATACTTTTTTTTATTTTTTGTATTTTTTTTTTTGAGAAATGCTACGTCCACAACATTTCTCACAACATTCTCACAACAAATCCTAGTTGGCAAGTTGTTATTTGCTATTACTAGTGGGTAAGAAAGTAATTTTAGTGTTAGATTTATATTTAAAACCTGTAACAACCTGCCAACTAGAATTTGTTGTGAAAATGTTGTGAAAAATGTTGTGGACGTAGCAGTTCTCATTTTTTGTAGGTTTAGAGATAGGTATGAAATACAATAAATAAGAGATAATTAATGAGATACTAATCAGAATATTAGTATTAATAATTGTCTTTTTTACTATTGAATTTACTTAAATTTAATAGTTTAAAAAATGTGTAATTTGAACCCATTTATATATATATATATATATATATATATATATACCAAAAGGGGAGCAAGTTACTACTGAGTTACAACTGAGCGGAAGACTAGGTTACAAGTGTAAAACTGACTGAAGTAATACAAGTGTAAACTGAGAAAACTAACTGGGATACAATCTATAAAAGAAGGGAGAGGGGATCTTAAAATTGGTTCTTGCAATTTTGGTCTCTGCCTTCAACTGGAATGGGAGCTGGTATTTATAGGAGGCTGGGAGCCTCGGATCCCTTGACTGATTGCTGAAAATCCGGAGAGTAAAATGCTTTTACCTAGGTGAATTTCTTTTCCACCGAAAGCAAATAGTAACTCTGAATGATTGTGTCGGGTACTGTTCATGAATAGTGACTTTTTACTGTTCATGAATAGTGTTCTGTCCCTTGTCTGTAGCGTCGGCTGGGTGCTGGTTACTGTTCACCCGTGTTGACTGGTACTGTGGATGAATAGTATCTTGTTTGGGGCTGCTTTTCTGAATAGTGACTGGTTCTATCCAGAATCTTCTTTAGGGGCTGTCTAGCCTGTAAGCATCATTTGGATCCTGGGAATCCTGGAATAAAGGATCGTTTGGATCAAAGTTTGCTGAGGCTTCTGAGGAAACAGGAGAACCTTTCTCTTGAGACTGTAGTTCTTCTAATTGGAGAAGTAGCTGGTGAGCAAGGTCTTTTAATTCTTTGCTGGACTTCCCTGCAAAAGAATCTAGGCTGGATTGAGACCTTGTAACTATATTCCTCTGAACTGGAGGAGGAAGATCCTGATGAACTTGACTGATGATGGTCAATTAGTTCCAGCATCCTCAGTTTTAGTCTCCAGCCGATATGTCACATCCACCATCCCAAGACCTAACTATACCAGGCCAGTCCAGCCCAATTATAGTTCAGCCTTAGCCTCCCTAGCCCCTAGGCAAATCTCACCCTACACAGTTGATGATTCTTTTGGCCCCCTACAGTCCCAAAAATCATCTCAACCATTGCCCAGAAGGAATAGGTCACCCTACTTCAAGAAGCCATATATCCAGCACATCTCTTATATTGAACCCCACATAGTTCATATAAAAGACCCTCTGGCCTTGGCCATGGAAGTATTCCCAGAAGGATGGAACTTTCTCCCAAAGCATCCGGAGAAAAACATCAAGTATTATAGGCAAATCCTCATCGAGGAAGAGTCTGCCAAAATTGAGGATATCATGAACAAAAGGGGCCCCTCAGCAGTCCTTTATCATAAGTTTATCATCACAGGTTTTATTAATAGCAAAGAATGGGGTCAGCATTCCTCCTTATTAAGAACTCTCAGGGGACTCAAGTCCATCACAGGTTCAAATCTCCATTACAGTTATTATGATTATATGGATGCATTTGAAAAGGTTCTTTATTATCAGAATAAGCAGCTTGATCATTCCTGGTTCATAATGTTTGATAAAAAGTTTTCCTGCACCGGAATCCCAGTATGGTTCCTTAAGTGGTGGGACATGTTTGGGTCAGTTCTCCAGATCTTCCCAGAACCCCTTCAAGATGCCTTTAGGTATTTCAGTTCAAGGAGTCAAGCTCTTATCACACCTCATGGTGCCCAGTTTCCAGCAATTTTGCACATGACGGTCATGTACAGGATTCATTGGATCAGTATGTGGAACTATGAGATAAAAGGAAATATTTTAGACAGAGAATTTTCAGTTAAATGGTGGGATAGTCTCAAGATCGACACCATCATCAGTCAAGTTCATCAGGATCTTCCTCCTCCAGTTCAGAGGAATATAGTTACAAGGTCTCAATCCAGCCTAGATTCTTTTGCAGGGAAGTCCAGCAAAGAATTAAAAGGCCTTGCTCACCAGCTACTTCTCCAATCAGAAGAACTACAGTCTCAAGAGAAAGGTTCTCCTGTTTCCTCAGAAGCCTCAGCAAACTTTGATCCAAACGATCCTTTATTCCAGGATTCCCAGGATCCAAATGATGCTTACAGGCTAGACAGCTCCTAAAGAAGATTCTGGATAGAACCAGTCACTATTCAGAAAAGCAGCCCCAGACAAGACACTATTCATCCACAGTACCAGTCAACACGGGTGAACAGTAACCAGCACCCAACCGACGCTACAGACAAGGGACAGAACACTATTCATGAACAGTAAAAAGTCACTATTCATGAACAGTACCCGACACAATCATTCAGAGTTACTATTTGCTTTCGGTGGAAAAGAAATTCACCTAGGTAAAAGCATTTTACTCTCCGGATTTTCAGCATTCAGTCAAGGATCCGAGGCTCCCAGCCTCCTATAAATACCAGCTCCCATTCCAGTTGAAGGCAGAGACCAAAATTGCAAGAACCAATTTTAAGATCCCCTCTCCCTTCTTTTATAGATTGTATCCCAATTAGTTTTCTCAGTTTACACTTGTATTACTTCAGTCAGTTTTACAAGTATATATATATATATATATATATATATATATTTTAGAGGTAAGGTAAGCCGGTTTGGAAAAGTGGAGAATTAAAAAGTAAAATTCGAATACCTGTTTAGTAGAGAAGTTTGAGCAATATTGTTTATAATTTTTTGAAATACATGTGAATGAAAAAATATGTAAAAAAAAAAAAAAAAGTATAATATTATTTAAAAATTAAAAATAAGTTGTTATAACAACTTTTTTTTTTTTTTTTTTGATAAAAGTTGTTATAACAACTCTACCAAGCGTGATATGCACTTTTTGAACCTTTTGCGTTTTTCACAATATTTTTTACTGTTTTAATCGGTTGTCATCACTGACGTCACTCGGTATGAATTATTGGGATTGACGGCAGACTATGTAAAATGAGAGATGCTACTTCTACAATATTTTTATAACAAATTATAAGTGGTTAATTGTTAATAGTTCAAATTTGAACTTAACACTAATATTATTTTTTTGTCCTAATAATAACAACCAGTAATAATCTACCACTTAAGATTTGTTATAAAAATATTGTGAAAAATTGAATGGACTATTATTTCTCAGATAGAACATGGAATATAAGACTAAAAATAAGTAAGAGTACCCCAAAGTAGCTAACATTCAACATTCAAGGTTCAGCGCATTCTCAGTTTCTCTCTCACTCTCACCACACATGGCTACTACCACGCTAAATTCAGTTACTAAAATCCCAAAAATGGAGCTGAGCTCCTCCTCCGGCCCGGTGTCCATGCCCATGATTGGCTTCGGCACGGCGGCTGACAACAACGACGGTGCCACCTTGATATCAGCTGTGCTGGAGTCAATCAAGCTTGGTTACAGACACTTTGATACTGCTTCAGCATATGGGTCGGAACAGGCTTTAGGAGAAGCTATTGCTGAAGCACTTAGACTTGGTCTTATTCCCTCTCGGGATGACCTCTTCATTACTTCCAAGCTTTGGCCTAGTGAAGCTCATGCTCATCTTGTTCTTCCTTCCTTACAGCAATCACTTCGGTGAGTCTTGTCTTGTCAACCTGAACCAAAGCACACTGCCTTAGATTACATTGTGATCAAGCTAAGCACTCCTACTTTTATGTTTAGAATTTGTGCCTGGTGGGACCCTAGTAAACAAATTTATATTTAGTGTTTGAAGCAAAAATTCTTTTGGCCTTTTAGGTCCTTTTTTTGATTAATTAGCGTTTATATTATCCATCTCATGTTCGTAATTTTGTTTCCTATATTCATTTGGATTTATTTTTAATGATTTGAGAATTTTATTCATGTGGATTGGTTTCAACATTTTTGAATGTATACCAAGAAGCAAAGAATTTGCACGGACATGTTTGTCCATGTTTTTCTGTTCTTTAGTCGGTACAGGTGTACAAAACAGAAAATATATATACCAACCAGATGATATTTAAAGCAAGACTATCTTCAGTAAGCAACTTGTCCATTCACTTTGAGATTTGTAACATCTAAAACACTTGCCACCTTCTTCAGAGCAACATCTATATAGAGCATTTTTGTGAGGCTAGTAAAATAAAATAATGGGAACTCCTTGTGTAAAAAAAAAAAAAAGGGTACTATTTTCATGTATCTATAAAATCTGTTGAAAAGAAGTTGGAACGGTCAGAATTCAATCATACATTTTAAGTAGAGAGATTAATTTCCTTTTCTGGTGTAACATTTATGAAACTTCCAATTAGGAAATTGCAAACTTGGTCCTGGCCATGGTCAAAGATTAAAATATTTTGGGGACTTTATGATTGACATGAAACTCTTTTATGGTATCACAACTGCATCATTAACTTCCCAGGAATAATTTACTATCATATATGGAAAATCAACTAATTAAATACCTATTCAAGAAAATCATGTTTTTGAATGACTAATTTGTATAGGACTCTTCAGCTGGAATACCTAGACCTCTATCTGATTCACTGGCCCATCACTGTTACTCCTGGAAAGGGGGAATCCCCTTTTGATAAACAGGACCTTATGCCAATGGACTTCAAGTCTGTGTGGGCAGCCATGGAAGAGTGCCAGAGACTTGGCCTTGCCAAGTCCATTGGAGTCAGCAACTTCTCTTGTAAGAAGCTTGAAAACTTGCTCTCCTTTGCTACTATCCCACCTTCAGTGAATCAAGTGAGTCATTGCTGAAACTTAAAAATTCTAGACAATGATTTTCACAAATTTAATTTGGCCTATAGATAAACAATGATGATTAGGATATGATCGTTTGTGTAGGTGGAGATGAACCCAGTTTGGCAACAGAAGAAGCTGACAGAGTTTTGCAAGGCAAATGGTATCATTGTCACTGCTTTCTCCCCTTTGGGAGCAAAAGGGAGTAGTTGGGGCACCAACGATGTTATGGACAATGAAGTGCTCAAAGAGATTGCGAAAACTCACGGAAAGACTGTTGCTCAGGTTCTACTATGTAGTTTTAAAGATTGCAGAGGGTCAAATTTCATATACAAAAGACTGATTTGGTGTATGTATTATGGAAAAAAAACACAAAACACTATACATATTGGAGAGAAAATAAATACAAAGAAAGTTCAAAAACAGATCATATGTTATGGACATAATTTCACCTAGACACCCAATTATATATACAGAAACCATAGCCATATATACATGTGTGTGCATGTCCCAATATGTTCAACTAACTTTATGATTGTTTGGTTCATTGGCAGGTTTGTCTCAGATGGGTTTATGAACAAGGGGCGGCTCCTATAGTCAAGAGCTACAACAAGGAGAGATTGAAGGAGAACCTGCAGATATTTGATTGGGAACTATCAGAGGACGACTATGACAAGATTGGTCAAATCAAGCAGCACCGAATGATGCCTAAAGAGGAACTTGTTTCCGCTCATGGACCATACAAGTCCATTGAAGAGCTGTGGGATGGAGAGCTTTAACGTACTTGTAGCCAATGCAGGCACATGTTTAATGTATATTTTAATAAGAGTGAAACGGGGGTCGGGTTAGTGCATTGAACTGAATCTACCATGTTTCCTTATTGTTAATCATCTGTTAGATAGTTCGCTAGTTGCAATATGCTTTAATAAGATGAAATGATGTGAGAGTTTGAGTAAACTTTAATAAAGTGGCAAAGAGCCCTTTGAGCCTTAATTTGAGTTGGCCTTTGCAAGTCAACTGGGTTTTAGATTTGCTAGTTGGTTATAAGATTTGTTGATATTTGGTGTTCCTTGCAAGCTAACTGGATTTTGGATTTGCTAGTTGGTTTTGATATTTGTTAATATTTGGTGTTCCTTGCAAGTCAACTGGGTTTTGGATTTGCTAGTTGGTTTTGAGATTTGTTGATATTTGGTGTTGGATTTGAGACTCCTTGACCTTAAGTAGTTAATATAACATACATAGATAGATTTAACCCAAAAAGCTTAAGTGCAATGGGTATGAGCTCAATTATGTTAAATTAACCGCTTATTTTTATCATCATTATTCAATGTGGGACTTCACTTACACATCTATACCCAACAATTTCCCCCTCACGTGTGAGTCTCTGCCTCTCTTTAGCCCATTAACAAGTCCTATGTCTTTTATCCATGGAAACCTCACATCTCACCATTGTCTAGCACTATTGACAAATACTCCTTTGTTGGGCCTTTTTCCAAGATCGTTTGTGTAGGCTTTTATGGGCTTGCTTTGTGTGAAATATCGTCCCCACTCCAAATGAGAAAGTGGCTCGTCCCTACTCCATTTGCAAAAAGGAGTCAAGTACACACACCCTGTTCCCGCTCCAATTGTAAAATGAACCTTAATAACCTTGCCACCTTTTGCCTCACACCACCATGTGCTCTAATACCACTTGTTGGGGAGATATATACATTGGAGAGTCTAGAGACACACATAACCCAAAAGGCCTAAACCTTATGAGTACGATCTCAACTATGTTAGATTACCTACTCATTCTTCTCATCATTATTCAATATAGGTCTCCATACACATGTTCACCAAACATATATGGGTTTGATGTGAATTTGCTGTAGTTGATATGAGTTTTCACAATGATTGTAGAAGTGAAATGGAAAGAAAGAGGTGAAAAAAAAAAAATATTTGAGTGGAAAAAATAATATTTTAATAAATAGGAATAGAGTATTGAAGTCGATGCATTAGCTAAAGTAATAAAGTGAAGTTTTTAAGGTTAATTTAGCTATCAAGGACTTGCCAATAACCATCGGTCTTGCCAATAGTCTGCCTACGGGCAAAACTATTTCCACGTCCAAATCTACAACATGCTTGGGTGACAATTTTTGGTTGGATATTACATGAGACCACCATTTGTTACTTAAAGAAAAACTTGATTTTGGTGCACCAATCACAAGTTGTCACTTAAGTATGTTTGGATTTTGGCACGTAAATGGAGAGTTTTCCATCTTGACAAACTTGCATGCTATCCCCATTGCCAATACCCTAACGTGTTTCCACAATAAATCAATAATAACATGTCTTGCCTATGCAATACTATGCAAAGTGTAAGATGATTGGGTGAGCATTGGGGCTTCTAGGAATATATGTAAGAAAAAAACCTTAGCCTTCAGTACTCGGAATTATAATGATCGTGGATTGTGGATTAGAAGCCAACCTTGCTTGGCTAACAAAGCTAGATTGCCATACTCCAGCTCTCCAAAACCCATTCATGAAGATGAAGGTGAATTTGGATATTGAAGGGGAAGAAAATAAATATCTTGAAACTGAATTAAGGGGCTTCCTTGGGTGAGAATATAATTTTGGGGTCTTTTTGTATGAGAGGCCATGGGAGGCTTTAGGCCTAAGCCTAGTGCCAGCCCTGCTACAAGCTACAGTATACAAATTTGTAAGCCTAAATGTTCAACCTCTAGATTTCATATGGAAGGGCAACCTAAAAGATACATAAGAATATTAAATTGAAAAAAAAAATGCTGAAAAAAGTCTAGTAAAGATCAAAATTGCCAGATTTTATTGCTCAATAGTGGGAAAAATGCTACATTCTTTGAGCACATACAGGCGAGTGGAAACATAGTTTCACTCCCATAATAGTAAGAAGTTCCACAAGAAACAAGAAACTACATTTTCAAACTTCCTTCTGTACTTCCAGGAACACCTAAAAATATTAATTCAATACACAAGTTATTATATCCATATTAGTCCGTGAAAAGCACTAAAATGACAGTATAACAAGTAAAAACCCGAAAAGAATGTATTAAAAAGAAAATTACATTCCCATTCAACTTAAAGCCGGTTGTGCCACAAAAGTGTTCTGGTTGGTAATAAATCTTTCCATCTCAGTGTTGTTTGGGATGCTTGGATGAATAATGCTGTTACTTGGTCTGTTTGATAAAATCATGTTTTTACCAAAAAACTTAGTCTGTTCAAAAATGCAATTTTCACTGTAATGCAGATGCATTATATGTCACATCCTTGTAGTAAGTAGTAACTGAATGTACACTTTTCGCAATGATTTATAACAAAACAGACTACCACGAAGCTACAAGAGCAAATCATAATGAAAATATAAAGTTGGCCAACCGCAAAGGGATATCTTATAAGTGCTAATCATTGAATCAGTAACAATTAATTTCCTGTAAACCTGTTTACAATCAACATACTACAAATTATAGTCTGAAACAACCAACGTAGACCATGAGATTAATAAACTTTTACCCTGCTTGCATATTCATCTTGTAGATTCTAATACAAGAATGAAAATCCATATTTGGATTTTCAACGTATGCGTTTCATGGCACTAGTTTGGGCACCCCAAGTCCCAGACATATTAGCAACTATTGCACTTAGAGAACTCGAAGTAGTTTTGACTAAGACTGCACTTGACATATTATTCTTGCAATATATTAAATGTTGGACAATATTGTTTCTAAGCAACCTGTTCATAAGCCAAAATTATATGAGCTATTATCCTTGTCTTATGTAATATAATGTGTTTGTTTTGCAAAAGTTAGCACTAGTTACAATAAAAACAAACTTCTTTCTTATTATATATATATATAATTTTTTTTTTTTGATAATTCGATAATTACAATGAGGATGAGGGATCTGAACACAAAGAAGTACCAATTGAACTTAACATTTAAAAGGAAGAGATACACTATCATATTATCAGATCAACAAGTATCTAATAAGTTTGGGATTTGCCAAAACAGAGAACTGGTCTAAATAGTAGAGAAATCTAAAACCCATAAAAGCTTAAAATAACTTATAATCTATATTCTTCTAATTATATAAAAATATCTTTTTAGTACTAATGAATTTTGCTCATATTGAGGATTACATGTCTAGCATGCCATCCAGAGCAATTTGTTCTTCTGCAGCTACACCTCCATCAACCATACAATGGAAGCTTCATCCGAGAAGATCTCAAGTGATAGTTCCTCAGTTGTTGGATTAATGAGCATTTCAATGTTCATTGGGTCCTTTATATACAAATTTCCGTATAATGAATTAGCAAGGCCTAATAACATTATTGTCATAGCATTTTGTGAGCCTAAATGGAAATCAACCGTCCTCTAATTAATGGCTACAGAAAAAGCAATATGTTTTGTTGAGTTTAGGAGATATTGATATCGATGGTAAATCACTATATTCTCTCTCATTAGTGATAGTAATACCAAAAAAGACAAGTAAATACCTTGAAATGGAATTAAAACACTTCCTTGGCGTTGTGGAAGAAAGCAGCAGAGCAAAGAATGAAGGCAATAAAGGCAAAAATTCCGAGACCAATCATCAAAGAGAAACCAGCTACCACTAAGTCTAGTACACACTGCACACATAAACTCATCATCATCATGTTTTGAATCAAAAACTCGGATCTCTCTCTCTCTCTCTCTCCCTGTCTGAGAGAATCCATGACAAGGCAAGAGCGGCGAAAGGAAACAAAAAGATTAAGATTACTGTCTGTGTCTCACTGTTGGCCTTGTGGGCTGGGCCATGTTGTGGTGATTCCGGGCATAGTAATCAGTGATCACTATACCATTTCAAGCCCAATTTTTATCTCACCCGGTACCATTCCTCTTCCTCTTCCTCACATCACTGTTGGCCTTGTGGGCTGGTCCATATTTGGAGCATAACTTTCGGCTCAGATGTCTAATCGAGATGATTAAAGCTGGGCTGGAAAGTTAACTTAAAGGGCTACAACTTTATAGTTTACCAAAAGTCCGAATTCTGAAGTTAAATGGGCCAAAAACGTCAGTTAAGTGAAGCCTAAAAACCTGAGATTTTCTCCAAAAGGGAATTCAACTTGTAATAGGATTCCTTGACCTATTTAAAGGATTTTTAGGGCAAAATTCAGAAGAGAGCTGTCGTAGAATGTAATTTAGGTTTTTTTTTTAAAGTTTCTTTACTATTTTTAGAGTTTTGTTTATGTTAAAGCTTGCTAGAACCCTTGCTAAGGTAAGGGGTGAAACCCAACCATTTGCTAGTATGTTCTTAACAATTATTTTATGGTTTTAATGCTTATGTTATTATATTTTTGATTGATTTAATCATCTAGAAAAATGTTTAGTTTTGTATAATTCTTTGATTTATCGTAGACTCTGGGCACGTTAAATGCTTAGTATTCATTTCGAACTAATTCACTAATTTTGTTTTGCCTAAAATCAATCAATTTCATGAAACTACCTTAGACAATTAATTCTTGAGTTTTTATTGTTAAATCATCCGACTAAGATCATCATTCGTATGAATTTTAGTTGAGTTATAAAATAAATATTGTTAAAACTGATAATACTGAGATAATCAGTAGACCGAACGTTTCGGACTTGATGATCTGTAAGGCCTGAAAAGAAGAAATAATCAAAGGAGACCGAGGTTGACCGGCCTTAAATCCTCCAATGATGAAGCTAGTCTCTTTCTTCAAGATCTGGAATCTAAAGTTTTGAGAATTCAATCACCAAGAAAGAATGAATTACCTTTTATTTGTTGGGGAGGACTGTTTTTATAGTGTTGTGGAAGTGGTTATTTATTTCGTAACCTCCCCCATTTTTGTGGAGGTGTGTTGGTTTCTTCCAACTCCTTATAACCGTCATAGAAATTGTCTCTCATTTTTCTAACTGTTTTGGTGAGTTCAACGTTCTGATGGGAGGTTACAATCCACATGGCAAGGTGACTCACATAGACGAACCTTACGCTGAGGGTCGTGCATGTTTGGACGACCCTGTATGGACGGGCTCTACTCAGAAGCCTAGATGGTAATGAGTTGATGGGTCATTACCATGGCGCCCTAAGCCTGACGGACGACTGCTCAAGGACGAATTCAAGCCCCATGTCCGTGGACGAGTCACACTAGTCACGGACAAGGCACACTTGTATTCTTCAGTTGTATCCTCATCAAAAACTACCAATAAATGTATTGTGTGTGAATCCCTAAACTTTTGTGCCTTAATATATTGTTATTTTCTCTCAATAGATGTGTTCTCTCAATTAATATATTGCTTGGGTTAATGGCTTTAATATTGGGAGATATTGGCCAAACTATATTGCGGATGAGGATGATTGTAATGCTGAAGTTTGTAATTATCATGGTCCATATGATAGCAGCAAATCTTTGGTGTGTGATGTTCAACGCCATATAGTGTTTGAGAAAGTGTGATAGAGAAGAGGGAGAAAGAGAGGAAAGTGAGTAAGAGACAGAGAAAGATAGAGAGAGATGAGAGATGAGAGAGAAAATCAGAAATAATATATTAATATTATTTTTGGCATATTGCTACAGTACCATTATATATTTACAATGGCACTGTAGCACTATGCTAAAAAAATTTACAATTTTCTGTACTTCTACTTTCGGATGTTGAGACACACAGGGCCTTAATGCTACATATGCTTACATTTGACATTTGGCAGCCCAGTTGTGAATACTCTAACATCTGAACCTAGTAGTCTTTTCTTTTACCCAGGTTTCTTTTGCTTTCCTTTTTCCTTTCTTGGTATTTGACTAGTCTCAACCCTTTTTTTCTTTTTTTGGGTTCCTTTTTTTCTCTATGTGGTCCCTTTTCTCTTTGTTTTTTCTTTTTCTAGTTTCTTTCTATGTCTTACTCAAGCTGGGCCCTTGGTGGCCTGTATTTCTGACTTCATGGACAACTACTTCACTGCGAGAGAATATGGTTGGACTGAAAGCAGTGATTCAGAAGTCAGTGCTGAGCTGTTTGCTGACGAAGTAGAATCAGATCTTCAGTCCAGTGAAGGAGAGGAAATACCTTTTGCACGACATGGACCAGTGCTTGAAGCCGACCCAGAAGAAATCAACATGCAACGTGATTTTTAGAGCTGCTGTTCTATTGGGTTTATTTTGGACTTCAGGAAATTCTCTATCTCACATCTTCAGCATATTATAAACGCTGCATGGAGGATCAGAGGCCATGCTTCTATCATGGGAAGAGATTGTTATTTCTACCTCATACACTTTGAGATATTGGAAGATCTTAACCACATTTGTAATGAGAGACCTTGGTCAGTAGATGGAGCTCTTTTGGTGCTGGAGAGGTGGAGATCAAATTTAGTGCTCAATAGGCTTCAACTGAATTTTGTCTCACTGTGGGTTCAGTTGCATGGCCTTCCGTTAGAGTGTCAATATCCTGAGTTGGTAGAAAGGATGGGTCAATTTATTGGTATCTTTGAGAGGGTGGACTGGGAGGATCACATGCCAAGAAACATTCGTTTCATGCGAATCAGAGTTCATATTCACCCATAGGTGACAGCTTTATCAGAATTCATGCTTAGGTTGGATGATATGTCCATAACATGGATACAATGCAGATACGAAAGGATCCATAAGCTGTGTACTGGGTGTGGTCTGATAGGCCATACCAGAAATCAGTGCACTTAATGCATGGAAGAAATAGAGATGAGCTTATTTAGACAAAGACGACACATCCAACGCCTACACCAGGTACAGTTTGGTTTTGATGCTTTGGAACCGCACTTTATCAATGACCTTAGGGCCTTTCACAATAGAAGAAGGCGTTGGACCACCCAGATTCGGTTTGAAAACCTCTATCATCATCACATCCCTCAACCTTAAAACCACCACCCCAATGTTTCCAATGAAGAACACCCTTCTCCCCCCCTATCATCTCAAGCCCAAGAAGTTAGTCACCAGAACTTCCCTAATCCAGATACACCACCTTACCCCAACACAACCACTCAAACATCTTTTCCACATCCTAACCACTCATCGCAATCTAAGATTGAACATGCACACCCAAATTCTGCCATACATTCACTAACAATTGGGAACAATACCATCCCCCCCCCCCCCCCCCCCCCCCTCACACACTTGTTAATTCCTCTGTATCATCTCTGAACCACCCTTTGCCAAATGGCTCGATCCCTAACCCCGATTCTATCCCAACAAATAATACAAACCCTAACCCCATCCCCGTTCAAACTACCCATGTTCCAATATAAGATGGCCCTAGCTTCCAAAACCAAAACCCCAACCAAGCCCATATAAACTCAAACTTCTCCATGCGACCCCCATGGCTTCTTCCAAAATCTTCAGCTCTTAGATGGACTTGGGTTGATGGAGATGGCCCTTTTATCACAACGAGAGAGCTAAAGGACACGCACACTGCCTCATCTGAAATGGAAAGTAGTTCAGCAACAATCACTATGTTTAATCTCGATAGTTTGAATGCTGAAAGACCTGAGGTTATGCGAGGAGCAACATTGGGGAGAGGACAAATACCTGAGTCACCTGATTCCTTTATTGACTTTCTAGTGCGAAGTGTGGATAGGGGAAGGTTTAGGTTTGAAATAAGGAGCTCGAGTAATGGGCCTCAGTTAGGAAGATCTCAAGATATGTCTAGTGAGATGGCCCGTGAAGGTATTGGTATTTCTATGTTGGCAATGGGCTAAGCCACTACTGCACCAAGCCTAACTCAAGAGGTACATCTCAGCCCAACCCTCAGCTTGGATACAAGTCTAGACAATCTCAACACTACAGACCTGTTCTATCTTGTCCCTGGACCACCATCACCTAACTCTACATGTTTAGACCCCTTATCTTTTTCATGCCTGCATAATGAAGATTGGTGGGATCCTGCTGTGGGTAACTCTAGCTTGACTGAAGCAACAAGAAAGAGATTTAGGGCTGAATTTGGAAAGCTTGGAAGAAACATCAGATAACAATTGCTTTGTGGTTTTTGTGCTAAAGAAGGTAGTTTTGAAATCCTTATAGATTGCACTGATAATGCCTCTCTTCAATTTAAGCAATGCCATGATGTTATTTACCCTGCAAATCCAATTGGGCAAAAGGAAGCTAGTCCCAAACAGCTTCCCCAGCAGCCATGAGGATTATGAGTTGGAACTATAAAGGTTTGGGCAAACCCTCTACAGTTCTGAAAAGTAAGAAAAAAGCCCTTGAATTTAAACCTAATGTGATGTTCCTAATGGAAACTAGATTTGAAAAAGAAAAAGGGAAAGCTATTTAGGTTAAGTGTGGATTCTCTAAAGGTTGGGGAGTTCCTAAAGAAGGCTTTAGTGAGGGACTATTACTTGCTTGGCACCCTAAACAGAGACTTAGGATAGTGTTTGAGTAAAAAAACCTTGTGCACTCTGATTTAATAGATAACAAAGGAAGCTCTCTATCCATCACATTTGTATTGGACACCCCAATTTGTCCAAGAGAGAAGTAGGGTGGCAACCACTTAGAAATTTAAGATCCATAGCTCAACCTAATTGGCTGTGTATTGGTGATTTTAATCAAATCCTTGCATGTCAGGAAAAACTAGAGGTCATTTGGATTTCTAGTTTCCATAACTCATAACTTTGTTTCCATAACTCATAACTCAAAAATGGTGGGACCTATAACTCAAAGTCCGTTTGGGAGCACCATAACTCTGTTTCCATCACTCAATTCTCTGATTTTTGAGTGATGAGTTATGGAAACTGAAAACACATTTTAGTTGTTTTTAATTTCCATAACTCATAACTCAACGGCATTTTTGTAATTAAACTTACACAAAGGGACCCACAGCCGTAACTTTTGACTCATTCTCCTCCTTTTTTTTTTTTTTTTTTTTTTTTTTTTTTTTTTTTTTTTTTTTTTTTTTCCTGATGATCAGCGCCTTCTTCAACGTCTTCTTCCTTCTTCTTTTTTTTTTTTTCTTCCTTTCTGAAAGTTTCAGTGTCTTCTTCCTTCTTCTTTTTTCTTCCTTTCTTCCTTTCAGCTTCTTCTTCCTTCTTCTTTTTTTTTTTTTTTTTTCTTCCTTTCTTCCTTTCAGCGTCTTCTTCCTTTTTTTTTCTTCCTTTCTTCTAATCAGCGTCTTCTTCCTTTTTCTTTTTTCTTCCTTTCTTCTGATCAGCGTCTTCTTCCTTTTTTTTCTTTTTTTTTCTTCCTTTCTTCTGATCAGCGTCTTCTTCCTTCTTCTTCTTTTTTTTTTCTTCCTTTCTTCTGGGTTTTAGTGTCTCCTTTCTTCTTCTTTTTTTTTTTTTCTTTCTCGGGTGATTTGGGCATTGAAAAAAAAAAAAAAAGACACTGTACCGAATGACAGGTATGGGACCCACAAATAGTTGAAAAATATTGAGTGATGATAACTGGGGGATGGTGCCAAACGGGTGGGGTGTAGGGAGTTAGGGAATTTTGAGTGATGAGTGATAAGCAATGAGTGATAAGTGATGGAAATTAAGTGATGAGTGATGGGCTATTAAAAAAAAAAAAAAATCCAAACAGGCAGCTATCTTTTCACCAAGGCCTAGTCCTGGGAGCTCAGCTGCTACAACAAGTTATTAATGAGCTCCATCTTTGTGATTTAAGGGCAACTGGACAAAGATTCACTTGGATGAACAATAGGGAAGAAAATGACTTTATTATGGAGAGACTTGATAGGGCCTTTGCCAGCATTGAATGGGTTAGCAATTACCCAAAATATGCTCTTAGGAATTTTCCTATCTACCATTCTGATCATGGACCTATCATACTAGATTTTGAACTCCAGAACCCTTCTAAAAAGAGGCCCTTTAGATTTGAGCGTATGTGGATCAATCACCCTGGATGTAAGGATATGATCCAGCAGGCATGGAGCTTCCAAACGACTGGATCAAGAGCTACCTAATTGAGTAGGAAGCTCTGTAACTTAAGAAGGGAAGCTTTTGAACGGAATATGACAGTTTTAGGAAGAGTGGAGGAGATTAAAGAAAAGAAATATTCATTACAAGAGGTTCAAGACACCAGTAGACACTTAATTTTGCATCCATGATTTAATCAAACAGAATGACTTGAATGACCATCCATGTACCCAAAAAATCATGATTGCATTACATGCATCAATTTGTCTTTGCATTACATGCATTAATTCATTCATTGCATATCATAAAAATGATATTGAGATTCTAACGGTCATAATGGTGTGTCCGGTTTCCAAATCGGACCATTGGATCGAAAGATATCGCATGATCAAGTTGCACGGTCAACATGCATTGTGTCTAGGTAGAATCGACCACACATAATCAATTTAAATTAATTCTGATTGGTTAAGCAATTAAAATTAATTAAATAATTTTGTGATTGGTTGATAATTAGTGTTTAAAATAGGAATGCATGCATAGGAATAAAAGAGATGATTGGATAACAATAAAATTGTGGATAATCTAAATTTTATCAAGATTTATTTTAGTGTATTTATCTACAAGATAATTGTTCTTGAAAAAGCCTGAATTATCCAGAAAAGATATAAAAAAAAATCATAAACTAAGGATGAAAACACGTCTAGGTGCGGGGACCGGATAAAAAAACCCTAGAAGGAGAGTCCAAAATGCACCCGAACACAGAAGAATGTTCGGTGTTCAAGAGCACATTCGGCAATTTTGGAGTGTCGAACGACACTTTAAAAGGGCCAAATTTCCCCCTTTTGGGCTTTAGTCCAACACCCTTTGGGCGACGATAAGGCACACCATTTTCGATCTTTTTGCAAAAGAATGAGTCCTGATTCGCATTCTACACATATCGGAGCCACTTTTTAGAGTCTTTTGGCCTCTATAAATAGAGGCTAGGTCTCATAATTCAGTACCTTTTTTTCTTAAAATAAAAACAGATCTACATCTTTCTTAGATGTAGATTTGAGTTTTTTTTTTTTTTTTTTTGAAATAAAAATGGATCTGTATCTTTGTTAGATACAAATCTAAATTTTTCTCAATATAAAAATTGATTTTTATCCTTCTTAGATACATATATGATTTTTTTAATATATGCAGATTTTGAAATAAAGAAAAAGATTAAACATGATTATTGTAAGGACACGAATTGGTTCCCAAGCCCAAAAGGTAAAAAGATCTAGGCCCAAATAGCCCAATACAATGAATTTGTAGAGAGTTGGTAGGAAAATTAGGCTCTAAAGAGTTGGATAACAATTATAGTGGATTCAAATGACAATAGAGTAAAGATAGACTGGTTTTCTCTAAAGAAAATTGTCTTCGGCACAATCCAAGGAGATCAGTTCTTGGTATATAATTCTCAAATTTGATTAGAAGTACAATTCTTATTGCTACAATATTCTTCTTTCAATTCTCCGATCCCCTATCCTTCAGGGTCTTCTTTTTATTTTATACTATCTTCCTTTCTTTCATTTGCTACACTCCATGTGTAGATTAGATTGTTGGTGTTAATTCTTGTCCCATCAGCACATTCCTGAAGTTTTTGGGGAGTAGTTGTAAGGTTGAAAATTACTGTTTAGGTTTTACTTCCTCATTAATGCGGTCAGAAAGTTATCTACAAAGCATTCAATGCGGTGGTAGCAACTTTCTCTTAGATATTATACGACTTCCCTTTGTCCTGTGCTTCTAGGATGCTTGTCCTTATCAGCAGAACCTCCTGGAACGTTGCCTTAGATAACAGACCACACCGTCGATCCTTGACTTTGCTCAGCTGAGGAGGCATTCATCCTCGGACCACCTTTTTGGACTTTTATGACTAAACCTCACCTTCTCATTTACCAACAGGGACTCCCATAACAGTGTTTTACTCGTCCTCAGACTACTTAATGTCCTCAGATTGGGCCCCCGGCCCAATATATACATAAATACATACTATTGGGCCTATCACCCCCACAATAGTCCCTCGAAATTCTCATTTCTGACTCCTTGGGAAGAAAGGAGGATTTTGATGTCACTACGACTACCCTGCTCTTGTCATGCATCATCTCTGCCTGTGCAGGTACCTTTTTAACTACCCAACACATGCTCCTGACGCTTCGGTATCTGAGATGCGCCTTCATTAAATTTCTGCGGCTTTATGTTCCTTACGTTCTACGGCACGATTTGGATCCAATGGCTAGGGATTCCATTAAAACTCAGGCAGGAATATTCTCGCTCGTCTCTCTCTCTCTCTCATATAAATACCATTTGAACATCCCACTCACTCCACTTTTACACTCATTCACTTCACTTGCGCACTTATTCGATTCACTTGTGCCCTTCACAAATATCAAGAGCCGGTCCAAGGAGAGTTTTCTTCTTTACGTAAGTCTTTTTAAACCTCTCCATTTATTTTTCCTTCTACTTTTCTTCACACAGTGTCCTCTTCTCCTCGGCCCTTTTAATTTCCCTTCATCTTTTTCTCTTTTTCATCTATCTTTGACAAAATGAGTAGATTTTCTTATTTGGTAGACTCCGCGGAGGGTATAGAGAGCTTCAAAGCTCAATATAGAATCCCGCCAAGAGTCTCCATTAGGTATTGTAAGGAAGGCGACTGGCCCACTAAAAGGTAGGAGGGAGAAGTGGTAATCCCAATGATTGCCTTTATAGAGGGGTAAATGAGAATCCCTATGGGCATAGTCACTAGGTATTACCTTAGGGCCCATAGATTAGCTCTCACCTAATGTGCCCCAAATATGTTAAGGATTTTGAATAGCGTAGACGCCCTTAATGAGAAAATGGGCTTAAACCTTACCCACCATGATGTCAATTGGGTCTACAACCTTCACCATCTAAAAGGGCAGGGATACTACCTCAAAACTAGGTACCCCGAGGTTAGGCTCATTTCATGCCTCCCTGACTCCAACAAAGGCATGAACAAAGACTCCCTGATCGTTACAGGGGAGTGGCACGATGGCCTTCCTTGCCTGATGAGAGAGGAGCAACCAGGTGGGGTTTTAGGTCTAGGTCGATTACTTCAAAGTCACCCTATTTTCCTTTTCATATGTTCAGCACCCATTTACTTATGTTTATGCTCACAATTGAATTTTTTCCTTTGATTTGTGCCATTTTTTGTTGATGATGTTTTTTGTTTTCCAAATGATTTTGTAGATAAGAACGCTGCTACTCCCAATTTCAGTCTTGTTAACCAGCCGAGCTTAGACAAGATATTTAAGGCCGAGGTGTTCGTTCATAGTGACGGTCAACTAAGAGCGGCACACTTGATACTCAACTATAACCCCTTCTCATCAAGTTTCCAAGCGCCGAAGTGCGTGATTAAAACAAAGGACTCGCGCTTGCATTTAATCAACGTTGTTGTGTCAGGCTTCCTCAACCCAGGTTCGAGACCTCAAGGCGTGCTAAAAGTAAAACCAATTTTTCAGTACAAAGTCGAGGACCAAGCGACCCCTTCACAGCTAGCCACTAAAGAAGAAGAAGGAGAAAAGGAGAAAATAGTTGAAGTACTTGATTCCAAGGACGAATCCGAGAACGATTTCGAGGTCTTCAACCAACCTGAATCCCCAGAGATTTCTGTCGATGACTTCAACCACCTGCCTTCAGCCTAAGTAAGCCAAATGCAAGGAGATCCCTCCATTCCCGAAGCCATGGGGATATAATGCAAGCCCAGGGCTGGTCTACTAAAGGTTATGGAGTCTCAATCTAGGAGCAAGGCACCAGAGAAGACAAATTAGGCCAAGCTTCCTCCCCCTCTGCCTACTCAACCTCTCCAGCCTAACCTTGCAGATCATAAAAGGAAAAGGGATCAAAGGAGTCAAGAAGTGATGGAAGGAGGGAAGGGCCCTTTCCCTAAGAAGGTCGAGCTCCAGAGGGGAGCTAAACAAGCCAGGGTAGCACAAACCTTGGCAGATAAGAGGGGTGGCACTTAGGTTAGGGTCTTCGCTTGGACGCCTACCCTGGTGTTAGATGGAGCTGCCCTACCCGCTGATGCATTCATCAGGGATTTCTAGCAGGGGAGGGCAGGGTATGTTGCTGATGCCGTGGAGCAAGCCTTACTGCTCCCTAGGGATATGGCCGACCTGAGGTCAATGAGGAAGCACGAAGTGTTTCTCAGTCTGAAGAAGGACCTTGCTTTGGTAAGTCCACTGACTACCTTCCTTTCCCATTATCATAGCAATAATCTCTTTTATACTTGTACTTATACTTTACTGATTTATTTATTTATTTATTTTTTTTTTAAGGTTGTCCAAGCTGCCCACAGAGTTGAGGAAATAGTCGTTAGCTCTCATAAGGTAATGAAGGAAAAGGAGACTAAGCGTGTTGCCGTTGTGAAAGCTTTCGAGCTAGCAGAGAAAAAGCCACAAGATCTCAATGCTGAGTTGGTTGAAGTTGATCGGGACAAGAAAAGTGTCGAGGCCGCTTTGGATGGGGTAGAGAGGCAGGCGAAGGCTCAGCGTAAGTAGCTTCGCGAAGACAAGGACGAGCTCTCCGCCATCAGAAGCCAAATCAAAGTCCTGACGAAGAAGTTGGATGAGGTCGAGAAGGCCAAGGAGCAAGCTGAGTAGGACGAATATGATATGGGTGTGGCAAAGATCGAGGAAGCCCTTAGGGCTGAGGTCTTGAAGGCGTGCAGATACTACTCCAAATGTCGAACGAGGCCCTTGATCAAGTTGGGGTTGAGGCCTCCTTTGCCCTTAGGAAAGCAGAGAGTGTGTACTACCCTCTAGCCATCCGCGCCTTGGGCCCTTAGGCTAACCCAGTCTTCAAGGAGGCAGATGAAGGCAAGGAAAGCCCAACCAAAGCTCTTCCCACTGTCAACATCTCCCCCAAGGTAGCAGAGCAATCTGAGGACGCTAAAAAGGCAACAGACACCACTAAGGAAGTGGCCAATGATGCCACTCTGCCTACAGCCGCCCCCACAGACCCCCCCCCCCCCCCCCCAAGGAGAAAGAGGCTTCCCACAATATGAAGATCGTGCTGGCAACTCTCCCTATACACACCAAGGAAGACCTCAAAGGCAAAGGCCCAACATCCTCCACAGCGGCCTCTACCTAGCCTCCTAAGATTCCAAAGGATAAACTTGTAATAAAAATGAAGCCATAAGTTGTCTTGCTTTTTTTTTTTTTTTTTTAACTGTTGTTTTTGTTTCCACAAGTTGTAACCAACTTGTTCTCTTGTAACCCCTTTGCCTTTTTCTAAGGCTTAAATAAATGAAAATTATGAACATTTCCTTTATTATTGTGATACTCATACAAGTCTTGATATAGTTTCTATTTTATTCAACACTTAACCAATATGAAAATGAGGCGCAGTTTCATTTAGTTATCTACATGAATAATAATTTGTTTGAAATCTCAACATAGTATATCTTTTACTCCAAAAACATACACAATGGTGGAGTATCCATACATGTCTAACTCCACTTAATCCCCTACTTACTAGTAAGTCTATAGGACTAGAGGGACAATCAATTCTCAAAAAGATAACAGGTATTCCTGCAAATGCTTTAAGTGATGCTTATGAGTTTCTATTTGAGCACGTTACTTCAACGAAGATCTCTGTCAATAAGAATGACTGATTCTATTTGACATTTAAACAAATAATAGGAAGTATTAATTTACCCAAAGCTTGTGGTCCAAGGAGCCAGGCATGACTAAGGTTCTGTTTAATACTTAGAAAAATGATAGGAAGTATTAATTTACCCAAAGAATGTGGTCTGAGGAGCTAGTAATGACTAAGGTTTTGTTTAATACTTAGATAAATGATAGGAAGTATTGATTTACCCAAAGTATGTGGTACGAGGAGCCAAGCATGACTAAGATTTTGTTTAATACTTAGAAAAATGATAGGAAATATTAATTTACCCAAAGCATGTGGTCCGAGGAGCCACACATGACTAAGGTTCTGTTTAATACTTAGCAGAATGATAAAAAGTATTAATTTACCCAAAGCATGTGGTTTGAGGAGCCAGGCATCACCAAGGTTCTGTTTATTATTTAGCAGAATGATAAGAAGTATTAATTTACCCAAAACATGTGGTTCGAAGAGCCAGGCATGACTAAGGTTCTGTCTAATACTTAGCGGAAGTAATAGGATTTCAACAAGGATAACCCAAGGTAAGCCCTGGGCTGAGGTAATATGGACTACCTCTATTTTCATCTCAGTAAGCTTGCACAGGATTTCAACAAGGATAACCCAAGGTAAGCCCTGCGCCGAGGAGGTTGCAAGAGTGGCCAGAGAATTATCATGGGTGTTTTCACTTCTAGGGTTTTGCAGTAAGTTGAAAGACTCAAACCCTAATTGTAAGTGCCTAAGCTGATTTAAATATTCTTGCATTCTCACATCCCTGGCCTTTAACTCTCACTTTACCTGACCCACAATTAATCTTGAATCTGAGAATATCTCCACTGTCTTTCCTCTCATATTCTGAACCATGGTCATCCCTACCAATAAAGCCTCATACTCAGCCTTATTGTTTGTAGCCGAGAAGCCCAATCTTAAAGATTTCTCAATAGTAATCTTCTCAGGAGATATTAAAACTTGCCCCACTCCAGATCCTCTTTGATTCGCTGCACTATCAACGTATACCCTCCAGGATAAAGGTTTTTGCAAGGAGACTATGCCAACTAATTTTCCATCCATATCCTACTTCTCTACCTCCTTTTTTACTAGGGATTTAGCAAACTCGGCCACCAAATCTACAGAAGTTGTGTCAAAACAACAACTGTGTGGGACTGGAAGTAGTGAGGGAGTTTACATGTAGCATGTACTACTACCAAGATGGCCTTCTCCAATGGTAAATAACGAACTTCGGCTTCATGTAACGACTTGCTTACACAGTAAACTGGCCTCTGCACACCATTGTCAACTCGTATCAGCTCTAAGCTTACGGCGTGGGAAGCCATAACAATGTAAGAAAACAAGACCTCATCTACCTCGGGCCTAGACATAACAAGTTGCCGGGAAAGGTACTGCTTAAGCTGCTGGAAGGCCAAGGCACACTCCTCGGTCCATTTAAATCCCTTCCACTTATTCAACAACTAGAAGAACGGTTTGCACCTGTCCGCTGACCGAAAGATAAATTGGTTTAAGGCAGCAGTCATTCTTGTTAGCTTTTGGACTTCTTTGGGATTCTGAGATGGTTGTAAATTGTTAATTTCCTTAAAATGATTAGGGTTAACCTCAATCCCACGATGGGTGACCATATAGCCCAGAAATTTGCTCGATCCCACACCAAAGGAGCACTTGGAAGCATTGAGGTGCAGTTTGTGTGTCCTCAGTATTTCAAAAATATTCTCGAGGTCTCCCACATGCTTAGACACCACCTTACTCTTCACCACCATATCTTCTATATAAACCTTAATATTTTTGGCCAATTGTGGCTCGAACATCCTAGTCATCGTTCTCTGATAAGTAGACCTTGCATTCTTCAATTCAAAAGGCATAATCTTGTAGTGGTAATTTCTAGTAGCTGGTACTTGGTGATATCCTTGGAAAGCATCCAAAAAGCTCACCCGAAGATGACCTACAGTTGCATCCACTAGTTGGTCTATCCTAGGCATAGGGAAAGGGTCCTTTGAACAGGCCTTATTCAAATCTGTGAAGTCCACACATAGCCGCCACTTTCCATTTTTCTTTTTCACCACTACAGTATTGGTTAGCCACTCAAGGTAGAACACCTCTTTAATATCCCCGACCCGCTTAAGTTTTATCACCTCATCTTTAACAGCATCGGAATGGTCTTTAGATGAGTGCCGAGGTGATTGCTTTTTAGGGATGATAGACGGATTGACATTCAAATGATGACAAATGAAGTTTGGATCCACCCCCGGAGTTTCGTAAGCACTCCACGCGAATACGTCAATATTCCTCCTGAGAAACTTTATCAGCTCTTCCCTCTGTTCTTGTTAAAAATATGCATGATAAAGTGATACTTGGTTTACCATTTATTATTGCTTTGTATCCCTTTCTTGTTGAACATGATGGTATTACTACTGATCCTTTTGGTCAGAAAGTAAAATTCAAATTTGTTTCAAAGTTTGAAGTTGATATTGACCATGCTATTAACTCTTATTATGTTACAGAGCCATCCTTAAGGACCCTTGCTGCTGCTGTTGTAAATCATACTACTAATACCACTAATAAGTGGATTAAAGCTATTCGTACCACTAGCAAGTGGAATATTATGTCTTCTTCGGCATCGAGGAAAAACAAGGGGAAAGCACCTGCAGAGGACTATCCTCAAGACAAAAGAATCCCAGCGGGACAATCTCTTGTAATGCATGAAGGTGCATCTTCTAGGAGAAATCCTAGTCGATCAACATCCCTTCAGAAACTGTCCCGGCAGAGGTGACATTTTCCAGTGGTGATATAAACATTACTTTACAGGAAGTTATATCCAAAATACTGCAGTTCCACAATGGAAACTTCAGTGAATTACCCACTCCTGTTAAAGTACTTCTTGATAACCTCCAAGCTGCCTATGTTATTAACCACCGCAAACTTTTCGAGAAAACCCTCCAGGCTCTTGAAATCCACCTTGTTAACCTTACTGCCCAAAATGAGGTCTATAAAGGCCTAATTATTGATCTTTCCTCCCAGTCTCCCAAAAATAAACCTGTTAATCAACCCTTTCCGCATAATGAGGCTTTTGCAAGCCATCCCTTTAACCATGATCATTGCACTAGTCAACTCTTTGGCAAAGAGGAAATCCATTCAATGGATAAAATGACTCTAATGGGTACTGATTATGCCAAGTTAAGTCATAAGACTCAATTTGGTTTAAGATGTGCTGTTGCCAACTTGCCTTCTGATATACAAAAAAGTATTTTAGAAAGCAAGGCTATGTTTAGGTCTTTTGACCTATGGTACGAATACTTCAAGAAGTTAGTAACTGCAAGTATTCCTAAACCTGATGAATTAGATGTTGACGATAATGTTTTTATTCAACTTGATTGGGAAGAATATTTTGGAAAAAGTTCCCGTGTTTATGAAAGAAAGATCCATCCTTTTCCTGGTCTCTTGATTAATTATGAGGATGATGAGCTGGATGAGGAAGATATGGATCCAGACTGGCTATCCCAAATGTTTGAGTTTGGTTTTATAAGAATGATCCGAGTCTCAAATCGTGGTCAGCTCAACCAACTCCCACAGATTATTCAACAAGCTGTTGCTCGTACCAATAGCCCTTCTGAACTATTAGATGTTGGAGCACTCTTCCAAAATGGGAAAAAGATAATTGGATGAATGTGCAACCCTCTAACCATCTCATTCTTGTTAACGGATATACTCACCAAGGACCATGGTATAAAGGAAATTCCTACCTGTCCTACAAAAATCCCTATGCTCTTGCAAACTGTTGGAGAAATTATTTCAATAATCAAATCCTTGAGGTTATCCAAGACCTTTGGAAAGATTACCATTTTGAAGGAAACACATACCAAATAATTGTATTTGGTCTCAAACCCTACGGAATTGCTACTAAGCACCTCTCTATTGCTGATTATATTAACCCAAAGAACTTCACCAACCCTTTGAAGAACCCTGTTTACGAACACTTGTTATATTGTGGTTTCTGCAATCAGTATACCACTTACCATGAACATGACTGCAATAATGATCCCCTATGGGATCCCCATGATGGCTATTCAGACTACTGTGATACTGATTAAACGTTATCCTTTAGCTGTCCCCCATGGGAATCTGTTGATTACTTTGTTGACTACTTTTGGCTACTTTTGGCATAAGACGTCAAAATCTTATCTGTTGGCTTTTGGAAAAGCTCCTGCTGTCCCTTACGGGTCCTGATATGAATAGTAAAAAAGTCACTGTTCATTTTACTATTCACTGTTGAACTCTTGCTTTATTTACCTATATAAGGGGGGATGTCCCTTATTATTAACTCAGAACTTTTCTTTGGATAAAGTCCTCTCCTAGAGTGAGTTTAAAGATATTAGAGAGTTTCTCTTCCCCTCCTAAATCTCCTCAGGAACTATTACTGTTTGTAATCCGGTATCCACTACTGTTGTAAGTGTGTTACCACTGTTTATCTTGTTTATCTATGGTTTTGTATATGTTTAATTACTTTCAGTATTAATCAAGTACTTTCATGTTTATCCATTACTTTAATGTTATATTGCTTGGCTGGTTCTACTGCCTTAATACTTCTTTAAATTATTTTGATTATTAATTGTGCTACCGCCTTCTTGGCTGGTTTTACTTGTTTTACTCCCTTTGATTATTTTATCTCCGTGCTTCTGGTGCTTCCGCCCCTTTGCGCTTGTCCCCCCCATTTTTTCCCAGAAATAACATTAACTCAGCCTACATTGCTGAAATGCTAAAGCCCTAGAGTAGTCTCTTCCCCTGCCCAAAGACATGAAGGCTCTACGGCTTATGAGGCAGCCAGACCTCTTCATGTCCCTGAAGAGGGACCTTGCTATGGTAATTTCACTATCAATTTTTTTAGATAAATGCTAAACTCCCCTTTTCATTCCCCCTTTTATTTCTTTTGTTTACATGGAATTCTTTTGTTATTTCTGTGCAGGTTACCCATCAGGTTTTTGTGGCTGAAGAGTGGGTCAGGGACGCTTGTAATGAGGCTAGGGCGGAGGCCCACTCTCGTGCTGAGGTTGAGAAGTCCCTAGGGGCCATGAAGCAAGAAAAACAAGAGTTGGCCAATAAGCAGACTGTCGAGGAGAGAAAGAGGAGTGCTGAGGCTGGGCTGAAGAGTGCCCAGGACCAGGCTAAAGATCAGCGCAAGAGGCTTCATCTCACTGAGATAAAGCTTGCAACTCAGAGGTAGCTGGTCCTAGATCTCAAAGCTGAATTGGATAAGGCCAAAGCCACAGATCGGATGGCCGAGGACGCAGCGGAAGCATCGAAGCAAGAATCTTACCTCCTCGGGGTGGAAGAAACGGAGGTTAGGTTAGCTGAGGAGCTGGCCGAGGTATGCAGGGACTACTGCAAGGCAACGTGGGTGGAAGCCCTCAACCTTGCAGGGGTTCTTGCTAACTCGGAGTGGAGGCAGCCAGGGAGCATCTACTACCATCTTGATATCCGCGAAGTCCTTATTGCCTTCCCATCTCCCTCTGCCCTTGCTTCAGGATCTCCTGAGCAACGTCTTATTGTTCAGGCCAACCTTCCCTCCCTCGAGGCTTCTAAAGGATCAAGCCAAGCTAGTGACCAAGGCCAAAGGGCTAGGGTGGCTAAAGATAAGGATAAGGGCAAGGAGACCAAGCTTATCTTAGAGGCCAAGGATGCTGTAGCCGAGGCAAAGGAGGACAAAGCTAAATCCAAGAAGGTTGATCCTGAGCTCAACAACATTTCTGCTTCTTAGTCGAGCAAGAAAGAAGAACTCCCTCCTCCCAAGGCCAAGACTTAGTATTAGGATTTTATTTTTCCTTTTATTTTTCTTCTGTAGCCTTCCTTGCATTTTTTTTTTCTTTAATGGCATTCTGTCATTGTATATAATGTACTTTTCCTTTCTATTTAATGAAAAGGCTTTATTTTTCAGTTTTTTTCTCTATTATTCTTTCTTGTAATGTTTATCCTTTGGTTTGTATAGTTATCATTTCTATCTTATTTGACACTTAATGAACATAGTAAATTTATCCCATCTCCCATGGTCAGTAGCAAAACAAATTAAATCTACAGCAAAGCATAATTTTAATTTACATACACAGCAATGTAGTATTCATACAGGTTTAAACTTACTCTGCTTCCTACTCATTAGTTAGTTTAAAGGACTAGAGGGACAATCAATTCCCGAACAAATAAAGGTATGCTTACAAATGCTTTAAGTGATACTCATGAGCATTCACTTGAGCTTGTCATCACAATGAAAATATTTGTTGTTTATAGTCTTGATTATACTTGACCTTCAACCCATCAATAATAAGTACTAATTTACCTTAAGTATGTAGTCCAAAAAGCCTGAAATAACTAAGACTTTGCTCTTACATTAGGCAAAAATGATAGGAAGTATTAATTTACCCAAAGCATGTGATCTGAGGAACCAGACATAGTTAAGGTTCTGTTTAATACTTACGTAAATGTTTGGAAGTATTAATTTACCCAAAGTATATGGTCCGAGAGACTAGGCATACCTGAGGTTCTGTTTAACACTTAGAAGGATAAGCTGAAGTATTAATTTATCCAAAGTAAATGATCCAAGGGACCAGACATAACTAAGGTTCTGTTTAATACTTACATAAATGTTTGGTAGTATTAATTTACCCAAAGTATGTGGTCCAAGAGAACAAGCATAGTTTAGGTTCTGTTTAACACTTAGAAGAATAAGCTGAAGTATTAATTTACCCAAAGTAGATGATCTAAGGGACCAGACATAGCTAAAGTTCTATTTAATACTTGCATAAATGTCTAGTAGTATTAATTTACCCAAAGCATGTGGTCTGAGAGACTAGGCATAGCTGAGGTTCTGTTTAACACTTGCATAGATGTCTGGTAGTATTAATTTACCTAAAGCATGTGGTCGGAGAGAGCAGGCATAGTTAAGGTTCTATTTAATACTTAGAAAAATAAGCTGAAGTATTAATTTACCCAAAGTAGATAATCCGAGGGATCAGATATAACTAAGGTTCTGTTTAATACTTAGAAATAATGACATAAAGTATAATGCATAACACAATAGACAAGAACATGACAAAGAAAACTTTCATTAATAATAATACATTCTCAGATTATTTACATTTCAGGGACGTGGTACAGCCCTTTCCTCCAAATCTTCAAGATAAAATGCACCTATTCCAGCCACTAATGTGATACGATATGGTCCTTCCCAGTTAGGTCCTAGCTTTCCTTAGGCTGGGTTCTTTCCAGGTGCTAGTGGCCTTAGCTTCACGTTGGCATCATACCCTCACTTGAGCTTATGTTGATAATAGGCTAGTTGGTCCATGGCATTTTCTCTCCACTCGTCAGTTAAGTCTAAGCTTTTCCCTAATAGCCTATCATTGTTGCTTGAGGTGAAAGAACTCGTTCTTAGTGTTGGGAATCCAGTTTTCAAGGGGATGACAGCTTTTACTCCATAATTCATTGAAAAGGGTGTCTCCCTAGTGGACCTGCGAGGGGTAGTCCGATATGTCCAAAGGACGTGGAGCAACTTTTATACCCATTTTCCCTTCGCATCATCCAGCCTCTTCTTGAACCCACTCACTATGACCTTGTTGACAGCCTCAGCCTGTTCATTCCCCTGTGGATATGTCGGGGTGGAATATCTATTTGTTATGCCTAGATCATAGCAGTACCTCTTGAAGGTCTTGCTATCAAATTGAAGACCATTGTCCGAGATGAGTGTACAAGGTATTCCAAACCGAGTGACAATATTTTTTCATGTAAATCTCTTGGCATTCACGTCCCTGATGTTTGCCAATGGTTTAGCTTCGACCTACTTGGTAAAGTAATTTGTGCCAACTAGCAGATATCTTTTATTCCTAGCAGCCTTAAGGAAAGGACCTACAATGTCCAAACCCCATTGAGCAAATAGCCGAAGGCTGGATAGAAGATTAAGGACTCCCCCTGGTTGGTGAATATTTGGTGTAAATCTCTGACATTGATCGCACTTCTTCACATACTCTTGTGTTTCCTTCTGTATGTTTGGCCACAAGTACCCCTGAGTGACGGCTCTGTAAGACAAAGACCTGCCTCCTATGTGGCTTCCACAGATCCCTTCGTGTAACTCCTTGAGGAGTAGTTCTGATGCCTCAGGGTGTATGCATAGCAAGCATGGCCCAGAAAAAGAATTCTTGTACAATTTTTGGTCCTTGGACAACCAAAATCGAAGAGCCTTGAGGAATAGCACTATAAGGTCCCTCCAGCTGAGCCCCACCCTAATTTGATGGCTACGGGCCATCTCCTTCTTCACTTCAACGGGTTTGTACAAATCTTCAACAAGGATGACTCAAGGTAAGCCCTGTGCCGAGGAGGTTGCAAGAGTGGCCAGAGAATCAGCATATGTATTTCCATTTCGAAGGATATGCAGCAAGCTGAAAGATTCAAATCCTGATTGCAGTCATTTAACATGATTCAAATACTCTTGCATTCTCACATCCCTAGCCTCTAACTCCCCCCTTACTTGGCCTACAACCAATCTCAGGTCCGAGAATATTTCCACCGCCTTTCCGCCCATTTTTTGAACTATGGCCATCCCCACCAATAGAGCCTCATACTCAGTCTCATTGTTTGTGGCCGAGAAGCCCAATCTTAAGGATTTCTCAATAGTGATCTTCTTAAGAGATATTAAAACTAGCCCCACTCCAGATCCTCTTTGATTTGCCGCATCGTCAATGTACACCTTCCATGACAAAGGTTCCTTCAGGGAGACCATGCCAACTGACTTTTCATCCATGTTCGACATATTGGCACTTTCTTCTAATGAGGGCTCAGTGAACTCAGCCACGAGGTCGGCGAAGAATTGACTCTTGACAGAGGTGCGAGGCATGTATTTGATATCAAAATCCCCTAGGATCATACCCCACTTTTCAATTCTCCCTATGTAATCAGCACTCCGGAGTAAAGATCTAAGTGGAAGTTGGGTTAGGACAACTACCTTGTGTAATTGGAAATAGTGGGGGAGTTTGCGCGTGGCATGTACTACTGCCAAAATGGCCTTCTCCAATGGTAGGTAGCGGACCTCGGCCTCATGTAGTGATTTGTTCACATAGTAAACTGGTCTCTGCAACCACTATCAACCCGTATAAGCACCGGGCTTGCCTCATGGGGAGCCACAGCAATGTAAGCAAACAAAACCTCTTCTACCTCGGGCCTGGACATAATGGGCGGTCGAGATAGGTATTCCTTCAACTAATGGAAGGGTAGGACGCACTCCTCAGTCCATTCAAACCCCTTCCACTTGTTCAATAATTGGAAGAAAGGCCTGCATCTTTCTGCTAATCGAGAAATAAATCGGTATAGGGCAGCAATCATTCCTGTTAACTTTTGGACCTCTTTGGGATTTCAAGGTGGCTATAGATTGTTAATTACTCTAATTTGATCTGGATTGACTTCAATTCCACGGTGTGTAACCATGTACCCTAAGAACTTCCCTGATTCAACACCAAAAGAGCACTTGGAAGCATTAATTCGCAGCTTGTGTCTTCTCAAGATTTCAAAGATATTTTCGAGATCGTTAATATGCTCAGACTCTTGTTTACTCTTGACTACCATGTCGTCTATATAAACCTCTATGTTTTTCCCCAGTTGTGGCTCGAACATCCTGGTTATCATTCTCTGATAAGTAGACTCTGCATTCTTTAGACCAAATGACATCACCTTGTAGTGGTAATTTCCCATAGAAGTGACGACAGATGTCTTTTCTTGATCATTCAAAGCCAATGGTATTTGATGGTATCCCTGGAAGGCATCTAGAAAACTCATTTGAGGATGGCCTATCGTTGCGTCAACTAACTGATCAATCCGAGGCATGGGGAAAGGGTCTTTTGGGCAGGCCTTATTTAAATCTGTAAAGTCCACGCAGACTCGCCACTTCCCATTTTTCTTCTTCACCACTACAGTATTAGCTAACCACTCAGGATAAAATACTTCTTTAATAGTCTTGGCTTGCTTATACTTAATCACCTCGTCTTTGACAGCGTTAGAATGGTCTTTAGAGGAGTGTCGAGATGGTTACTTTTTGGGGGTGACAGATGGATTGACATTCAAATGATGACAAATGAAGTTCGGATCTACCTCGGGAGCTTCGTAAGCATTCCATGTGAACACGTCGAAACTCTATCACCTCTTCCTTCTCATGAGGAAGCAACTGAGCTCCGACCTGAAAAAACTTCTCCGAATTGTCACCTATAACAACTTTCTCTAAATCTTCACACTTCGCTTCTTCAGCTATCCCATCCAAGGGTAAAATCGGAGTCTTTGATTGCTATAAACGCCTATCAGAGGAAGCTGAGGAACCTGTCTTAGGCTGATGCATAATTGCAGCTACCAAGCATTGTCTAGCCATAAACTGGCTCCCAACTAGCTCCATAATCTGATTCCCGGATGGATACTTCACCTTCAAGTAAAGGGTGGAAGAAACAGCCCCCAAGACATGGAGCCAAGGCCATGCCACAACGGCTGTGTACGGAAAAAAAGCATCCCCCATAATAAAATCCACTTCCACCACCTTTGAGCCGGCTTGCAGTGGTAGTCTGATCTGATCCCTTGGAACAACGACTTTTTCTGTCAAAACCCACTAGAGGTGAATCATAACTCATCAAATCTTTTGGTTTCAAATTTAGCCCTTTGTAAAGATCTAGATACATAATCTCAGCCTCACTACCCTAGTCTACTAGTACCCTCTTCATATCGTACCCCCCAATCCTAAGGGTGATCACCAAGGTGTCATCATGTGGTTGTATGGTCCAGGCCTTATCATCGTCCGAGAAGCTTAATGTTGGTCGAAACCTTACTCTGTCCCTCTTTGGTTCGTGTTCAAAATCCTCAGTAGATGGCCGCCATAGACATCACCCTGGATGGATGAGAATTTGTTCTCCCTAAAGCAGCGAGGATGACGTGGATTGTGCCCAGAGGGGGTCTTGTAGAAGCACTCCCCTGAGCCCCTGATCCTGCTTGGCTTCCTGCTCGTTGGGCCGGTACAAAAGATGCTTTAGCCTGCCATCACGGACCAGTTAATCCAGATGACTCCACAAAGTTCTGCAGTCCTCAATGGTATGTCCTCATTCCTGGTGGTATTGGCAATGAAGGCTTTGATTACACCTCATAGGATCTCCTCCCATCTTGTTTGGCCATTTGAAGTATGGCTCATTCTTGATCTTCTCTAAGACTTGATGTACCGGCTCTCGGAACACCGTGTTAACCACCTGGGGAGCGAAAGGCTCAGACTGCCCAGCAAATCCCTTCGAGGTTGATTATTGTTATAATGGTCTAACCTAAAATCCCTCCTCTCTTGAGGGTAGCCTTAACCTTTCCTTTCCCTTACTGCTGATCTTTCTCCACCCATTTGTACTAGTCAATTCGAATCATGAGCCAATGCACACTCCTTACCGATTTCTTGGTCAAAGACTTTCTTAAATCATGCTTGGCAGGCAGGCTGACCTTGAAAGTCTTGATAGCCACGTCATCAAAATCTCCATCGATCTCATTAAACATCTCCCAGTATCTGTCCAAGTACATTTTCAAGGTCTCTCCTTCTCGCATGGACATAGACAACAGGGAGTCCAAGGGCTAAGGAACCTTACTGCATGTAATGAAACGTGATCCAAACGCTCAAGTGGCTCCTTAAAAGAATCGATAGAACCTACCCCCTAGCCATCAAACCACCTTATCGCCACAAGCCCCAAGCTGGATGGGAATACTTTACACATCAAGGTCTCGTTCTTGGAGTGCACTGCCATCATCTGGTTGAAATGGCTTAGATGCTCCACAGGGTCCGTACGGCCATTATACATGGTAAACGTAGGCTGAGTGAAACACCGAGGAAGTCTTCCTCCCTCAATCCTACACGTGAAAGGTGACTTGGAAATTTGGTTGAGCACTCTGCTTATCGCATCCTTTCCCAAGCCTTTAGAGGATGAGCTCTTGTTCCTACGCTCATGGTGATAATCTTCATCGTATGAAAAAGACTAATTGGAGGGAGTCCTTGACCTGGGCCTATAACTAACATCACTATCAGAGGGAGATTCTAAGCTTGGAGGAGTCTTCTTTCTCTATTTACGATGCAATTTTCTCTGTAAATGATCTATCTCCTATTGCATGTTCCTAGTATTTTCTTCATGAGAGATGTGGCCACGATCTCGAGACTGGCTCTTGCTAGTATGAGTAATGTGCACACTTCCTTCATGGTTCCTTTCTCGTTCAAGATGGAGAAAGTGATCGTGATGTTGGGACCTCCTAGACTCTACCTGGTTTGGACGTGATCCTACCATAGTTGAATGTTAGACTCACAACCACACTAGAATTTCTCACAGACGACGCCAATTGTAAGGACACAATTTGGATCTCCAGCCCAAAGGGTGAATGAACGTAGGCTTAAAAGCCCAATACAATGAATTTGTAGAGAGCGAGTTGGAAAACTGGGTTTTAGTGAACCATACAGCAATCTAAACATACCCAGATGACAAGATAAGGAAGATAGACTAGTTTAATTCAAAGAAGATTATCATTGGCATGGTTCGAGAAGATCAGTTCTTATGTATTTCTCTCAAATATGATTACAAGTTTCAATTGTTGATTGCTAGAATGTTTTTTTTTTTTTTTTTGATCCCCTTCTCTCAGGGTCTTTCTCCTATTTTATACTATCTTCACCTTGTATCACCACCCTCCACATGCAAAACAGATTGTTCATCTTGATCCTTGTCTCATCAGCACCTTAAAGAAGTCTTTAGATAGTAACTGTAAGGTTGAGAGTTACTGTTCAAACATCACTTCTTCATTAATGCGGCCAGAGAGTTAGCTACAGAGCATTCAATGCGGTGGCAGCAGCTTTCCCTTAGATATTTTTCAGCCCCCATCTATCCTATACATTCACAATGTATATCCTTACCAATAGAATTTCCTGGTACATTATCACAGATGACAGGACACACATCTTGATCTTTGCTTTGTTTAGTCGAGGGGATATCCCTCCTAGGACCACCTCCCTTAGCCTTCACAGTTGCAATTTACTCGTGAAGCTCACAGTCTTACGTTTTCTATACTATTGATCCATCTTCGGACAGTTGAGCCTCCTCGGACAAGGCCCAAGGCCCAATATACGTATTTGGGCCTCTTATCCCTACAACTTTCATGAATATTTTAACCTATGTCCTAAGGCCTGAGCCTATCTAATGTATATCAAAAAGAGAAAAAAATTTTGTTGTGGCGTAAGAATGTCAACAGAGAAATCAATGACTCATGGTAGGTAATTAGCAAAACTGGGAAACAAAAAAAGTTATTTTACCAATATGAATTTCAGTCTCATACTGTATAGTAGTTGTCCTCAGCCTTATTGAAAATAGATACCCAAACCAATTGAATCCAAATACCCAAAAGGGGAAAAAGAGAGTTATTTTAGCAATATAAATTTAAGTCTAATTTCATTGTATTATTTTAACATGGTAGAAGAGAGTTCACTATTCTAATATGTTTTAACATCGTAGTAATTTTTTTAATGGTAGTACTCAGTGGTTAACCTTTTGTCTCAATGAATCTTATGTAAAGGTTTGGAATTTTGAAATAAGAAACCATACAATTCAACGTGATCCAAAATCTACCAACTAAAAAGGGCAATTGATGATTTAAACTATAAAATATTTTTTGAGTCTATAAAAAAACAAACATATATGGATCAAAATCAAAACACAAATAGGAACATAAAAATACAATGCATCCAATAATTTGAATTATCAAACCTTCTACATCCAACTCATTAGTCTATGAATTCAATTTCTAATTCACCCATGATCCAATTCTACAGATCACATATGAAAATAATAATATATAACAACTATAAGAAAGTAATGCAAATCATAAACCAATAACCAAAAACTAAAGAAAAATATAGAAGAATCTTCAACCTGTAGAGGAAGAAGACCAAGTTGGAAAAAATGGAATGAAAAGAAAATTGCAAGAGTGAGTGAGACATTTTGTCAAACTCATAGTGTACATGTTCTAAATTGGATTGAAAGGACAGTTTAACAACATGAATCCCTCAAAAAAAAAAAAAAAAAAAACTAAACTAAAGAAAAAACCTTCAAAATGATCCATTAAAAAAACAAAATCAACATTATAATGTTCTATTATCGAAGAGTAATCTAACTTCTCATGAGAAATTAATAGTCTATTAGATATCTTTCTTGGAGTAAAAATCAAGCCACATACACATTGTTCTAATCATGTAGAAATTGATGGTCTCCTCCATGTGCTTGATCAAACCCGACAAAAATCACAATAGATTGCGGTGCCTGAATTGCACAGATCTTGTTGTTCAATTGAAGGAACTCGCAAGAAGGTCATTGCTATAGCTTTCATTGCTCTTTCAATCGTACAGCCAACTCGGTCAGCATCATTAAGTCTCCTGTAGACCTTTCCCAAGTCTCTTTGAGTAGAGATTTGTACGGCTCAGTGCTTCTTCTCTCATCGCAGAAGGAGAGCCATTGGCAAAAGAGAAGGGTATTGACATTAAAGAAGTAAGAAAGGGTGTTGTTTGGTCTTTTATAACTACTGTCCAAGGGACCAAATGGGTGGTCCGAGGAAGGAGATCAATTCTGAGGAAAAAGATGTCTGTTGGTGGGTATGGTGGGTTTTCAGATGCGATGCTTTGCTGTGGGTCTAATCGAGGAGGAGCTGGTAGAGGAAGGCAGGGAAGAGAAGGCATAGTACCGTGAAAGTGAAAGGTAAAGGCAGAGTCTTCGTGAAAGGGATATACTGAGTTGGGTTTTAGAAAAGTTCAATTATATTTTTTTTTAATATTGTGCTGACGTGAAAAATTGTGGGATATTCAGAGGATTCGGTTTTATAATAATAATAATAATAATAATAATAATAATAATAATAATAATAATAATAATAATAATAATAGTTCCGTCCCTGGTTGTACCTCTTATTCAATAATTAGGATTCCCCAATAATTTTGCTTGTGGGCATGAGCATAAATTGTTTAACCCGTCATGGGTGAGTACCCTTGATTACCTGGCAACTATTTCTAGTGGGTGGCGTCATTTGCCTGTAAATTTTACTGGCTAGAGGGGCGAGTCCAAACCTACGTTATCAAAAAATAAAAAGGGTTCCCAAATAATTTGAAAAGTTCTCTATTTGACGAATAATTATTAGAAAAAGTATTTTGCAAAATGCCCTACGTTCTCCCCCTCTACCTAGTGCATTTCTAGCTTTTCCCTCAACTAGTCTCAATACAAGTTTTAGTCTTAGTCGGGTTCAGATACCTCTCACTTAAAATGATGATAATAATAATATTAATCAATTTCTCGCCATGTCATTTACTATGCTCTCTCAGCAACCACACGAATCACAAATCATTCTGATATTTAATTCTTTTAATTTCTTTGCCAAACAAAGCAGTGTATAAAATAGATCCATTTCTTTATCTCTTTATAGCCAAAGAAATGCCAATTCATGTCTTAGATTTTGGGAAGTCTTCTTTTTAAACCTTGCCTACAATTGGAGTTGTTGTAATTACTTGAATAAGTTCAATTCAGTTCTAATTTACATTTCTATTTTTGCTATTAATGCTAATGTACATATACTGTGGGGCCTTGTTAGGGACTGTGATATAAGTAAATTCTTGGAATGCAATTCTTTGGGGGTTCAGAAATCAGTCCATCGCCGCAACACTAACGGCATCGGGGAACAATGCGCACATGATGTATGTGTTCAATAGGAATGGGGTGTGCTTGCGATAAGGATCGAGCTTGTGTCTTCACCTAGGGCTCGGGTTTGACCTGTATAAATGAGAGACATATCATACTCTTTTTGGAAAAAAAAAAATAATGAAAGAAAAAAACAAGCATGTGTTGCAAAAAATTAATTCTCTACCCTACTTTTTCACATGTAATTCTTAAACTTCATCCTTTCTCATATGATAGATAAAAAAAATTATAAGGATATGTTGAGAAAAATTAATCTAGAGTTGATTATATGTTTAAACGTATTTTTAAACACAAATGCAACAATAAAATGAAAAACATAACTATAACAAGTACACACCTTAATTCAATTCTACTTTCATTTTTTTCAAAAATAAATATATTTATTAAAATTTGTTAATTATAAAGTATCATATTGAGTAACAAAGTATAGAACATAATATTAATTTAAAAAAAAATTGCAGATTTCTATTCAGATATCTTACTTACCCCGCCTGGAGAAATGATAGTCCATATAAACCAATGTCCCATGGGTTAACCCCAAAAAAAAAAAAAAGTGTAGCCTACTTGGTAACCACGAATGGTTGTTGGGAAGAGATTTAGGATCAGCACTGGAAACTTTGTTAAGACAATGCTTTACACCGTGATCTTTGTGGCAGTGCTAATATAGCTAAGAAATATCGCTAATATCACACTTTTTATATTTCCTGACTACGAGCTTAAGAAAGCCCATATGATTGAAAATAAAGTTGGTATCACCATTTGTCTTAAGTGATCTTGTTAGTTGGTCATCAAAATGGTCATGACTCTTGAATAAAAATAAATAATAAAAAATAAGTAAATAAAAGGTGTAGTCTAATCTTGTTTTCACAAACATATGTTATTTTTTCAAGTACAAACAAGAAACTATAAAAATAATTTAATCAATATTTGAATTGATTGGGTTTTTTAAAGTCAAATATATTGAATATATATATATATATATATATATGTAAGAGACGCATAAGTTTCAAAATTTTCAAGATCTAAGTAATTATTACTATAAAACAAATTGACTATTTTCCCCTATATTTTTAAATTAAATAATTACTAAGAATCTCGTAAATTTCTATTAAGTTATTAGAATTTAATAATGTCATGATTGAATCTAATTAATTTCATTTTTGTTTAATAATTATAGCTACTAAAAAGAGTATTAAATATAGTTGGCTAAATTTATATTATAACTAGTGTTCTTTCATATATCATCAAAAAAAATCTAAAAATGTTATAGGTATATAATATTTAGAATTATATTTCTGAAAAGCAAACATTTAAATAAAATAACAATAACATAAACTTAACAAGAAAATAATTTTGTTTAAGGTAAATACTATTTCCATTCTAAATTTTGATTCTTAAACTTCCCTGCTTCTCATATGAAAGAAAAAGCTGTAAGGAATAGAGTTGAGTAAAATCAATTTGGAGTTGAACATATGTTATTTTTAGACGTAAACACAATAGTCAAATTACAAACATATAATTACTACAATGCACAATTGCAAGATGGTTTGTGGGAAGGGACTACCTTTATTCAACGCAACCATGATATTTCCATTAGGGGAGTCCGCCTGCCCATCAAAACTAACACACCAACGATCTATTCGAGACCCTAAGAACTGACTCCGGAGGGTCCGTCGGCAGGTTCTTTCCTCTAAAACCCGACTCTCTCGACCTGACTGTGAAACTTACCTTAATCCAACAATACTAAGCATTTTCCAAAAGGGACAAATGCTTAGCGGTGTACTCTTCAGTTCATGGTTAAGATCAGCCTGCACTAGTAGTTTCAAAGAAAGGCACTCACATGATAGACGTGATGAAATTCATTGGATTTATGGTAAGATTTGATGAAATGATCATTTTGGAAAAAATATATAAATTAAAGGAAGGGAGTGAAAAAGTTAATATTATTATAATGATACAAATCAAAATTAAAAGTGTAATTTATATAATTTAACAAAGTAAATAATAAAAGTAAAACCCTCCAAAAAATTTAATAATGGAAGGCTGAAGCCCACCCCGACAAATATATAAATAACACGGAGTTCATTGTCCCGAGTGAACTCGTCACTCGTCCTATGGGGTAACTCAGTTCATGTGGTACTAATGGAATAAGATATTGACACCTATGACTTGTCTATATTACTATTTAAAGGACTTCTCCTGTTTGGGATTTTTATTTATTTTTGTTCAAAAATGCTCATACACTCCTATGTTTATGTAAAGACAAAATGAAAGACAATCGGATAAAAATACAACTCTAACTCTCACTAAAATATTACCTAAAATATAGGATTACTCTCCTGTTGATTTTTAAATTGTTTTATCCACTTATAAATTAGATTCTCAAAATAAAAATTATATAAAAAAAATAGACAATTTTTTTTTTTTTTTGCTATAAAATAGGACCACTAAATAGGACCAATAATGCCATAGAATAGCATTATTGGCAACCTGGTTTTGAAGACCCTTTTCGGGACAATTTCGTCGGCTACTGCATGTTAATATTAGTATTTGGCTCATTGCACTGACCAAGCTTGCTGGACTGACTTAACATTAAAAAAAAAAAAAAAATCATAAAAAAAAAGGAGTGACGTTATCAGAGATAGATTACATTGATAACTTGCAACTTAGCTAGAAGATTGTTGAGGCTTTTAGAGCTTTCAACTGTAACTGTAAATTTGCTATAATCTTTTGTTGCTATATGTACTTAAGATCAGAAGAATTTGAAATCTGACCGAATAAGTATACAAGGAATACAAATCAAAATATCTTATCATCGTGGTAACAAAAATGACTATCTTTTAAACTAACTCTTGAGATATATTTTCTCCAAGGAGACCTTAACAAGTATCGTTCATATACCGACTAGATAACTAGGTAGTACTACTACCAGTCCGATGTTACATTCTAAAGATCTATTACTCCCAACTAAGACTACATAGATACCCAACGGGAGGTTGCAACATGTATGACACCTGCCAAGCTCCCTTGGGATCTCAAACACTCTTGATAATTGCGGAATTACAGTGCATTATGCAGAGTGAATTCAACGTCTAAGCAAACCAGCGAACAATCTTCCATTATACGATATGGGGTTGTGCTAAAAAAAGTGGGAATATCAATCCCCAAAGTCAAGAAAAATGCAGCTTTAGTCTAGGATACGGAATAGACCTTTACGACTTTAGTTGTGTCACAAACAACAAGGTTTTCTGATTCTGTTGGAGTTGTACAAAGCCAATTGACCTGCCAAGGTGCAAGAGTATAAAATGAGAAGCTACATACAAACCAAAAAAAAAAAAAAAAAAAAAAACACCAAAGATGCAAGTCATGAAGAAAAACAATAGGAACCAACTTTTTTGCTGAGACTAATGTTCAAATGTAGATCATTGTTGTCATTGGATTGCCTTGCATCATAATATTTGGACCAATCCCAGACCTTCACAGACTTATCATTCCCACCTGATATTATAAACTTTCCGATCTCTCCAAACAACGAAAATGCCCTGAATAGTTTATTCTAGTTAAAATAAAAGAAGATTAGTTTAAATACAATGTGCATATGCAAATTACTTACACACAAGACACTGCAGCAGTATGGCCACCCAATGAGTAATCCAAACATAGCCTCTTTCTTCCATTTTGATTAGAAGTCTCTATATCAGCAGTTGGACTACTGTCTTTTGATCTTGATTGAGATCCTCTCCGGGGTTTAGTGGAAGTTTTTGACCTCATAGCAGTGAGTTCTGATTCAATATTTATCACATCAACAACGCCATCACCCCTCGCAACAACACATATCTTGTCTACTTTGTCTAACATATCGACTTCTGGAACTGCTAGCATGTGAACAAAAGCAGGATTAAAAGACTGCCCTGTGTTACCACCACTGTTCATGTCAGGCAAACCTGCAGTGAAGACAAGGAGACAATATTGACTTAATCCAAAAAAAAGAAAAGAAAAAGAAATACAATATTGAGACAACGTGGCTTTATGATATATTGAAGCACCCAAAGGATCATAGGACAGGCATTAAAGTTTATCTATCTTTTGCAAATGACATTATATTTACTACTGACACCAAGATAACACAACATATTTACTACTGACACCAATTTTATAATTGTGTGTATGCTCAGTGCTCACAGTCCAATGTCAAACCTAGGAGCCTTCTGGGACAACCTCTCCTTCATTCCCACCACAAATTTTCCTTCTTTTGATTTGGGCTCACACTGTTGAAACACACATCAGTATCTGGTAGCTATGGACCGGACAGCGTATAGTTAAAATAATTTTTAAGATGCTACAGATCAAAGGTCCAACAATTTAATGGATCATGAACTTACAGCTATAGATTGCAAGAACATTATATTCTCTGCACCACAAAAAATTGTTTGGTATCTGGAATTTTATAAAAAGATAACAAATATAAAATTGGGCACACTTTGCAACAGGTGCAACAAAACAAGCTAGTAGAAAAGTGATGTTCCAAAGCTAGCATGCTAAATAACAATTTCTGAAGCCCATTGAAGAGTGACACCAGATCTATTTTTGGTTAAACCACAAAGGAGTCATGGGAAGTGTGAAATGAGATAGTGGCAATATACACAGAACAGAACATATGAGATACATACCAAAATCCATAATTTTGTATGGTCGACCTTTAGAGAAGTCCCACATAATAAGCTTTGAATCAAGACCTCCAGTAATAACTGCCAACGTTCCCAAAGCAGAAATAAGTACTCAGATAATGAAGATTATAGATTCAAATGCAGGTCTTTTAGATTTAGGAACAAACTGCACAGGTACAACATTTATGTTACACGTGAATGGTTCAAAAATTATAACAAAAAGCCCTATATGTACCCTGGCTAAAGATGTCTACAATAGCAACTAAGTTCATATGAACAGGTTTATCAAAAAAAAAAAAAAAAAAGTTTATATGAATAGTAGCAGGACACTGAAATTTGATAATGGGCATCTGAACTCCCATGAAAAGCAAACATATTTTTCTCTAAACCATTACCATTACCACCCAAGTTCACTCGTAATAGTGGCAAATAGCATACTCTCAGACAAGTGACTAGTTACTAGATGCAAGTTTCAAACACAGTGAATAATGAAATTCAATGGAAGGAAATCAATGATACAGTGATTTCCATGTGTTGAGTTACAGCATGTTTGTACACATCAGACGAAGGAAAGTAATGGTTAAGGCTGAATCATCATTTGTTCCTTTTTAAGGAAACTTAGGCTGCGTTTGGGGCTTTGGGTGCCCCTGAAATTTGAGTGGCCATCCTTTGTTACAAGGAAATCATAGCTAAAAATAATGAACTACAGCAAAACCGGATGCCATTGATACAGTTGGAAGCCTGTATCACTCACTAGAAAATGAAACATTTGACAATATTTTGAGCCAATTGCATGGTTGTGGTGGTACACTTTTCTTTCTTGTCTTCCATGACAAAGCTAGGACTTGGACGCATAATGTTCCAGTCAAGGCATCATTATGCCTTCCCATGCACCCACACTTTACCTTCTACAAGGAAACCATAATTCTACGAAGACCCTGCTTTCTTCTGAATTACATCATTGTCCCTTATTTACTAAACTTTAGACTTGATGAATTTACAAACCGATCAACTGTTAAGGGGATCCCTTGAATTTGCCAATGCTTTATGTTAAATAAGAAAAGTAGCAAACTACAATGTGAGGAGATTAATGTCTAATATGCAATCACTAAAGCTAGTTGCATCCAATGTAGCCATGGCTCTTATATCATCATTGACACCCCAAGTACATGCTTGCACATATGCAAGAGAGATAGAGATCAATTAAATTTAAATACCTTCCCAGGGTCTCCAAGGAAGGAACTGCACACTGCTACAGATCTTTAAAATAGAGTTAAGGAGGAAGAAATACAATAAGGTATACGAAGAAAGAACAGAACCAATTTAGGGAAGAAAAGTATTTTGAAAAACTGAGAAAAAAAGAAAAGAAAAGAAAAGAAAGGAAAAGCAATAAGCAAGAAAATGTGTTGACAAACCAACCCTTAAGTTACATAAATGGAACATAAGACAGGTCAACCAAAAACAGAATCCTTGAAATTTACAAGGATACACTTGTATGGCCCGCTCCCGCTCTTAATGTTTTATAAAGGTGATGCTGATGAATGTCAATGATCTGCCATAGAGATCATAATCAGCAGTTGACTGCAGGACAGCAGCATTACCAATCTTCTATTGTTGTTTTTAATGCTTCAAAATAACTTGATATGAAAAACCTTATTATTGGAGAGAGAGAGAGAGAGAGAGAGAGAGGGAACACAATATTCTGAAAACAGAAAATATAATCATGCATGAAAAGTTGCAAGAAAGAGTTCTCAGATAGCAAGAGAAGATCTCATATATGACAAGATAAAATTACAATAGCAAATCATGTCTTCTTTCACATATCAAACCATATAGTTATCACATTGTGGGTCAAAACTCAAAATTCACATGTCAATTGGTGTCATAAAATTTTCTGAATAAATTGAAAGAAATAGTATATACCAAAATTTGCATTCTTGAAAATGACATTAATAACATTAGAACTTTAATGATTTAGATCCAACTGTTTAAGCCAGATTCATGGCCTCCATAGGAAACTCATGGGGTTATAAAACAATGCTGTGAGAAGCCCCTTCATTGCTGATGGATTTTAAACATTTACGAGAAACCCCAATGATAATGATATTACTTATTAAAGATGCCAGCATCATGAGCTGCAATCAGAAGCAAAATTTAACTTTATAATCCAGTGGATATATTACCACCGCGAAGCATTATGAGTAAGAAAGTGTGTATACAACTCAATAAACATATCTATTTTGATCAAGACAAACAATACAGTGTAGTGACAAAACCAAGATTGAACCACGAGGGTTTTTTTTTTTTTTTTTTTTTTTTTTTTTTTTTTTTTTTTTTTTTTTTTTTTTTTTTTTTTACCAACAATTGAGAATTCAAATAATCCTCATCATGCTAGGATATCCATGATCTCAATGATCCTTTGGTAATTAAATGTTACTGATCTTTAAGCACTTTCGTAATACTATAGACATGTTGACATCCAAGCTCACTGAAAAAATGCAAAGAGACAATGAGCCACTTACTGACTTGCAAGGTGTTATGGCTGTCTAGGTGGATTACAATCTTGATAGGTATCAAGTTTCAATGCAGCTTAAAAATATGCACTCTTACAAGCATGAGGATGCATGTGTGTATGCATGAACACACAATTAAACAAGAAAGATCAACACTTGATCTAATTATAAGAATTTAGACAAGTAATTTGATAATTATTTAAGAGGAAATTAAAAAGTAACTTATTACACGTAAAAATTACACTTTAACAGTGAATGAATAAAGAAAAGAAGTTGATCTAAAAATTGTGAAACATGATAACATACCTGAAAATTTTACTAAAATATTCTGTCCCACTATTTTTTAAGTTTAACTTACAATTTTAATGTGGGTGATGAGGGCAACATGACTCTTACTATTAGTTGGGGAGACATGTTTGGGGGGGATCTAATATGTTTTTATAGGTTTTTTCTAGAAGGACAAGTGTGTGTGTGTTTGTTTTTTTTTTTTGGAGGGGCAGAGGGCAATTGTCTCCCCTGGACCACCCTACACCCGGCCGTGATCCAGTGAGTCAAAACATTATAAGTACCTTAACATCACCACCATCGTCTGCAGCAGCAAGAAAAGACGACTTAGAGTTGCATGAAATCTGCAAAAACAGAAACAATATTATTTTAAGAGATCTTAGTATTAATTGATTAATATATAATTAATATGTTTAAGCATTAAATACGCCCAGAAGTAATTCTGGAGCTTAATACTTAAATATAGAGCCAGAATAAATAAAAATAGAAAAAGACATAATATTGTAGCTGCACATACTGAAAGTGATATTCATATTAAATTATATGAATAGAAGAAAAATATGACGAAGAGTCGCAAGACATAATTGGGACAGTATTTTGATCAAGGAATTCATATAACAAAATTTTTTAATTAAAAAAATGGTTATAATTTACAATGAATATGTATAAATCATTACATGATTTGAAAACATAAATAAAAAAAAAAAAAAAAAGTACTACTATTCCATATGAGTAGTAGAACTTCATCGCACTGTTATAACATTAAAACAGAAGTAACATACAGATACATGGGTCAAAACGTAACATAAGGGCAAAAAATCTAATTCAAATCTTAAAAAGCATCAATAAAAATCCCTACCTGATTTATCTCCTCTTTATTGTAACTATAACTCTGTAGTGGCTTCCATGAGGTGGCCTCCAAAAGACAAAAAAGAAAAAACAGCTTGTTGGTAACAATGACAAAATCAACTGTACATCAGTCTAAGAGTACATAATCATGAAATATTGACAAACTAGGCTATATATAAAGTTCTAAATTTTACACTAAATACTGATGCACAAGCATAATATTAGTTAAAACCCCCCCCAAAAAAAAAAAGAAGAAGAAGCAAACCCAAAAGGTTAAAAATGAGAAAGAATTACCATATGCACATCAAAACACTGGACTTCCATTCCTGAAGAGGCATAAATGATATCTTCATTCCCTGAGTCAAGCAACAATCACTAATGTGAACTTTAATCATAAACCTGACTGTATACTGAATTAGATACCAAACATATCACCAATATACACAGTACTAAAAAAATCAATTACAAATTGAACTCAAGAAATTAATACCCAATGAATCGAAAACATAAAAAAAAAAAAAAAAACAATATATAAATACCTGACTTGAAACATAAAGAAGAAATGGGTTCCTTCCCAATTTCCATTACAAGCTGTACATCTTTGCATCGCATATCAAACCAGCAAATGCAACCATCCTGTTTCATTATTACAAATGAAAACATAACTTAATCAAAAGTTAGATTTTTTTCCGTTTTTTTGGAGAGAGAGAGAGAGTGTGTGTGTGTTTTACCTCGGCAGAAGTGGCAACGAAGCCAGGGCGGTTACGTGAGGCGATGCAACAGGTGGCAGTGGCCTTGTGACCCCTAAGCTCTCTGGGGTTTGTCTCCGTCGTCGTCATCTCAATTCTGTCTCTGTGACTGTGTGTGGGTTTCTCTCTTCATAAAGTTACACTGCCTCTACCCGATGCTGGTGGGTTCGGCTCGGGTTACCCATTTGTCAATGACTCGGAAAAGTTTTTTTGGGATAAACGATGCTAGCAACAAGCAAATGGCATCAACAAAATGACATGTGCTCAAGGAGAAACTACACCCTGTTTCGGGTGTATGTTTCCTCCCACTCACAAGCTGGTGGGACCCATCAGCTGTGAGAGAAAAGAAACATACACCCGAAACCGGGTGTAGTTTCTCATACTCAAGCCACCCATTGGTGTCACCGAAATTTATTAGTTATTTTGGGGGAAATTCTTACCTAGTCCTGGACTACAAGGTCACCTTGCTGACCTTGTAGTCCCAGCCAATAGAAAAACACCATATCATTAAAAATAGATGACATCAACTTAACTGCCACATCATATCAACACTTATACCCATTTTAACACCCATTAGTCCCATTAAACATATTATGAGAGAATTCAAAATTTTACCCCCTTCCCTTCTCTCTCTCTGGCGGATTTTGCTGTTCATCATCACCACTGTTTGGTTGCCCTTTCCTTTCGCTCAACACTACCAATAAGATTTTTTTTTTCTATCTATTTCTGTCATTTTTAATGATGTTTTTTTTTTTTTCCCAATAAGCTTAGTTTGGTTGCTAGGAAAACAAAGGAAAGTATTTGTCGGATTTAGGGGTTGTGTTGATCTGACACAAGCCCCCAAAATCTTCTATTTCCAACACCTGACATTGTAAGAAGATTTATTATTTTCTCTCATTTTCTGTTTCCTTTTGTGTGCCATTTTTCCCCAAAATTTCATTTCTAAGAAAAACCCTAGCCCATAAGTTAGTGTAGAAAGGAAACCTGTACATGTTCGATGAAATGTCTCAATGAAGATGGAGAATCCTCTGTTCTCGTACTATTATCTATCAACAAAATGTATAATACATTGTAAAGGGTTTTTTATTTTTATTTTTTAAAAATGTTCTTTTGGATTAGATTACAGTTGGACTTTTGTTGTAGTTTCACATGTAGAAACATAAAGCTTCTTTCTTTGCTTGGCAAACAACTTGCTGTTCATAAGGCTTTTAGAAAATTTTTCCTGGTTACTTGGTTTGTTGGACTTTAGTTTGGTTGCTCTTTGGCTTTCTAGTGTAGTGCTTCATGCTTATCTTAATCATGATGAGAGGATCACAATTAGAACAAGAAGCACCTGTGCCAATGCATAAGCATCTCTTTTTAATTCCAGCAACCATGTGCCATTTTTTTTAATTACTAATAATCATGAATTTTTACTTGCAAAGATAATTAGCACTGAAGTCCAAATTAGAATATTTGTAGCTACACCATGAATGAAGGTCGAGGGCTCAAGGCTAAGCTGAAGTAATGGTGATAGAAAAAGTTGCTGGAGTTAAAGCCCAAATTAGAACACTAAGATTTAATTATATAAAACAATGATGAGGTCAATTTGAACCTTAGATGTGGGGGGGGGGGGGGGGGGGGGGAGGGGGGGAGGGGGAAGCATGGGAAAATTTTTGTTTTCTTGAAGTTGAAATCTCTTGTATTCTTTAATCATATAAGTTCCTTTTTTTTTGGGGGGGGGGGGGGTGGGGGGCACTTTTGTTTATATTTGCATAGTATTGGTAAATTTTTTTTCTTTAGTTGTACAAGTTCATTTTATAAATAACTATAATAGAAAGGATGCGCAAAAATGTTGTTGAACCTATTTTTCTCTTTACTTTTGCACATCTTTGTTTTAGAGATTGGTATTGGTTTATTCAAATCAAGTTCCTGCAAATATTGAGAAACATCTAATGTATTTACGCCTCACATAAATTTGTGGATTCCATTTGCAGAGTCCTTTTTATGTAAGATAACGTACTACACTAAATGCACTAAATAAGGATAAGTTGGTTGAGTTTTAGGTAATTAGCCTCAAAGAATTTGAGAAAGAGAAGAATTTTGGATTGTGGTACTCCTTGATTCTTTTATTTTTCATTGATTAAATAGTAACTAAATACAATGTCTCCAATTACACATAATCTGATATGCTGAACAACTAAAAAAATAAATAAATAATTACATTTGAAGAATAATCTACTAACAAGTAGATAACTCTTCCTAAATTATAGGAGCCTTAATTTGATAAGCCAATCTAAAGAGTATAAAATTAGGAATGACGGATCCAAACCTGACGGTACTAGATTAATGGACGGTTAGTATTTCTACATGGATGGATCCAATATACACGGACAAGAGGTGGACGGATCCCGAGGCCACGTGGCAATCACATGACTTAAGTGGCCTCCAAGGAATCCTAAATGGAAACATCTTGCGTCCCACGGTTGACCCTAATCTAGAGGATTCCTACAAGAAGAGGATCCCGCAAGATATGCGTATTTATGGGGATCTTCCCTACAAGGAAAGACCTTCTCTGCCAAGGAATAGATGTAAACTCTACGCTACTATAAAAACTCCAATGCCTTCACAAATCAAGGTACGCATAATTTCCCCCAACTCTAGCACTCTAGAGTTGTGAAGAATTCTTTAACTTAGCCTTCGGAGAGTATTTGGCTGGTACCACACCAGTACTCTCTGTAAGGTCTTTTTCTTATTCTGTGTTGTGCAGGTGTTGTCTTGAGCACGTGAGGATTATGCAACTAACTGATGATTTTTGGCATCATCAGTTGGCGTCGTCTGTGGGAAGCGACGAATGAGATAGGCCATATTACTTCCCAAACAAAAAGTTGCATGGTACTTACTCGTTTGATGGCAACAACCACAAACAATCAGGGTGACGAACTGCGCACCACTGCCCTAGAAAGACAAGCTCAAACCCTCACAGCAGTAATGGAATGCCTTACCAAGCAGAATCATGACTTGGAGGAATAGCTGCGCCAAAAGAACGTAGTGCTTAACACCCAAGAGGAAGACTAGGAAGGGACCAGCGCTGAAAGAAGGAATCAACAGGGGCCGGAAGACAGCAACACCCCAAGCAGACAAGAGCCACAGGATACTAGCCGTCCATCCGCCATAAATACGGCTCCCCCTCACTTAGTCGCGAAGATGCAGATGATGAAGGAATGGATGGATTTCATGATAAACACCCTTAGAGGATGGGTGTCTAGCGATCTCGATGACTTGGTCCATTGAACTGATTCACCATTTACTGCATTCGTCACGACGTTCCCCCTACCACCAAAGTTCCGTATGCCTCAGGTGGAGAGCTGTGATAGATCTAAGACCCCCTAGATCACCTAGAGTCTTTCAAGACTTTGATGCACCTGCAAGGAGTGGTGGACGAGATTATGTGGAGGGCCTTCCCCACTACGCTGAAGGGCCCCGCAAGGATTTGGTTCAGCAAGTTGACGCCCAATTCCATTGGTACCTTTAAGGAGTTGAGCGCCCAGTTTGCCTCACACTTTATCGGGGGACACAGGTATAAGAAATCCACTACGTGCCAAATGAGCATTAAGCAATAGGAGGATGAGATGCTGAGATCTTACATAGTCCGCTTTAACAAGGAGGTATTCTCAATTGATGGAACGCCTCACCTTTAAGGAGGTCTTACATTGCCGTGTTCATAAATGGGCTGCGGAAAGTTTCTATTTTCCTTGTATAAGAACGACCCGAAGACCATGTCAGACGTGCTCTACAGGGCTACTAAATACATGAACGTGGAAGACGCGCTACTGGCTCACAAAGAGAAGCCCAAAAAGAGAGAAAGGCAGGAGGAACCACGACAGGACAGAGGGCGAAAGATGGCCAGGACAGGAGATAGAAGGGAGGATAGACGCTCCAAGCCCCCAACTGGAAGAGTCACAAGTTTCACCCCTCTGAACACCCCGATCGATCAAGTTCTGATACAAATCAAAAACGAAGGAGCCATGATGTTCCCTAGCAAGCTGAAGGGAGATCCCAACAAGAGGCTTAGAGACAAGTACTATCGGTTCGACCGTGATCGTGGTCATAACATGTCTGACTGTTATGACTTAAAGCAGCAAATAGAGACACTTATCAAGCAGGGGAAGTTGCAAAGGTTCATCAGTAAGGAGAGGATGAACCAACCCCAAGAACCTCCTGCTCGGAGAGAAAATGAGCATCCTAGACTCCTACTAGGCGACATAAGGATGATAGTAACGGGAACCATGACATCTGACTCATCCAAAAAGGCACGCAAAACCTACCTACAGATGGTCTAAAACGTCCAGTTGACTGGATTCGTCCCGAAGATGGCACAAATCGACAACCATGTCATTGGGTTTATAGAGGAAGATGTCAGGCGTTTCCACCACCCGCACGACGATGCACTCGTGGTTAGCATTCGGATAGGGGATTACAACACTTACCAGGTCCTTGTGGATAATGGGAGCTTTGCCAACATCCTCTACTATCCCATGTTCCAGCAGATGAGGATTGACAGGGAACGACTGATTCCAGTTAACGCACTGCTTGTCGGGTTCAAAGGAACAAGGGTACACCCTTTAAGGGCAGTCACTTTGCCCGTAATAGTCGGAGATTACCCGCGGCAGATCACAAGGGATGTCATGTTCCTAGTTGTAGACTATTCATCTGCCTATAATGCCATCCTACCCTTAACTAGTGGAAGGCAGTAATCTCAACTTACCACATGATGATTAAATTTCCAACCGAATACGGAGTAGGAAAAGTGTAGGGAAATCAGGTGGTGGCACACGAATGCTACATTGTCATGCTGGAAATGGACGATCATTTACAAACTATGTGCATAGAAAAACAGCGGACAGTGGCAGAACTAGTAGAAGGGTTGGAAGAGATAATCTTGGACAATGCTAGGCCAGAATGGATGACCAGGATCCGAATGCTGGCTAGCTCATCGGTCTGTCAGGCACTCATGACTTTTCTAAGGGAGAACCAGGACGTGTTCGCATGGAGCCACTAGGACATGCTGGAAATTGACCCTTCAGTCATGATCCACAGATTGAATGTGTCACCTTCCTTCACTCCCATCCGTCAAAAGAAACGGGTATTCATGCAGGAACGAGACAAGGCCATAGTCAAAGAGGTTCACAAGTTGCAAGAAGCAGGGTTCATACGAGAAGTATACTACCCCGACTGGTTAGCCAACATGGTAATGGTTAAGAAGGCCAATGGGAAGTGGAGAATATGCGTGGACTTCACGGACCTGAACAGGGCATGCCCTAAAGACAACTATCCCCTTCCACGAATTGACATCTTAGTAGATTCGACTGCAAGACACCAGTTGCTGAGCTTTATAGACGCCTTTTCTGGCTACAACCAGATCAAGATGGACGAGGCCGATCAGGAGAAAACTTCATTTGTTACTAGCTAGGGTCTCTTCTGTTACAAAGCAATGCCATTCGAACTCAAGAATGTAGGCACCACTTACCAAAGGCTAATGAGCAAGATGTTCGTCCATCAAATCAGGAGGAACATGCAGGTTTATATCGACGACATGTTGGTGAAGAGTATACGGGAGGAAGACCATTTGAGTGATCTCCAAGAGACCTTCGACACCCTTCGGTCTTATAACATGAAGCTGAATCCAAGCAAATTTGCGTTTGGGGTGATGGCTAGGAAATTCCTGGGGTTCATGGTGTCCCAAAGAGGAATTGAGGTCAACCCAGACAAGATACGGGCGATAATAAAGATGACTCCGTCGGCAAGCGTTAAGGAGGTACAGAGCCTGAGTGGTAAGGTTGTTGCATTAAACAGGTTCTTCTTAAGAGCAACAGATAAGTGCCTACCTTTCTTTCGCACATTGAAGAAGTCCTTTGAATGGATGGTCGAATGTCAGCAAGCGTTTGAGGACTTAAAAGCATACCTCTCCTCCCCACCACTATTGAGTCCCTTTAAACTAAGAGAGGAATTACTCCTATATCTGGCCTTCTCCTTGGTAGCTGTCAGTGCGGCCTTGGTCAGAGAAGAAGACAGGGTACAGAAACTTGTGTACTACACCAATAGAGCGCTCCAGGACAAAGAAGAAAGATATCCCCTGATGGAGAAGCTCGCCTTTATGTTAGTAACTGCAGCTCGGAAACTCAAGCCATATTTTCAAGCCTATATTATGATCGTCTTGACCGACAAACCTTTATGAAGGACAATGAATAGCCCAGAAGTAGCTGGGCGGATGGCACTATGGGCAATTGACTTAAGTGAGTTCGACATATAGTATCGCCCATGGATGGCCATAAAAGGGCAGGTCGTTGCCAATTTTATCGTAAAGTTCACTAACACAGAGGACCAGGGGGCAGATGCATAGTCACTATGGAGCATCCATACGGATGGATATCTAAAAAACGATCAGGCAGTGCAAGTGTGATACTCTATAGCCCAGAAGGGGATAAGGTCGAATGCATGGTCTGGCTTGATTTCCCTACCACTAATAACGAAGCAGAATACGAAGCCTTGGTTGCAGGGCTAGATCTAGCAAAATCAGTAGGAGCCACAGATGTGATAGTATATTGCGACTCTCAAGTAGTTATTAGTCAAGTCAACGGTGAATACGAATGCAAAGGCGAACGTATGAAGAAGTACCTAGAGCAAGTAAAGAGTTGGGTGAACGACCTCTAAGCGAAGTTCGTTCAAATCCCAAGATAAGAAAACGAGCCAGCCGACCGTCTCACCAAGGCTGCATCGGCAAAGCTTATGAACAAGCCTAGACATGTACTATCCTTTGTTCAAACCTTACCACTAATAGATAGCATCAGTGTGCAGGAGATAGGTCCCAGGAGCTACTGGACAACACCGATAATCTCTTACCTGAAGGACGGCGAGTTGCTTGACGGAATGGAAGCTAGAAGGAAGTTGAAGGTTGAAGCAGCATGCTTCGTTCTGATTAAAGGCATTCTATACATTCTCTGGATCGTATCTAAGGTGTCTCATCCCAGAGGAAGCAGATTATGTAATGCGAAAAGTCCAAGAAAGAATCTGCAGGAACCATTCCGGCTCACGATCATTTGTACACAAACTCATCCGAGCGGGATACTATTGGCCTACCATGCTGAAGGATGCCATTGCTTATGTTAAAACGTATAACAAGTGCCAGAGGTTTGCCAACCTCATTTGATAGCCATCAGAAGAACTAACTCCGATGACGACCTCATGGCCCTTCGCGTAATGGGGATTGGACATCATGAGTCCGTTCCCAACCGTAATTCGATAGCTAAAGTTCCTTGTGGTCGGCATGGATTACTTCACCAAGTGGGTGGAAGCAGAGGCACTAGCCATAATCACGAAGAAAAATGTGCGAAGCTTCATATGGAGAAATATCATCTGCAGGTATAGTACACCCAGATTGTTTGTCTCAGACAATAGGAAGCAGTTCGACAGCAATGCATTTAGGGACTTTTGCTCTCAACTAGGAATCAAGAATCATTACTCATCTTCGGCCCACCCTCAAGCCAATGGACAAGTTGAGGTCACGTACCAGTCTTTGCTCAAGATCATCAAGACTCGGCTGAAAGGGGCAAATGGAATATGGCCGAAGGAACTGCCAAGCATCCCGTAGGCGTACAAGATGACGATAAGAACACCAATAGGAGAAACCTCATTTTGACTACATATGGAAGCAATGCAGTCATTCCAGCTGAGGTAGGACTCACAAGCTACAGAGTGGGAAACCATGACAAAGAGAGGAATGACAAAGCACTACGCCTACAGCTTAATCTGGTGGACGAGGTCAAAGCAACAACTGAGCAAAGGTTAGAACGATACAAAGACCTCATGGCTAAGCACTACAACTCCAAGGTAAAGCATAAGGACTTTTAGGTTGGAGATCTTGTCTTAAGAAAGGTAATGGGCGCCACAAAAGACACCTCCCAGCAGAAGCTAGGACCTAACTAGAAAGGACCATACAGAGTTGCAGCATGGCATAGGAAGGGAACATACCACCTGGAGATGCTGGAATGGCAGAAATTGCACCACCCATAGAACATGGAGCACTTGAAGAAGTGCTACCGGTAGACAACAACATGGACAAACGACACTTCTCATTTCCAATTTATTGATTTTTAGTTAAGTTTTTTATTTACAGTTCCTTTTAAGCCCGAAGGACGGTTTTTATCCTTTAAAGAACAAGTTTTATATACGCATGTTTATCACTAATAAGAGGAATTATTCAAAAAATGTTGTATCTATATTTCTACAATTATTAAGTCTACAAGATGGACGGGCTCACTCATAGAGCTCGATTTGAAGTGGACGGGTCCATCCCAAAGAAATGGATCCTGTATACCCATTCCATATAGAGGACGGATTTGTCACAGCTTATGAAGTCCATAAAGTGGATGGACTCAACCATGCGTTGAAATGAAAACGTCCATAAAAGCACGGATTCATCCTAAAATGATGATTTGAAAGTTTGTGAGGTCCACAAAGTGGACGGGTTTCATTATCAATTACAAAATTACAAGTCCATAAAATGGATGGATTCAAGTTATCGAGTCCACAAAGTAGACGGGTCTCATCCTAAAAGAGTGACCTGAAATATTAAGTCCAAGTGGACGGGCTCATCCAAAAGGGTGATTTGAAGTATTAAGTCCAAGAGGACGGGCTTATCCACACATTGGACGGGTTCACTTAAATCATTAGTCCAAAGAGGATGGACTCATCCCAAAAGAATGATTCAAGATATTAAGTCCATACAGTGGACGAGCTCACCCCAACGGTAGGAGTAAGTTGAAACAAAAAGTCCACCAAATGGATAGTAAAAGGATAACTCATATTTATTCCACAAGGTGAATGGGTTACCACTGAAAAGTCCATAAAGTGGATGGATAACTCATATTCATCAAAAAGGTCAAATTCATTACATGGGTTCATTTGCAAACATTAAAATCCCAAATAGACGGATGTAATCGAAATAAAGATCCATAAAATGCAAAAGGAAAGGCAACGGATAACTAAAGCTAATAAATTAAAAGCCATAAAAGGAAAGTGTTTAGAATTTCAGAGTAGAACGGAAGAAATACAACTTAATACAAAAATACAATTTACAGGAAAAAAAGAAAAAGAAAAAAAAAACTACGGCTGGACGGGGGACTTTTCTTCATCTCTCTCTTCCATAATCTGTACGTTATCAGGTTGACGGGTGCTGTCTTCGACGGTTTTTATTTGGCTCTCAATAGTAGTTTCTCTGTCACCATGAAGGTCGTCAACGAGGGCATCATCAATGAATAATTCATTTGTGCTCTAGGAGTGGATGGGTTGAACTGAGGTCTTGGCCGTCAATAGTAACATGTGATAAGTCCAGGTCTGGAAAAGAAGCCTTAACTTAACGGTAGCAATCGTCAAAGCCATCCGCGAAGGAGCCACCGAGCTCTGCCAAAAGGGCGTTGAAGTCACGATACTCCTGCACCGCATCCTCTTTGGCCCGACGAAGCTGATCCTTGACAGTTGTAATCTCTTTTTCTTTGTCCTCAAGGGCCTGTCTCAGTACCTCCATTTGCTTCTCCAGTTCCCCTCGAACTTGCTCTGACAAAGCAAGCTTTTTTCCCTAGACCATCTTCTAGGCTTTCAACTCAGCCAGCTCTGCATCCGTCGCCTTTGACTTCGCCCTAACACGATCCAGTGCCATCTCATGGTTTTGGCAGTGGCCCATTAACCCTTTCATCATTAGCATTGCCTAAAAACAAAAGAGGGGTTAATGGCCAGACAAGTTAAAGGAAAGAAAGAGAAAGAGGACGGACACAATTACCTGTACAATGCTAAAAAGCCCCGTCTCCCGCATGGCTTTAGTTGCATGGTTGCTCAAGTCCTCATAGTTGTCAGCTATAATGATGGACGAGAGTTGCTCCAGCGCATACTTAGAATCCTCACAAAAGAGGACGGGTGGTTTTTTAGTGATGGGGATAGGGTCCGTCATGAGTCCCTTGCCCCTTCCTTAACCAATTGTAGTGACCGTTTTCTTGGTTTCAGCCCTTAACCCTATGACAGACTGAAGGACAACTTTGGGCTTTTTTGGAAGACGGTCAGTCTTTTCTGATGGCTTTCTCTTGCTAGACAGGTTGGCCAGACCTATCTTAGGAGGTTAACTCCCCACTTGTTTTTTCTTTGTAGCAGCTTGCTACTTGATGTAGGCCCTTCTTTTGCTCTCTTCGATTTCTGCACAAAAATGGACAGATAAAATGAGTTAGTGTAAAAATGAAGAAAAGAAACCAAAGAGTTGGGCGACGGACTTACATTGACGAACTTGACGGTCATATCAACGGGCAGCTACTGTAGGTTTCGGTCCATCACAGTACTAGTAAAGAGTGTCTAAGTTGACTAACTTAGCCCACGTCTTCTCTGTTAGCCGAGTTTTGTTGAAGATCTTTTCCAAAAAGCTCCACTGTTTGAGTGAGACTTGTGGACAATCTCGAGCTGCAAAAGGAGATGATTAAAGTAACAAGTAAAAGCTGAGACAATTAATAACCTTAATGTGGACGGATGCATACCAAACGGGGGCATTATACCCCATGTTTTGTCAACGGGCATAAACTCTTGGTCACCAGGGTGACACATCCACTCGTCACCTTCCATAAAAAAATAGCGACTCTTCTAGTTTTCATTAGAGTCGAGAGTATCACACATGAGCCTCAACAACAAGCTCCTGGGCACAAAACTATACATCCCTTTAGACTAAACAATCTCAGTCGAATGGTAACAATGAAAAAATTCTTCCACCATTAACCTACACGCCCCATTAGACATGGCCCCATACAAGACCTCCACGCCAAGAAAAACCCTCTAGGCGTTTGGGGCGATTTAGGTGACAACCAACCCCAAGTATCGAAGGAGGCGACGGTGTAAAGCACTTAGGGGGAATCTGAGCCCTGCTTTCAGCATTTGCTCATAGACTCCGATGCCTTCGACACCCACGTAATAACACTTCTCTGATTTGTAGGGTAGACGGAGGGGTATGTGGTCGAGTATTTGGTACTTCTCCCTCAACATTTTGAAGTGTGACTCTTTGATGGTAATAATGAAGTCGTTGACCGTCCATAAGGGAAGTATTATAAACTTCCTTAGTCCATTAGGACCTAAGATGGATTGGATTGGGGGTTCAGCACTAATTAGGCCATCAGTAGAATCACCGTCAGACCTATCCGTGTCCAAATCCTCATCCCTTGTGGAAGGAGAGTGGACGACAGATTCCCATCTTCACTTGAGGTGTTAGGGTCATTCTGACTTGACGGGAATACCTCATCGTATTGAACCCCCTTGCGAACGCATGATTGGTTACTTGACGCATTAGACATCTGTTACCTACACGTGACGGGTAAACCCTAAGACATTGACGGATCTACATAAGCGACGGGTGTGCAAAGTCTAAAGAATGACAATAGAGTTCAACATGAGGTAAAGAGTACTTACGAGTTGAAGATGAGCAACAGGGAAGGTGTAGATGATGGATGCACCAAGTAAATGGTATGCTGGTTTAATGAGGTAAGACGGTAGTGCTCTGATTACAAATTCACCGCGGAAAGTAAAAAATGAGAAGTAAGATAGTAGGTTTATATAGAGGGAATGGCACGGAAGCCCAAAGGATGCTTTGTTCCAAGGGATTGGCCACTAGGGGAATGACACGTGCCCCTGCAACATTAATGATCCTAGGCTAGCCTGTCAATCTGTGCACATTTCTCAGGAGATAAGTCAAACCGTCACTCCATATGTCCGTCCAGGGGAGGTGACGGACCCATGGAGTGAAGGGGCAACTGAAGAGTATAAATTAGGGATAAGGGATCCAGACCTGATGGTACTAGATTAATGGATGGTTAGTATTTCTACATGGACGGATCCAATATACATGGACACGAGGGGGATGGATCCCAAGGCCATGTGGCATCCACATGACTTAAGTGGCCTCCAAGGAATCCTAAATGGAAACATCTTGTGCCCCACGATTGACCCTAACCTAGAGGATTCCTACAAGGAGTGGATCCTGCAAGATATGTGTATTAATGAGGATCTTCCCTACAAGGAAAAACCTTCTCCGTCAAGGAACAGATGTTAACTCTATGCTACTATAAAAACTCCAATGCCCTTACAAATCAAGGTATGCATAATTTCCCCCAGCTTTGGCACTCTAAAGTTGTGAAAAATTCTTTAACTTAACATTCGGAGGGTATTTGGCTAGTACCACATTGGTACTCTCTGTAAGGTATTTTTCTTATTCTGTGTTGTGCATGTGTTGTCTTGAGCACGTCAGGATTGTGCAACTAACTGACGATATTTGGCATCATCACTATCAATAAACTAAAACTAATCCACCCAAATCTCTTTCTTCATTTTGATAACCCCAACTAGCAGATTGGACTCCTTCAACAACAGCACCTATTCTGCATTGGACTCCTTCTACAACATTTCTTCTGCATTCCAAGACTAAATGAGTCGAACCAAGACTCCTTTGACAGCACCTCTAGGCAACATTGTCAAGTTTCTTTGCATCGTCCTGAAAAGGAAGATCAAAGAATTAACTCTGTAGCCCATAACAAATGACAAAATGAGCCAAACCAATAAAGTTAAAACAAATGAGCTCATGTAAAAAAATCTATAGCTTCTAAATATAAGGCATTTCCAGTAAAAAACAGTTAAGTCTACAAACACTCGTGACAACTGTCTCAATATAACATCATATCCAAAAGAAACAAGATTTGCCAATGGCATTAAATGCACCTTTATTCCAAAGTATGGAGAGACAAGTTTCCAGTGAAAAAAAGATTGGTGCACCAAAGATCTTACTACAACTTGTATCCAAATAATTTCAATCGCGTATTGTACTTCCAAAGGCAAAAATAAATTCAAGAACTTTACAAAAGAAGATACAGAGCAATTAGACAATAAGTGAGCGTTTGAATCTGAATGAACCTGCGTTTGCGTTTTGCTCTTTTTTTCTTTTTCTTTTTTCTTTTTTTTTTTCTACATGCGTTTCAGGTTTAGGGGACAAAGTGCATTGTTCATATACTGTTGAGTACTGTTCACGTATTGTTGAGCCGTGATTTTTGACATTTTTGTGCACACCAGTAGGTCCCGTGCACTGTTCACAGGACCCACAAACTTCACCTTTCAGCAATTTTTTCATTAAAAATGAGTTCCATGGCACTATTCACACATTTAAAAATTATTTTGCTACAATTTTTTCAGTTTTCAGTTTTTAGCTGTATCCAAATGGACCCTTAAATATAAAAATTATGTAACCAAATTAAATATTCATTGCAAATATACTTGATTGTTGATATAGGTATTATCAAACTTCAATGAAATTTCTAAAAGTATTGCACCTTCTACAGAAACAACATAGCAATTAATCAAGTAAACATCAGAATTCATTACCATCAACTATTGAACTATGCACCATACCTTCAAACTACCTTCATCAGTAAACTCAACAAAGGAAAAACAAATTATGGAATTGGGGTCATCATATGTACAACAAGCAACAACCTTCACACCAAAAAATTGAACTTCTTCAAGACCAAAATTTCAATTACCGTATCAGCAAAGCATTTATTTTAAATTGACAAACATAGCAGCAAGTTGTTTGCCAAGCAAAGAAAAAAGCTTTATGTTTCTACATGTGAAACTACAAACAAAAGTCCAATTGTAATCTAATCCAAAAGAACATTTTTAAAAAATAAAAATAAAAAACCCTTCACAATGTATTATACATTTTGTTGATAGATAATAGTATGAGAACAGAGGAATCTCCATCTTTATTGAGACATTTCATCGAACATGTACATGTTTCCTTTCTACACTAACTTATGGGTTAGGGTTTTTCTTAAAAATAAATTTCAGGGAAAAATGGCACACAAAAGGAAATAGAAAAGGAGAGAAAATAAAAAATCTTCTTGCAATATTAGGTGTTGGAAATAGAAGATTTTGGGGGGTTGTGTCAGATCAACATAACCCCTAAATCCAACAAATACTTTCCTTCGTTTTCCTAGCAACTAAACTAAGGCTCATTGGAAAAAAAATCATTAAAAATGACAAAAATAGATAGAAACAAAAAAACTTACTGGTAGCGTCAAGTGGAAGGAAAGGGCAACCAAACGGTGGTGATGATGAACAGCAAAATCCAAGAGAAAGAGAGAGGAAGGTGGTGAAAATCCAATAGAGAGTTCCAAAATGATGAAATTGGAATTTGGAATAGATTTTGAAAGTGAAATTTTTGCTGCCTCGCCACTTTTTAAATGAAATTTTGAATTCCCTCAAGATATGTTAAACGATGGGACTAACGGGTGTTAAAATGGGCAGAGTTGTTGATATGATGTGGCAGTTAAGTTGATGTCATCCATTTTTAATGATGTGGTGTTTTTCTATTGGCTGGGACTACAAGGTCAGCAAGGTTACCTTGTAGTCTAGGACTAGGTAAGAATTTCCCGTAGTTTGGGAGCATCGCTTCGTCTCTCACATGAGGAGTGGGCTCCACATATGTAACCTATCATGATGCTCATCCCTTATATAAGAGAAGGGAGTAATGTTCTTTGTCTACACAATAATTACTCTGATATAATTAAGGACTTTTTTTCTAAGTTCACATGTAATTAAGACGTAACTGAAATTTTAAGATTAAGAGGACCAAAATGATATTAATTATTAAAAATTTGGGAAATAACTTTTTTTTCACCCTAATCTACCACCTGATTACATTTTTTTTTTTTTTTTTTTTTGCTGAATAAGTGCTCAATTAATCAAACCATAGAGGGGGAAAACAAAAAGGGGACAGCCTTGGTCCATCTCAATCCAAAACCTGATAAATCAGGGGGAGGAGATTAGAGATGGGAACCGACCTAGTCTAGTCATACAAATAGGTCCATTCGACTAATAAATGAGCATGAACATTGTCCACTCTATACACAAAAGGAAAGGAAAAATTACAAAGGTTCTACATAGACTCAAAATATCCTTTGTAATAGCTTGTTGTCACTTCAAAATTAAATAGAGGCTCAAGAACATTCCAAGTATTACCTTCAATTATTATGTTGTTCTATCCTTCAAGCGCTGCTATTCTAATAGCCTATAAAGTAGCCTTAACTTCTCCTAGCAAAGGACTTCTAAGATTCGACTAGTCCACCCATGCTGATAGTAGCTTCCCTTTCTCGTTTATGGCAATAACAGCAAATGAGGTTTTATTCCCTCTAATTGCTACATCAAAATTGAGTTTAATCCAATTTTAGGGTTGTTCGGGGGGGTGGGGGGGGGGGGGGATGTGGCCAAGCTATGCTGATAGCAGTCTTGTTCGTCTTGCGATTCAAGCTTTCTTAACATAATGAAGCATTGACCAAAATGACAATTGAACCCTAAACAACTATGTGTTTGTTTGAATTTAATTGAAGAATCATATGCACTATACTTAAGGAATTGCATCAAAAAAATTTACCCAAAAAATTTAACCAATAAAATTTTAACATAAGAGATATGAAAATATTTACTAATCAAAAAAATATTTAAATATAAAAAAACCAAAAAATTTATCGCCTTAAGTCTCAAAATGTATTAAGTTAGCTTTGATTATACAAAAAAATAATAATAAAAAAAATTACTGTAATCTTTTTGCACGCACGCACGCATGCATATATATATATATATATATATATATATATGTATATATGTAGACACACACTCACACACATATACACACACTTGTTTGAAATATATATATTTATAGTCACCTTAAATTATGAAGTAGTTTAAGTATAATAATGATTATAATAAATTTAATGTTAGTTTAAAAAAAATTAATTGAACCAAGTATGGGTAACAAAAATTATAACTCATGTTAGTTGGAATTGAAAACTTTTTGCTGAAAGTACTATAGATAAAGCTAACAGGTAGTTGAAATAGTATAGTAGGACTCATGAATAGTACCAAAAAGTACAATGGGTTCAATGAATAGAAGCAAGAATAAACTAAATAGTAAAAAAAGCTGGCTTTTTAAGCTAATGCCAAACACACACTTAATCAAATATTTTGTTTAATAATTAAATTTTAGTTCTTATATTAAATTTTTTTTTTGAAATTAGTTTTGCATTAAATATTTTATCTTAATCTTGCCCCCAATCAAAATCTAGGTTCCGCAACTACCTTAACATGTGTAAGTTCATTTTTTATATAACTATTTGTAACAACTATTTTGGTTGCCAACATGCTGCAATATGAAAAGCTTTACCATTACCAAAATTCTGTCTATTCTTATTACACTAGCACTGTCTTGCTATGACACCATGACACAAAAAAGCCATCATAAGAAGCCATTTTATATAATATTATTTCTATGACATTACAGAAGGGAAATCAGGGCAAACTTTATTCAAACCATATAATGGTTCACCATCCCTATTACATATATTTTTCAGAGTTCTAGTTTGATGCGAATTCTTTTTCAAGATATTCAACTTCACCCTTGTCTAGTTGGAAGGCCTTGATGAGAACATCAGGATTGATGGGAGGATTAGATCCAAAGACTGCATTTGCTATGGTGATCAACCCAGGATTTTGGCTATTAAGACTAGCAAAGGCAACAACATTGGTCTTCCCTATGTTGAATTGAAAGTGAATGAGACCAATTGGGAATACAAAGACATCTCCCTTGTCTAGAACTTTGGTGAAAAGTTTGTTTGGGTTGGATGTGACAAATCCAACTAAGAGAGTGCCCTCAAGGACTACCAAAAGTTCAGTGCCGCGAGGGTGAATGTGAGGGGGATTTAGGCCGTATGCTTTAAAGTTAAGGCGAGCCAAAGATATGCCTAGAGTGTTGAGACCTGCTAATTTATCAACATTCACAAGAGTGACATTTGATCCGACTTTGTTTGCTTTGTTTGCAATGTCTGTAGATTTACTAGTGAGTCCAGAGAAGAAAAAATGATTCGCTACAACCGTGGTAGGATCCTTGCAAAATTTTCCATTCACAAACACTACGCAAAGAAAAGTTTGTTATTGTAACAATAGATATTAACACTAACATGTCATTTAGGGGAATAAATAAATAAATAAAATCTAATGTAGATGTTATAATCGTCGAGCATAATATATATATATATATATATAATAATAATAATAATATATTAATAGGTAAAATTCAGGGAAAATCCAATTAGATTCTACAATTGAAGTCTAATTTTATGTCATGTGTCCTACATTATTTATTTTTAAAGAGAGTTTTATTTCTTAATATTGAAATCAAATGTAGGACCACATCATAAATATTCATCCAAGTGAGTTATTAAGTACAAAAACTAAAGAGTCTAGAATTAATAAACAAAAAAAAATTAATTTTTTTTTTTAAAAATGGACAATTTACATTTACTATCTAACAATATTCTTACAAGACTTTTAAAGAGTTAAATATATATATATATATATATATATGAAAGAATGATTATCAATAACATTTAAATTATATATGTAAGAATTATATTATACATCTTAATGTATATCTTTTAAGTATATTAATGCATATATATGGGGTTACAAGTTAGTTTTATTAATGGGTAGAACCTATAATGATTTTTTTTTTTTTGAGAAATAGAACCTATAATGATTTCAAAAGAAATTTATGATAATCTATATATATAATAATAGGTAAAGCAAAGAGAGAATCTAATTAAATTTTAAATTGGAATTCAATTAGTGTCTAATTTTATACCACATGTCTCATCTAATTTAAATTTTAGAATTTTGTGCCAAGTGAGTTAATTTAGGTAAAAATTGAATTTCAATTAGAGTTTAATTTTGCGTCACGTTTTCTATCTAATCTAAATTTTTAAATTTTTGTGCCAAATTAGTTAATTTAATATAGAAAACGAGGAGTTCAATATAATAAACCATAAAAAACATAATCATATAACTAAAATAATTCAAATTTATAAGTCATATATATATATATATTAATAGCTAAAGCGAAGAGAAAATTTAATTAAATTCTAAATTGAAGTCTAATTTTGTGTCACATGTCATTTAATTTTTAAATTTTTGTGTCAAGTGAATTATTAGGTGTAAAAATCAAAAGGTCTAAATTCAATTAGATTTTAGATTGAATTTTAATTGGAGTTCAATTTTGCGTCATATATCTCATCTAATTTGTTAATTTTTGTGACAAGTGAATTATTTAGGGCAAAAACCGAAGAGTCTAGATCTAATAAAATTTCAAATCATATACATATATATATATATATATATTATATGTAATTGTGATTGTTTTTAAATGGAACCGTGCATATGCACGGGATTACACACTAGTACTAATAATGAGAGTGTGTACATTACATACCAGCAGATTTGATGTCGTTAATTGCGACACAAAAGCTTGCAATGGACTAGGGTCATAGGCAGAAGCAAAGGAGGATGCCAAGGCCAAAAGGGCCACAGTTGCAAGAAAAGAAACACCTTGCATTATATTTGAGGAGGTTATCTCTATCTTATGGTATACTATTCTTGCTTCAGTGAGGGATGAGAAACATAGGAAATGGAAATGTCTATTTATAGTGATGTATCAGTGAAGCGGTCTATGTTTTTTTTCACAAACTTGGTAAATGTTCAACCCTTTGTCACATTTTTTAATGTAATAGGTGAGCCAATTTTCTTTAAATACCACTTGTCGTACATATATGTATTTTAAAACCAATCAAATATGACCCTCTTGAATGGCATTGCGCAGTTTTAATATTGCTTTGGCCCAATCATGCACTATAAAAAATAAATAGATAGACAGTTGATTATTACATACCGGTAAGTGTCGGTAAGTGTGTGTCACTTCATTTAAAATAATATTTTTAAAACATAATTTCAGTTAAATGGTAAAATCTTAATTTCACAATTTTGAAATTATAACTAAAATGTAAACACGAATTTTCAAGGTTGTGTAGGAATGTGTGCAATAAACATTAACGTAAAAGATAAGGTTGCTTTGGCCAGATCAAAAATAAACTTTATCTTGATAATTTGAAAGTTGTTGTGTGATTGCATGTGATAATTGAATGATGAGCAGAATCATGAAAGTGAGAGCACATACAAATGTTTACATGGTTTTGCTTTACTGCCTGCGTCCACAATGAGAAAGCCCTTGACGGCTGTTGGGAAATAATCATGTTTGCGTCGAATACAAAACATACGCAGCGGAAAATAAACGGATCTACTTCATTCGCAATCGATAACATGCACTATGTAAGTTTCAGAATATAAGAACAAGAGAGTGTACCTTGATGCGGTGAATTTCAAAACCGAATGAAGAAGTACTCGGGAATACTTTCAATCTTCACTCCAATTCCACTCGATGCCCAAAATGTGTGGTCTCTCAATCAGTTCTTTGTTTCTAGAGAGAATATGAAGAGTGTCTCTCTTCCTTATTTTTTATTACCATAATTATGATCAAACATACAAATCATTTTATTCTATATAAAATTCTGTATGTTTCTCTCCACATAACTGATTATCTAATTGGGCTAGCCTTTTGGGCCTTCCCAATTGGGCTTTAGTGTGTGGCTTGGAGTGGGACCAAAAGGGAACAAATAAGACACTAGCTCCAATGGGCCTTGGGCTTTTCTGTCAACTCTTGACAAGTCCAAAGTTACCATTAATTATATTTAATACCACTATATAAATATAATTGCACTCTAGGCCTCATTAATAAATTATATCCCAAGACTTTATTATACATGCAACCCCTTCATAAAATATTCGTAGTAATACAAAGTCATGAATATAGACTGCCACTTTGTAAATTACTACATCTTAATCCTTGAGTACTCGGTTTAATCATATTGAGTTATTCACCATATATTTATGAAATCCAATTTCATAAATATATACTTTAGTCGTACTAAAGTGGTTAGGCCTAACTCTCTGAATAACTGTACCCATTGAACTTATCTCAAGGGAATATTTTATATCTCCGTTAAGAGACTATGAATTCCATCTTGAGAATATATGTTCCATCAACACTAAATGTGGCTGCCCAACATACTGAGGTTTTGACCGTTACTTTAGATCTCACTCCTGATATATCAAAGCAACCTACATTTCATGATCAGGTCCATTATTCTCTCAGGATTAAGAGTTCATATGAATACAAGTCGTGAGATTTATTATTCAATTGATAGTCGTTCGGAGAATAATAAATCTCACAGCGGTCCAGTTCAATATGTCTTAACTCTTAAAACATATCAACATATTAACTAGAAATCACCATTTCCATGATCAAGACAAATCATCGTAGTTAATATGTTATAGTCTTCGCAGATGAAATGCCCAATTTCATCACCGACTACGAACCAAAATTCTGAGTTTACAAAGAACTTGTGATCTATATCTTCTGTGACTAAATCACATAAATCACATACTATGCATCTCATGGACTATTTGATAATGTCTGAATATTCATGTTACCATTATTTCAGATAAGAATAAAACAACTTTATTAAACATAATATTAAGTCATACATCAGTTCTCAAATAATATCATACATAATATTATACATAGCATCATTATACAATAGGATTTAAGGGCACATATCCTAACAACGGCTACAATGTAGGTTAGAAAATACTTAATTAACCCTAGGCGAACCATAAACTAACCTAAGATCAATATTCTACAAATACATAGACTTACAATTGATTTGGGCCACTTGGGCCATAATATGTCTCAACATATTTAAAATTAAAAGCAGTCAAAATTAAGCCTTGTAGGCTTGTAGCTTAATTGATAGACATTTGCTTTGTTTCTTATAAAATAAAAAATTGTTAGCACTTTGTGATGTTTTCTATATAAACATCCAAAGTTCAAATCTCTTATCCTAACTATAAAGTTATTAAAAAATAATAATAATAATAATAATAATAATAATAATAAATAGATATGAAATTACTAAGCTCCAACACATGTAACATAAGTTGACTCTTTCCTCATTAGTGAAATGTCCCACCACTGTGACCTCATATGTTGACTCTGTCCTCGTTAGTGAAATGCTTCAACTTGCGATATGCAACGTAACATTACTTAATTGGCGTAATTTCTCAAATGGTTTGTAACAGATATATCTTATTGACATAATCTTAACTGATGGGTACGAAAGACTTCTTAATGGTTATATAGTTAGATTTAATGGTTTTTTTTAAGGACCAAGTGACCAACAACTACATATTACTATTTGACCAATTATTCTTGCTGTTTCTCCCCTTGTGTTCTCTTTATGTTGACCCTATCTGGTATATTCTTGCTGTTTCTCCCCTTGTGTTCTCTTTATGTTGACCCTATCTGGTATATTTGAAGATTCTTTACTGTTTACAGATAAAACCTCATTTCTCATATCTGGAAGACACTTTTAAATTAAACCCTCGTTTCTGTGGCTTAAAATTAAAAGATTTTTATTTTTTATTTTAGTCAAAACGCATGATCTTACCAAACAAGATATAGACGAGTTTGATATTCGCATTAAAGAACTTCTTGATAAAAAAAAATTAATAGAAGAAACAAACAGTCCCCACTCTAATCTTGGTTATATGGTAAGAAACCATAGTGAAATTAAAAGAGGAAAAACTCGTATGGTAATCAACTATAAGAGGCTTAATGAACAATTTGAGTTTGGACATTTAATTCCATGAAAAGATGTCTTTGTCAACCAAACCAAAGGATTAAAGATTTTTAGCATCTTTGATTGTGAGTCAGGATTTTGGCAAATACAGTTAACTGAGAAGTCTAGACCATTAACAACATTTAACACACTTAAATTATGATCGGAATGTAATTCCCTTTTGGACTTAATATAGCTCCTCGAGGTTTTCAAAGATTGATTAATAAAATCTTTAAAGACCTAAGAGATTTTTGTGTAGTCTATATAGATGATATTCTTGTGCTCTAAAACAATAGAAGATATAAAAAGCATCTTGAAATTGTTTGTGACAGATTTCAAAACTAAGATAAGATAGTTTCCTTAGAAAAATTGAAGATAAAAAAACAATTACAAAGTTTATTTAAATACAAATTCTTAACTATGGAAGAAATTATATATAAAATCTTTCTAAAAAAGAAACATCTCTTTTTGAAAAACTTAAAAGAAAAAAGAATTTGTCTGCATGAAAAAGACTCAGAAATGATAAACAACTTAAAAGAGATATAAATGATTTATCAAAAGTTTATTTTCCAAAAAAATGATTAAACTAATACTCAAATGCTTCAGAAAAAGTGGAAAAGAAAAAAAAAAGAACTAAAATCAACTAACCTACTTAAAGTCAATAAAAGAAAAAGAAAACAAAAACACATATTAATGAGACTGATAGATAATCTACCTAATCACTTAAAAGATAAAAAAGACTATTTACTAAAATTAAAAGACTCTATAGACATACCTATTGTTTACATTAAGTGTAGGGAAAAAGGACACCATGTTACAGAATGTAGAAAGAAACAAAAGAAGCTATGGAACGAAAGAATAGTGAAGAGCTAGAGACAAAAGAAGAAGTAGGGAAAGTCATAAGCAATGGCATGATGAAAGAAAATAGTGTTTTTAAAGAATCCCTACGTAAGAAGCTAGAAGTAGAAGAAAAAAAAGAAAGATTGAAAGACATAGTCAACTATAGAAGGAAAAATCATAATAGTTCAAATAGGGACAGTGTAGTAGTCAACATTGGATGGAAAATTAATAATGATAGCTTAAAAGAAAAAATTGATGAAAGACTAAAAGAAATTGAAAGATCCATAATATATACCCAAGATGACAGTTTGGCAGAATTAACTAAAAAAAATGGAAATATTAAATTTACCCTTAGATATAGACAAAGAAAAAGATATAGCAGTTTTAAATAATACTGAGTTATCAAATAATGAGAAAACTGACAGACATGTTAAAAAAAATGTTTGTCATAAATATAAAGAATATGGATAAACTAAAAAGGATAACTATAATTATAGCTATAATTATAGTTATCCATATCACTGTCAGAGTCAGAATCTGTTTCAGAATAATCCATATTACTATTTGACCAATTATTGTCAATATCTCTCATGCTATATTCTTCATCATAATCTATATCATCATAGTCCATGTTTCAAATTAATGTGTGCCTAGCCTAAGTGTGATCAAGCAAACAGATGATGAGCTGATAAATGTATTTATTCTCTTTCTAAGCAATTAATAATTACTGGCAGAATTATTACTAACCACTAGTATCCTTGCTATCGGGACCACCTCCTTAGGAAACTTCATTGCGGGACCACCCAAACAACGCCTGTCTGTCGGCTTAACAAAACGGGCTGACCAACGCGAAACTATGGTTTACCAACGAGTCTAAGGCTGACCAACACTATCAAGGAGCAAGTAGTGGCTTTATAGTAATATGAGTTCCTAGTAACTTCTTAATTGCAAAGAAATAAAACTCATACATCTACCATCCATGGCTCTAATACCATTAATTACCCAGGAGAGAGCACAACAGTAATATAGAAGCATAAACAATGATAAAATAGATGATAAAGAAGAAAACAACAAAATAGATATATTCAGAATAAGTTAAAACAGAGTATGGAATATGAAAACAGAAACTAGTAAAACCTTACTTGAATAAAAACTTCTGTCTTTGATTAAAACTGAAAACAAACTATTGTCTTTGATACAAGCTTGAAAATAAAACTGTCTGAAGAGTTACAAGATTACAAAGTAAAATCTGTAAAGAGTTACAGGATTATATTAGTCTGGAAGGGAAGGGTTACAAGATTACAAGAGGGGAAGGATTACCAAAGTCTTTTGGAGGGAGAGAGAGCTATCTTGGACTATAATTCTGGACTTGGAATTTGGACCTCATTAGAAAATATTGAAAGATCCACTAAAGTAGAAAAGAAAAATGATAGCTTTTTTTGTTTTGTCTTGGTCTATGTTTCTTTCCATATTTAGAGTTTCTTTTGAAAAATCTCCTACTAAGTCTTTCTTTATTCTTTTTTCATTGTCTTCTTTCTCTTAATCCATTATATCTAGTTTCTTCTTTTGCACTGTTTCAACTACCATGTCAGCTTTCTTATCTTTTTTTTTTTTTTTTTGTGTCATTATTTTGTTGTGCTATTTCTATATAGTTTCTCTTCTCTGTCACGAGTGGCCTAAAGTCCTTGTTTTTAAAGTCATCTTTCTCAGAGTCCTTTTCTTTGTTTTTATATGTTATATTTGTAATTCTATCGGTACTCACTAAATTATCAATTTGTCTATCATGCCAATTATCTGTCATAGTTTGTGTAAAAAGTGATCTATGATGAGGTTCAAATTCTCTTTCATTTCATGAAGGTGAATTTAAACCTTTCAATCTTTCATAGAGGTCCAAAAGCTATCATCAAAAAAGCTATAATTTTTCTTTTCTACTTTAGTGGATCTTTCAAGTTGATAATTTAGTAAGTACCGATAGAATTACAGATTTAACATATAAAAACAAAGAAAAGGACTCTGAGAAAGATGACTTTAAAAACAAGGACTTTAGGCCACTCGTGACAGACAAGAGAGACTGTATAGAAATAGCGCAACAAAATAATGACACAAAAAAACAAGATAAGAAAGCTAACATGGTAGTTGACACAGTGCAAAAGAAGAAACTAGATATAATGGATAAAGAGAAAGAAGACAATGAAAAAAGAATAAAGAAAGACTTAGTAAGAGATTTTTCAAAAGAAACTCTAAATATGGAAAGAAACATAGACGAAGACAAAACAAAAGAGGCTATGGAAAGAAAGAATAGTGAAGAGTTAAAGACAAAAGAAGAAGTAGGGAAAGTCATAAGCAAGGGCATGACGAAAGAGGATAGTGTTTTTAAAGAATCCCTACATAAGAAGCTAGAAGTAGAAGAAGAAAAAGAAAGATTGAAAGACATAGTCAACAATAGAAGGAAAAATCATAATAGTTCAAATAGGGACAGTGTAGTAGTCAACAGTGGATGAAAAATTAATAATGATAGCTTAAAAGAAAAAATTGATGAAAGACTAAAAGAAATTAATGTTAGGATATGTGCCCTTAAATCCTATTGTATGATACTATGTATGATATTATGTATAACATTATGTGAGAAATGATGTATGACTTAATATTGTGTTTAATAAAGTTGTTTTATTCTTATCTAAAATAATGGTAATATGAATATTCGGACATTATCAAATAGTCCATGAGATGCATAGTATGTGATTTATGTGATTTAGTCACAGAAGATATAGATCACAAGTTCTTTGTAAACTCAGAATTTTGGTTCGTAGTCGGTGATGAAATTGGGCATTTCATCTGCGAAGACTATAACATATTAACTACGATGATTTGTCTTGATCATGGAAGTGGTGACTTCTAGTTAATATGTTGATATGTTTTAAGAGTTAAGACATATTGAACTGGACCGCTGTGAGATTTATTATTCTCCTAACGACTGTCAATTGAATAATAAATCTCACGACTTGTATTCACATGAACTCTTAATCCTGAGAGAATAATGGACCTGATCATGAAATGTAGGTTGCTTTGATATATTAGGAGTGAGATCTAAGGTAACGGTCAAAACCTCAGTATGTTGGGTAGCCACATTTAGTGTTGATGGAACATATATTCTCAAGATGGAATTCATAGTCTCTTAACAGAGATATAAAATACTCCCTTGAGATAAGTTTAATGGGTACAGTTATTCAGAGAGTTAGGCCTAACCACTTTAGTAAGACTAAAGTATATATTTATGAAATTGGATTTCATAAATATATGGTGAATAACTTAAAAAGATTAAACCGGGTACTCAAGGATTAAGATGTAGTAATTTACAAAGTAGCAGTCTATATTCATGACTTTGTATTACTACGAATATTTTATGAAGGGGTTGCATGTATAATAAAGTCTTGGGATATAATTTATTAATGAGGCCTAGAGTGCAATTATATTTATATAATGGTATTAAATATAATTAATGGTAACTTTGGACTTGTCAAGAGTTGACAGAAAAGCCCAAGACCCATTGGAGCTAGTGTTTTATTTGTTCCCTTTTGGTCCCACTCCAAGCCACACACTAAAGCCCAATTGGGAAGGCCCAAAAGGCTAGCTCAATTAGATAATCAGTTATGTGGAGAGAAACATACAGAATTTTATATAGAATAAAATGGTTTGTATGTTTAATAATATATGAATAAAAAAAAAAAAAAAGAGACACTCTTTCATATTCTCTCTAGAAACAAAGAACTGATTGAGAGACCACACATCTTAGGCATCAAGTGGAATTGGAGTGAAGATTGAAAGTCTTCCCGAGTACTTCTTCATTCGGTTTTGAATTTCACCGCATCAAGGTACACTCTCTTGTTCTTATATTCTGAAACTTACATAGTGCATGTTATCAATTGCGAATGAAGTAGATCCGTTTATTTTCCGCTGCGTGTGTTTTGTATTCGATGCAAACATGTATATTACCCAACAATTAAAAGATCCATAATATATACCCAAAATGACAGTTTGGCAAAATTAACTAAAAAGATGGAAATTTTAAATTTACCTTTAGATATAGACAGAGAAAAAGATATGCAGTTTTAAATAATACTGAGTTATCAGATAATGAGAAAATTGATAGAGACGTTAAAAAAACTATTTTTCATAAATGTAAAGAATATGGACACACTAAAAAACAATGTGATAGACATAATAAAATTGCTAAACAAATCAATAAATTAGAATTTGATAAAGATACACTAAATGAATTAATGGAAATATTTAATATAAGTCAAAAAGAGATAGACCAAGTTGAGAAAAAGAAAGAACTAAAATCAACTAACCCACTTAAAGTCAATAAAAGAAAAAGGAAACAAAAAGACATATTAATGAAATTGATAGACAATCTACCTAATTACTTAAAAGAAAAAGAAGACTATGTACTAAAATTAAAAGACTCTATAGATATACCTATTGTTTGCATTAGGTGTAGGGAAAAAGGACACCATGTTACAGAATGCAGAAAGACAGAAAAAGCAAAGAAAGAAAAAGACAAGAAAGAAGAAATAGAGAAGAAAAAAGATAGAGTAGATATAGATATAAAAAGAAGAAAGCCTGTAACTCTACAAGGCCTAAGGACAGAAGCTAAAACGGTAAAACAAGAAATAATAGAAATTAAAGAAGATAATTCCACAGAATTAAAAATAATAAATTTGACAGAATGTTCTAAATCTATGATAGACCCCCCTTCTTTAAATATTTTGGATAATAACAACAATAGATAGAAATTTTTGAGTTTAATTTACAGAGTAATATTTTAAAAATGGCATACTGAAATCACTTTAGTAATCAATAAAGAATTTTCTTTGACAGAAATTGCTTTGATAGACTCAGGCGCTGATATGAACTGTATACAAGAAGGCTTAATACCTTTAAAGTATTATGAAAAATCTTCAGAAAGATTAACTCAAGCTAACGGAAAAAAGCTAATAATTAATTATAAAATACCTAAAGCCCACATATGTAATGACGGAATATGCTTCGAGACAATGTTTGTTTTAATTAAAGACCTTTCTACTAAAATTATTTTAGGGAATCCCTTTATGGTCTTGCTTTACTCCCTTTTAGAGACAAATGAAGGAATTGAAACTAATGTAACTATTGTACCTTTTAAATTCATCTTATCCTTTATCCCAAAAGAAGTTTATTCCCTTGATAATATCACTATCCTAAAAGATATTGAAAAAGAGAAAATCTATAGACCTAGAACTGAAATAGGTTTGACATCTTTAAAGACAGAAATCTCACTTGATGACCAATTGACAGAAAATGACATAAAGAAAATTAAACAGGATATAGAAACAGAGAATTGCTCTTATTCTCCCATTGCCTTTTTGCATAGGCACTGCATAGTCCAAACACCTAGTGAAAAAGAAATTGGTAAAGATAGAATTATCCTTATATAATTTCTTTTGAATGGACTAATAGTTTGTCTGATAGCTTGACACATGACATATTTACATCCTTTGAAGCAATCCTGAATACTCATATCACAAAAGTTTTGTTAGTAAAAGCCTTGACAAATTCCCCTATACTAATCAATAAAGAAAACATTAATTGTGGTAATTTCTTAAACAAAAACAGATTTAATTTCTTAAGGGCTATTTATAAGTCCTTGATAGATTTTCCTATTATAGTCATTAACGAAAGACTTTATGGAGAGGCTTTACTATCTCAGAAGAAGATATATACATATATGGATAGAATCATAATAGATTTTAAAAAAATTTTGAATTCCACTCACTCTGACAGACTTTATCATGGCTACTTTAATCCCATTACTACTTAGCAAGAGCACAAAGGTGCACAAGGAAAAGTTTTTTTTTTTATAATATATACTTTAAATTGTGAAAATAAATTTTTTACAAGGCATTTTAATGAAATTTCACAAAAGGACATTGGTAAAATGATTTTTAAAATGAATTTGAAAGAAGCTTTGCATGAAAATATTTATTTTCAAAATAATATTTCAAAACATAATCTTTTGCAGAATACTATGAGTAAAAGAACCTCCCAGGCAGACATAAAAGGAAAGGGCAAGGCACCAGCGGTTCAACCCAAACAAATCCGAAAGGCTTCTCCAAAGATTTCGGACAAGCATGAAGGCGTCTCGACAGAGACAATATCCCTTCGGAATACGTTGCTAGCAGAGGCAATGTATTCATGTGGCAGAAAAAGTGAAATTTTGCAAGAAGTGCTTCGCACTGATCTCATTTTTCAGAATGGAGAATTTACAAACCCTCCTTTTCATATTAAATTACTTCTTGATAATTTACAGGTAGCCTTCATCCTCAAACATAAATCCTTATTACGAAAGACCCTTAAGGCTTTGGAATTACATCTTGTTAACACCAGTGCATTTATTGAAGCACTTGGTTGTCAACTCCCTGGCAAGGAGGATGGAGATTCAACCTCCACAAAGACAGAACCACAGTTTCTTAAAAGATATCTTATGGGAAAAAGCTTTTCAAAGCTCCACCCTAAGATTCAGCAAGAAACAAGACTTGCCATTAGAACCTTACCCCCTAAAATCCAACAAAATATATTAACTCATAGGGCCTTAACCAATTCTTATGACAGATGGATGCATCTCTTTAAAGTTTTAGTCTCTACAGCATTTGTCAGGACAGACATGATAGACGATGTATGGCTATCCCATAAAGCCACATGGTATGAAATTTTTGGAGAAACAGAAAGAGTTTATGATGGACAACATCCCTACCCGGGATTGCTTATCAATACTGAGGCAGAGGATTCGATGATTCATAATCCTTTATGGTTATCTGAAATGCTTGAAGCAAGGTTTATCAGCAAGTTAATCCTTACTTCGGCCACTCTGATTAGTTTATTTCCTAGTGTCATCTAAGAAGCAGCTGCACAAATTGGAGGACTTAATTACATGAAGCTTACTATTTGGAGTACTCTCCTAACTTAAGACACTAGTTATTACATGGACTCACAGCCAGCGCACATTTTGGTTCTCATCAGTGATTTTAGTCATAGCCCTGATTATTTCTGGTAGTAAGGGGAGACTTATTTATCATTTGATGATCCACATGATCTGGCACAGGAATGGTCTAATTTTATGAGCAACAAGATTTATGACATGTAGAAAGAGTTAGACCATGACTTCCATTTATATGGTTACACTAATAGGATAGTTGTATATGGACCAAGACCTTCAGTAAGAAGGCTCATTGGGAAAAGAAAGATCATGAAAGATCATAGAATAATGACAAAGAATTGTGCTCCTACCTTTCTTCCTATAATATACTGTACTTTATGTGAAAATTATGGAGCCTACCATGTGCATGAAGCCAACTCTGACTCTGACCCGTTAGATTATGATAACTATACAGACACAGATTGAAAGGTACCAATAGACAAATATATGACAGACCACTATTCACCAGCATGCGTGACTAGCCTACAGACTGACAGATCACAATTCACTAGCATGAGTGACTAGCCTCCAGACTGATTCAATACAACCTAGACATACACAGACAAACAGTCTAGACAGATACAAACAGATCACTATTCACTATTCACCTATGACATATCAAGACAGATACAGACAGATCACTATTTGCCTGTAACAGATCAAAAACGAACAGAATCCTAGACAGACTACTATTCGTTGTTTTACCGACAGATAAACTTGAGTTAATTTCACTTACTCAAGTTATTTTTAAGACTTACCATGGTTCAATTTCTCTATAAAAGGATAGACTCCAAAGACAGATGGTAGGTCCAGAATTGAGTTCTAAATTCCAGGTCTAGAATTGAGGTCTAAATTCCAAGTTGAAAGCTTAGGTTCAAGATAGCTCTCTCCCCCTCAGAGTGACTTTTGTAATCCTTCCCCTCTTGTAATCTTGTAACCCTTCCCTTCTAGATAGACATAATCTTGTAACCCTTTACAGATTTTATTTTGTAATCTTGTAACTCTTCATACAGTTTTATTTTCAAAGCTTGTATCAAAGACAGCATTTTTCAGTTTTAATCAAAGACAGAAGTTTTATTCAAGTAAGATTTTACTAGTTTCTGTTTTCATATCCCATATTTTGTTTTAACTTATTTTGAATATAGCTATTTTGCTATTTTCTTCTTTATTATCTATTTTATCATTGTATATGCTTCTATATTACTACTGTGCTCTCTCTTTTATCCTCATATGAGAGGTGAGAGTTCCGTACACTTATGATCCAGCTCTAATACCATTAACTACCCAGGAGAGAGCACAACAGTAATATAGAAGCATAAACAATGATAAAATAGATGATAAAGAAGAAAACAGCAAAATAGATTTATTCAAAATAAGTTAAAACAGAGTATGGAATATGAAAATAGAAACTAGTAAAACCTTACTTGAATAAAAACTTTTGTCTTTGATTAAAATTGAAACCATTAACTACCCAGGAGAGAGCACAACAGTAATATAGAAGCATAAACAATGATAAAATAGATGATAAAGAAGAAAATAGCAATATATATATATATATTCAAAATAAGTTAAAACAAAGTATGGAATATGAAAACAGAAACTAGTAAAACCTTACTTGAATAAAAACTTCTCTCTTTCATTAAAACTGAAAATAAACTGCTGTCTTTGATACAAGCTTGAAAATAAAACTGTCTGAAGAGTTACAAGATTACAAAGTAAAATCTATAAAGGGTTACAGGATTATATCTGTTTGGAAGGGAAGGGTTACAAGATTACAAGAGGGAAAGGATTACAAAAGTCTTTCTGAGAGAGAGAAAGCTATCTTGGACTATAATTTTGGACTTGGAATTTGGACTTCAATTCTAGACCTGTCTTCTGTCTTCGGAGTTTGTCCTTTTATAGAGAAATTGAACCATGGTAAGTCTTCAAAAGTAACCTGAGTTAGTAAAATTAACTCAAGTTATTCTGTCGATAGAACATTGTGGACACTATTGAATAGTAGACTTTCATAAAGTTGCTTTTGAATCTATCTGGGAGTCTGTCACAGTGTCAAAAAGTCTTTGTTTTGTCTGGAAGCTATTCACATATGCTGGTGAATAGTGGTTTTGTTATGATTCTGTCTGGGGTTTTGTCTGGGGTTTTGTCTGATCTACTTTGTCTTTTAGTCAAAAAGAAGCTCTGATCTGTCATGCGTCATATGTCATAGGGATCTTGAGAATCTTGGAATGCTTCAGGGTGAGTTCTGTAATTTGAGGAGGAGGATTCCATTACTGTGTCATCTTCATCGTCTAAAATTTGTGATGCAGCTTCAAGTAACTGCTTCTTAAGCAGTCTTCTGTCTGAGACAGAGGCAAGCTGGCACTAAACTTGACTCTTTTATAGGAGGAAATTAGAACTTTCTGTTTGGGAGGAAGAGGTCTTTTTCTGTAGTTCTTAGCAAATATGGTCAAAATTAAACTTATTCCACCATTTTAGTTTAAACTTTCTGGTAAGCATGGGAAAAGGATGTTGGGGATGCTTTTCTATCTTGTATTCCCATCTAATGATCCATGGGAGATCTGAAAATCTGTAAAAGAACTGCAAAAGATGTGGGAAACCCTTAAGATGTGGTATATTTGGTTCTTTTTTGAAAGTCTCATAGGCTTTTAAGAGATCAAGAGGGAGAATCATAGCTTCAGGACCATAAGAATTCCACCAGTCAATAAGCCATCTTGGTATCATCATGTCTTTCTTTCTGTACATATCAAACCGGAAAAACCAAGTATGCCTGTAAATATTATTTTGGAATAAAAAGAACCTACCCCCAGCTTCCATATAGTCATAATAATTATAAAACTGAGGTTCAAAAGTTATGAAAAAGTTCCTGGGAATCCAGGGCTTTGTTTTCCACTGGGAGGGGGTAAGGATCTGTTTTATGACTACTTTAGAGTAGCCAACTCTGTTTGGTTCTTGGGAACAAGGCATATGTGTTACCAATATTGAGTCTGTATCAACTAAAATATGCTCATAAAATGTCTGGGTCTTAAATGTTTCTGTCTTAGGATGTTCCCATCCTGGGGGTATGAGCTATCTAACTAGGGAAAGGGTGTCTGTTATGGGCTGGTATTCTAGTTCTATCCATAAAATAAAGTTCCAGGAGTCTTTTGGGAGTTAAATACTGTGATCTTCTTTTGGGGTATGGGCTTCCTGAGAGGTAGAGGATCTGTACTTTGGTTGGTTGGAGGGAGAGTTTAAAGGGGGAAAAGAAGACGCGACCATGTTAAATGGTTTCTTTAAGGGAGGAGTTGAGAGAGTTGAGGGTAAGGCATAAGACTGTTTGGACGTCGGAGTGGGGCTTAGGGAGAGAGGTTGGAAAGGGTTTGGACTACAAGTCAATGGGGTTCTTTCTTGGGGTCTATTTGAGGAAAAAGTAGGTGAGGTGAAAGAGGGACAAGCGAGAAATCTACTAGGGGGAGGAATCGGAGTAGCAGCATAAGACTGTCTAGTTTTGGGTTTGGGGGATTTGCTCTTATCTGCAGGACAACTCATCTTCCTTGTAGGAATTCACGGGTTAGGAAATCAGGAATTGAATTAGCTTTTCCTTTAATATATTCAATATCAAAGTCAAAAATACTTAAAATTGCCTGCCATCTAGCACTTTACAATCCACAGGGATTAAAATCTTTTGATTGAAAAGATCATTTTGAAATTTTGAGACACATCATATATAATAGATAAAATTTCTTTTTTAATAGTGCTATAATTCTGCTGAGTAGCTGACCAAAAGCCAAAATGAAATCTAACAATTTGTTTTTTAGCATAATCTTTTGCTACCTGTTTTATGATTCTGCCATAGCCTATATTAGAAGCATTTGTCTCAACAATCTTAAAAGCATAAGGTGAGGGAATAACAATGCAAGGGAGTTGTTTAACATATTTTTTAATCTGTCAGACTATCATAGTATGTTTGTCTGTCCATGCAGGAGGATTCTTTTTTAGCCTTTTATATAAAGGTCTGCATATTTTTCTTAGTCCTTGAAAGTAGTCTGAAACATAGTTTAAGCTGCCAAGAAATCTTTGTAACTAATTTTTATCTTTTATTTCATTTGAAAATTTATCTACAAATTGAATGGCTCTGTCAATGGGACTTAAGGTTCCCTTATAAATATTATGACCTAGAAATCTAATTTTATCTTGGAATAAGTTTATCTTAGTGGCTGAGACAACTAATCCATTGTGTTTAATTACTTTGAAAAATATATCTAAATGTTTCCAATGGTCATCAATTGATTTCGAGAAAATTAAAACATCATCTATGTAGACAATTGAAAATTCTGTAAAAGGTGTAAATATTTCATTCATTATATTTTGAAACTCACTGGGTGCATTTTTTAATCCAAAAGACATAACATTCCATTCATAATGACCAAAAGGAACTGTAAAAGCATTTTTATATCTATCTTTCTCATCAATTTGTATTTGCCAAAATCCACTTTTCATATCAAATTTAGAAAATATGGTTGCTTCATGAAGTCTGTCAAGTAAGTATTTCTTATTAGGAATGGGATATCTTATCCATTGTAATGCTGTATTTAACGGTTTATAATTTATAACTAATCTTGGAACTCCTCGTTCCAATTCTGTCTGTTTATTAACATAAAAAGTAGCATAACTCTAAGGAGACTTGCTTTTTCTGATCAATCCTTTATTTAAAAGGTTTTCAATTTCTTTCTTGTAGTGTTCTAATAATTCATTATTCATTTGTATTGGTCTAGCTTTAGTAGGTATCAGTCTTTCATTAAAGTCTTTTTCATAAGGTAGTTGTACTATGTGTTGGTGCCTGTGCCAAAAAGCAGTGGGGAGATTAGAACAAATTTCTGCCTCAATCTGTTGTTTGAATAATTTTATTTTATGATTTAGTATGGGGTCAGTTAACTGATCAGCAACTCTTTTGTATGTTATTTCTGCCTTTAAGGATTCCAAGTGTCTATTTTTTCTGTCAATCCTTTCCTTATCAATTTTCCTTATAATGGAAATATGATTAAGTGAATAGATTTCTTTCGGGATAGGTGGTAGGATGAATTTAAAAAGTATATATTTTCCTAACACATTAGTTTTGATTCCTTCTTCTATTGTTAGATAGGGGTAAAGTAAAGCCATAAAGGGGTTTCCTAAAATAATTTTAGAAGAAAGGTCTTTAATTAAAACAAACACTGTCTCAAAGCATATTCTGTCATTACATATATGGACATTAGATATTTTATAATTAATTATTAGCTTTCCTTCGTTAGCTTGAGTTAATCTCTCTGAAGATTTTTCACAATACTTTAAAGGTATTAATCCTTTTTGGATACAATTCATATCAGCGCCTGAGTCCATTAAAGCAATTTCTTTCAAAGAAAATTCTTTATTGATTACTAAAGTGATTTCTGTATGCCATTTTTGAAAAATTATTCTGTCAATTAAACTCAAAATTTTCTGTCTATTGTTGTTATTATCCAACATATTTAAAGAAGGGGGGTCTGTCATGGATTTAGAACATGGTGTCAAATTTATTATTTCTGCAATATTTTTTTCATTTAATTCTATGGAATTATCTTCTTTGATTTCTTTTATTTCTTGTTTTACCATTTTAGCTTCTGTCCTTAGGTCTTGTAGAGTTACAGGTAGAGTTACAGGCTTTATATCTACTCTTCTTTTTAAATCTATATCTACTTGATCTTTATCTATATCTTGTTTCTTCTCCATTTCTTCTTTCTTGTCTTTTTCTTTCCTTGCTTTTCGTTTCTTTCTACATTCTGTAACATGGTTTCCTTTTTCCCTACACTTAATGCAAGCAATAGGTATGTCTATAGAGTCTTTTAATTTTAGTAAATAGTATTTTTTATATTTTAAGTGATTAGGTAGATTATCTATCAGTCTCATTAATATGTCTTTTTTTTTCTTTTTCTTTTATTGACTTTAAGTGGGTTAGTTGATTTTAGTTCTTTCTTTTTCTCAACTTGGTTTATCTCTTTTTGGCTTACATTAAATATTTCCATTAATTCATTTAGTGTATCTTTTTCAAATTCTAATTTACTGATTTGTTTAGCAATTTTATTATGTCTATCACATTATTTTTTAGTGTGTCCATATTCTTTACATTTATGACAAATAGTTTTTTTAACGTATCTGTCAGTTTTTTCATTATCTGATAACTCAGTATTATTTAAAACTGCTATATCTTTTTTTCTGTCTATATCTAAGGGTAAATTTAAAATTTCCATCTTTTTAGGTAATTTAAAATTTCCATCTTTTTAGTTAATTCTGCCAAACTGTCATTTTGGGTATATATTATGGATCTTTCAGTTTCTTTTAATATTTCATCAATTTTTTCTTTTAAACTATTATTATTATTATCAATTTTCCATTCATGGTTGACTACTACACTATCATTATTTGAACTATTATAATTTTTCCTTCTATTGTTGACTATGTCTTTCAATCTTTCTTTTTCTTCTTCTACTTCTAGCTTCCTACGTAGGGATTCTTTAAAAACACTATCTTCTTTTGTCTCTAGCTCTTCACTATTCTTTCTTTCCATAGCTTCTTTTGTTTTGTCTTGGTCTATGTTTCTTTCCATATTTAGAGTTTCTTTTGAAAAATCTCCTACTAAGTCTTTCTTTATTCTTTTTTCATTGTCTTCTTTCTCTTTATCCATTATATCTAGTTTCTTCTTTTGCACTGTTTCAACTACCATGTCAGCTTTCTTATCTTGTTTTTTTGTGTCATTATTTTGTTGCACTATTTCTATACAGTCTCTCTTGTCTATCACGAGTGGCCTAAAGTCCTTGGTTTTAAAGTCATCTTTCTCAGAGTCCTTTTCTTTGTTTTTATATCTTATATTTGTAATTCTATTGGTACTTACTAATCAGGCACACACTAATTAGAACATGGAAAATGATAGAATAGTTAATTTTGAGGGGTAGAGAGCTATCTTGAACCTAAGCTTTTAACTTGGAATTTGGACCTCAATTCTGGACCTGTCCTCTGTCTTCAGAGTCTGTCCTTTTATAGAGAAATTAAAAAATGGTAAGTCTTTAAAAGTAACCTAATTTAGTAAAGTTAACTCAAGTTATTCTGTCAGTGGAATCTTGTGGAACCTTGTAGAAATAGCTTTTACTATTCATATACTGTTGATAAGTAGTAATCTATCTAGGAATCTATCAGATCGCATGCCTATCTTGACTTATCTGGGTCTATCCATCTGCCTTATTTGCCTATCTTGACCTATCTGCCTATTTTGTCTGGGTCTGTCCATCTGACTTGACTTATCTGCTTTATCTGCCTATTTTGTTTGGGTCTGTCCATCTACCTTATTTTCCTATCTTGACTTATTGCCTATTTTGTTTGGGTTTGTCCATCTGTCTGTGTCTGCAGAGCCTGTCCACTTGGAGGGATGTTGCCTCATTTGAGACGCCTCCATGCACTGTTTGAAATCTTTATTGAAGATTTCTATTTTTGGAAAAATGTGGTCTAAGATTTTAGCCTTAGGATGGCTATCTTGCTTGCCAAGCAATTGACCGTTAATTTGAAAATTAACAAATTATTACAATTACAAGGACGCCTTTGCTAAAGGCTAAAGTCCTTCATACAGTAATATATTTTACTATGCTAGAAAAGGAGATCTTTCAAAAGGCTGACACTTTTGACCAGGTCACTAAAGTCTTTCTAAGGGGTCATTGATGACTTAAAGAAGAATTGCAAAATATTTATGAAAGTAGGCTTTATATATATATATATATGTATGTATATTTTTTTAAGTGCTATTGCAACTGGCTAGAGGTTATAGTATCATCAACCACTTGGTTTATAATGACAACACTATCTGTTGCTGGCACAATTTCATCAGTGCACATGTCTTTAAATATGGAGATTTCTTTTAGCAAATGTATATCTTTAGGGATTGGAGGTAGGATGAACTTAAAAAATACTTCTGCTTCTAAAATGTTAGTATATATTCCATTGTCTGTCGTAGAGAAGGGATAAAGTAAGGCCAAAAAAGGATTCCCTAAAATAACTTTAGAGGACAACTTATCTGCTAAAAAGAAAGGTGTTCTGAAATTAATTCCATTATTATATATATATATATATATATATGTCTTTGTCAATTTGTTACTTATTTTAAGTCTATCACCATTAGCTTGAGTTAATCTGTCTATTGTTGATTCATAATATTTAGAAGGTATTAATCCTTCCAATATGAAATTCATGTCAGCACCTGAATCAACAAGTGCAACAACAGTTAATGAAAATTCTTTATGAATAATCAGAGTTATTTCAGTATACCATTTCTGGAATATCATTCTATCAATTACATTTAAAAATTCATCCTTATAAGAACTTTGGTCAGTATAATCATGTCTGTCAGGGACTGAAGAGTCTATCAAAGGTTTATTACAATATTTGATTCTATCTTTTACACTAATTACTTGGGCAGCTATCTGCTCAACCATGTTTTTTAAAACGAAATCTTCTGATTTTAATTCTTTTAGTTCTTTTCTTAGTTCATTAATGTCTGCCTGTAAGTCTGTCACTGTTACAGGTGTATTGGGTTTAAATCTGTTGGTAATTTCTGAAAAATTATATGTTGTCTTATAATCTTTCAAGTCTATTTCAAATCTGTCAGTTTGAGTTAAAGATTCTTTTAGTTTAGATAAATAACCTTCCTAGATTGTGAATCTGGAAGTTTATCTATTAAATCCATGATTATATCTTCTTGTTTTGATACAACACTTATTTTTAGTTTTCTTTTACAATAGCAATTTTTAGGATTATTGCAATTACATAATTTAACTCTTTCATTATTTGAAGAAGTATCTATTGATGATGAAGTAATATCACAGTTGTCTATCTGATGAATTTCATTATCTGTTTCATCATTGTCGGTTAGTTCTATTATGCTTATTAATTTATCTTTTAGTTTTCCTGATATGTCAAGTTTATTTATCTTTCTTTGAAAGCTACAGTACTTGCTAATATGTCCTTTTTTCCCACATTTAAAGCAAGTGACGTCACTTTCCTATGTCTATCTTGTTTCTTTCTTTTAAAGTCTTCTTTCTTTTCTTTAGTTCTACCTTTATTGTATCTTATACGGTTATATTTATATCTGTCAACATCTTTCCCATCTCTTTTTTCCTTTCGTCTTTTCCTAGAGGGAGCAATTAATGGATCAAATCCATATTGCTCACAAAAGGTTCCTAGCTTTTTCTTAGCATATCTTTTTTCTTTCTCTATCTGATTCTTTAGTCTTAGATCATTACAAAGATTATTTTAATATAAATTCTTAACTATGGAAGAAATTATATATAAAAACTTTCTAAAAAAGAAAGATCTCTTTTTGAAAAACTTAAAAAGAAAAAAGAATTTGTCTGCATGAAAAAGACTCAAAAATGATAAACTACTTAAAAGAGATATAAATGATTTATCAAAAGTTTATTTTCCAAAAAAATTATTAAACTAATACTCAAATGCTTCAGAAAAAATGGAGGATGTAATAGAAAAGTATTTGTAAAAATATGAGGATCACTACAATAAGACCCATAGAGGATTTCAAGTCTCATTCCTAAAAGGCTTCAAAAAGAATAATTAATTTGTAAATATAATTCTGAAAATTTTAAATCAAACGAATGGAATTATATTATTATAATTATTATTAAAAAAAAGAAAAAAAATTCTTAGGAGTTAAACTACCAATAAAGAAAAAGGCATATTTATGAGCTAATTAATGAAAAGATCTCTCTTAAAAGAAAGAATTTCAAATTTGAGTTTAGATGGCATCTTTGATTAGGAAAATTAGTAGGTATTCTTAGAGTACCATAAATGCGTAGTCTCTCCTGTCACATGAATGGTGGGCTCTACCATGAATTTAATTAGTGGGACTCACCATTCATGTGAGAGGAGGGAGTACGCATTTATAGTACTCCAGGAGTACACAATAATTTCCCCTTTGATTAAGAAAGCATTAAGTGAATTATTGATTATAATTGACTTCCCAAATTCAGAATTAAGTTGTTATGTGGAGAGGAGATAAGTTGATGAGATAATAAAGTCATATTATCTTTTCTAAATAGGTTGAGCGATTGATACTAAAAGATCTAATCTGTAGATTAAATTTGAATTTAGATTCGGAATGAAATTCGGGGGGAATAAAAGATGATGAGACCTTAAATGAGTCATATTTGGTCAATAATCATGGCATTTTTGAATATAAGACTTGTAGCAAATGGTGTCACCAAAATGACTGGTAGTTCAAGTCACCTACTGGTGCTACCAAAGACTTTTATTTCAAAGCTGTAGCTAGGGCAAAGCTGTAATTTTATGACTGAGACTGACTAAATTAATAATAAGTTAAAAAAAAAAAACAAAATACACTATTGGTCCCTAGTGTTTTGAAAAAACTTAAGAGTAGTACCGTATGTTTCCAAATTAAATTCAAACACAAGATTATGTTGACTTATGAAACATAAACCTGGTTATCTTTTCTAAAGACAATTAAAATTCAATGAAAATAGCTTTGTAGCTCAACTAACATCTCTTAGTGTTTCTAATGGAGAGATTCAAAGTTCAAATTCCCCCCCCCCCCCCCCCCCCCAACTATCATGTTGTAATAATAATAATAATAATAATAATAATAATAATAATAATAATAATAATAATGCAGTTATGTATTTGAATATACTTTATGAATTTGATTTATTGCAGTTTACACTTAAGGAATTACGCCAAATTTTATTGAAAAAAAGGATTAACCGATTACAAAATGTTATGTAAGAGATATGAAAAATATTTATTGAAAAATTTAACTAAAAGTAAAAGTTAAAAATAAAAATTTTCAAAAGTTTCAAATTTGATGATGAGCGCGGTCTCACCATCTCGTCCTCTTTTGAGAAGGGGAACCCAAGTAGACAAGTTGGAGCAAGGAGTAAGGTAGGGTGAAGGCTTGTTGTCATCCCTAACTAGGTAATTTTGGCTCTAATAAGAGAGAAAAGTGTTTTAGGGGATAATAATAAAATAATTGTAAAAACATATCATGAAAAAAAATCCCCAACCCCCCCCCCCCCCCCAAAAAAAACACTATAGTATTATACTTGTGACAAATTAAACACAAAAGATATTGTGTTGTTCACCATATAGCCCTCCATTTTATTTCCCCACATGAGAGAGAGAGAGAGAGAGAGAGAGAGAGAGAGAGAGAGAGATGCAACTTTATATATATATATATATATATATATGAGATAGGTTCAAGTTACACTTGCTTTTAAACTATTAGATTTAAGTAGATCCAATGGTTAAAAAAAGACTATAACTATTACAAATATTCTTATTAGAATCTAATTAATTACCCTCATTTATTACTTTCTAAACCTATCTCTAAACTCAAAAAAAGTTTTGACTTCTGAATCTCTCTCTTATTTACGTTTCTCTCTCTTTCTCCTCCACCACTTCCATAGGTATGGTGTACAAAGATTATAAAGCATATAAGTAGCAATTGAAGAAGGTTTGCACATGTTGCTTCGTTGTAAAGCCCATGGACATTTTCATAAAAGACAAGTATAACATCATACAAAGCTTAAGAAAACGTTGTTTATAAAATAAAAAAAAAAGCTTAAGAAAACGTTTGATGAGAATCATAAAAAATTTAGAGCAAGTTGTCGGTGTCTCTCATGCCTCTCTACCGACAAGCAAATGTCAAAAGCAATGCATCACCTTCATCAGGTCCATTGTTGTGGCAAAATTCCAACCATTCCAAATTAATATACAATTTTTGACCATAGAATTAGTTTACAATGAAATGTCGGAAATTCAAGTAGAAAAAAAAAATGAAAGGACACCGGAGTAGAAATTTAATGAGTGCTGTGCCTATGCCCTTGTGCGTCATGTTGCATATATTGACAAATAAAAATTTCCTCACCCTTCTGATTATGATCAGTGATGAATCTTTTGATGAGATCTAATGGTTTAAAAAAAAAAACCCTCATTAATGCTAAATTCTAATTGATCTCATTTATTGTCCTTTATTTAATACATTCCATACTGTTTTTTTTTTTTTTTTTTTTTTGCGAAAGAAAATACATTCCATACTTATTTCTAAACCCAAAAAAATTTATACAGTCTCTCTCCACTTCTCTCTCTCTCTCTCTCTCTCTCTCTCTCTCTCTCTCTCTCTTCCCTTTGCACAGCTCTTCCTCTATCTCCTCCACGGCCAGGTCGCTAGCAACAATAAAAAAAAAAAAAAAAAAAAAAAGCCACAGCCTGCCGTACTTTGTTGAATAACACAAATATTGCTGCAGTGTTGTTCCCTATCTCCACATTTTTGGTCCTTCGTTCTCTTCAATTCTAAGAGATTGAATTTAATCATACTTTTAAAATTATAATATGTTGTGCGCTTTTTTTTATTCTTTTTTTTTTTTTTTTTTTTTTTTTTATGAATGGTTGTGTGCTGTTTATGAACTCAATTGTCCTAAATATATATGAGAAATGTAACAAAATTTTCATTTGGAGACTATATAGCAAAATTTTAATTGAATGAGAAATGTAAAAAAAAAAAATATAAATGTATTTGACTTGCTCATTTTTTACACTCACAATAGTCATGTAATTTCCTTCCTACCCTACCTCAAAAAAGCAAAACCTGCTTTCAAATTGTCTTTCCATTATTTCCCCTGAGCATTGTCAATTGATGTAAGAGTAACTGGATCATCAACTTTTAGACGAAATTTCCACAACTTAGGTCTTAGCGATAATTATTGCAAAAGGATAATGGCTAGGAGGAGGATTGAAAGCCATTATGGCGTTGCTCTTTAGGATTGAGAGTTTTGTTGTTTCTATCTCTATATTATGTATAGTTGTAATGTATTGTCTTTTCACAAGGAGATTGTGCATTTGAACAAACCTTATCAAATCCATGTTCAAGTTAGATTGAAATTAAACCGTATTCCTTTTCACTGCTAATTTGAACTCCTCCCTTTCCCTTCACTTTTTTCTCAAGCATCAAACCACATTGATTTAATTTGGTTAGAAACGTAGTACGGCATGTTATGGTTTCCCTCCATGGCAGCAATACTTGTGTTATTCAATAAAGTATGGCAAGCTGTTTTTTTTTTTTTTTTTAATTTTTTTTTATTGCTACCGACGACCTGGCTGTGGAGGAGATAAAGGAAGAGCCGTGCAAAGAGAAAGAGAGAGAGAGAGAGAGAGATGTGCAATGGAGAGAGAACGTATAAATTTTTTTGGGTTTAGAAATAAGTATGGAATGTATTAAATAAGGGATAATAAATGAGATCAATTAAAATATTAGCATTAATAAGGGTGTTTTTTGGACCGTTGGATCTACTTAAATCCAATAGTTTAAAAAATGTGTAACTTGAACCCATTATATCTATATATATATATATATATATATATATATATATAGTTGACTTAAATTATGAAATAGTTCAAGCATACGAATGATTATGTATCCGTTTGGATTGTGATGAAAATCTCATGCGTTTGCATTTTACATTTTTAGATTTGAGACCCATGGCTACAGTGCAGGAAGAGAAAAGTGTTTTCAGCAAACTTATACTTTTCCAATGGCACTATTCACAGATCTGCAAGTACTTTATTCAGAAAAAAAAAAAAATTGAGTCCCATGACATTATTCACACATTTAAAAATTATTTTGTTACAGTGTTTTCAGTTTTCAGTTTTCAGTAATAAGCGGTATCCAAATAGACCCTATGTTAACACTAAAATTAGGCTCAAAAAAATAAATTGAACCAAGTGCGTATAAAAAAAATTATAACTTATATTTACAGTATATTTTATATCTTAATCAAGTATTTAGTTTAATAAATTAAGTAATTTTTCTTATCCTAAATAATTTTTAGAATTAATATTGTCTTCAATAATTTAACTTAGTGTGCGTTTAAATATCACTTATTTTGTTGAAAACTGAAAACTTATTACTGAAACCACTGTAGCAAAATATTTTTTATTGTTCAAATTTACTATTCATCTGCAGTTTGCACTTGGCTGGTCCATGAACAGTGCCATGGACTAGCCAAAAATGTAGCTTACCAAAACGTAAACGTAAACGCAGCTTACCCAAACGAAGCTACATTTGGATTGGCGTTTCTCCATGTTGCGTTTGCGTTTTCCTTTTTTTTTTTTTTTTTTTTTTTTTTTTTTTTTTTGAGACCTGTGTTTCACGTGGGACACGATACTGTTAGTGGGTCCCATGCATTATGCACGGGACCCACTACCTCTTTGACCAGCAAATATTTTATAGGAATGTGTCTATCAGTGGGTTCTGTGCACTGTTCTCAAGACTCACAAACCTCTTTTTCAACAAAACTTTCATTAAAAATGGGTCTTACGGTACTATTCATACATTTAAAAATTATTTTGTTACAATGTTTTTAATTTTCAAAAAAATAAATTGTATCCAAACGAACCCTAATATCTTACTCCCAAATCTCCTGACTTCACCATTGCCTTAACAGGTAAGTTAAATTTCGATATTACTCAAGTGTACCTCCTACATCAACAATCATCAATTGATACAAAAACTTCAATGGAACTTGAATTTATCAGCTTAGGAATAAGAATGAGTATAAATTTAAGAGTAATACTATGGACATAAATTATTCTTCAAACATTCTACAAATTGCTGATGCGGCATGCTTCACGTCAGCTTTTTAAAACTAAAATGCCACATGAGATATTAACAAATTCTAGTTAAAAATACAAAAAAGAAACCCAAATCATCTTTACTCTCTATCCTAAACCTAAAACGTAAAAAAAAAAAAAAAAAAACGTATTAGACACAAAATATTCCCTCTTTGCCTCACGACGAACGGCGCTTGCCTCCTTGCCTCATCGGTGCCACTTGCCTCACGACGGACGACGGTGCTGCATCTCTGCCTCACGTTGGAACGACACAAACTGCATCTTGCCTCAAACTTCTCTCCTTGCCTCTTCGGTCTCTAACCCCAAATCAGATTCGTTGCAGAAGCCGCCGGAACCATGGTTGAGAACGGTGTTGCAATACCATCGCTGTCGGTGCCGCCATGAGCATGGTTTCTCCAAGCCATCTGCCTCCCTCCCGATAACGACAAACGACATATATACTTTTTCAGTATTGAAATTTTTATTTTTGTTTTGTTTTAAATTTTTTTATTTAATTGATTCATATGCAAATTTAATTTTGATGTAGAGTATTGCAATATTTATGGCCTTGAGACAATCCAATGGATTATATAAACATGTGGATGGAATGGGGAGATTTTCTGTGTTTAGGTAGTCCAAAGAATTTTTATGTATTTTGAGCTTGTGAATAATGTCGAGATTTTCTGTGTTTACCAATGTAAATTAAATGTTTGCTCAAATTTGTTTAATTCATATTTTGAGTCTTGCAAGTGGGAGATTCATATTGTTTATACGCATGCTGATGCATTATTAAGAAACAACTATTTTGATAGTCAGGTTAGTTATCATAGACATACAAGAAGTGCTTGATTAGTTTCATGATTGTAAAACTAGCCATGTGTATAGAAAATCTAATATGAGGGTCATAGCTCAGTAACGGATTCTCAGTAATGGATTCCGGCGGCTTTTGAGGGTCATAGCTCTTAAATGGAGACGTGTGTGGAATGCATGAGGACTTACTCATAAAATCAAAATAGTAAAATGAAACATAGTGAGTGATAGTAAGTGTGTCTTATGCAATGAGGTAAGAGAAAACTTGGATCTTTTACCCCTGCAGTGCTCGTGCTATTTTCTTTGGAATCTTTGGATTACATTTGAGCCTTATAACCGAGTTAATTTCTTCTTGCTCTTTGAAGCAGTGGTTGGCTCAATGGATGGAGGATCCAAATTTTTATAGATTGATGTTTAAGGGTGAAAAAAAGAGTTTGCCTAAGAAGTGAGAATGCTTTGTTTTGCAGGCATGCACAAGTCTCTGTTGCGCAATAGGCAGATCGGAGTAACTGCAGGAAAGTAGCAAGGCAAGCTTGTCAAGTTGTGGAGGGTTGTGGATGTTGCTGACAATTGAGGGACGCTAGCAGAGATGGTGTGGATGGGGTGGTTTTGGCTATAAAACCAAATCATGCGATGGCAGGCTGTTGTAGTTCTTCCATATGCAACTAAATGGCATGCAGCTAGATGCCTGACTGTGCAAAATGCATTAACTGTGGCTATACAGCTTGATTTTTGCAGACTTATTTCAACAAAATCTAGAACGGAGGACCTCTTTTAATGTTCCTTGGCAAATTGTTGTGCTGATTGAAGACCACAAGTGCATGGAAGTTGGAGAACGCAAGTGGCCCTAGCAGTAACTGTTGTATACAATTTTTTTTGTTCTGCATAGACAAGATGTGTCTTTTGAGTCCCGTTATATGGGACTTTTCTCAAATGGGTTAGAAGGGTAATGATAAGAAGAGAAATGAAGTTTAGAATAGCTTCTCTTGTTTGTTAATGTAATGATGAAAATTACATAATGAGTTCTAATGTAACAAGGATCTAAGGAAAAACCATCTAGTCTTTTAAGCATGCAGTAGTGAATTTTTACTATGTTACATAACATGAGCTTTTGGTGCTTCCACATTAAGCACTTAATATATGTATTTAGTTATTTTTCAGTCCTCGGGAAACAAAAACAGCTAAAATAAGATTCTAAGATTTAAATTTCTATATCATATATATTCCTCCATATTTTTTAGCTACAAAACTGATATGAGCAACCCCACTACAATCCAAATGAAAATAGTGATTAGTGAGCCTATTCTAACCATTTAGCTAACCAATATATAAACTTATTCTCCTTTTCAGTTCGCATACATACAAAACCAAACAACTCAAACAGTAAGATTGAATTCAATTCAATTCTTTGACTTTCCTTCTCTTTCCCTCAACTTTCTCAGCAACCAAACCGATAATAATCAAGCTAATAATATTATATTCACATTTCTATCCTTTTCATTCTACATACATCACAAAACCAAAAAAGTCAAATAAATAAAGAGCAAATATATCCGTAGCTGTAAACCTCAAATAATGTTGAATAAAAAAAAAGAAAAAAAAAAAGATATCCATAGAGAGTAAAGCTGATTTGGAGCATGCCGCATCAGTAGTTTGTAAAACGTTTGTAGAATAGTTTGTATTTGTAGCATTACTCTAAATTTAATAATGATTATTACATAAGAATAAGAATGAGTATTACAAAGAATACATTAAGTTAGAATGTAATAATTATTACTATTCATTAGTTTGGTAACCATTCAGGAATAGAACCTTGAATATGTATCCAGAATTTGGTAGAGTATAAAAAGAAGGTAGAATGACTCATTTTTAAATTAAATTTCCTAAAATATTCTTATTTTATAAAATTATATTTATACATTTTGTGGATCTAGCTTAACCTAATATATAACAGTACAGACACTTGTGGTTTCAAACGTCTTGGATCAAAGGTGTAATCAGGATTTAGTCCTGCACAAATTGCATTGTCTTGCAAATGACACAATGATACATAAAAGCCATCATAAGAAACCATTTTATTTGTTAATAATTATTCAAATGACATTACAATAAGGAAAACCAAACAAACGTTATTCAAACTTTATAGTGGTTCATCATCACTATTTCATAGATTTTTCAAAATTCTAGTTTGGTGCGAATGCTTTTTGAAGATATTCAACTACATTCTTGTCTAGTTGGAAGGCCTTGATGAGAACATCAGGATTGATGGGAGGAACAGATCCAAAGACCGCGTTTGCTATGGTGATCACCCCAGGATTTTGGCTGCTAAGACCAGCAAAGGCAAGGCCAGCTGTCTTCCCTATGTTGAATTGGAAGTGAATGAGACCAATTGGGAATACAAAGACATCTCCCTTGTTTAGAACTTTGGTGAAGAGTTTGTTTGGGTTGGATGTGACAAATCCAACTAAGAATGTACCCTCAATGACTACAAAAAGCTCAGTGCCACGAGGGTGAGTGTGAGGAGGATTCAAGCCATATGGTGCAAAGTCAAGACGAGCCAAAGATATGCCTAGAGTGTTGAGACCTGCTAATTTATCAACGTCCACAAGAGTGACATTTGATCCGACTTTGTTTCCTGTGTTTCCGGGAATATTGAGTCCGGAGAAGAAAAAATCATTTGCTATGACTTGTGCTGGGTCCTTGCAAAATTTTCCATTCACAAATACTACACAAAAGAAAAGTTTGTTATTGTCAAAAATAAGTCATTTCTATAACAATGTACAGTAACATGTCATGTAGGGAAAAAAAAAAAAAAAACTGTCGGGCACATTTCATTAATGTGTAGAGCTTATAATGATTTCAAAAAAATGGGATGATACTACTACTAACTGCTAATAATAATGAGAGTGTATTTTATACTTACCACCAGATTTGATGTCGTTAATTGCGACACAGAAGTCTTGCAAAGGACTAGGGTCATCGGCAGAAGCAAAGGAGGATGCCAAGGCCAAAATGGCCACAGTCATAAGGAAAGAAACACCTTGCATTATATTTGAGGAGCTTTTCTCTATCTTATATGGTATACTATTCTTGCTTGAGTGAGAGATGAGAAACATAGCAATGTGGAAATGTCTATTTATAGAGAGGAGTGAGAGAAGCGGTCTATGTTTTTGGAAAAACTTGGTAATTGTTCAACTGTGTCACATTTTTTTATTGAATTTGGTGAACCAAATGTCTTTAACGGTTTAACCACTACTTGTCGTTACATATTTTAAAACCAAAATAAAAGGCGACCTCATCCATGGCATTGTGCAGCAACAATTTTAATGTTGCTTTGGCCAAAATCAATCCTATAAAAAGTAATGGTTGTTTTGCCAACCCAAAATATTAACCTTATCTTGATAGCATATTTTAAAATTGAAATGACTGAAGCTCCCATGCATGTTGATTCTGTCCTCAGTAGTCAGTAATGAAATGTTACAACGTTGTAGGCTGCAGCTTGCCATGTGCAACATAACAATACTATTGGCGTAAAGGCTTGGTAGGTACTTAAGGCTTCTTAATCTTAATGGTTAGTTAGGCTTAATGTTTTTCCAGGGTCAACAGACCAATAACTACAAGGTATCTGGTATATGCTTGCTGTTTTTTCCCCCTTGTGTTCTCTTTATGTTGACCCTATCTAATGGTTTATTTGGTTTAGTGAAGACCCTTTGAAATTTAAACCCTACAGCTTAAAATTAAATGACTCTAGTTTTTTATTAGACTCAAATACATGATCTTACTAAACAAGACATACACAAGTCTGGTATTCAAAATAAACAACTTCTTGAAAAAAAAAGTTAATAGAAGAAACAAATCGTCCTCAACTCTAATCCCACTTTACTGGTAAGAAACCACAGTGAAATTAAAAAAAAGTAAAACTTGTACGGTAATCAACAATATGAGGCCTAATGAAAGATTAGAATTTGATGAATATTTAATTCCTTGAGAAGATGTATTTGTTAACCAAACCAAAGGATCAAGATTTTATCATCTTTGATTGTAACTCAGGATTTTGGAAAATACAACTAATTAAGGAGTCCGGACCATTAGCAACATCTAGCACACTTAGTGGACATTCAAATGTAATGCTCTTAACCCTTTGTGTTAAGGCTGCTGGCCCCGGTTGTCACAATATTCACAATATTAACCAATTCTTAGCCAAGTAATTAATTAGATTAATTATACTTTAGATCCCATCAAAAAAAAGAAGAAGTAATTAATTAGATTAATTATACTTTAGATATCAATTGAATATCATCACACAAACATGAATCACACAAGACACCAAAATATTGACTTAGGAAATTGATGAAATAAACCATTTCATAGTAAAAACTTGGGGGGATTCAGCCGTCAATTCCCAAGGCAACAAATCTACTAAAAAGAATGGAAATTTATACAAAAGATTTAACACTAAATCTAATGTTATCACATTTAGTACTTACTAATGTGACCACACATAGTTTCGAGATCCATGGACTATTCTATTCTGATTTGTTGCACGCAACCTCTCAGTTCGTGATTCCAAGATCCACACTCAAAGATTTAGCCAATAACCATAGTTAACTAGTTGCAGCAACTTCACTTGATCACCAGATCTTTTATATGCACGCAGGCTCTAGTTGAATGAGGACTAAAAATTCGAGATCTATGTATAGAAACACTATTCTTTGTGTATGTAAAAATGTGCTCTAGGGTTTGTATTTACATTGTATGAGTTGCACCAACACCTTAGATCCAACGGTTGAGAAAATAAGTTGTTTGTCAAATCTACACAAATCTCGATCGGTCGAGATGTGCAGTTCGACCAGTCAAGATAAATGAATTTCGACTTGTCGAGCTGCAGTCGAAATGCAATCCTCTAGTAGTCTATTTTATGCATTCTTGAGTCTTCCACAGTTTTGAACCTAGTCTATCTTGATCAAATATAATCTAATATAAATCTATTTACACAAACCAAGTTCTAAACTGTTACATTTGTTCATGGTTGTTGTACGTTTTTAGACCCCTTAAACACAACTAGATTAACCTAATTATTTAGCCAAGTGTTTAACTTAGGTAAATTATGAAGTCTAGGTTAACACAATAACAATCATATTATGTAAAGTGCGAAAAATAAAGAACACATGATATGATAACTCAGGAAAACCAAACCGGTAAAAAACCTGGGGAGGATTTAACGTAGCTATCCTCAAGGTAAAACAGAATTCACTATGAAAGAATTGAAGTTTGTAAAATAGCGACTTAGACCACTAACATCCTATTGCTACCTCAAGTAGAAAACTTACTACCACGACCACGTGATAGCTCCGAGTCCACGGACTATTTCTTTCTTAAATTCACAGTAAACACAAGCAATCCTGCTTGTATATCTTTAAGTTCTTGAATCTGCAACTGAATGATCACCAAGCTCTTGACATCAATCTTGAGTTTGGAAACTCTAAGTGTATGTGAAGGCAAACAGCTTTATATCTCATAAAAGATTCACACACAGCAGCATAAAGAACTCCTTTAAAACGTGGCTAGGGTTTTTCTTTTTATACCTAGGGCAAAACATAAAACCGTACACGTCAAACCGGGCTTGGGCTGAGTTGGAAAATTTTGCAGAAAAATAATCTGCACGACTTTCGATTGGTCGAGTCTAATTTTTGATCGATCGAGCCAAGCAGATTTACACAATAAATCCAGCAGAACACTCAATTTCAACTTTACAAATAAATACACTTTGAGCAAGTCTAAACAAGACTAAAACGATGTTTTGATCATGGTTTGCCAACAATACAAAATGAAGTTCTGATACATTAGTTTCTAATTCCTTAGATCCTAACAGTTGTCAATCTAAAAATATGGACTTTACACTTTTGACTTAATATAGCTTCCTAATATTTTCAAAGATCGATGGATGAAATCTTTAAAGACCTAAAAGTTTTTTGTGTAGTCTGTATTAGGGGTGTGCATGGGTCGGGTTAAAGAGATTTTTTGACCCAACCCACCATGGTGGATTAAAAAATATTCAATCCAACCCAACCCATCACATAAGTCCAACCTAACCTAACCTAACTCATATGAATCAAGTTGAACCCGTGGGTTGGACAGAGACAAAGACAAACCTGCAAAACAAGATAGCGAGAAAGGGACATAGCAAGTCGGCAAGAGAAAATATTGTAGAGTAAGAAATAGACCTATAAGTTGAGACAAATAAAAAACATTTAAAAATCAGCCAAAAGAAAACTAAGAAATCAATAAAGCAAAAGCTAAACATTGATCCACCACGGCAAGAGAGATAAGTAGATAGAGCGAGAGAGAGGAGAGAGAGAAGCCAGAAAAAGAGATATAGAGCAAGAGAAAGAAACCTAAGTACCTGCACCTAACATCGGGAGAGAGATAGAGCAAGTAAGAGACCTGTGGTTTAGAAAATGCAAAATAATTTAAAAATCAGAAAAAAGAAAACTAAGAAATCAATAAAGCAAAAAATAAATACTGATCCACCATGGTAAGAGAGAGAGAGAGAGAGAGAGAGAGAGAGAGAGAGAGAAACTATTGAGAAACTTTACCCAACACCGGAAAAGAAAGCTACCACCAGAAAGATAGAACCACCACTGAGGCAGTGATGATAGCTGACGGACAGTAGTGGCTCAGCAGAGGGAGAAAGGGTTAAGGTTTAAAGGGGAGTGAAGTCAGAGAGGAGAGTGGGAGGTGGCACATTAAGAGAAAAGGTTCTAGGATTTGTGTGAAATAATTGGCTTTTATATAGGATAAAAAGAGTTGGTTATTTTAAAAAATTATTAATTATATAATATATTTTAAATATATATTAAATATATGGGTGAGTCAGGTTGGGGTAGCAGGTTTGGAATTTTATGACCCGAACTCAACTCAACCAACTATCAAAAAAAATTTGGTAACCCAATCCAACCCACCAAGACCTAAAAACCAACCCAACTCAGCGGGTTGGGTTGGGTCGGGTCGGGTCAAGTTTAAAGGGTTAGCGGGTTGGCTGCACACCTCTAGTTTGTATTGATGGTATTCTTGTGCTCTAAAACTATTGATGATATAAAAGGCATCTTAAAAAAAATTTTCAAAGATTTCAAAATTATGTAATAATTGTTTCCCCAAAGAAAATTGAGGTAAAAAAGGAATCTATAGAATGTTTAAGCTTGAGTTTAAATCAACCAGGCTTGAAACTACAAGAACATATAATTACTACATGCATGTTTGGTACACTGAATGTAGATTACGTGTTATAATGGAATCATTTTATTTGATATTAATTATTTCAATGACATTACAGTAAGTAAAACTACGCTTATTCATACTTTATAGTGGTTCACCATTGCTATTTCATAGATTTTCCATAATGCAAACTTTATAATCGTTTAAATATTAATAACTCCATAAAAGTTATAAAAGAGAAAATAAAATGATACATCATTTAATAACTCCAAAAAAGTTTTTTAAAATTTTCTTCAACGTTACCTTCAAGAATGTTTTTTTTTTTTTTTTGACAAAGAATAGGAGCTATTGAGCCCTCAATTTGACTTGATATTTGTTCAGCTTATATTTAATAGTACAAGTACTTGTGATTTTAAATGCTCAATTTGACTTGATATTTCTCAAAAAAAAAAAAAAAAAAAATGACTTGATATTTGTTCAGCTTATATTTAATAGTATATGTACTTGTGATTTTAAATGTCCTGGATCCAAAGGTCTAATCAATATTTAGTCGTACACTAATTGAACTGCCCAGCAGATGACACCATGACACATAAAAGACATCATAAGAAATCATTTTATTTGATAATAATTATTTCAATGACATGACAATAAGAAAAACTAAGCAAACTTTATTCAAACTATATAGTGGTTCTGCATCACTATTTCATAGATTTTTCAGAATTCTAGTTTGGTGCAAATGCTTTTTGAAGATATTCAACTACATTCTTGTCTAGTTGGAAAGCCTTGATGAGAACATTAGGATTGATGGGAGGAACAGATCCAAAGACCGCGTTTGCTATGGTGATCACCCTAGGGTTTTGGCTGTTAAATCCAGCAAAGGCAAGAGCAGCAGTCTTCCCTACGTTGAATTGGAAGTGAATGAGACCAATTGGGAATACAAAGACATCTCCCTTGTTTAGAACTTTGGTGAAGAGTTTGTTTGGGTTGGATGTAACAAATCCAACTAAGAGAGTACCCTCAATGACTACCAAAAGCTCAGTACCGCGAGGGTGGGTGTGAGGTGGATTCAAGCCATATGGTGCAAAGTCAAGGCGAGCCAAAGATATGCCTAGAGTGTTGAGACCTGCTAATTTATCAATGTTCACAAGAGTAACATTTGATCCGACTTTGTTTCCGATGTTTCCAGGAATATTAAGTCCGGAGAAGAAAAAATCATTCGCTGAGACCATTGCAGGATCCTTGCAAAATTTTCCATTCACAAACACTACACAAAGAAAGAAAAGTTTGTTATCATCACAAGTAAGACAGTTTCTACAACAATGGATAGTAACATGCATGTCATGTAGGGGGGGGGGGGGGGGGGGAAAAAGCCTTAGGGCATAATTTCATTAATGAAAGAACTTATACTAAATTTGAAAGAACTTGATTGATAATACTACTACTACTAATAATAATGAGAGTGTTTTATACGTACCACTAGATTTGATGTCGTTAATTGCGACACAGAAGTCTTGCAAAGGACTAGGGTCATAGGCAGAAGCCAAGGAGGATACCAAGGCCAAAATGGCCAAAGACACAAAGAAAGAAACACCTTTCATCATATTTGAGGAGGCTATCTCTATCTTATATGGTATATGATGATGCCAGAAATCGGCTCAGTAAGCTGCGAGGTCTTCATGTACTTCGGGCAGTCCTGCACAGGAAGAATGAACCTCGAAGGGTGGTACCGGTGTGGTGCCGGCCGACAACCCTCCGATGGTTAAGTTAGTATTGCTCACAACTCTAGAGTGCCAGAGTTGGGGGTAGTAATATGCGTACCTCAATTTTGGAGGGCGTGGAAGTATTTATAGTAGTAGCAGGGGCCCTTGACCAAGGCGTGCTGGAGAAGATATCCCTTTTACCGAAAATTCCCCTGAGTAGCGTGGAGAGTAAGATTCTCGTTGGGGAACCAAGCGTGTTGGGCAAGCCATCCCTTTGGGAATGGTCGCGCTGCGCGAGACACCTGTCCAAGTAGTAGCGTATGCGGCAAGATTCATTTTCTTGGGGAAGCGTACGCGGCAAGACAGGCTGTGGTGCCCCCAGGTCCTTCCCGCCGCCGGTCTCTCCCGTCACCCCAGATAAAGGTCGCGTCGTCAAGGTCTAGTGTCCGTCATCATACGCCGCACCGTCATCCCTCGCAGGGTGCCGGCGTCTAGTAGGAGTTTTTATCCCCATCAGGTGCCCCCTCAGCCCATCAGTCCGTGAAAACGAAGGAGACGGACTAATGGGGTGACGGTTCCAGCTCAGGCTGTCATTCAGTAATTAATGCAGGGTAATTAGTGCAGGGCACGTGTCATCGGCTCAATGTCAGTGTGCCAAAAACGAGGCGTCCCCTCGCCTTCCGTGCTCTTCCTCATATATAAGCCTCTCTTCTTTTCCCTCATTTTCACTTTTTATCGAAATCAAGAGACCAGAGCGCAGCCGTTCACCCAGTCAAGAAGAGATTTTGATCCGACAACATAGTCGTCCGTCGCGTCATCACAACCGTCCGGGACACCCTTCATCACCGAGAACAACTGGTAAGTGTTCATCATTGCCTCGCTCATTTTTACCACCGTCAGTCACCTTTTTAGGGCAGTTTGGACTTAGGGTTTTCCGTCGTATGTAGGTGTAGATGTCTAGTGCGTCCAGTAATCAATCGTTTGTCCGCGAGGGAGCGGGCGACGATGAAGCTAATCCATCGGGTCCAAAGGATCCTTCAACTTCAACAGAAGATAGCTCGTCTACGTCCTCCTCTTCGTCGAGTAGTGGTAGGACGGAGAGTAACCTTAGTGATGGGGTAGGGAGGATGAACAAATTCAATTCGTCATAGGAAGTAATGGGATGAGGAAGTTCATCATGCTCTCGCTATGGACGGTGAACGACTTTACGTCCACCATAAGAGAGTCACAATTTAAAACACTTAGGAGTAAGTACCAGATACCCGCCAACGTGCCCATCCGTCTACCCCGCCCAGGAGAGAGATGTTATTATCATGGGGTCAAGGGTGTCGGGATTTATGAGCAGATGCTCAAGGCGGGGTTGAGATTCCCCTTGACCCAGCTGCACCGTCATCTCCTTCACTACTTAGGATTATCCGTCAACCAGGTTTCTCCGAATGCCTGGAGGATCTTCCTTGGGGTGGAGGTTCTGTACGGATCATATTCAAAGGGGAAAAAGAGGTTGACAGTGGAGGAGTTTTTTCATTGCTACCGTCCGGTAGAGATAGTAAAGTCAAGGGGGATGTACAACTTCGTGGCAAGGAGGAGAGCCTTCATCAGGCAGCAGGCAGCTGCGAAAAAGAAAGAAGCCCTGGCAGCTAAGACGGACGCACCCAAACCGTCCGTCACAAAGAGAAAAACTGACCAGGAGGGGGACCGTCACCCCAAGAAACCAAAGGCGACGGCTGAGACAGTTGTTGGCCTGGAGGCGGAGACAAAGAAAGTCACTGTCAAGCATGGCAGGGGGAAGGGCCTCATGACGGGAGGCCCGGGTCCCGCCGTTGAGAAGCCACCCGTCCTCCTTCGCGAGGATTCCAAATATGACATTGAGAAGCTGTCCTCAATACTGACGGCAGAAGACTACGAGGATATTGGCAATCACTCGACGGAGGCGATGGGTGAGACGAGCCTTTTCAATCTTGCCCAGGTAAGAAACTTTCCGTCACCATCAATTTCTTTAAAAACATGTTTATCTTCATCGGTCATGTTGACTTTGTATCTTTGTTTTCTAGGCCGTCGTCATGATGAAGGGCTTAATGGACCGTAGTGTCCACGAGGAGACGGCCATGAGCCGCCTACGGGAGAAGGCAACAGAGACGGAGGACGAGCTTCTTCAGTACAAGGCTTGGAAGGTGAAGATGGAGAAGAAGCTTTCCTTGTCTGAGCGAGAGAGGACGGAGCTGGAAAAGCAAATGGGTCTGCTGCAGAAGGTCCTGGCTGACAAGGAGGTTGAGATTTCATCCGTCAAGGACCAACTCCGTCAGGCTGGCGAGGACTCTATCAAAGAGTACCATGATTCCGAAGCCTACCTGATAGAGTTGGGCAGTACATTCGCGGATGGTTTCGATGACGCCCTCCGTCAGGTGAAGGCCTCATACCCGGAGCTTGACCTCTCCCATGTCAGTATCAACGAGGCCCAGGCACAAACCTCCGTCCTCCCCGCCGCCTCTAAGAGTACGGAGCGACTTTTTGATGAAGACACAATCATCAAAGGCGACGGGAAGGATGATGACGGGGCAGATGCTGGCAGTCATGCTCAAGTTCAGGATGACAAAGCTGCCGTGAAAATTGTCGATTCTCCCGTCCAGTGACCTTGTGTATTTTTTTGTAGAGATTTCAATTGTTTCTCCGTTGTGGACAGTTGCCTTTTATGGCTTTTTAATGTATATATTTTTACCATTGTGAACAATGTTGCCATTTAAGGCTTTTCATCAATGCATTTCCTATTTCATGCTTATTCCTGCTTTTTACTTTAAGCTTTCATGAATGGTTTCCTTTGTGCGCCGTTTGGGCTTTTGTGGAACCGTCAGCACTATCTTGCAATCAATTTGGCATTGTCTGCCTGACGTATCATTTGGACAACGTTGTGGATTCTTAGGCCCATCGTCCATAGAACACCGTCGCATTAGGGCCGTCTTAGGGGCAATTACCATTTAGGTTACCTTTAGACCGTTGGCTTTTAAATCGTCGGCATTTTGTGCTCGACTTTGTTGTGCCGTCGTCTAGGGTAGGCTGTCGTCTTTTAGACTTAGGCTTTTGGGCTTTTCATTTAGTAAAACGTGGTGGCTTTTAAGCCATCAGCATGGGTGCTTGACACTTTTATGCCGTCGTCCATCGTAGGCCGTCGTCTTTTAGACTTAGGCTTTTGGGCTTTCCATTTAGGAAAACGTGGTGGCTTTTAAGCCGTCAGCATGGGTGCTTGACGCTTTTATGCCATCGTCCACCGTAGGCTGTCGTCTTTTAGACTTAGGCTTTTTGGCTTTCCATTTAGGAAAATGTGGTGGCTTTTAAGCCGTCAGCATGGGTGCTTGACGCTTTTATGCCTGTAGAATGGAGCCGTCAGCTTTGACACCGTCAGCTTTTTATGCTTGAACGGATTTTATGCTAAGACTTTAATACTTTGCGAGTTTCTGATGTTCAACACTTAATAGTAAGTAGAAGAGACTTTGAATAAACCTCTGTATGCCTTGCACAATTTTTTAGAAGGGGGAAAACATGCCCTTTGAGCTCCAGGAATACATTAAAGTAGATCAATTATAGACTAGTTACAAGTAGGGGGCTGCCATTCTTTCTTACTGGTAGTACTTACGTAGGTACTCGGCATTCCACGGGTGGTGCAGCTTCTACCCCTCCAGTGTTTCCAGATGGTAGGTGCCCTTCCTTTACCATGCTGTGATTCGGTATGGCCCTTCCCAATTGGGGCCGAGCTTTCTTTGGGTTGGGTCTCTAGCAGCACCCATGATTTTTCTTAGGACGAGGTCACCGACCTGGAATTCCCTGTGTCTGACTCGGGAGTTGTAGTGCCTAGCCATGCGATCCTGATACCGGGCTAACCTTTACTCTGCTGCTGCTCTGTCTTCGTCGATCAAGTCAAGCTGCAGGCGCAAGGCCTCGTTGTTCCTGCCTTCATCATGGGTGTTCACCCTGTAGGTTGTGAGTCCCACTTCGGCCAGAATAACTGCCTCGCTTCCGTAGGTTAGCCTGAACGGTGTTTCTCCTGTGGGGGTCCTTGCTGTCGTTCTGTATGCCCATAATACGCTTGGCAGCTCTTCGAGCCATATCCCCTTTGCCCCCTCGAGCCAAGTCTTGATAATCTTGAGCAAGGATCGGTTCGTTACTTTGACCTGACTGTTGGCTTGGGGGTGGGCGGGGGAAGAGTAATGATTTTTTATTCCTAGCTACGCACAGAACTCTCGGAAGGGACCGTTGTCAAACTGTTTGTCGTTGTCGGAGACTAATACCCTGGGTATTCCGAACCTGCATATAATAGACTTCCAAACGAAGCCTCGTATGTTCTTCTCTGTGATGGTGGCCAATGCTTCAGCTTCCACCCATTTCGTGAAGTAGTCTATGCCTACCACAAGGAACTTTAGCTGTCGCACCGCTGTTGGGAATGGGCCCATGATATCTAGTCCCCATTAAGCGAATGGCCATAGGGCAGTCATGGGGGTCAGCTCTTCGGGGGGCTGCTTGACGATGTTGCTGAACCTCTGGCACTTGTCGCAAGTCTTGACATAAGCCTGCGTGTCTTTTCTTATGGTCGGCCAGTAGTATCCTGCCTGGATCAGCTTATGCGTCAATGACCGTGACCCTGAATGGTTTCCGCATATCCCTTCGTGCACTTCCCTCATGACATAGTTTGCTTCTTCGGAACACAAACACCTTAAGTATGGGCGAGAGAAACCCCTCTTGTACAAGACGTCCTTCATCAATACGAACCTTGCCGCTCGGACCTTTAGCTTTCGAGCGGCTTCTCTTTCGTCGGGTAGGACGCCATCTTTCAGGTAGGAAATCAAGGGCGTGGTCCAATTGCTCTCGGAACCTACTTCCTGCACACCGACAGAGTCAATTAGTGGGGAGACTTGCACAAAAGAGAGCACACCATTGGGGCCGGCCCCATGTTCCGATGATGCGGCTCTGGCAAGGCGGTTGGCCTGATCATTTTCTTCTCTGGGGATCTGGACTATCTCTGCCTTCATCTCATCCACCCTTCTCCTTGCTTGGTAGAGATATTTTTTCATTTTGTCTCCTCTGCACTCATAGTCTCCACTTACTTGGTTGACGACGACTTGGGAGTCACAGGAGACTATCACCCTGGCCGCTCCAGCCGCTTTGGCGAGGTCCAATCCAGTTATAAGAGCTTCATACTCCACCTCATTGTTTGTGGTGGGGAAGTCCAGGCGGACCATACATTCTATTTGGTCTCCCTCGGGGGAGTGAAGGACGACACCTACTCCACCGGCCCGTCTAGTTGACGACCCATCCGTGTGTATGCTCCATGGAGGGTAGTCGCTTGCCCCCTGGTCAGCTCCACTTGTGAACTCGGCTATGAAGTTTGCCACTGCCTGCCCCTTGATGGCGGTGCGTGGGCTGTATCTGATGTCGAACTTGGTCAACTCAATTGCCCATAAGGCAAGGCGGCCGGCAACTTCGGGATTGTGCATCGCTCGCCTTAATGGCTTATCGGTCAAAACTACTATCGTGTGGGCTTGAAAGTACGGTTTGAGCTTTCTTGCTGCAGTGACCAAGGCGAAGGCGAGTTTCTCCATGGGCGGGTATCTGCCTTCCGCCCCCTGAAACGCCCGGCTGGCGTAGTACACGGGCTTTTGGACCTCGTCTTCTTCTCTGATCAAGGCCGCGCTGATGGCCGCTGGTGAGACAGCCAAGTAGAGGAAGAGTTCTTCCCCTAGCTGAGAAGGACTCAGCAACGGAGGGGAGGAGAGATAAGCTTTTAATTCTCCGAATGCCTTTTGACACTCGTCCGTCCACTCGAACGTTTTCTTCAATGTGCGGAAGAAGGGAAGGCATTTGTCCGTTGCCCTCGATACAAATCTGTTCAGTGTGGCGACCTTCCCATTTAAACTTTGAACCTCTTTTACATTCTTCGGGAGGGCCATCTCCATTATTGCCCTGATCTTATCTGGGTTAGCCTCGATGCCTCTCTAAGAGACCATGAAGCTGAGGAATTTTCCCGCAGTCACCCCGAAGGCGCATTTCGAGGGGTTGAGCTTCATATTGTAGGAACGGAGGGTTCCAAATGTTTCCTCGAGATCGCTCAGATGATCCTACTCCTTCTGGCTTTTCACCAGCATATCGTCGACGTATACTTGAACATTCCTTCCTATTTGGTTGGCGAACATTTTGTTCATTAGCCTCTGGTATGTGGCACCTGCATTCTTCAGTCCGAATGGCATCACCTTGTAGTAGAAGAGTCCTTGGCTGGTGACGAATGAGGTTTTTTCCTGATCTGCCTCATCCATCCGGATCTGGTTATATCCCGAGAAGGCATCCATGAAGCTCAGAAGCTGGCGTCGGGCCGTGGAGTCTACCAGTGTGTCGACTCGAGGAAGGGGGTAACTGTCTTTGGGGCAGGCCTTGTTCAGGTCCGTGAAATCTACGCACATACGCCACTTCCCATTAGCCTTCTTGACCATCACCACGTTGGCCAACCAGTCGGGGTAATATACTTCCCGGATGAAACCTGCTTCTCGCAACTTGCCGACTTCCTCTGCTACCGCTTGGTCGCGCTCTGGGGCGAACACCCTCTTCTTCTGTCGTACAAGCCTGTAAGTAGGTGACACGTTCAACCTGTGCACCATGACGGAAGGGTCGATCCCCGACATATCCTCATGACTCCAGGCAAATACGTCTTGGTTTTCTTTGAGGAAAGCCACGAGTGCCTGGCGAGCCGCCGTGCTGTTGAGGGAACGATCCGGGTGATTCTGTCAGGCCTTGACTCGTCGAGAATTACTTCCTCAAGCTCCTCCACAGGCTCGGCCCCTGCTCTCTGCTCTATGTTCATCGTCTGTAGTTGGCTATTCATCTCCACCATTGCGACGTAGCATTCTCGTGCTGCCACTTGGTCTCCCCATAACTCCCCTACCCCGTGCTCGGTCGGGAACTTGACCTTTAGGGCGTAGGTTGAGGTTGCAGCCTTCCAGGCGTTGAGGGTGGGTCGTCCTATGATTGCGTTGTATGCTGAGGAACAATCAACGACTAGGAAGGTGACGTCCCTGGTCAGCTGCCGAGGGTACTCCCCGATGGTGACAGGCAATGTTATCGAGCCGAGGGGGTAGACTTTTGTCCCTCCGAATCCGGTGAGCGGGGCCTTGGTAGGGACCAAGCGTTCTTTGTCAATCCGCATTTGCTGGAATGCGGGGTAGTAGAGGATATCCGCGGAGCTTCCGTTGTCGATTAAGACCCGGTAGGTATTATAGTCCCCTATCCGGATGTTGACGACAAGGGCATCGTCGTGTGGGTGATGGAGGTGTTGGGCGTCCTCTTCTGTGAACTCCATGGTGGGGCTGTTGATTCGCGGCTTCTTCTGAGCAAAGCTCGCAGCCTGAACATTCTGAACTGCTCTGAGGTGGGATTTCAGAGCTTTCTTCGTTGAGCCGGTGGCCGATGTATCACCCACGATCATCCTTATGTCCCCTATAGGTGGTCTAGGCCGTTCATTGTCCCGGTGGGGGACCTGCTCCCGTCGAGGCGCCAACTGATGATGCCAGAAATCGGCTCAGTAAGCTGCGAGGTTTTCACGTACTTCGGGCAGTCCTGCACAGGAAGAATGAACCTCGAAGGGTGGTACCGGTGTGGTGCTGGCCGACAACCCTCCGATGGTTAAGTTAGTATTGCTCACAACTCTAGAGTGCCAGAGTCGGGGGTAGTAATATGCGTACCTCAATTTTGGAGGGCGTGGAAGTATTTATAGTAGTAGCAGGGGTCCTTGACCAAGGCGTGCTGGAGAAGATATCCCTTTTACCGAAAATGCCCCTGAGTAGCGTGGAGAGTAAGATTCTCGTTGGGCAACCAAGCGTGTTGGGCAAGCCATCCCTTTGGGAATGGTCGCGCTGCGCGAGACACCTGTCCAAGTAGTAGCGTATGCGGCAAGATTCATTTTCTTGGGGAAGCGTACGCGGCAAGACAGGCTGTGGTGCCCCCAGGTCCTTCCCGCCGCCGGTCTCTCCCGTCACCCCAGATAAGGGTCGCGTCGTCAGGGTCTAGTGTCCGTCATCATACGCCGCACCGTCATCCCTCGCAGGGTGCCGGCGTCTAGTAGGAGTTTTTATCCCCATCAGTATACAATCTTGGTTGAGTGAAGGATATGGAAACTAAACAATATGGAAATGTCTATTTATAGAGAGTAGTGAGAGAAGCGGCCTATGTTTTTGCAAAACTTGGTAATTGTTCAACCCTTTTATCACATTCAATTTTATTTAAATAGGTGAAGCAATTTTCTTTAACCACTACTTGTCGTACATTTTTTTTTTTTGATGGGCTTGTCGTACAATTTTAAAACCCAATCAAATGGGACCTCTTCAATGGCACTGTGTAGTTTTAATGTTACTTTTACTTTGTCCAAAATCAATCAATAAAACAATAATTGCGTAAGACCTCTTCGACTTGGGATTGCAACATGTTCCAAGTGACCAACAGTAATGGTTACTGAAATGGCATTGCGTAGTTTTAAATTTTAATTTTATGTTCTTGCTTTTCCTCCTCTTTGACCTTTCCTTCTTGACCTAATCTTAATTGGTGGGTACTAAAGACTTCATAATCTTAGGTGTAGTTTGATTTAATGGTTCTCTAGAACAAAGTGACCAACAACTACAAGGTATCTGGTATATTCTTGTTTTTCCCCTTCTTTGTTCTCTGCATATGTTGATGGTGTATTTGGTTTACAGTCAGAGGTTCTTTTTACTGTTTACAGACTTGATGTACATTAGTAGGAGGATGGAAAATTAGTGGGAGGATGAAAAAGATTTGATTTTTCTTTATATGTATTTGGTTGGAAGGGTGGAAAAGTAGGAGGGTGAAAAACCTTTTTATTTAATTAGAAAGAAAAATGAGAGGATTGAAAATGTAGTTTATAAAAATTGACTATTATGTCTTTGTTATATAATATATAAGAAATAGATATATTCACACTTATTAAATAATATAAAAATTAACACAAATACATGTACATTTATATTACTTTTCTTTATTATTATATATAATTTAAAATTTATGGGTAACAAAAATTGATTATGCGTTAATTGGGAAGACATTTTCAAAAAAAAAAAAAAATATATATATATATATATATATATTATCCACATGACCATTGTTACGGTAAACTGGGAAGGTATTTAAAAAAATAAAAAAATCTATCTATATGACCATTGCAACGTGGGAAGATATTTTCAAAAAAAAAAAAAAAAAACTTTTTCACATGGGTGACTAGGCAAACTAGGCAACTGGGCAAACTTGGCAAAACATCCATCAGCTAGCAGTAAAACAATTTCACCTGGCAGCAATAAGTATGAAGAGGTAAAAGGTTAATCAGGTCACAGGTGTAGTGAAAAAGTGAGAAAGGCAAGTGAGTGCAATAAAAGTGAGGATATTTGTGTAATTTATTACTCACATTATATTTCTTTCTTAGTTTTCCTCCCAAATTGGGAGGATAAAATTTTGTGGGCCAAAAGGGATTATTTTTCGCCCAATTTTCTGTCTCTCTTGTTTTCTCTCCAGAACCAAACAAGATAAAATTCTATTTTCCACCCTATTTTTCTCTCATTCTTTTCCATCATCTCTGCTTTTACTCCAACCAAACATATTCTTAAGGGTCTGTTTGGGATCCACTTATTTTGTTGAAACTAAAAACTTTTTGTTAACAGTACTGTAAAAAAGGTAAATGTTAGTTGAAATAATACTGTGAGACTCATAAATAATACCAAAAAGTGTAGTGAGACTCATAACTAGTATAAAAAATAAACTAAATAGTAAAATAAGTTGATAAAAAATAAACTAGCCAAACAAACACTTAAACTAATGAAAATACTTACCTGCAAAATATCAAAACTCAAAGCCTTTATAAATGTTATGAATTGATAGCCCAAGTGCAAAAGCATCATACACCAGTTATTAAAGCCCACAACCCATAAATATAGGCCCTTGAGAGTGGCAAAAGTTGCACTTGGAGTTGTCTAAATTTGGGCCCATGAAATCCAAAACCCAAATACCCATTAATATAGCCCACTAAATGTGGAGTCTACCAACTAAGTCGGCCAACCGAGGCCCACCAAAAATTCAACACTAGCCAGCCATAAACCCTTAAGTACTTTCTTTCGTATTCTGTTGATCAAGCCACGTGTGAAGAAGTCATGCAATGGGAAAAATGAGTAGGGGTGGATTGGAGGGTAAAAGAGCACAGCCAACTCTTATGGTCTATTTGGATGTTTAAAAAAGGAGGAGGAGTAGAGTAGAGTAGAGGGAGGAAGAGTAATTCAATTACCTTGTTTGGAAGTTTTTTAAGGAAGGAGGGAGAGGGGTTTGGAGGGGTTTCAACTATCTCTAATCCTTCATTTTTAATTCTCTCAAATTAGAGAGATTTGGAGGGAGAGTAGAGTAAATAAATTATTGAACAAATGAATTCTTCAATTTATCCTTTCTAAATTAACAAAATTACAAACTGATTATATAAATAATCTTTGTTTGTTTCCTAAGAAAATTAAGGTGAATGAAAAAAATTGATTATATATAGTAGAACTTCTAGGTGAGTTCCAAATGAGTTTTATTGTATTTTCAGCTACAGTAGCTCCTATTCAAACTTTCAGCTAGTTTTATTGTATTTTTGGTTTCATCAAGTTCAATGCTTAATTTTTGTGTTTACGTGCCGTTTCTCATTACTTGGCCTCTGTTTTGTTGCTGAGAATATAGAGGAAAATAGAGGAAACCACTTTTTTTTTTGGGTTCTTCAGTTTTGTCCACTTTTTGTGTTTACATGCCGTTTCTCATTACTTGGCCTTTGTTTTGTTGCTGAGAAAACAGAGGAAAATAGAGGAAACCACTTTTTTTTTTTTTTTTTGGTTCTTCTTTAGTTATGTCCACTGATAAGGAGCTTTCAATTAGAACAAGATACATAGCTGTATTAGGTCGAGTAGTCACAAATGATAATGAATCTGAGATTTAGAAGCTCCAATTTATTTTTCTTTTCGTACAATTTTAGCTACCACAAGGCCTTACCCATTAATATAGCCCACTAAACGTGGAGTCTACCAACTAAGTTGGCCAACCGAGGCCCACCAAAAATCCAATACTAGCCAGCCATAAACCCTTAAGTACTTTCTTTCTTATTCTGTTGATCAAGCCACGTGTGAAGAAGTCATGCAATGGGAAAAATGAGTAGGGGTGGATTGGAGGGTAAAAGAGTACAGCCAACTCTTATGGTCTATTTGGATGTTTAAAAAAGGAGGAGGAGTAGAGTAGAGTGAGGGAGAGTTATTCAATTATCTTGTTTGGAAGTTTTTTAAGGAAGGAGGGAGAGGGGTTTGGAGGGATTCGACTACCTTTAACCCTTCATTTTTAATTCCCCCAAATTAGAGAGATTTGGAGGAAGAGTAGAGTAAATAAATTATTGAACAAATGAATTCTTAAATTTATCCTTTCTAAATTAACAAAATTACAAACTGATTATATAAATAATCTTTGTTTGTTTCCTAAGAAAATTAAGGTGAATGAAAAAAATTGATTATATATAGTAGAACTTCTAGGTGAGTTCCACATGAGTTTTATTGTATTTTCAGCTACCGTAGCTCATATTCAAACTTTCAGCTAGTTTTATTGTATTTTTGGTTTCATCGAGTTCAATGCTTAATTTTTGTGTTTACATGCCGTTTCTCATTACTTGGCCTCTGTTTTGTTGCTGAGAAAACAGAGGAAAATAGAGGAAACCACTTTTTTTTTTTTTTTTTTGGGTTCTTCTTCAGTTTTGTCCACTTTTTGTGTTTACATGCTATTTCTCATTACTGGCCTCTGTTTTGTTGCTGAGAAAATAGAGGAAAATAGAGGAAACCACTTTTTTTTTTTTTTTTTTTGTGTGGTTCTTTTTCAGTTTTGTCCACTTTTTGTGTTTACATGCCATTTCTCATTACTTGGCCTTTGTTTTGTTGCTAAGAAAACAGAGGAAAATAGAGGAAACCACTTTTTTTTTTTTTTTTTTTGGGTTCTTCTTCAGTTTTGTCCACTGATAAGGAGCTTTCACTTAGAACAAGATACATAGTTGTATTAGGTCGAGTAGTCACAAATGATAATGAATCTGAGATTTAGAAACTCCAATTTATTTTTCTTTTCGTACAATTTTAGCTACCACAAGGCCTTACCGATATATTTTTTTTTATAAGCCTTATCGAAAATTTTATTTGAATTTAATTAGTTATTTTTTAGTTTATATAAGCTTTAATGGTTCGCAATTTGTTGATTTTTATATTTAGCGTGAATAATTTTTAGGTTCTTAACATTTTGAAATTGTAATGAAAAAAATTCACTAACATATTCTAAGATTTGGACGAATGATAATTAGATTCAAGACTTTACAAAACTGATAAATTAATTATAGACCAATGTTGCAAGTCCATTTTCAAATAAGGGTAAATTTGTCTATTTAAATCATTTACTTTCCTCTCTATCCTAATTTTTAAAACATCCAAACAAGAAAAGGGGCTAATTACTCATTTTCCCCTTACTAATTTTAAAAACATCCAAACAAGGTAGAGGATAACCATTCCCCTCCCCTCTACTCCCCTCCCTCTCTAAACTTCCAAATAGACCACTAGAGCCAATATTGAAGGAGAAAGTGTGGAGCTTATGAAGGTGAGTAAAGCCTTCTCTTTGGATCTCCAAATTAGGTAATTTGGATTCACTATAACAGTGATGTTTATTCAAAGATCTTTTGAAAACTTATCAGGAACCAATTGAGTTTCTTCTAAGAGCTCAAACATGGAGTATGTCTCTAACACCATTGTAATTTGGTGTTTCCACACTATATAATTGGTGTTGTCAAGCTTGACTATCATCATGTTGGACATGTTTGACAAGAGCAAAAGTGGTTGATTCATCAAGTTTATCAATACAGTTGCAGGAGCCATTTAAGATGAACCTATAGCACTCGAAGCCACCTTTGAAGAACTATTATTAGCATAGATCGTAGGCTCTGATACCATGATGAAAAGCAAGGCTTGTGTGAAAATCAAGAACTGAGAAAAGAGTATAACAACGAGAGAGAGAGAGAGAGAGAGAGAGAGAGAGAGAGAGAGAGAGAGAGAGAGAGAGAGAGAGAGAGAATTTGACCAAAAAGGAAAAAACTCATTTGCTTCTCATAGATCAAAATCATGGAGTTTCAATAATTTTGCATGCAATAATTAGACTTATAAGTATTAGAAAATTAAGATTTGTAATCTATTCATTTGCATGTCCGCATGTTAAGAACATCAGATTTGATACAAATTGCACCCTCGACCCGCTTGATTAAGTTAGGCCAAATAAGCATGAGAGGATACAATTGTGTTAGTGCCTCTCAAAATGGTTGTTCGACTAATGATACCCTCCCCCCTGAATCATGGGTTTTACATGGATTCTTCACCACTTTAGGAAAACAAAACTACATATGAATACCTCTTTTTATTGATTGAAATTTGCATATTAGTTTGAATATAACTAGGGTTTTACATGGCCTTTATCCTAGATACAATCTAAAAGAAACTACATGGCTCCTGTTCTAGTTAAAATCTGGAAATTAAAAAGTATATAGAAAAGTATTGATTTAAGTTTGAAGGCTAAGTTGCAGGGTGGGTCCAGTGTGGGAAAGGGTTAGGCACTCACCTTGCCTGATGAATTCCAGTCTTCTAAATTATGGTGACTAGTAGTTATATTACATCATCCAAGTAAACAACATTATAGACATCAAAAAGCATGTTATTTAAGATTGAAATAAGTGCTCATTTGTGCATGGTGAAAGATCCTAATTTTATTATATGATCACATCATTCGGATTGGAAGTTAAGAACATGATGATTGTGTGTGATTAGTATAAACAATAATCTAAGAATGTGATCATATTATTTGAATAAAAAAAATATAGTGATTATGTATGTGCCATGTGATAAAGCTAGAACCATGTTTAGCATCAAAATTAGTAGAATCCTAGGATCTAGAAGAGCATATATGAAGAACAAATCATAAAACATTTAAATCATATTCAAACAAAAGCATACATTGACCCTAGTTTCTAGCATATTATTGAAGAAAACAAGTTAGAAAGCCATATATGCATGCAAAGCACTCAAAAGGAGGGGAAAGATTCATCTTAGAGGTTGTAGAGGAGTGAGGCAACAAGTTACTTAGCCACAAACCCAAGACCAAGCAGACTGGTGTTTGTCCTAATGTGGTTAAACTAGGAGGACAAACCACAAGGTTTGTTTCTTTGTTATTTTCTCTAAAACCCCAAAAGAGAATCAAGGTACTCCTATAATAACTTTTGAGAAGTGAGGTAACAAGTATAAGTCATGAACTCGAGACCTGGAGGACCAATGTTTACCCTTCTAGTTATACGAGACCAAGAGGAACAAAGCACCAAAGTAACTTTTCTTTGTTACTTCCTTAAGAGCTCTAAGGAAGTAGATAACTTTGGATTGAGCATTCCACCCCTTTTTATAGTGTGGGGAAGAGTATTCTAGAGGAGGGAGGCTTTTAATTGAGAGTTGACATTATTGCATTAATTTCTTGGGAGGCTGGAGTGGAGTTGAAAATCTTGATTCTTCCTAAATCTAGCTAGTAGGGAGTTTGGGGACATAAAAAATCATATCCCACATGTTTCTTATAGGCAATGCTTTATTCTTGTTCTCAAATTAAAACTCTAAGTCTTCTATACAATGAATAAAACCTCACAAAAAATTCACAATGGTGTGAGAGATATTCACAAAAGAGTAAGCAATGATCATTTCTTTGAAATGTGTTTTTCACCACAATTATCATTCCTAGCCCCAAATTAACTCCCCTGTACATTTAAATCACAGAATTGTTCGTTGAATTTACAAAATTATATACATTTAATATATCTAACATACTCAATTTTATCTATGATTCTAGACAATTTGTACTTCTAATGTACACAATATTTCCATAGAATTAATACAATTCTTTACATAGAATTAATACAATTCTTTACATTTGACGTATCTAAACTATTTCATAATTAATATGCCCAGATTATCATTGAATCAACCCCTTAAAAAAGTGTAATTTCACCAAAAATTAAAGGACCATTAATACTTTGACAATCGGATTAATTAAGTGCATAAAATTCCATCATTATTTTTAGTCTTGACCAATAGGAACATATGTGATTTATTTTAAACTAAATCCACATGGGACCAATCAAAATAAATAGTTCATATTCACACATGCTTAGACTCAACTACATAAATATATACTAACTATTAAAACTTGATTTGATGATATCTTTTAATCTAGTAATCTTATTGAGGACTGTGGCTTGTCGTTTTGCTTGTTATGACATTAAGATTTATCATATGTGGAGAAATTGGAACTAAAGTGGCCAAAATCACAGTTTTACTATGAGGCATGAAATTACCATTTGTCCAATCAATGGCATTAAATGCAAATACAAAAATGAGGTGTCTACAAGATTTTTCAAAAAACATTAGATATATATATATATATATATATATATATAATATTACTCGTTTGAAATATATATTTATAGTCAACTTAAATTATGAAGTAGTTTAGGCATAACGATGATCATACTAACACATTAAGCTTGAAAAAAAATTTGAACCGAGAACGAATAAATCAAATTAGAACTTATATCTACATTATATCTTCTATGTTAATCAAGTATTTAATTTGATGAATTAACTTTTTATATATTAATTTTTTGTATTAACTTTATCTTATATATTTTATCTTAATCTTTCCCCCGAACCAAAATCTTGATTCTACCACTATCTTAACATGTAAGTAAATATTCGATATAACTCAAGTGTACCTCTTACATCAACAATCATTAATTGATATGAAAACTCAATGAAAATTGAATTTATTAGCAATTCTTTTGGTAGCCAGCATGCACAATACGAAAAGCTTTGTCTGTTAACATCACCACACTCATGCAGCGGTAGAACACCACAGATAGTTTTGTATATATTTTCCATTATTTTCTGCATAAAAAATAAGCTAGAAAAAATAATTCTATTTAACTACTTAAATATAACGTTTCTATACCATGTATAATTATTTTCCATAATTCCTTAGTATGAATACATCACAAATATCAGTACTCATACTATTTCAAGAGTACTCAAAAATATTTTTTCAACGCCAAAGACCTTGTATCTCAACTAGCATATCCTAGTATTTCTAACGGAGACATCAAAGATTCAAACCCTTCTTCCACATTGTAACTAAAAAAGAACTTCATCAATACTTTTAGAAGTGGTTGTTGGACATAAAAAAAGGGGCTACTGAGCCCTCAACTTGGCTTGCCATTTTTAAAAATAAAAATAAAAATTGTTTCTATGCTTAATACTATATTGTTCAGTTTATATATAATAGTACAAATACTTGTGGCTTCAAACATCATGGATCCAAGGTGTAATCAAGATTTAGTCATGCACTAATTTTGCCTTGCAAATGACACCATGATACTTAAAAGCCATCATAAGAAACCATTTTATTTGATAATTATTATTTAAATGACATTACACTGAGGAAAACCAAAGAAAACTTTATTCAAACCACATAGTGGTTCACTATCCTTATTACTTGTATTTTTCAGAATTCTAATTTGGCGCAAATGCCTTTTGAAGATATTCAACTACACCCTTGTCTAGTTGAAAGGCCTTAATAAGCACATCAGGATTGATGGGAGGATTAGATCCAAAGACCGCATTCGCTATGGTGATCAACCCAGGATTTTGGCTGTTGAAACTAGCAAAGGCAAGAGCAGCAGTCTCCCCTATGTTGATTTGGAAGTGAATGAGACCAATTGGGAATATAAAGACGTCTCCCTTATTTAGAACTTTGGTGAAAAGTTTGTTTGGGTCGGATGTGACAAAACCAGCTAAGAGAGTGCCTTCAATGACTACCAAAAGCTCAGTGCCGCGAGGGTGAGTGTGAGGAGGATTTAGGGCATTTGGTGCGTAGTCTATGCGAGCCAAAGATATGCCTAGAGTGTTGAGACCTGCTAAGTTATCGACGTTCACAAGAGTGATATTTAATCCGTTTTTGTTTCTAGTGTTTCCGGGAATATTGAGTCTAGAAAAGAAAAAATCATTCGCTATGACTTGTGCTGGGTCCTTGCAAAAATTTCCATTCACAAATACTGCGCAAAGAAAAGTTTGTTATTGTCACAAATAAGACAATTTTGTAACAATGTAGAGTTACATGTCATGTAGGGGGAAAAAACCGTAGGGAATAATTTCATTAATGTGAGAATTTATAGTAAATTCAAAAGAACTTGATTGATAATACTACTACTGTTAATAGTAATGAGAGTGTCTTTTATACATACCACCAGATTTGAAGTTGTTAATTGCGACACAGAAGTCTTGCAAAGGACTAGGGTCATAGGCAGAAGCCAAGGAGGATGCCAAGGCCAAAATAGCCATAGTCACAAGGAAAGAAACACCTTTCATCATATTTGAGGAAGTTATCTCTATCTTATATGGTATACTATTCTTGGTTGAGTGAGGGATGAGAAACATAGCAATGTGGAAATGTCTATTTATAGAGAGGAGAGTGAGAGAAGCGGCCTATGTTTTTACAAAAACTTGGTAATTGTTTAACCGTTTGTCACATTTAAAAAAAAAATTAATTAGGTAAACCTATTTTCTTTAACCACTACTTGTCGTACAGTTTTAAAACCCAATCCATCAAGTGGGAACCTCTTCAATGGCATAGTGTAGTTTTAATGTTACATATACTTTGGCCAAAATCAATCCAATAAAACAATAATAGTTACTGAAATGTTCCAATCAAGTGGGACCTCTTCAACTTGAGATTGCAACAATAATCCAGGTGACCAACAATAATCGTTACTGAAATGGCATTGTGTAGTTTTTATGTTATGTTCTTGCTTTTCCTCTTCTTTGTAACATATATTCTTGACCTAATCTTAATTGATGGGTACTAAAGACTTGTTAATCTTAAGTGTTGGTTAGATTTAATTGTTTTCTAGAACCAACCAAGTGACCAACAACTACCAGGTATCTGGTTTATTCTAGCTTTTCCCCTTCTTTGTTCTCTCTTCAGTATTTGTACTAAAAAAAAAAAAAAAAAGTTATGGTGTTTACACATGAAGGTATTTGGTTAAGAGTCGAAGATTCTTTTTAACTGTTCACAGATGAAGTTTGTTGGTGTACATAGGGATCTGTTTGGGATCCATTTATTTAGCTGAAACTGAAAATTTTTTGCTGAAAGTATTGTAAACACTCGATTTTACACCTATGATTTAATCAAGGAAAATGACTGGAGTAACCATCCATGTACCCAAAAAAAAAAAATCATTCTTGCATTACATGCATCAACTTGTTCTTGCATCACATACATCATTTTGTCTTTATATCATCATGTCATTCATTGCATAGCTAAAAATGATCTTGAGATTCTAACGGTCACAACAGTGTTTCCGATTTTCAAATCAGACCATTGGATCGAAAGATATCGCATGATAAAGTTTGCACGGTCAACATGCATTGTGTCTAGGTGGAGTCAACCATGCATGATTTATTTAAATTAATTCTGATTGGTCAAACAATTAAAATTAATTAAATAATTTTGTGATTGGTTGATAATTGGTGTTTAAAGTAGGATTGCGTGCATAGGAATAAAAAGGGTGACTGGATAACAATAAAATTATGAATAATCTACACTTTATCAAGATTTATTTTAAGGGATTTATCTATAAGATAATTGTTTAAGATAATTGCTCTTAAAAAAGCTTGAATTATCTAGAAAAGAGACAACAACAAAAAAATCATAGACGGAGGATAAAAACGCGTCTAAGTACAAGGACCGGCCAGAAAACTCTAGAAGAGGAGTCCAAACGGCATCTGAACACGAAAGTGCATTCGGAGCCATAGGGCCAATTCGGCACTTTTGGAGTGCTGAACGACACTCTAAAAGGGTTGAATTTCCCTGATGTGGGCTTTGGCCCAACGGCCTTCGGGTGACAATTATGCATACCCTTTTCAATCTTTTCGCAAAAGGATGCATCCAGATTCAAACCTAAATCGTCCGTACCGATTTTTTAGGATCCTCAGGCCTCTATACATAGAGACTGAACCTCATAATTCAGCACCTTTCTTTTACGCTCTGAGAGGCATACGTTTTAGGCTCTCAAATCACTTATATTTTCTAATTCCTTCTTTGAGTTATGCTGCAAGAATTAGGGTTTTTAGGTTTCAAAAAGAAATGAACAAATTTCTTTGAACCCTAAAACATTCTTTCAAGAACCAAGTGTGCTCATGCAAGAGGTTGTTCTCTAACCCTTTTGTTCATATGTTTCTCTAATCGTCATGATGCATGCTTTCTTGTTTCAAATATCCATGTTTTGATTTGTTAATTTAGATTATCAAAATATGTTCTTGATTCTTTCATCATTACTATAATCTGTTTCTTAGTTTTATAGATCTGCATATACTAAATTATTTTCTTCAAAACAAAACAGATCTACATCTTCCTTAGATATAGATTTGAATTTTTCTTCAAAATAAAATGGATCTACATCTTCCTTAGATGTAGATCTGATTTTTTCTTAAGATGAAAATGGATTTGGTATCTTTTAGATACAGATCTAATTTTTAATGCATTCAGATTTCTAAAATAAAGAAAGAGATCATGAATTGTAGTTTTGTTGTTTGTCTTGTTTTGAGTCATGAAGCATGAAATTATTTTGTAGATGTGATCCTCTTCATATATAAAAAAAATAAAAATAAAATCCTTTTTCAAATATAAAAACAGATTTGAATTTATTTTAAAAACCAATCAAAAGACTTTGTTTTATTAAGTAAAAACAGATCTGAATTTTCTCTTCAAAAAATCTTTTTCCACAAACAAAAACAGATCTGATTCTTTTTTGCCAAAATCAATTTCTTTCAAAGATAAAAACGGATTTGAAATTTTTTTAAAATGAAAAAGAGGATACATTCATAAATGGTTTTATACAATTAGTTTATTCCATATGTTCAACATATCATGCATAACATAATGCATTGGTCACAAGAGTCTAGAAGACTAGACTCTGTCTGGGCAGAATGGGTGCCTAACACCTTCCTATTCCGTAATCTAGCCTCCGGATTTAGATTTTTGGTTTAGTAGGTCTAGCATTGTCTTCATTGGTTTTGGGTAGATTGTAACTAAGACAAAAAGCCATGTATATTTGGTAGATTGTAACTAGAACCTAAAGCTATGTAACTTTTTAATTTTCTTTCAGATATGTAATTTTATTCAATCAATGAATGAAACTATTCAGTCATGTATTTTGTAATTAGTATTTTTTTTTCTTATTTTTTTGTATAAAAAAATAAGTGGCGACTCCATACAATTTAGCCAAAAAGGGAGGTGCCTTAAAAAGGTTCCCAAATATCTCTCTTTTTTGAGGGACACTATCTCTCACAAGTACTGTAGTTAAAAGTAAAAGTTAATTAAAATAGTACAATAAGAGTATCAAAAAGTGTAGTGAGGTATATAGATAGTAGCAAAAATAAGCTAAATAGTAAAATAAAGTGGCTTTTTAATTTTTTCCAAACACACCCTTTACTAACGAAGAAACTTTTCTACCTAATATGCAAATCTCAAAGCCTTAATAAATGTTATGAATTGATAGCCCAAGCACATAAGATCATACACCAGTAATTTAAGTCCACAACCCATAAATATAGCCCAATGCCTGCGGCAAAATTAGCAGCTGGAATTGTCTAAATTTGGGCCCACGAAATCCAACCCAAATACCCAGTTTTATAGCCCAATAATTTGACCAAGCTAGGCCCACTAAAAATCCAATAGTAGTTAGCCAAGGTTCCATTGTGGATCAAGCCACGTCCCACGTGTGAAGAAGTCATCAAAAGGGGAAAATTAGAAGGGGTGGATTGGAGGGTGAAAGTGTCATCCCGCATTTTCTTGGGTTCACTTAAGAAACTTCCAAATGAGTTTGGAACATTTGCGAGATTAGTAGTTTCCGTGAAGAGACGCTGTATAAACATACAAAATTTGACAAAAATTTTTACACTTGATTAATGCGGCAAATTCTTAGTGGTAGGTAAAAAAATAATGTCAGTAGTTAGTCTAAATAAGAATCATTAAAATAAGCTTGTCAACTCAACTATTGTGAATTTGTGTGTGTGTGTGTGTGTGTGTGTGTGTGTTTGTAACATCTAGCACACTTAGTGAACATTCAAATGTAATACTCGTAACCCTTTGTGTTAAGGCTTTTTGCCCTGGTTGTCACATGATTCACAATATTAAATAATTAGATTAATTATACTTTTTATCTCAATTGAATATCATCACACAAGCATGAATCACATAAGACACCAAAATAATGACTCAGGAAATTAATAAAACAAAACATTTCATAGTAAAAACTTGGGGGCATTCAACCATCAATCTCCAAGGCAACAAATCTACAACAACAACAACAACAATAATAATAATAATAATAATAATAATAAATAAATAAATTATACAAAAAATTTAACCCTAAATCTAATGTTACCACATGTAGTACTTACTAATGTGACCAAACATAGTTTCGAGATCCATGGACTATTCTATTCCGATTTGTTGCACGCAACCTCTCAGTTCATGACTCCAAGATCCACACTCAAAGATTTAGCCAATAACTATAGTCAATTGGTTACAGCAACTTCACTTGATCACCGGATCTTTTGTATGCACGCTGGCTCTAGTTTAATGAGGACTAAAAATTCAAGATCTGTGTATAGAAACACTATATATATATATATATATATATATTTATGTTTGAAAAAAATGTGCTCTAGGGTTTGTATTTACATTGTATGAGTTGCACCAACACCTTAGATCTAACGGTTGAGAAAATAAGTTGTTTGTCAAATCTACACAAATCTCAATCGATCGAGATGTGCAATTCGACCAGTCAAGATAAATGAATTTTGACCTGTTGAGCTGTAGTCGAAATGCAGTCTTCTAGCAGTTTATTCTCTACATTCTTGAGTCTTCTATGATTTTGAACCTGGTCTGTCTTGATCAAATATAATCCGATGCAAATCTATTTATACAAACTAAGTCGTAAACTATTACATTTGTTCATTGTTGTCAATCTAAAAATATGGTCTTTACACTTTTAACTTAATATAGCTCCCCAAGTTTTTCAAGGATTGATGGATAAAATCTTTAAAGACCTAAAAGTTTTTTGTGTAGTATGTTTTGATGGTATTCCTATGCTCTAAAACAATAGAAAAACATCTTAAAATTATTTGTCATAGATTTCAAAATTATGGAATAATCGTTTCCCCAAAGAAAATTGAGGTAAAAAAGGAATCTATAGAATGTTTAAGCTTGAATTTAAATCAATCAGGTTTGAAACTAAAAGAATATATAATTACTACATACATGTTTGGTACATTGAATATGGATTACGCAGGAATAGTAATCTTTATTCTTAGAATAAAATATATTGTAATGGAATCATTTTATTTGATATTAATTATTTCAATGACATTACAGTAAGAAAAACTAAGCAAACTTTATTCAAACTTTATAGTGTGTTAGGACATATGTGTTTCACATGTTAGGAACATATATCACTATTTTATGTAGTTGGCTAATCTTTTGAAAAAATGCACTTTACTTGTAATTGGGTAGATCTATAATGTGTTTAATACTTCAAGAAACCTTGTTTCAAGTTCAAGTGTTAAAACTGTGCAAGTCTGTTCAAGAATCAAGTGTGAAAGTGCTGCTCATTAAAGCTCGACAGTTAGCCTCTATCGAGACTTAGAGAGCTGTCTAATTCCCATGGCTCGACAACTTCTCCATAGATAGGGTATCTGTCGAGGTTTATGAAGTTTAGTTTTTCAGGATTGTTTTTCATCTAATCCGTGATTATATGTTTGGGCTTTCTTTTCTCACAACCATAAACACATATAAGGGTTATTTTAAGGGCCATCAAAGTCGACACAAGTTGCATAAGTGTGGAGCGAAGTTTGTTCGTGCAAATTGTGACCAGAGACAGAATTTGTCCTAGTTCATCTTTCTTGTGAAGAAGCTGTTGTATTTGTACACCGTAGGGTTTTGTGACGAAAAAACTTCTTGATCTTCATCGTGTGATGAACTGAAGAACTTTGCAACCAACATACTTCTTTAGTTGGTGATTGAAGTCGTGTATTGGGTCCGCGCAATTAGTTAGTCACGTACTTGGAGCTGTGCATTAAAAAGACATCATAAGAAATCATTTTATTTGATAATAATTATTTCAATGAAATTACAGTAAGAAAAACTAAGCAAACTTTAATCAAATTAAATAACGGTTCTCCATCACTATTTCATAGATTTTTCAGAATTCTAGTTTGGCGTGAATGCTTTTTGAAGATATTCAACTACATTCTTGTCTAGTTGGAAAGCCTTGATGAGAACATCAGGATTGATGGGAGGAACAGATCCAAAGACCGCGTTTGCTATGGTGATCACCCCAGGATTTTGGCTGCTAAAACTAGCAAAGGCAAGAGCAGCAGTCTCCCCTATGTTGAATTGGAAGTGAATGAGACCAATTGGGAATACAAAGACATCTCCCTTGTTTAGAACTTTGGTGAAGAGTTTGTTTGGGTTGGATGTAACAAATCCAACTAAGAGAGTACCCTCAATGACTACCAAAAGCTCAGTGCCGCGAGGGTGAGTGTGAGGTGGATTCAGGCCATATGGTGCAAAGTCAAGGCGAGCCAAAGATATGCCTAGAGTGTTGAGACCTGCTAATTTATCAACGTTCACAAGAGTGACATTTGATCCGACTTTGTTTCCGATGTTTCCAGGAATATTAAGTCCGGAGAAGAAAAAATCATTTGCTGAGACCATTGCAGGGTCCTTGCAAAATTTTCCATTCACAAACACTACACAAAGAAAGAAAAGTTTGTTATCATCACAAGTAAGACAATTTCTATAGCAATGGACAGTAACATACATGTCATGTAGGGGGGGGGGGGGGGGGAAGCCTTTGGGCATAATTTCATTAATGAAAGAACTTATAATAAATTTGAAAGAACTTGATTGATAATACTACTACTGCTAATAATAATGAGAGTGTTTTATACGTACCACCAGATTTGATGTCGTTAATTGCGACACAAAAGTCTTGCAAAGGACTAGGGTCATAGGCAGAAGCCAAGGAGGATGCCAAGGCCAAAATGGCCAGAGACACAAAGAAAGAAACACCTTTCATCATATTTGAGGAGGCTATCTCTATCTTATATGATATACAATCTTGGTTGAGTGAGGGATATGGAAACTTAACCATATGAAAATGTCTATTTATAGAGAGTAGTGAGAGAAGCGGTCTATATTATTGCAAAAACTGGTAATTGTTCAACCCTTTGTCCCATTTATTTTATTTAATTAGGTGAACCAATTTTCTTTAACCACTACTTGTCATACAATTTTAAAACCCAATCAAATGGGACCTCTTCAATGGCATTGTGTAGTTTTAATGTTACTTTTTTTTGCTTTGGCCAAAATCAATCAATAAAAAAATAATCGTTACTGAAATGTTCCAGTCAAGTGGGACCTCTTCAACTTGGGATTGCAACATATCCCAAGTGACCGACAGTAATTGTGACTGAAATGGCATTGTGTAGTTTTAAATTTTAATGTTTTTTGATAAACTAAAATTTAATGTTATGTTCTTGCTTTTCCTCCTCTTTGACCTTTTCTTCTTGACCTAATCTTAAATGGTGGGCACTAAAGACTTCTTAATCGTAAGTGTTAGTTAGATTTAATGCTTTTCTAGAACAAAGTGACCAACAACCACCAGGTGTCTGGTGTATTCTTGCTTTTCCCTTCCTTTGTTCTCTCTTTATGTTGACGGTGTATTTGGTTTAGAGTCGGAGGTTCTTTCTACTGTTTACAGACTTGATGTACATTTGAGGTATGTTTGAGATTCACTTATTTTGTTAAAATTGAAAATTTTTTGCTGAAAGTATTATAAATAAAAGTAAATATTAATTGAAATAGTACCGTGTAATCCAAGAATAGTACTAAAAGTGTAGTAAGACTTATGAATAATATCAAAAATAAGCTGAATAATAAAATAAGTTGACAAAAAATAAACTAAGCAAACAAATACTTAGTGAGCGTTTGGATTGCGTCTGGTGCCGACGCGTTTTGCATTTTTAACATTTTTTTTTGGACCAGCGCTTGGTGCACTGTTCATGAGATATGAATAGTACAAATAGACAAATGAACAGTAACTCACGCAGAAAAAATAACCTTTTTATTATTTTTAATTTTTAAATTTTAATAAAATAAACGATATCTAAACACACCCTTAAAACTAATGAAAATACTTACCTGCAAAATATACAAGACTCAAAGCCTTTATAAATGTTATGAATTGATAGCCTAAGCGCATAAGCATCATACACCAGTAATTAAAGCCCACAACCCATAAATATAGGCCCTTGCATGTGGCAAAATTAGCAACTGGAGTTGTCTAAATTTGAGCCCATGAAATCCAAAACCCAAATACCCATTAATATAACCCACTAAACATGGAGTCAACCAACTAAGTTGGCCAACCAAGGCCCACCAAAAATCCAATACTAGCCAACCATAAACCTTCAAGTACTTCTTTCTTAGTCTGTGGATCAAGCTACTTGTGAAGAAGTCATGCAACGGGAAAAATTAGTAGGGGTGGATTGGAGGGTAAAAGAGTACAGCCGACTCTTAGAGCCAATATTGAAGGAGAAAGTGTGGAGCTTATGAAGGTGAGTAAAAGCCTTCTCTTTGGATCTCCAAATTAGGTAATTTGGATTCACTACAACAGTGATGTTCCTTGAAAGATCTTTTGAAAACTTATCAGGAACCAATTGAGTCTCATCCAAGAGCTCAAACATGGGGTATGTCTCTAACACCATTGTAATTAGGTGTTTCCACACTATATAATTGGTGTTTTCAAGCTTGACTGTCATCATGTTTGACATGTTTGACAAGAGCTGATGGGGAAGGTGCCGTCTAGAAGGTGTTGTCGCCCTCTACCTGGACAACGGCATGGTAAAGGGCGACAGTCCTTCTCCTCCGTCATCCTAGGCCAACTCTCTAGCACGTCCCGACGGTGTTGTCTACACGTATCGACGAGATGAATGGGTGACGGGACAAAGCTGAAGGGATCAATACATGTCTTGTGATGTACGCTTCCATGAGAAAAAGGACCTTGTCGCGTACGCTACTACTTGGATAGATGTCTTGCGCAGTACGATTGCTCCCAAAGGGATATCTTGCGCTCCACGCTACTCAGGGGCAATTCTGGTAAGATGATATCTTCCCCAGCACGCCTTAGCCAAGGTCCCCTACTGCTATAAATACCTCAAAGTCCTCCAAAATTGAGGTACGCGTGTAATTTGACCCGACTCTGACACTTTAGAGTTGCGAGCAATATTAACTTAACCATCGGAGGGTCATTGGCCGGTACCACGCCGGTACTCCCCCTTTGAGGTTCTTTTTACTTGTGCAGGTTTACTCGAAACGCGTGAAGACCCTGCAGCTTACTGAGCTGATTCTTGGCATCATCAGTTGGCGCCGTCTGTGGGAATAGCAACGCAGACTGTGCTCCGTGCTTTCCGGACAAAGAGTTGCATGGTATTCACGCGTTCAAGGGCTACCACCATGAACGATCATGGCAACGAACAACGCACCACGGCCCTCAAGAGACAGGTCCAGACTCTGGCAGCCACGGTGGAACGCCTCACAAAACGTAACAACGATTTGGAAGAACAGCTGCTGCGGAGGAACGCGACGATTGACAACCAGGGAGAAAATCAGGAGAAAAACAGCGCCGAGGAGAGAGATCGTGGAGGCCCAGAAGGAAGCAACGCATTGAGCCAACCTGAAGGGCAGAGCCATCCGTCGGCCGCCAACAACGTTCCGCCCAGCGTTCCCGAGGAGATGCGGTTGATGAGGGAGCGTATGGACTTTATGATGAACGCCCTTAAGGGACAAGTGTCCAGCGACCTCGATGACCTCGTCCACCATACAGACTCTCCCTTCACCACACTCGTCATCTTGTTCCCCACATCGCCAAAGTTCCGCATGCCCCAGATAGAAAGCTACAATGGTTCCAAAGATCCACTAGACCACTTGGAATCCTTTAAGACATTGATGCACTTGCACGGCGTACAGGACGAAATTATGTGCCGGGTCTTCCCGGCGACGCTAAATGGCTCCGTAAGGACCTGGTTCGGCAGGCTGACACCCGGCTTTATCGGTGCCTTCAGAGAGCTGAGTGCCCAGTTTGCTACGCATTTCATTGGGGGACACAGGTACAAAAAATCCACTACGTGCTTGATGAACATTAGGCAGCGGGAGGATGAGCTGCTCAGATCCTACATAGCCCGCTTCAACAAAAAGGCACTCTCGATTGACAAAGCGGATGATAAGATACAGGTCGCCGCATTCACCAACGGGCTAAGGAAGGGTAAATTCTTGTTCTCTCTATACAAGAATGACCCGAAGACTATGTCGAATGTATTTTATAGGGCAACAAAGTACATGAATGCAGAAGATGCGTTACTGGCCCGGGAAGAGAAGTCTCCCAAGAAAAAGGAAAGACAAGAGGACGCACGGTAAGACAAGGGGCGAAAGGTGCCCCGGATAGGAGAAGGCCGAGACAACAGATGCCCGAAACCCCCTGCCGGGAAATTCACAAGCTTCACCCCGTTGACAGCTCCGATCGATCAAGTCCTGATGCAGATCAAGGACGACGGGTCCTTGACGTTTTCGGGAAAGCTAAAAGGGAACCCAGACAGACGCCCCAAAGACAAATATTGCCGCTTCCATTGAGACCACGGTCACGACACCGCCGACTGCTACGATTTGAAGCAGCAGATTGAAGCCCTGATTAGGCAAGGGAAGTTACAGAGGTTCGTCAGCGAGAAAGAACAGAAACACCTCGACAAGAGCAAGTTCCCCGCCGGGACAACGAGCGTCCCAAACCCCCTATAGGGGACATAAGGATGATCGTTGGGAGTGCGTCAACTGTTGGCTCAACAAAAAAGGCCCTAAAAACCTACCTCAGAATGGTTCAGAATGTCCAGAATGCGAGCACTGTCCAGAAGAAACCGCGAGTCAACAGCCCCACTATGGAGTTCACAGAAGAAGATGCCCAACGTCTTCATCATCTGCATGACGACGCCTTCGTCGTCAACATCCGGATAGGAGACTATAACACCTACCGGGTCTTAATCGACAACGGAAGCTCTGCAGACATCCTCTACTACCCGGCGTTCCAACAAATGCGGATCGACAAAGAACGTTTGGTCCCCACCAAAGCCCCTCTCACCGGTTTCGGAGGAATAAGAGTATACCCCCTCGGCTCGATTACCTTGCCTGTCACTGTCGGAGAATACCCCCGACAGGTCACCAGGAACGTCACCTTCCTCGTAGTTGACTGCTTTTCCGCCTATAACGCCATCATAGGGCGACCTACCTTTAACGCCTAGAAGGCCGCAACCTCGACCTATGCCTTAAAGGTCAAGTTCCCTACTGAGCACAGGGTAGGGGAGCTTTGGGGAGACCAGGTGGCCGCACGAGAATGCTACGTCGCGATGGTAGAAATGAACAGCCAACTGCAAACAATGAACATAGAGTAGAGAGTGGGGGCAGAACCCGTGGAGGAGCTCGAAGAAATAATACTCGACGAGTCCAAGCCTGACAGAACCACCAGGATAGGCGCTCTCAGTAGCCCCGTGGCTCGCCAGGCACTCGTGGCCTTCCTCAAGAAAAACCAAGATGTATTTGCCTAGAGTCATGAGGACATGCCGGGTATCGACTCGTCTGTCATGGTGCACAGGTTGAACGTGTCGCGCACCTACAGACCCGTACGATAGAAGAAGAGGGTGTTCGCCCCAGAGTGAGACGAAGCGGTAGCAGAGGAAGTCGGCAAGTTGCGAGAAGCAGGATTCATCCGGGAAGTATACTACCCCGATTGGCTGGCCAATGTGGTGATGGTCAAGAAAGCTAGCGAGAAATGGTGGATGTGTGTAGACTTCACGGACCTGAATAAGGCGTGACCCAAGGACAGCTACCCCTTCCCTCGAGTCGACACATTGGTAGAATCTACGGCCCGGCACCAGCTGCTAAGCTTCATGGACGCCTTCTCGGGGTACAATCAGATCTGGATGGATGTGGCAGATCAGGAGAATACCTCATTTGTTACCAGCCAGGGCCTTTTCTGTTACAAGGTGATGCCGTTCGGACTGAAGAATGCGGGCGCCACGTATCAGAGGCTTATGAACAAGATGTTTGCCGACCAGATAGGAAGGAATGTTCAGGTATATGTCGATGACATGATAGTAAAAAGCAAAAGGAAGGAAGACCACCTGAAGGACCTCGAAGAAACATTCGACACCCTCCGTTCCTATAACACGAAGCTCAACCCGGCAAAGTGCGTGTTTGGAGTGGCGGCGGGAAAATTTCTAGGCTTTATGGTGTCTTAAAGGGGCATCGAGGCCAAACCAGATAAGATCCGAGCCATAATGGAGATGGCCCCCCCGAAAAACACGAAGGAGGTACAAAGCTTGAATGGAAAAGTGGCCGCCCTGAACCGTTCGTGTCGAGGGCGACGGACAAGTGCCTTCCCTTCTTCCGTATGCTGAAGAAAGCCTTTGAGTGGACGTATGAATGCCAAAAAGCATTCGAAGAATTGAAGGTGTATCTCTCTTCGCCTCCGTTGCTCAGTCCCGCGTAGCCGGGGGAGGCGCTTTTCCTATACCTGGCTGTCTCCCCGGCAGCAGTCAGCGTGGCCTTGACCAGAGAGGAAGACAAGGTCCAAAAGCCCGTGTATTACGCCAGCCGGGCCTTCTGCGGAGCGGAAGGAAGATACCCGCCTATGGAGAAACTCGCCTTCGCCTTGATCACTGTGGCCCGCAAGTTTAAGCCGTACTTCCAAGCTCATACGATAGTTGTCTTAACCGACAAACCCCTGCGACGGGCAATGCACAACCCCGAAGCGGCTGGTCGCCTGGCCTTATGGGCGATCGAATTGACTGAGTTCGACATCAGGTATAGCCCGCGCACCGCCATCAAGGGGCAGGCTGTCGCTGATTTTATCGCTGAGTTCTCTAGCGGAGAAGACGAGCATCCTTCATGGACCTTACATTCGGACGGGTCGTCAACCAGGCAGGCCGGGGGGGTAGGTGTCGTACTTCGCTCCCCTAAGAGAAGTCCACGAGGGAGTCTGTGGAAACCACTCAGGATCACGGTCACTGGCACACAAGCTGATTCGGGCGGGGTATTACTAGCCCACCATGCAAAAAGACGCCCAAGCCTACGTCAAAGCCTGAGACAAATGCCAAAGGTTCAGTAACATCGTCAGACAGCCGCTTGAAGAGCTGACACCCATGACAGCCTTATGGCCGTTTGCTCAATGGGGACTAGACATTATGGGACCATTCCCAACGGCTATGAGGCAGCTGAAGTTCCTGGTAGTAGGCATAGACTACTTCACAAAGTGGGTAAAAGCTGAAGCTTTGGCTACCATTACGGAGAAGAATGTGCGGAGCTTTGTCTGGAAATCCGTCATATACAGGTTCGGGATCCCTAGGGTCCTAGTCTCGGACAATGGCAAGCAATTCGACAACGGCCCCTTCCGAGAGTTCTGCTCACAGCTGGGGATAAAAAATCACTACTTATCCCCCGCCCACCCCCAAGGCAACGGCCAAGTAGAAGTAACGAACCGATCCTTGCTTAAGATTATCAAGACTCGGCTCGAGGGGGCAAAGGGGATATGGCTTGAGGAACTACCCAGCGTACTTTGGGCATATAGGACGACGACAAGGACCCCAACAAGAGAAACGCCATTCCGGCTAACTTACGGAAGCGAAGCAGTCATCCCGGTCGAAGTAGGACTCACAACCTACAGAGCGAACGCCCACGATGAAGGCAGGAATGATGAGGCATTGCGCCTACGGCTGGACCTAATCGACGAAGTCAGAGCAGCAGCTGAACAAAGGCTCGCGCGGTACCAAGATCGCATGGCCAAGCACTACAACTCCCGAGTCAAGTATAGGGACTTCCGGATCGGAGACCTTGTTCTAAGAAGAGTCATGGGCGCCACTAGAGACCCTGCCCAAGGAAAGCTCGGCCCCAACTGGGAAGGACCCTACCGAGTCACGTCATGGCATCGAAGAGGCACCTACCACTTGGAAACGCTGGAAGGACAGACACTACCCCATCCATGGAATGCCGAGCACCTACAAAAGTACTACCAATAAGAAAAAAGTGACAGCCCCTACTTGTTGTTTGCTTAAATGTATTTTGGGAACCCAAAGGGCACTTTTTCCCCTTCTTAAAATTTATACAAGGCTGAAAAGTTTATTCAATCTCTCCTATACTGTGTTAAGTGTTGGACCTTAAAACATGTGAAGTACCAAAGACGACGGTACAAGAACCGACGGCCCAAAGCAACGACGGCCTAAAAATCTACAAGGCATAAAAGCGTCAAGCATAAAAGCTGACGGCTTAGAAGCCAACATCTAAAAATCTACAAGGCATAAAAGCGTCAAGCATAAAAGCTGACGGCATAGAAGCCAACATCTAAAAATCTACAAGGCATAAAAGCCAACATCTAAAAATCTATAAGGCATAAAAGCGTCAAGCATAAAAGCTGACGGCTTAGAAGCCAACATCCAAAAATCTACAAGACATAAAAGCGTCAAGCATAAAAACTGACGGCTTAGAAGCCAACTATCCTAAAAAGACCAAGGCATAAAAGCGTCGAGCATAAAAGCTGACGGCTTAGAAGCCAACGTCCTAAGAAGAATACAAAGGCCGGTCAAGCATAAAAGCCAAAGGCTTAGAAGCTGACGGCCCCATCCTAAAAACCGGGCAAGCATAAAAGTCAATGGCCTTAAAGCTGACGGTTTGAAAAAAAAAAAAAAAATTGACGGCATAAAGGCGACGACATTATCCTAAGGTTGAAAAACCAGTATACAGGTGCTAGTCAAGCAAAAGCTGACGGTATAAAAAGACGACGGCCCAAGAGGGTAAGGCGTAAAAGCCTAAAGAAACAAAACCAATGATATGCAACGGTGCTATCCTAAGTGACGGCCCTATGCTATCCTATAAAAAAGGCGTTAAAGCCCGTTAAACTTGAAGGCTGACGACCCCATTGGAAGGTCATGATTTTGCACAAAAAGCATCAAAGGTCCAAAATTAGATTGCCGTGAAGCAACAAAAGAAAACCATACACAAGGCTTTGAATAAAAATAACACATTACAAATGGGAAAGATAAATTGTCATATCACAAAAAATCTTGTTCTTACAAAAGCCCTCAAAATGACGGGGCACCACTTACAAAAAAAAAAAAAAGAAGGAAAATGTTACAAAAATCAAACTGCTGGGGCGTCCAGCACGACCTCGTCGCCTTTGGAGGGGTCTTGAGCAACGGGGAAGCCTTCGAAGTCAGAAGGATCAGTTGACGGGACCTTCTGAGCGCCGGACGGGTCGAGAGCAGGCTGAGCAAGGACGAAACCGTCATCCTTCGGATGCATCCCAGACTCGCTAAGACTGTCATCGTCCACTATGACGGTGTCGCCCACAGGTGTTGACGGCATAGGGTCGTCCATTGACACCTTCGACAAGTCCAAGTGAGGGTAGAGAGACTTTATCTGTTTGAGACAGTCCTCAAACCCTTCGCCATAGTACTCGGCGTAGGCGTCAACGAACGTCTGGGACGTCTTAAACTCGGCAACGGCGTCGGCCTTTGCCGTCTCCACCTGGCCCAACAGAGACGTCAGCTCTTTTTCCGCCGTCGTCTTGGCCTCCCTCTCCTGTTCCAACTGACGGGCCCCTTCCTCAAGTTTTTCCTTTAGCACCTTCACTTTCCCGTTCAAGGTACGACAGGCGTCCTTGTACTAGTCCAACCCATCAGACAGATTGGTGATGCGCTTCTTCTGACGGGCTAGCAACTCCTCATTCTTCACCCCTTTGACTTGCACGGCCCTCATGCGAACCATAGCCTGCGAAGTCAAACTCCCGTCAGCCCATTGACATAGAAACAGACGGGGCAAATTGGGAGTACTAGAAATAAAGGCATACTTACTCGGGCAAGATCAAAGAGGCCGGAATCCTCCAGCTCCTAGACGGACTGGCTGGCGCAGATATCGACATCCTCCTTCCCAAGGATAGAGTCCAACCGCTCTAAGGCATACCCCTTGTGGGTGAGAAGGCAGCGCCCGTCCCCCTAGGTGACGAGACCTTGGGCCGTCATCAGCCCTTTCCCGGCCCCGTGTTTGGGAGACGGGGGCTTCACGGAGGCATCCCCGAGGGTGATGGTCTGCTTCTTAGCTGGACGGTCCTCAGCACCGTCACCCTTCCTTTTAGGCGCACCCTTATTGGCGGCCTTTGGAAGGGACGTGGACGCCCCCTCCTTGCCCTTTTCCTCTTCCTTCTTCCGCGCAGCGGCAGCCTTGATTTGCGCCTTCAGCTTGCCTGACTCCATTTCTGCAAAAAAGAAAAAAAAAAGAAAAAAAAGAAAAAAAAGAAGAAGAAGGGGTGTGTCAGCTAAATCACAAGTAAAGGTGACAGAATGAAGAAGGGGGGGGGGCTGACGAAGCTTACGCTGGCGGGAGAGGTTGTGTAAGCGACGAGCTTCTTCTGAAGGCACGGGTCCTCCACAATATGCGTGAAGAGCGTCGGGCGTGATAAGGTCACGGCACTTCCGCTTCTCCAAGGGAATATCCGTGACCTTTAGAATGAAGGCTTCCTGCTCCTCTGTAACCTCCGGGAGAATGCTAGCTGAAAAAGAAGAAAAGGAGACGGGTTAGAACTTTGGAATAAAACAACCACAAGAAGAGGCTGACGGCGACGACTTGACTCCCTGACGAACGCCTAAGTATAGTCGAAACCGTGGGGTATCGTCCCCCATTCCTCCTGACGACACACCCAGTTCGTCCCCTCCACAAAGAAGTACCGGCCCTTCCAGTTCCTGTTGGAGTCGGGCATGTCGGACACTAACCTCAACTCTTTCTTCCTTGCGGAGAAGTGGTAGATCCCTTGAGACGAGGCGATATGGTGGGGACGGTAGCACCAGAAAAACTCCTCGAGGGTTAACTGACGGTTCCCTCCGCTTAGACTACCCCACAAGATTTCAGACCCTATAAACACCCTCCAGGCGTTAGGGGCAATCTGGCTGACGGACAGACCGAGGTAGTTAGCCAGCTGACGGTGGAGTGCTGTCAGGGGCAGCCTCAAGCCTACCGCGAACATGGCATCATACATGCCGACGTCCGCGGTCCTCCCCGAGTAACACTTCTCCTTCTCCAAGGGAAGACGGATTGGGATATCGTTAGGAATCTGGTAGCGCGCGCACAGGGAGTTAAATATTTTCTCCGTCATCGTCGGCATAAAATAGTTGACCGTCCACTCTTTTGGAAGAATGAATGGACGGTCGTCCCTGGACCCCCCGGACGTACTCTCTGAAGTATCATCCGTCGAGCTGTCGTCACTCCCACTCCCGCCCGCTCGGTCATCATCAACTTTACCCTTATTTGCTACCCTACCTTCACCATAAGTCTCCACCTTCCCGTCAGAAGACTGGACTGACGATCCATCCCCCGACGACCAAGAAGAGCCCTCCCCGGGTTCCTGGCCTGGTTGGAAGACCTTGTCGTAGCCCGCTCCATCGCGGACTAACGACTGCCCACTCGGCGTCTCCCCAGACATCTAACTACCTACAAGCGACGGGGGCGGTCTGAGAACCCAAATGACGGCCTTTCCAGTAGAACCTCCCAAGTTCAGGACATAAAAAAAAAAAAAAAAAAAAAAACAGTAAAAGCAAGGATAACTCACCAAGTTAGGGGAACGGCTTCAAGGAAGTTGACGGTCTCACTGAACAGACGGTGACAGGATCGCGCTCGACAGTCTTGGTTCTTTAAACTGACGGTTTCACTCTGATCAGCAAGAATGGGATAAAAGAGAAAAATGAGGGAAAGCGGAGCATATATATATATATATATATATATATATATAGGTGGTTTGGGCGCAGAAGACAAAGCGACCTTCTCGTCCAGCTACAGGCCAGTCGGCCCAAGACACGTGTTCCGACACTAGGGCTGCTCGAGGAGACTAGCAATTAATGCCTTGTCTACCACACATTGCACTCCCCAATCCGTCAGTTAAGACTGACGGGATTAAGGAGTAGGGGGCAACTGATGGGGAAGGTGCCATCTGGAAGGTGCCGTCGCCCTCTACCTGGACGACGGCATGGTAAAGGGCGACGGTCCTTCTCCTCCGTCATCCCAGGCCAACTCTCTAGCATGTCCCGACGATGTAGTCTACACGTATCGATGAGATGAATGGGTGACGGGCAAAGCTGAAGGGATCAATACATGTCTTGTGATGTACGCTTCCACGAGAAAAAGGACCTTGTCGCGTACGCTATTGCTTGGATAGATGTCTTGCGCAGTACGATTGCTCCCAAAGGGATATCTTGCGCTCCACGCTACTCAGGGGCAATTTCGGTAAGATGATATCTTCCCCAGCACGCCTTAGCCAAGGTCCCCTTCTGCTATAAATACCTCTGAGTCCTCCAAAATTGAGGTACGCGTGTAATTTGACCCGACTCTGGCACTCTAGAGTTGCGAGCAATACTAACTTAACCATCGGAGGGTCGTTGGCCGGTACCACGCCGGTACTCCCCCTTTGAGGTTCTTTTTACTTGTGCAGGTTTACTCGGAATGCGCAAAGACCCTGCAGCTTACTGAACTGATTCTTGGCATTATCAAGAGCAAAAGTGGTTGATTTATCAAGTTCATCAATACAATTGCAAGAGCCATTGAAGACGAACTTGTAGCACTCGAAGCCACCTTTGAAGAATTATTATTAGCACAGATCGTAGGCTCTAAAACCATGACGAAAAGCAAGGTTTGTGTGAAAATCAAGAACTGAGAAAAGAGTATAACAAAGAGAGAGAGAGAGAGAACTTGACCAAAAATGCAAAAACTCATTTGCTTCTCATAGATCAAAATCATGTAGTTTCAATAATTTTGCATGTAATAATTAGACTTATAAGTAATAGAAAATTAAGATTTGTAACCTATTCACATGCATGTCTGCAAGTTAAGAACATCAGATTTGTGACAGATTGCACCCTTGACCCGCTTGATTAAGTTGGGCCAAACACGCATGTGAGAAGGTACAGTTGTGTTAGTGCCTCTCAAAATGGTTGTTTGGCTAATAATACACTCCCCCTAAATCATGGGTTTTACATGGATTCTTCACCACTTTAGGGGAAAAAAAATTACATAAAAATACCTCTTTTTATTGATTGAAATTTGCACATTAGTTTGAATATAGCTAGGGTTTTACATGGCCTTTGTCCTAGATACAATCTTAAAGAAACTACATGGCTCATGTTCTAGTTAAAATCTAGAAATTGAAAAGTATACAGAAAAGTATTGATTTAAGTTTGATGGCTAGGTTGTAGGGTGGGTGCAATGTGGGAAGGAGTTAGACACCCACCTTGCCCAGTGAATTCCAGTCTTCTAGATTATGGTAACTAGTACTCATGTTACATCTCCCAAGCAAACAACATTATAGACATCGAAAAGCATTTTATTTAAGATTGAAATAAGTGCTCATTTGTGGATGGTGAAAGATTCTAATTTTATTTTAAGATCACATCATTCAGATTGAAAGTTAAGAACATGATGATTGTGTGATTAGTATAAATGATAATCTAAGCATGTGATCATATTATTTGAATAAAAAAAAAATGTAGTGACTATGTATGTGCCATGTGATAAAGCTAGAAACATGTTTAGCATCAAAATTAGTAGAATCCTAGGATCTAGAATAGGATATATGCATAACATATCATAAAACATTCAAACCATATTCAAACAAAAGCATACATAGACCTTAGTTTCTAGCATATTATTGAAGAAAACAAGTTAGAAAGCCATATATGCATGCAAAGCACTCAAAAGGAGGGGAAAGATTCATCTTAGAGGTTGTCGAGGAGTGACTCAGTTGTAACACCCGTTTCACTTAAATTGAATTTAATTGCTTCTAGAGTGGAATTGATGAATTATTGAATTTATTTTGAAGGTGATATCATTTTATATTATGGTCACTACAAAGAAAATAAATAAAAGATGTAACATGAGAGTTATTTTGTGGATTATTCATATTTAAGTTTTAGTCCCCTTATCGGTTAAGGAAAAAGATAAGAGATTTCCTATTTGGATTAGGAGTTTAAATGTTATTGAAATTCTTTAGAGTTTTAGCCTATCTAAACAACCTTAATATGAGTTTTAGTGGGAATGAAAGTCTTGGAAGCTTATTGTAGTTTTTTGTGGGTTTTAAAATTCAGCCCAAGTGAAAACAGTTTTAACGTGTTAGTAAGTTAGGGCTTTCTGTTGAAAGACGAAGAGAGAAACTGTGAGATTATAGGAGGAAAAAAAAAATTACTTCGTGTGTTAAGGTATACCTTTCTCACAAAGATCTATGGGATAATCTCTAAAGCTAGTATAGTATTTTAGTCTTGCATGAACGTTTCCATACAAACTCATGACTTAAGCTTTTAGATGATTTGTTGCTGGGATTTACGTAGATTGGTAGTAGTGCTAGCTTCATAACTTTTGTAATCTATATAATTGTTTCAAGTTTCTAGATTATTGTCAATGAATGATACAGGTTACTAGGTCCTACGAGTAGAAATAACTTGTAAACTTATAGCATCCTTTTTATGTCTTACGGGTAGAAATCTTAGTGGATGCCATTTATATGTAAATTTGGGATAATATGATCTATAAGCATAAAATTATTTGGAAGCCAACTCATACTGGGAGAATTGAAAAATATAGAGATCTACATATTTGGCTCATTATAATTGTTTACTAGGTATTGATTTTTGGAGTACTTGATAAAGCAATTGAGTACTAGGTTAGCTGTTTTTTTCAGAATAAAATGTAAGATACAAATTTTAAGAGTGAAATTTATATTTTCATTGCTGCCTTAGTGTATCCATTCTTATTAAGTTGTCTTATCCTTATTTAGGTTTTAGTTGCCATTGATTCAGACAGTTGAGTTGAAGCTTGGCTTAATAACTAGAGGTAAGTGGATTTCAGAACAGGACGTCTCTCAAGACATGTATATATATATATATATATATATATATTCTTGGTAAAAAAAAAAAAATATATATATATATATATATATATACATAATTGCAAAAGTGAAGTTTCAAAAACTTATACCATTGTAAATGTATAATACATACTAGAATTTTATTAGTTATTGTATATTATTATGAAACTGTATATGTCAAGAATGTTTTCAAACGGTCAACTAGACAGTCTGCAACCTTTGCCAACACAGGGTTAAGTGTTGGTCTTCAGCCGATGTAGTGTTATTGTGGTGTGGTGTAGTGTTATCGTTTTCTCTTTGGAGCCAGTGTTGCCTCTTTGAGGTTAGTTTTATTGTTCCCCATGGGAATTACCCACCGAGTGTTTAACAGTTTATGTCTTTGTCTGGCCAATGTCTAATATTTTCCATTAACTACTATTTTATTGTTACTAATCTTTATAAGTGGAAGATTTGTTTATTGTCATAATATATTGTTTCTACCTATTTAGTGCATATTGGCATATTAAAGTGGTTATTATTTTATTTACTAATTACAATGTGATAGTAAAATGTTTTACTCCTGACAATTTTACAAAATTTATTATATTACTGCCAAATCTATATGCAAGTGCTTTGTAAAGATTATATTTTGTCATAGATACTATTATTTTGTTTTGGAGAGACATCCTTATATTATGTAGTCTCTTATTGAGCTTCAAGCTCACCCCTCCCCCCCCCCCCCCCCCTCTTCTTTTTTCCACCCTTTCAGATTAGAGAAATGGAATGTCTTTTGGTGATAGATTAGTGAAGCCTTAGATTGACGACTTCCTTTGGAGCTATGTTAGTTGGTGAACTGATTTAGTATAATTTCTTTAGGATAGTGAGTTTGACATTTATGGAACTATTTGAGATTGTATTTGGAGACTTTATTGTTAAGGTTTTGTTTTTATGGATTTCATAGGAAAGTTTTTGATGGATAGAAGTTTATTTGTGGATATTTAATTACGCTCTGTTCCATTATATTATTGTTGATTATTTCTAAGACAGGTTATGCATCTAAATCCTTGGTATGGGTTTGGGGTGTTACAGTGAGTGACTCAAGGGCTGTAAACGAGCCAAGCTTTATTGAGTAGTGTGTGTTTGAGTTTGGCTCGTCAATAAAAATCAAATGCTCAAGCTTGGCTTGAGCTTGAGACAAGCCTAAAAACAATGCTTGAACTCAAGCTCTTGAGAGTGCCAAAAAGTTTGAGCTCGGCTTGGCTTGGCTTGGCTTGATTAATTAGTCAAGCCAAGTTTGAACTTAATATCAAGCTCAAACTCAAGCTCAAGTCAAGATTTTTAGCTTGGGATCAAAAAAATTGCATCATCAAATGCTTATATCACCAAAAATCAAGTAAACAAATATATATATATATATATATAATAATAATAATAATAATAATATACTCATTTTATCATGCTTCTAACACTTGTGATTAGAAATTGTTTAAATTACAACTTTACATAATTAAATCCATCCATCATCATTCATTGTCTATAGCTTGAGTAATTATTCAAAATACAATTTTTACATCCACATTAATCTTCACAAATCTAAATAAATTAACATTCCAAAACATATATGAATAAACAAGCGATAAATTAATATTCCAAAGCATATGTGTAATGTCATAATAATGAGTTTATTTAGTAAACATATATCAAGTTATAAATGAGCCTAAGCTCAGCATGTTTTGTATCAAGCCCTATTGTTCACAAGCTTGATCATGAACAATTTTTTTTTTTTGCTTGAGCTTGGCTTGTTTATCAAACAAGCCTAAAACTAAGGCTCAAGCTTGGCTTATTTGTAAACAAACGAACATGAACAAGTTTTTTATCGAGCTAAGCTCAAGTTGTTCATGAACAGCTTGATTCGTTTACAACCCTAGGATTGAAGCAGCAAGTTACTTAGGCTCAAACCCAAGACAAGCCTAAAACTAAGGCTCAAGCTTGGGCTTTTTTGTAAACAAACGAACATAAATGAACTTTTTGTTGAGTCGAGCTCAAGTTGTTCATGAACGGCTTGGTTCGTTTACAGCCCTAAGAGTGAGGCAGCAAGTTACTCAGGCTCAAATCCAAGACCAAGTGGACCGTTGTTTGTCCAAATATAGTAAAACTAGAAGACCAAACCACAAGGTTCATTTCTTTGTTATTTCCTCTAAAACCCCAAATGAGAATCAAGGTTCTCCTATAAGAACTTTTGAGAAGTGAGGTAACAAGTATTAAGTCATGAACTTGAGACTTGGAGGACGAATGTTTACCCTTCTAGTTATATGAGACCAAGAAGAACAAAGCACCAAAGTACCTTTTCTTTGTTACTTCCTTAAGAGCTCTAGGGAAGTAGATAACTTTTTTTTGATGAACTAGGAAGTAGATAACTTTGGAATGAGGATTCCACCCGTTTTTATAGTTGGGGAAGAGTATTCTAGAGGAGGGACGCTTTTAATTGAGAGTTGACGTTATTGCATTAATTTCTTGGGTGGTAGGAGTGGAGTTGAAAATCCCAATTCTTCCAAAAACTAGATAGTAGGGAGTCTAGGGACATAAAAAAATCATATCCCACATGTTTCTTATCGGCATTGCTTTATACTTATTCTCAAATTAAAACTCCAAGTCTACCTTACAATGAATAAAACCTCACAAAAAAATTCATAATGGTGTGAGAGATATTCACGAAAGAGTAAGCAATGATCATTTCTTTTAAATGTGTTTTTCACCACAATTATCATTCCTAGCCCCAAATTAACTCCCCTGTACATTTAATTCACACAATTGTTTGTTGAATTTACACAATTATATACATTTAATATATCCAGCATACTCAATTTTTTTTATGATTCTAGGCAATCTGTACATCTAATGTATGCAATATTTCCATAGAATTTATACAATTCTTTACATTTAACATATCTAAAATATTTGAAAATTAATATGCCCGGATTATCATTGAATCAACTCCTTAAAAAAGTGTATTTTCACCAAAAATTAAAGGGCCATTAATACTTTGAAAGTCTGATTAATTAAGTGCATAAAATTCCATCATTATTTTTAGTCTTGACCAATAGGAACGTATGTGATTTATTTCAAATTAAATCCACATGGGACCAATCAAAATAAATGGTTCATAATCACACATGATCAGACTCAACCACATAAATGTATATTAACCGTTAAAACTTGATTTGATGATAACTTTTATTCTGGTAATTCGATTGAGCCTTGTGGCTTGTTGTTTTGATCATTATGACTTTACGATTTATCATATGCGGAGAAATTGGAACTAAAGTGGCCAAAAATACGGTTTTACTATGAGGCATGAAATTACCATTTGTCCAATCAATTAATGGCATTAAATGCAGATACAAAAATGAGGTGTCAACAAGATTTTACAAAAAACATTATATATATATATATATATATTTATATATATGACTCATTTGAAATATATATCTATAGTCAACTTAAATTATGAAGTAGTTTAGGCATAACGATGATCATACTAACACATTAAGCTTGATTTTTTTTTTAACCAAGAACGAATAAATCAAATTAGAACTTAAATCTACATTATATTTTCTATGTTAATCATGTATTTAGTTTAATAAATTAACATTTTATACATTAATTTTTTTGAATTAATTTTATCTTATATATTTTATCTTAATCTTGCCCCCGAACCAAAATCTCGATTCTACCACTATCTTAACATATAAGTTTATATTCAATATAACTCAACTGTACCTCTTACATCAACAATCATTAATTGATATGAAAACTCAATGAATATTGAATTTATTAGCAATTATTTTGGTAGCCAGCATGCATAATACGAAAAGCTTTATCTATTAACATCATCGTACCCATGCACCGGTAGACCACGACAGAGAGTTTTGTATATATTTTCCATTATTTTCTACATAAAAAATAAGGCAGGAAAAATAATTCTATTTAACTGCATAAGTATGACGTTTCTTTACCGTGTATAATTCTTTTCCATAATTCCTCAGAATGAATAGATTACAAATGTCAGTACTCATACTATTTCGAGAGTACTCAAAAATATTTTTTCAATGCCAAGGACCTTGTATCTCAACTAGCATATCCTAGTATTTCCAACAAAGACGTCAAAGATTCAAACCCCTCTTACACAAACCCCTCTTAAACATTGGGAAGCTGGCCTTCAACAGCTTCCCTAGCAACCATGAGAATACTTAGCTGGAATTGTAGAGGGCTGGGCAATCTCTCTGTGGTTTTACAATGTCAAAAAATGGCCTAGGAATTTAAGCCCTTCATTGTGTTTTTGATGGAGACTAAGCTGGACAGAGACAAAGGAGCTGATGTTTTGAAGAAATGTGGTTTTTGGAAAGGATGGGAAGTTCCTCGGGTGGGACTTAGTGGAGGTTTGCTGCTTGGATGGCTACCAAATCAGAAGCTCACTATCATGCATAGCTTAAAGCACCTAATTCACACAGACTTACTAGACCATAAAGGTACCCCTCTCTCAATTACTTTTATTTATGGTCAGCCTGAACATTCTAAAAGGGAGGAAGTATGGCTTGAGCTCAAACAACTCAAACACATAGCAAAAACTAACTGGTTGTGTACATGTATAGGAGACTTTAATCAAATTCTATCTAAAGATGATAAACTTGCATTCTTAGATAGGAAAATTATTGGGGTTGATATCTTTCAACAAACTTTAAGTGATTTGGGGTTGTGTGAACTTGAGGCCAAGGGCCAAAAATTCACCTGGATGAATAAAAGGGAGGATGAGACTTTTGTAATGGAGAGATTAGACAGGGCTTTTGCTTTAGTGGATTGGATTCACTCATACCCACAATATGCCCTTCATAATCAACATATTTTGAGATCTGATCATGGAGCTATTCTTTTAGATTTTGAAATACAGCACCCCTTCAAGAGAAGACCCTTTAGATTTGAGAAAATGTGGACTACTCATAAGGGGTGAAAATTTGTAGTTCAGGAAGCTTGGAAGACAAACATACAAGGGTCTAGGGCTTTCAAATTATAGAACAAGATCCTCAATGTTAAGAAACTATTCATTGAATGGAATAGGAAGGTGTTTCGAAAAATTGAAAAGGAAATTAAAGGCACACAGCTAGTGCTTCAAGCAATGCAGGATTCAATTCAAACAATGAGAGATATTCAGAAGAAAAGAGAGCTCAGGGAAGATATTGAGAACTTAACGGCTAAAGAAGAAATTATGTGGGCTCAAAAAACTAGGAGAGACTGGATTCTTAAGGGAGATAGGAACACTAAGTACTTCCAGACTATAGTGAAACAAAAATGGGCCAGAAATAGGATTCTACATCTTAAATGTGAGAATGGAAATCTAACTGATAACATTGATGAGATTGGGAGAATCCTAGTCGATCACTTTAGACATAGATTTACTGAAACAAATCCTAGCACTACACAATCTATCCTTAAGGAATTAAGGTCCTTGCCTATCCCCAAACTAAACCAAAATCAGCAATTGCAGCTGGATAGTCCAACCACTGATGCTGAAATTGAGCTGGCTGTATTCTAACTTGGTTCTCATAAATCCCCTGGCCCTGATGGAATTCCAACTTGCTTTTATCAAGAGTACTAGAATATTGTCAAACAAGATATTCTTGACTCTATTCATGCCTTTTTTCATTCAGGTACACTTTTGAAATCTCTCAACAAAACCTTCATCACCCTTGTTCCCAAAATTTCTGTTCCTGAGGAAGTCTCACACTTTAGACCGATAAGTCTTTGCAATATCACTTATAAGATCATATCCAAAATAATGGTTTCTAGACTTAAACCTCTTATGGATAAGCTGATTTCTCCTTTCCAAAATGCTTTCAAGAGAGGAATATCACTAATAATATTTTACTAGCCCATGAAATCATTGATTCTATGAAGAAGAAAAAGGGTAGAAAAAAGGGTATGGAGCTCTAAGGATAGACATGTGTAAAGCCTATGACAGAGTAAGCTGGAATTTTCTTAAAGCTGTATTGATATCAATGAATTTTTGTGAGTCTTGGGTTCAATGGATTATGGAGTGTGTGTCTTCAGTAGAAAACTCCCTCCTGCTCAATGAAAGCCCCACTCAATCCTTCACTCCAACCAGGGGAATTAGATAAGGGGGGGATCCTATTTCTCCTTACTTATCCTTAATGTGTGCCAACATCATATCTATTGCCCTCACACAAGCAGAAAATCAAAAGAAAATAAAGGGAATTAAGATTGGTAGGAATGGTATTTCTTTCACTCACATTTTCTATGCAGATGATTTCCTCTTCTTCTTCCAAAATAACAAGGATTCCCTAAGGCATCTGAAAAGCATAATTCTTTGGTATTGCTCCTTGTCAGGACAATGTATTAATTTCATTAAGTCTGATCTCTTATGTTCTCCTAACATTCCTTCAGATGATCAAAAAGCTTTGGCTGAATCCTTACAGGTTAACCTTGTCAAAAATCCTAGTAAATACTTGGGATTAAATTTCAAATTGAGAGGTAGGAGGACAGCTGATTTTCAGGACTTAGTTGACAGATTACAATCTAGACTTTAGGGTTGGAGCATCAATCTTTTATCTCAGGCAAGGAGGGCAACCCTTACCAAATCTATACTTCCATCTATGCCCTTTATACTTTTGCCTGTTTCAGTGTGCCTGAAGCTATATGTGATAAACTAGATGCTACAATTAGAAATTTCTAGTGGGGTCATGATTTTGGAACTAGGAAGCTGCATCTAGTGGGTTGGGACAAAATCTGCAAAGCAAAGGAAAAGGGTTGTTTAGGGGTCAAGAAATCCTCCAACACTGCTATGCTAGCCAAGCAGTATTGGAGGATTCAAAATAGACCTGAGTCTCTGCTAGCAAGAACCTATAGAGCTAAATACTTCCCTAGAAACTCTTTAAAGGATTACAAACCTAAACCTCACCATTCATGGACTTGGAGAAGTATTACCAAATCAAAATGTGCAGATCTGCAGCAAGGTAGGTGGCTTGTGAGGTCAGGGCAGCAAATACCACTCACTCACCCAGACTGGTTTCAAGCCTCAAATCAGAAATTAAGAGAGCATAATCTTCTTAATGGCACAGTGGCAGATCTTATGACTCAAATTCAAGATCTTAGAAGTGTGATTTAATTGGGAAAATATATCCTTCTCTTTCCAGTGCAGAGATTCTAAAAACTCCTATCACAAAAACTGTGGGCAATTCGGATAAGTTGGTGTGGAAACATTGAAGCTCAGGGGAGTATAGGGTCAATTGGGCTTGTTCTTTAACCAACAAGACCAACTTGAGTCTGTCAATGAAGGGCTAAACAACTTTGGAACTTTTGAAGGTGTTTGGAAACTAATATGAAGGGTGAAACTGCCTATTAGGATTCTTACCTTTATTTGGAAAAATATGCATGACAGTGTGCCTGTTTTTGCTACCCTCAACAGAAGAGGAATTCTAACCTCTACTAGCTGTCTGTTTTGTGACGCAGAGGAGGAGTCTAGCACTCATCTTAAGTGTTAGTTAGATTTAATAGTTTTCTAGAATCAACCAAGCGACCAACAACTACCAGGTATCTGGTTTATTCTGGCTTTCCCCTTTCTTTTTTCTCTCTTCAGAATTTGTACTTAAAAAAAAAAAAAATTGTTATGGTGTTTACACATGAAGAAGGTATTTGGTTTAGAAGAGAAGTCTGTTGATGTACATTTAAACTAATGAAAATACTTGTCTACCAAATATACAAATCTCAAAGCCTTTATAAATGCTATGAATTGATAGCCCAAGTGCATAAGATCATACACCAGTAATTTAAGTCCACAACCCATAAATATAGCCCAATGCCTGTGGAAAAATTAGCACCTGAGTTGTCTAAATTTGGGCCCACGAAATCCAACCCAAATACCTAGTTTTTTAGCCCAATAAGTTGGCCAAGCTAGGCCCACCAAAAATCCAATAGTTGTCAGCCGAAGGCCATTGTGGATCAAGCCACGTCCCTCGTGTGAAGAAGTCATCAAAGGGAAAAAATTAGAAGCGGTGGATTGGGGGGTGAAGAGTCATCCCACATTTTCTTGGGTTCACTTAAGAAACTTTCAGATGAGCTTGGAACATTTGTGAGATTAATAGTTTTGTGAAGAGACACTGTATAACCACACAAAATTTGACAAAATTTTCACACTTGATTAATGCTGCAAATTATTAGTAATAGGTAAAAATGTAATATCAATAATTAGTCTAAATAAGAATCATTAAATTAAGCTTGCCAACTCAACTGTTGTAAAATTTTTTTGTGTTTGTAGCATTGCTCATCTTGCGAACCTTTTGTTTGATAGTTTGGTTAGAGAGAAATCTCTTTTAGGGTATTGTGAAAGGTGCAACCTCGGACCTTTGTATTTATAAGAAAGAGTATTTGAGTGTATTTGGAATTGAACAAAGTTTGGTATAGTACCTAAGGAGTTGCACCAAAATTTTATTCAATAAATGTTACGTAAGAGATATGAAAAATATTTATTGAAAATTTTAAATAAACATTAAACAAAAACAAAAACAAAAACAAAATGAATTCCTTAAAATTTCTAGGATTGGATGATGGGTGTCTTTTCTCCATCTTGTCCGTAGGGAAACCCAAGCATGACAAGTTGGAGCAAGGTAGGGTAAAGGGTTATTGTCATCTCTAACTACTTTGTTATGGCTCTGATGGGAGAGAAATGTGGTTTAGGGAATACAAAATTATTAAGGAAAATTTTGAAAAAAAAAAAAAAAAAAACCATGTAGTGTTACACTTGTAAAAAATTGAAAATTGCACAAAAGACATTGTTTAATTCACTCATATTGCCCACCATTTTATTTCATCATGAGAGAGAGAGAGAGAGAGAGAGAGAGAGAGAGAGAGAGGAAAATTGACCAAAAAGTAAAAAACTAATTTACTTCTCGTAGATCAAAAGCATGAAGTGTCAATAATTTTGTATGCAATACTTGGACTTACTATAGTATTAGAAAATTAAGATTGGTATTCTATTCACTTGCATGTTAAGAACATTAGATTTGTGAAAAACAACGCGCTAGGCCCGCTTGATTAAGTTAGGCCAAACACACGTAGGCGGGTAAAGTTGTGTTAGTGCCTCTCAAAATGATAGTTCAACTAATGATATAGTCTCCCTTAAATCAAGGGTTTTACATGGATTCATCACCACTTAAAAAAAAAAAAAAGCTACATAAAAGTACCTCTTTTTATTAATTGAAATTTGTACATTGATTTAGTATAACTAGGGTTTTACATGACCTATATCATAGATATAATCAAAGAAAAACTACATGGCTTTGGTTTTAGTTACGATTTGAAAATTGAAAAGTACATAGAAATGTATTGATTTAAGTCTGAAGGCTAAGTTTCAATGTGGAGAAGGGATTAGGCATCCACCTTACCTAATGAAACCAATTTTCTAGATTATGGTAACCAGTAGTTATGTTACGTCATTCAAGCAAACAACATGTTCTAGACATCCAAGAGATTTTATTCAAAATTGAAATAAGTGCTCGTTTTTGAATGGTGAAAGCTCCTAATTTTATCATATGATCACATCATTTGGATAAGGAGTTAAGAACATGATGGTTGTGCGTGATTGGTATAAACCATAATCTAAGCATGTGATCATATTATTTGAATAAGAAAATATAGTGATTATGCGTGTGCCATGTGATGAAGCTAGAAACATGTTTAGCATCAAAATTAGTAGAATCTAAGGATCTAGCATAGCATATATGCATAATATATCATAAAATATTCAAAAAAAAAATCATATTTTAAAAAAAGCATACATAGATCCTAATTTATAGCATATTGAAGAAAACAAGTTAGAAAGTCATGCCTGCATGCAAAGCACACCAAAGGAAGGGAAAGATTCCTCTTAGAGATTGTCGAGGAGTGGGGAAACAAGTTACAAAGCCACAAATCCAATACCAAAAGAATCAATGTTTGTTCTATGGTGGCTAAATTAGGAGGATGAACCACAAAGTTCTTTTCTTTGTTACATCCTCTAAAACCCTAAAAGAGAATCAAGGTACTCCTATAGAAATTTGGAGGAGTGAGGTAACAAGTATCAAGTTGTGAACTTGAGACCTAGAGGACCAGTGGTTACCCTTCTAGTTATTCAAGACCAAGAGGAGCAAAGCACCAAAGTACATTTTCTTTGTTACATCCTTAAGAGCTCTAAGGGAGTAAGCTGCTTTGAAATGATCATTCCACCCCTTTTTATAGTGGGGGGAAGAATATTCTTGGGGAGGGAGGCATTTAATTAAGTTTTTACACATTGGTGCATTAATTTCTTAGGTGGGAGTAGAGGGCAAGTAGAGGGTTGAAAATCCAAATTCTTCCCAAATTTAGCTAGTAGGGTTAACTTAAAAAAATCATATCTCATATGTTTATTATCCGAATTGCTTCATTCTTGTGTTCAAATTGGAGTTTCAGATGTCTACTTTACAATGAACTCCCTTTTTACATTAATTATCCTGAAATAACATTATTTCAAAATTAATATGCCCAGATTATGATTAAATCAACCCTTTAAAAAGAGAAATTTTACCAAAAATTAAAGGATCATTGAAACTTTGACAAGAGAATTAATAAAGTGCATGCAATCCGACCACTATTTTTAGTCTTGACTAATAGGATCAAGAAATGTTATTGATTTTAGTTTAAATCCACATGGGATCAATCAAAATCAATTGTTCATAATCACACGTGATCAAACTCAACAACATGGATGTATATTAACCGTCTAAACTTGATTTGATAATATCTTTTAATCTGTTGGTCTGATTAAGGCCCGTGACATATTGTTTTTATCGTTATGACTTCAAGATTTTTCTTTTGTAAAGAAATTGGAAATAAAGTGGTCAAAATTACAGTTTTATCCCTTGATGCATGAAATTTTTGTTTGTCCCCTTGATGACATTAAATGCAGATAGCAAAATAGGTGTCTACAAGATTATACAAAAAACATCAGATAATATATATATATATATATATATATATATACAGTGGCAGCTCCAGGATTTTCTTTTAGGGGGGTCAATAGTGTCTTGAGCTAAAATTTTGTTGTGGGGAGAAAAAGATAAAATGATTAATTTTTTTTTTTTGTATATATTACATACAATAAAATTCCATATAGTATACAATACAACTATATTGTAAAATAGTCTAAAAACATTATTAATAGTTTAAAGATCGGTAAGAAAATAACAATAAAATGCATATAAATAAATATAAATAATAACTAATCATAATTTTTGTCAAATTAATAATAACTTATTATAATCATATATAATATCAATTAAATAAAAATATATGATAAAGAAGAATAGTAACACACCTAAGAGTAAGTTTGAGTGTAAACGTTAAATTAAGGAAAATAAATAGTAATTTATATAAGATTTTGCTTTCGAAGTGAATGGATTTTTAACCACACATGTGGTCATTTTTTGGAATTTGAGCAAGCACTAAAAGACTTTTTGGACTCGAAAAACTGTAGAACACTTATCAAACTACTTGATTAGATAGAAAAAAAATATAGAATGGAGAAAAAGAGGATGATAAAAGAATCATAGATGTAAATACTGATCAGTTGGTAGTACAAGTGATGTAACTTTTTGTTGATGAAGAAGCAAAGTGTAGGAAAAAAACAATTTCATTCTACCATCAACTGTGAAGTAAGCCAGAATCCAGAGAGAAGGTTTATTTATTTTTTAATAAATGAGCAATTTTAAGAGAACAAATCATTTACGCAATAAAATCTAGATGACAAGTTGTTAAAGGTATGTAAAAAAATGATGTCAGTTATGGGTTTAGATAAAAAGTCAATTACAACTTGTCACTTAACCATTATTGTAAAAATATTGTGAAAATAACACTTATATGATCATATTTGAAGTTTATTTTAATTGGGTTTAAACAAAATGTAGGGTTAGGGTGTTCAAAATTTTATTTAAGGGTCAAAACAAAAAAATATTAAAAATTTTAAATATAATTTTTTTTTTTTTTTTGGGGGCAAAGCCAGGGGGTTCATTTGAATCCCCTGGGTTGGCTGTAGAGCCGCCCCTGTATATATATTACTTTTTTGAAATATATATTTATATTGAACTTAAATTATGAAATAGTTTAGGCATAACAATAATTATACTAATGCATTAAGCGCGAAAAAATAGATCAAACCAAGTACGAATAAAACAAATTATAACTTATATTTACAAATGATAAAATAGATCAAACCAAGTACGAATAAACCAAGTTATATTATGTTTATTATGCTAATCGAGTATTTAGTTAATAAATTAATTTTTTTTATTAATTAACTTTTTTGGAATTACTTTTGTCTACTATATTTTATCTTAATTCTTGCCCCCCAAACCAAAATCTATTTAACCGCTACCTTAACATGTAAGTTAATATTTGATATAACTCAAATATACCTCTTACATCAACAATCATCAATTGATACGAAAACTCAATGAAAATTGAATTTAGTGGCAACCAAAATTGAATTTAGTAGCAACTATTTTGGTTGCCATCGTACGCAATACGTAAAGCTTTTCCATTAAAATCACGGTAGTCATGTTCTTTCTTTCTTTCTCAAAAAAAAAAAAAAAAAAAAAAAAAAAAAAAAAAATCACGGTAGTCATGCATAGGTAGACCACCACACAGGATTTTGTATATTTTTCTAATTGATTTCTATATAAAATATAATTCTTTATTTTATAGGAATAAAAAAATAATTACAATTACCTTTCTAAGTATGACGTTTCTTTACCATGAATAATTCTTTTTACCCATATTTCCTTAGTATGAATACAACACAAATGTCCGGACTCATACTATTTTAAGAGTATTCAAAAATATTTTTCAACGTCAAGAACCTTGTATCTTAACTAGCATATCTTAGTATTTTCAACGGGGACATTTAAGATTTAAACTCCTGTTCTGCATTGTAACTAAAAAAAAATTAAAAAAAAGAAAAAGAAAAACGTAACTTCAACGTTACCTTTAGGAATGGTTTTTGGACATGGGTATTACCGAGCCCTCAACTTGGCTTGCCATTTTTTAAAATGGAAATAAAATTTTTGTCTACTCTTAATAAAATATTGTTTAGTTCATATTTAATAGTACAAATACTCGTGGTTTCAAACGTCTTGGATCCAAGGTGTAATATAGATTTAGTTATGCACAAATTGCACTACCTTGCAAATGACACAATGATACACAAAAGCCATCATAAGAAACCATTTTATTTGATAATAATTAGTCAAATGACATTACAATATGGAAAACCAAACAAACATAATTCAAACTTTATAGTGGTTCACCATCACTATTTCATAGATTTTTCAAACATAATTCAAACTTTATAGTTTGGCGCAAATGCTTTTTGAAGATATTCAACTACATTCTTGTCTAGTTGGAAGGCCTTGATGAGAACATCAGGATTGATGGGAGGAACAGATCCAAAGACCGCATTTGCTATGGTGATCACCCCAGGATTTTGGCTGCTGAGACCAGCAAAGGCAAGAGCAGCAGTCTCCCCTATGTTGAATTGGAAGTGAATGAGACCAATTGGGAATACAAAGACATCTCCCTTGTTTAGAACTTTGGTGAAGAGTTTGTTTGGGTTGGATGTAACAAATCCAACTAAGAGAGTACCCTCAATGACTACCAAAAGCTCAGTGCCGCGAGGGTGAGTGTGAGGAGGATTCAGGCCATATGGTGCAAAGTCAAGGCGAGCCAAAGATATGCCTAGAGTGTTGAGACCTGCTAATTTATCAACATTCACAAGAGTGACATTTGATCCGACTTTGTTTCCAGTGTTTCCAGGAATATTAAGTCCAGAAAAGAAAAAATCATTTGCTGAGACCAATGCAGGGTCCTTGCAAAATTTTCCATTGACAAACACTACACATAGAAAGAAAAGTTTGTTATCGTCATAAATAAGACAGTTTCTATAACAATGGACAGTAGCATGCATGTCATGTGGGGGGAAGGGGGGGGGGGGGGTGGGGGGGATGCCTTCGGGCATAATATCATTAATGTAAGAACTTATAATAAATTCGAAAGAACTGGATTGATAATACTACTACTGCTAACAATAATGAGACTGTTTTATACATACCACCAGATTTGATGTTGTTAATTGCGACACAGAAGTCTTGCAAAGGACTAGGGTCATAGGCAGAAACAAAGGAGGATGCCAAGGCCAAAATGGCCAGAGTCACAAGGAAAGAAACACCTTTCATCATATTTGAGGAGGTTATCTCTATCTTATATGGTATACTATTCTTTGTTGAGTGAGGGATGGGAAACACAGCAATATGGAAATGTCTATTTATAGAGAGTAGTGAGAGAAGCGGTCTATGTTTTTGCAATACTTGGTAATTGTTCAACCCTTTTATCACATTTAATTTTATTTAATTAGGTGAAGCAATTTTCTTTAACCACTACTTGTCGTACAATTTGAAAACCCAATCAAATGGGCCTCTTCAATGGCATGGTGTAGTTTTAAATTTTAATGTTATGTTGTTGCTTTTCCTCCTCTGTCCTTTTCTTCTTGACCTAATCTTAATTGGTGGGTACTAAAGACTTCGTAATCTTAGGTGTAGTTAGATTTAATGCTTTTCTAGAACAAAGTGACCAACAACTACCAGTTATCTGGTATATTCTTGCTTTTTCCTTTCTTTGTTCTCTCTATATGTTGATGGTGTATTTGGTTTAGTGTCGGAGGTTGTTTTTACTGTTTACAGACTTGATGTACATTTAAAGTTTAAACTAATGAAAATACTTACCTGCAAAAAACATAAAACTTAAAGCCTTTAAAAAGAGAATGCAGAAAGTTGGAGAGAGGAAATTGACATGGGGGTCTCTCGTTTCCTCTTTGGAGCGTAGAGACAGGTCTGGTCTTGCTTTGTGCAAGCAGTTTGTAGTTCCCTTGTGGAACTCTTTGGTCCTCAATCCCTCCCTCCTTACCCGCCCCACCATAAACTCCTATGTTCCACTTGAAACCAAAAGCAGCTTGTGATGGCAGAAGAACTTGAAGACTTCTGGAAGAAATTAACCTTACTAAAGACGAAGACGAGGGCATAGTACTGGGCGGTGACAGCACGAAGGCAGCAAAAGAGCTAGGCGAAAACTGCCTTGTCATGCAAATACTCACACAAAGAAGCATTAACATAGAAGCCCTACGGAAAACAATGAGAGTGGCCTGGAAACCAAACAAAAGTGTCCGCATCTCAGATATTGAGGAGGATCTCTTCCTAGTGGAATTTGGAGATAAGAAAGACAAGCAGAAAGTACTGGACATGTGTCCATGGAACTACGAAAAGAACTTGGTCCTACTTCAAGACTTCGACGGTGACGTTGCACCAAAGGAGCTCAAACTCCGTTGGTGTCCCTTTTGGATCCAGATTTACAACCTTCCTGTTAATGTGTATAGTGTTGTGGGCTTTAGGCCCAACTAGTTTACTTGTACAGCACACATCTTGTACTAGACTTCTACTTATACTGCACTTATATGGCTCCTATATAAAGGCACACTTATGTATATTCTTTACTGTGAAATACAAAATAAGTATTCAGTATTTCTGACATGGTATCAGAGCCATTGCTCTAATTCTCTAGTGTGCCGCTCTTAAGCAGTCTTGTCTTCTTGGGTGTCATCCACTGCAGTCGCCGTTGTGTGCACCATCACTGCCTCTACCGCGACTCTAGTACATCAAAGACCACTGCCTTGCCGCCACCACTACTTCTGCTTCTCGGATCAGACCACAGATTAGACCATCAGAAAGGAATCACTCCGATTTACAATTCTGTGAAAAATCATCTTCATCGGACTTGTCATGCGCCTCCACGCGCTACTCCAATTTTCGGCAGTAAGTTCACGCACCTGCACGCGCCGCCTCTGTCCTCCACGCGCCGGAACACCAGCCACTGACGTCATCGTTCACGCCACGTCAGCCCTAGTGACGTCATCTGCTGACATCATCTCTGCTGACGTCACCCGCCACGTCAGCTGACATCATCGTCATTGACCCGCGTTGACCCGCGTTGACTGATGGTTGACTTTGACTTTGACCGTTGACTTTTGGCCAGAGTTGACTTTTTTCAGTCTAGGTGCTCCTTACCTAGTTTTTCGCGTGGATTTCATTTTTGTAGTCCATTTCTGCATATTTTGCTTCTAAATGAAGAATAAGGACATGCCTTCTTCTTATTGCAATAATCGTCGCCGACAATCCAGCAAACGTTTTTTGCAATTTTTGCAAACGTCTTGGCCACAATATTGAGACTTGCTATCATCGCAACAAATCAAATTCTGCTGCTACTGTTGCTAACACTGAGAGTGTCCAACCAATGGCTTCTGTCACTGCGCAGTCTCAGTCTTCTGGATCCACTTTCACCATTTCCAGAGATGACCTTATAAACATTATCGCAAATGTCATTCGTATGGTTGGTAATGCATCTTATTCCTCTTTTCTCTCAGCTTTATCTGGTATGTCTCCTTCCTCTTGGCTTATGGATTCTGCTTGCTGCAATCACATGACACCTCACTCGTCCTTATTCTCTGAACTTCAACCTGCACCACACCCTCTTAATATTCGTACAGCAAATGGTTCCACAATGTCTGGTCATAATATAGGTTCTATTTCGACCTCCAACCTCTCAGTTCCTGGGGTCTTTAATGTTCCTGACCTTTCTTACAATTTATTTTCTGTGGGACAATTAGTTGAGTTAGGTTATCGCATTATCTTTGATTATTCTTGGTGTATTGTGCAGGATCCGAGGACAGGACAGGACAGGAGCTTGGGACCGGTCCTAGAGTTGGACGTATGTTTCCCGTGGACAACCTTCGTCTTCCACTTGTTGCTCCAAATTCTGTTGCTGCAGCTGCTGCAATTTCTTCTATTTCTTCCCTTGCACTTTGGCATGTCCGACTTGGTCACGCATCTTCCTCTCGGGTACAACACTTGGCTTCTAGAAGTTTGTTAAGCTCAGTATCCACAGAAAATTTTGATTGTGTTTCATGTCAATTAGGAAAACAACCAGCTTTGCCTTTCAATACTAGTGAATCAGTGTCCATTGATATCTTTGACTTAACTCATTCTGATGTTTGGGGACCTTCCTCTGTCTCTAGTATTGGTGGATCTCGATATTTTGTTGTCTTTGTTGATGATTATTCCCGTTATAGCTGGATTTTTCATATGAAACATCGCTCTGAATTATTGCAAGTATATTCTAATTTTGCAAAAATGGTTGAAACTCAATTTTCCAAACGTATCAAAATTTTTCGATCTGATAATGCTCTAGAGTACACTCAATATGCTTTCCAAGCTATTTTGCATTTCTATGGCACTGTTCATTAACTAACTTGTCCAGGTACCTCTCAGCAAAATGGTAGAGCCGAACGAAAACTTCGTCATATTCTTGACACTGTTCGTGCTCTCCTTCTCTCTGCCAAAGTTCCTGCTCCTTTTTGGAGCGAAACTGCACTTCATGCTGTTCATGCTATTAATCGCATTCCCAGTCCTGTCATCCAAAATCAAACTCCATATGAGCGCCTTTTTGGGTCATCTCTAGATTATCATCACCTTCGCTCCTTCGGTTCTGCCTGTTTCGTTCTTCTTCAGCCACATGAGCATAACAAACTTGAATCTCGGTCAAGGCTTTGTTGTTTTCTTGGCTATGGAGAAACTCAAAAGGGGTATCGGTGTTATGATCCTATTTCTCATCGTCTTCGTATCTCCCGCTATGTTGTCTTCTGAGAACATTGCCACTTTGTCGAGCTCTCTCACTTCCGTGCTTCCCTATCTTCCTCCTCTGTCTTAGATCTTTTTCCAGATGAGGCACATATTCCTTCTGTAGCTGCTCTTGATTCTCATGTAGACTTCTCTGTCCAACCACCAGATATCATTGATCCCTTTCCTAGTTCACCCTTTAATGAACAGGTGGAAGATGAACAGGTTGAAGACGAGCAACCCAACCCCAACCTTGAGCTTGGGTCCCCTGCTTCTACTTCGCTTGAAGATCTTGCACAAGACATTCCACCTCATCACTCAACTCAGGTAAGATCCATTCCTGCACATTTACTTGACTATCATTGTTACACTGCCCTTGCTACACTGCACGAGCCTCACACCTATCGTGAGGCTTCCACTGACCCTTTATGGCAGATTGCAATGAAAGAGGAACTTGATGCATTATCTAAAAACCATACTTGGGATTTGGTGACTCTCCCTCCTGGGAAATCTGTGGTTGATTGTAAGTGGATCTACAAGATTAAGACTCGCTCTGATAGGTCCATTGAGTGCTACAAAGCTTGTCTTGTTGCAAAAGGCTTTACACAGGAGTATGGGATTGATTATGAAGAGACCTTTGCTCCAATTGCACGTATCTCATCTGTTCGTGCCCTCTTAGCTGTTGCTGCTGCCAGTAAATGGGACCTTTTCCAGATGGATTTAAAAATGCATTCCTTAATGGGGATTTAAGTGAAGAAGTTTATATGCAACCTCCTCCTGGTCTCTCTGTTGATTCAAACAAGGTTTGTCACCTTCGACGTGCACTTTATGGCCTTAAACAAGCTCCACGAGCTTGGTTTGCCAAATTCAGCTCTACCATCTCTCGCTTGGGTTACATGGCCAGTCATTATGATTCTGCCTTATTTCTTCGTCGCACTGACAAAGGCACTATTCTACTTCTCCTGTATGTAGATGATATGATCATAACTGGTGATGACCTCAATGGCATTCAAGAACTCAAGGATTTTCTCAGTCAGCAATTTGAGATGAAAGATCTTGGACATCTTAGCTACTTCTTGGGTCTTGAAATCACTCATTTTACGGATGGATTTTATATTACTCAAGCCAAGTATGCTTCTGAACTCTTGTCTCGAGCTGGACTCACTAATAGCAAGACTGTTGACACTTCAGTTGAGCTTAATGCGCATCTGACTCCCTCAGGAGGGAAACCATTGTCTAATCCCTCTCTTTACAGATGCTTGGTTGGCAGCCTAGTTTATCTCACTGTCACTCATCCAGACATCTCCTATGCTGTTCACCAGGTGAGCCAATATCTGTCTGCTCCTCGATCGACTCACTATGTTGCTGTTTTGCGCATTCTTCGATACTTAAAGGGCACTCTCTTCCATGGTCTTTTCTACTCTGCTCAGTCTCCTCTTATTCTCCGTGCATTTTCTGATGCTGATTGGGCAGGAGATCCCACTGATCGTAGGTCCACCACTGGTTATTGCTTTCTTCTTGGTTCTTCTCTGATTTCTTGGCGAAGCAAGAAACAAACTCATGTGGCCCGCTCCAATACTGAAGCAGAATATCGTGCCCTTGCTGATACCACATCTGAGCTCCTTTGGCTACGATGGCTTCTTAAGGACTTAGGTGTGTCCACATCCTCTGCTACTCCTCTTTATATTGACAACCAGAGTGCCATTCATATTGCTCACAATAATGTCTTCCATGAACGGACTAAACACATAGAGATTAGTTGTCATTTTATCCGTTTTCATCTTGTCCATGGTGCTCTCCAACTCTTCTCCGTCTCCTCCAAAGATCAACTTGCAGATATCTTCACCAAGTCACATCCTAAAGGACGCCTTCGTGATTTAGTTGACAACCTCAAGTTGGTCTCACATCCACCTTGAGTTTGAGGGGGGCTGTTAATGTGTATAGTGTTGTGGGCTTTAGGCCCAACTAGTTTACTTGTACAGCACACATCTTGTACTAGACTTCTACTTGTACTGCACTTATATGCCTCCTATATAAAGGCACACTTATGTATATTCTTTACTGTGAAATACAAAATAAGTATTCAGTATTTCTGACACTTCCCCTCAAAAGTAGGACAAAAGAGACCGGGTGGAAGATTGGCAGCAAAACAGGGGAGGTCATGGACGTTGATGTCCCAGACAATGGCGTTTAGTGGGGAAGATGTCTACAGGTTAGAGTGAACATAGATATTACAAAGAAGCTCATAAGGGGAGAAAAGCTAACATTCAAAGATGATGAACAACGCTGGGTCTATTTCCGATATGAACGGCTTCCAAATTTTTGCTACACCTGCGGAAAACTCGGTCACGGCAAGAAAGAATGCAAAGAGGATGACTCACCCACCATCGGAAAAGAGAAGCCAGCGCCCCAGTATGGTGCTTGGCTTAGAGGCGAGCCACTCAAGCGTACCTCCAACAAGGACACGCCGGACTCCTCCCACAGACCACCAGAATACAGAAACCACCATAGAACGACGGAAAGAGCGCAACCCTCCCACGAGGCAAGGGTGGTTGGTGAGCCCCACACGACTAGGGAACCCACTAGACTTCCTGACACCACGCTGACCCACTCAGAGGGGTCACATGCGCCGACAGCCACAGAACCTGTAGCAAAGCTCGCATCAACACCTGCAAAAGGAACTGTCACCGCTACCGGGCAAAAGCAAGACTATCTGTAACCTGAAAATGGTAATTCCTCGGATCACAGAAAGTCAAACACATCAGGGGTAGGTAAAGAACACCGGATGCCAGCTACAACAGAGGAGCTGATGGTGATGGATGATAAAGATGTTTATTTACCTTTAAAGGCTTTGGTGCGTACAAAAAACCAAGCTAGCAATTTGGGCCATACTAATGGGCCAACAGCTATGATATATAATAATGACTTGGGCTGGATTGATGAACCCAACGGCCCAACGCCCAGATATTGGAAGTGTATTGAAAGGAAAAATGAGAAGGAGAACAATAGCCCAATCCAAGCCACTACCATTACAAAAAGAAAAAGAGATGGGTCGATCCCTTTACAAGAGCTTGATCAAAACTCTCCCCCATTCAAACGAAGCAAAGGTAAGAAGATAATAGGGCAACACGTAGGAAAAGAACACAACATGGATGGCGATGGCGGAGGATGCGATGCAGCCCCGCCCAGCTCAATGAATATCATATCTTGGAATTGCCGAGGGCTTGGGGACTCTCGCGCAGTTCGTACACTCACCAAAATGGTGAGAGATGAAGCTCCCCTATTGGTCTTCCTTGTGGAGATGAAAGCAAATACTTCCTTCATGAAAAGAGTTTAGGCAACGCTAGAATATACGCAAGGAATTATTGTTCCAAGCGATGGTAAAAGTGGTGGCCTTACACTACTGTGGAAGGAAGGAAGCAATGTAGACGTTTATAAGTACTCACACTCCCACATTGATGTGATCATCTCAGACTCAACGAAAAGAGCAACGGGTTTCTACGGACACCCAGATGCCCAAAAAAGACATATATCTTGGAAGCTTCTAGAACGTCTGAATGAGCAGCTTAACCTACCATGGATAGTTTTTGAAGACTTTAATGAGATTACACATTTGGAGGAAAAATGTCGCGAGGCAGAGAGAAATGCTGACCAAATGCAAGCTTTTCGCAACACTCTTGATGCATGTGCCCTTCATGACCTTAGGTTTAGTGGTCCGAGCTTCACTTGGTGCAATGGAAGGTTTGGTGACCAGAGAACCTTGGTTCAGCTAGATAGGATGGTAGCGAACTCTAAGTGGAAAGGCTTATTCCCAAGAGCACGGGTGCAACACAGGTCCACGGCTGCTTCTGATCATTGCTCCTTAGTCCTACATTCATATCCCACTACTAGAAATAGAAGAAAGAAGCCCCGTTTTCATTTCGAAACAATGTGGCTCCGTGATACAAAGTGTAAGGAAATCATAGAGCTTGCATGGTCCCTGCCAAACAGCTCCGTTGGGGTCCCAACGATTCAAGATCGAATTAAAAGTTGCCAACAACAACTCCAGTGGTGGAACACGAATGTTTTTGGGCACATCAACAAGCAGCTAAGAGAAAAGCAAGACAAGCTTCAACACTTGGAATCCCTTGATACACTTCATGACCATGCAGAGGACACCCACCTCCTCCGCAAGGAGATAAACAGTCTCCTGGACAAGGAGAATGATATGTGGTGGCAAAGGTCACGATCCTTATGGATGCAGCAAAGCAATAGGAATACAAAGTTCTTCCACTCCACAGCTAGTCAGCGGCGAAGGAAGAATGCCATTCAGGGACTTGTGGATGATCAAGGGGCATGGAAGGACAATGTCGAAGTTGTAGAAAGGATCACTTTAGATTACTATACATCCATCTTTTACGTTTGATTAGCCCACACAGTTTGATGCAGTGGAGCAAGCCCTTGAACCAAAAGTAACAGTAGAAATGAATGCATTCCTAACAAAGGAATTTCAACCCGAGGAGGTTTGGCATGCCATACAGCAAATGCATCCAATGAAATCTCCTGGCTCTGACGGTATGCCCTCTATCTTTTATCAAAAGTTTTGAAATATTGTCGGACAAAATACTACTGAATGTGTTCTCAATATCTTAAAATCTGGGATTATGCCTCTTAATATAAATGCCACCCATATATGCCTCATCCCAAAGAAAAATAACCCCCAAAAAATTTCGGATTATCGTCCGATCAATCTTAGCAATGTATTATCTCGTATTGTTTCAAAGGTCTTGGCTAACCGACTTAAAAAGGTACTACCCAAAATTATCAATACCTCCCAAAGTGCTTTCCTCCCTGACAGGTTGATCACAGATAATGTACTTGTGGCTTTCGAGACAATGCACTACATTAATCAACGGAGGAAAGGCAAAGAAGGTCTCATGGCCATCAAACTTGATATGAGTAAAGCATTTGACTAGGTGGAGTGGCCATGTCTGGAAATTATCATGCGCAAACTGGGCTTTCAAGAAAGATGGATATCTCTCATAATGATGTGCATCACAACTACCACATACTCCATCCTCATAAATGGAGAACCAAAAGGATCAATCCGGCCATCAAGAGGAATTCGCCAAGGTGATCCCATATCACTCTACCTCTTCCTCTTATGCGTTGAAGCACTCTCGGCGATGTTGAAGAAGGAGCAAACACAGGGGAATATTAAAGGCGTGGCTGTTTGTAAGCAAGCACCATCAATCTACTGCCTGCTCTTCGCCGACGACAGCCTCATCTTCTGTAGAGCCACCATGAACAAATGCAACCGAGTTTGGGAGATATTACAAGCTATGAAATAGCCTCAGGCCAGCAAATGAATAGAGAAAAAACCTCCCTGTTCTTCAGCAAAAACACCAGCCCTGAGTCTCAAAACTCCATCATGAACCTTTTTGGTGTCCAAATCATTAAACAGCATGAAAAATAATTTGGCCTTCCTTCATTAATCAGCAAAAGCAAGAAAAAAGCTATTAACAAAATCAAAGACCAGGCTGGGAAGAAGGTTGCTGGATGGAAGGGAAACTGTTGTCGAGTGCAGGGAGAGAAACACTCATTAAAGCCGTTACACAAGCCACTCCCACTTACACGATGAGTTGTTTCAAGCTCTCGGACTCTCTATGCAAGGACCTGGGGGCCATGATTAGTCGGTTCTGGTGGGGGTAAAAGAAGGAGGAGAGGAAAATACCGTGGGTAGCTTTGGATAGCTTGGGAAAAACTCTGTATATCCAAAACTGATGGAGGAATAGGTTTTAGAGACTTGCGAGCCTTCAATTTAGCTCTTCTAGCAAAGAAAGGATGGCGCCTCTTGAAAAACCACAACACTCTATTCTACCAAGTCTTCAAGGCCAAATACTTTGATAACTCCACCTTTCTTGATGCTCAACTTGGCAAAAGACCTTCCTTTGCTTGGCGAAGTATCATGGCAGCCAAGTCCATTGTTATTGAGGGGCTAGATGGAGCTTAGAAATTGGAATGCGAACTCAAATTTGGGAGGATAAATGGATTCCTGTCCCAACAACATTCAGAGTTACCAGTCCAAGAAGAGCACTCCACCTAGCTAATGGCGAGCTGGTCTCTTGTCTCATTGACCATGATTTGCATGTTTGGAAAACAGAGTTAGTCCGTAGCACTTTTCTTCCCCATGAAGTCGAAGCAATACTCAACATTCCACTTAGTGCCCTACCCATGGAGGACCGTCAGATTTGGTCAGCCACCGCAAACGACGAATTCTCTGTGCGAAGTGCATACCGTATTGCCCAAAGACTTCTAACTAGCCAAGACAATGGCCAATGCTTTGACAACTCGCCTATGGCTACAACTTGGAAGGCTATCTGGAGCCTAAAGTGCCTAAATAAAATTAGAAGCTTCATTTGGAGTGCTTGCAAAAATATCCTCCTATAAAAAGCGAGACTCAGAGACCGCCATGTTCTAATAGAGGTTGACTGTGCCCTGTGTGACTTAACTGAAACGCCAAAGCACATCTTTTGGGGCTGTGACCTCGCTAGAGAGGTATGGTCCATTCTTGAAGTACAACCCCCTAGACTTCTATGGAAACCAAGGGACTTCATAGACCTTTTTTGGCTGTTGAAGGAGAAACATGATCATGCTGCGCTGGAAATCCTTGCAATAGCTGCATGGGGCATTTGGAAGAATAGAAATGATGTTACCTATGGTGGCACCTCCAAAACAGCAAACGTTATTGCAAACAATGCCCGCAGGTACATCGAGGACTATAAACAAGCAACAAATTCCCTTGGGCCTCGACCTGCTTAAGCGTCGGTCCCATAGAAGCCCCCACTACCCGACTGGTATAAGATCAATGTTGATGGTGCAGTTTTCAAGGACACTGGGTGTTGTGGAATTGGAGTAGTTACTCGAAATGACAAAGGTCAGATCATGGGTGCACTCTTAAAGAAGTTACACTATCCTCTGGGAGCGTTAGAAGCTGAAGCAAAGGCAATGGAATGCGGGATCATCTTTGCATGGGAGTTGGGACTTAAGCATGTCATAATTGAGGGAGACTCGCAGACTGTCTTTCATGGTCTGACACATGAGACACCTGCTCCAGTCTCCATTCAACAGATCATAGCGGCGTCGAGAACGTGGCTAATAGCTTTCACCTCGTGGATGGCTAGCTTCACTAAACGGGACGGCAATGTAGCAGCTCACCTAATGGCAAAGCATGCCAGGGATATTGTAGATTGTACGATCTGGGTGGAGGACACTCCCCCTATTATTGTATCGCAGATTTATTCTGATGTAATTTCTATGGGTACCACCCACGTTTAATGAAATTGCAAGCTTTTCTATCCAAAAAAAAAAAAAATGCCTTTATAAATGTTATGAATTGATAGCCTAAGCGCATGACATCATACACCAGTAATTAAAGCCCACAACCCATAAATATAGCCCTTGCGTGTGGCAAAAATAGCACCTAGAGTTGTCTAAATTTGGGCCCATGAAATCCAAAACCCAAAAACCCATTAATTAGCCTACTAAACATGGAGTCAACCAACTAAGTTGGCCAACCTAGGCACACCAAAAATCCAATACTAGCCCGCTATAAACCCTTAAGTACTTTTTCTTATTCTGTGGATCAAGCCACGTGTGTAGAAGTCATGCAATGGGAAAAATTAGTAGGGGTGGATTGGAGGGTAAAAGGGTACAACCAACTCTTAGAGGGAGTAATGTACTGTAATTAAGGAATTGCACCAAATTTTATTCAATAAATGATACGTAAGAGATATGAAAAATATTTATTGAAAATTTTAAATAAGCATTAAACAAAAACAAAAACAAAACAAAACAATATGAATTCCTTAAAATTTTAAGGATTGGATGATGGGTGTCTTATCTCCATCTAGTCCCCTTTTGGGTGGGGGAACCCAAGCATGACAAGTTGGAACAAGGTAGGGTAAAGGGTTATTGTCATCTCTAACTAATTTGTTTTGGCTCTGATGAGAGAGAAAAGTGTTTTAGGGAATACAAAATTATTATGGAAAACCTTGAAAAAAAACATATTGTATTATACTTGTAAAATATTGAAAATTGCGTGCAAAAGACATTGTTTAATTCACTTGTATAGCTCACCATTTTATTTGAGAGAGAGAGAGAGAGAGAGAGAGAGAGAGAGAGAGAGAGAGAGAGAGAGAGAGGGAATTGACAAAAAAGGCAAAAACTCATTTACTTCTCGTAGATCAAAAGCATGAAGTGTCGATAATTTTGTATGCAATACTTGGACTTACTATAGTATTAGAAAATTAAGATTTGTATTCTATTCACTTGCATGTTAAGAACATTAGATTTGTGAAAAACAACGCGCTAGGCTTGCTTGATTAAGTTGGGCCAAACACACGTGAGCTGGTAGAGTTGTGTTAGTGCCTCTCAAAATGATAGTTCGACTAATGATACATTCTGTCCTAAATCAAGGGTTATACATGGATTCATCACCACTTAAAAAAAAATAACTACATAAAAGTCCCTCTTTTTATTGATTGAAATTTATACATTGATTTGAATATAACTAGGGTTTTATATGACCTTTATCCTAGATATAATCTATGAAAAACTACATGGCTTTGGTCTTAGTTAAAATTTGAAAATTGAAAAGTACATAGAAAAGTATTGATTTAAGTCCAAAGGCTAAGCTTCAAGGTGGGGAAGGGGTTAGGCATCCACCTTATTTACCAGTTTTCTAAATTATGGTAATCAGCAGTTATGTTATGTCATCCAAGCAAACAACATGTTATAGACATCCAAGAGCATTTATTCAAAATTGAAATAAGTGCTTGTTTTTGCATGCATGGTGAAAGATCCCAATTTTATCATATGATCACATCATTCAGATTAGGAGTCAAGAACATAATGGTTGTACGTGATTGGTATAAACCATAATCTAAGCATGTGATCATATTATTTGAATAAAAAAATATAGTGATTATGTGTGTGCCATGTGATGAAGCTAGAAACATGTTTAGCATCAAAATCAGTAGAATCCGAGGATCTAGCATAGCATATATGTATAATATATCATAAAATATTAAAAAAATCATATTTAAAAAAAATGCATACATAGATCCTAATTTCTAGCGTATTATTGAAGAAAACAAGTTAGAAAGTCATGCCTGCATGCAAAGCACACCAAAGGAAGGGAAAGATTCCTCTTAGAGATTGTCGAGGAGTGGGGAAACAAGTTATAAAGCCACAAATCCAATACCAAAAGGATCGATGTTTGTCCTAAGGTGGCTAAATTAGGAGGATGAGCCACAAGGTTCTTTTCTTTGTTACTTCCTCTAAAACCCTAAAAGAGAATCAAGGCACTCCTATAGAAATTTGGAGGAATAAGGTAACAAGTATCAAGTTGTGAACTCGAGACCTAGAGGACCGGTGTTTATCCTTCTAGTTATCCGAGACCAAGAGGAGCAATGCACCAAAGTACATTTTCTAGTTATTCGAGACCAAGAGGAGCAATGATCATTCCACTCCTTTTTATAGTGGGGGGGGGGGGGGGGGAAGAGTATTCTAGAGGAGGGAGGCATTTAATTAAGTGTTTACATTGGTGCATTAATTTCTTAGGTGGTGGGTGTAGAGTGCAAGTAGAGGGTTTAAAATCCAAATTCTTCCCAAATATGGCAAGTAGAGCCAACTGAAAAAAAATCATATCTTACCGATATCTTATTGGGATTGCTTCATTCTTGTGTTCAAATTGAAGCTTCAGATGTCTACTTTACAATGAACTCCTATTTAACATTAATTATCCCCAAATAACATTATTTCAAAATTAGTATGCCCAGATTATGATTAAATCAACCCTTTAAAAAGAGAAATGTTACCAAAAATTAAAGGATCAATGATACTTTGACAACCGAATTAATAAAGTGCATGCAATCCCACCACTATTTTTAGTCTTGACCAATAGGATCAAGAAATGTTATTGATTTTAATTTAAATCCACATGGGACCATTCAAAATAAATTGGTCATAATCACACGTGATCAAACTCAATCACATGGATGTATGTTAACCATTAAAACTTGATTTGGTAATATCTTTTAATTTGGTGGTTTGTTTGAGGCCCATGACATATTATTTTGATTGTAACGACTTCAAGATTATCTTATGTCATGAAATTGGAAATAAAGTGGTCAAAATTACAGTTTTATCCCTTGAGGCTTGAAATTACCATTTGTCCCCTTGATGGCATTAAATGCGGATAGCAAAATAGGGTGTCTAAAAGATTATACAAAAAACATCAGATTATATACATATATATATATATATATATATATGGTTGAGTTCAAATTACACCTAGTGTAACTCTAAATAATGTTACACCATCCAATAACTTGTTATAAAATTTATATTTTGAAAATCCCACCATTGAATTACACATTCTATATGTTCTTATCATTCAAGCCAATTTCCATGTCAATTGGAGGTTATTTACCATTTGATCCATAAACCCATCTTTTATGCATTATTTTTAACTACAAAAACTTGAATTTAAAAAATTGATTGATGATATAGCTATTAATCTTTGATCAGTTTTAAATATTGCAAGTATGGAGAATATACAAAGATAATATAATCTAATGGTGGATTTGTCAAAATTCGCATTCAATTAAAAAATATTGAGTGGTGTACCATTGATTCGAGTTACACTAGGTGTAACTCTAAGCAATATTACACTAATCAATAACTTGTTATAGAATTCTTATTTTGAAAATCCCTCTGTTACATTATATGTTCTATATTTTCTTAACATTCATGCCAATTTTCATGTCAATTAAATGTTATTTACAATTTGATCCATAAACCCATTTTTTATGCATTATTTTTAACTACAAAAACTTGAATTTAAAAAATTGATTGATGATATGACTATTAATCTTTGATCACTTTAAAATTTTGCAAGCATAGAGAATATATGAAGATAATGTAATGTAATGGTGGATTTGTCAAAATTTGCATTCAATTAAAAAATATTGAGTGGTGTAACATTTATTCGAGTTACACTAGGTGTAACTCTAAACAATGTTAAAAAATATTGAAAAACCTTCTTTCTTTAAGCTCGACAGCTCCTCGACACACTCTCGATAGATATCCTTTCTATCTAGCCTGATCTTGACAGCTTCTCGATCCATCGAAGAAAATTTCTGAGCTCTCTGTCTGCCTGATAGATTCTCGACAGTTCCTCGATTCATTGACATTTCTAGGTTTTCTCTCAATAGCAGCTCGACAACTTCTCGATCTGTCGAGACCCTCTTGCATGCATTGTTTTTTAAATATTTTGTATCTTTCTTTTATCTTGTCATTCATAGCATCTTATTTCATTATATTCATGCATTTGTATGGATTTCTTGTACCCCCTTAATCTTCTTAGATCATCTTTATGTTTCTTGGGGGAAATTTTATAGCTTCTTGTACCCTTTGTCAATCATGACAAAAAGGGAGAGAAAATGTAGTTTCTTTTTAAGATTCTACATGTTAGGGGGAGAAATACATGCCTTTGTAAGGGGGAGTCGTGTTTCATCTTGTTAGCGGGAGGGTTTACCTCCTTGTTTGTTTTAGGAGCTTCTTTTAGCTTCTTGTACATCAGTCTTGTGACCATTTTCACATACATTGTGCTTATCTTATATATATATATATATATATATATATATATATGATGTATGTTTTCATCACCTATCTCTACATGTGTTGTTTCTTTTCTATCTTTATACATATGTTTTTTTATGTATGCAATCTCTATTTTTGATTCACACATGACGCCTTGATGAGTTGTGTTTAAGTGTTTTAGAAAGACAGGTTGTGAAAGTCTACCATGCCATGAACTCTCTTCTTGCAAAGTTTTTCAAGAGTTTATGTTATGGTTAGATTTATTTTGTAATTCAACAAGTGGTTATGAGTTTCGTGATTTAAGATGTTTCTCATGATTTATTTGTTTGTTGTGGTTTTGTCACGGATTGCCAAAAGGGGCGATTGTTAAGGACATATTTATGTAATTAACTAATATTTATGTTGTTCAAGCTAAGTATTAAAGCCATGAAGATTGGACCAAGAAACAAGTGAAGAAAAACTATTCATTAAAGCTTGACAGAAACCTCAACAAAAATAGTATCTATCGAGATTTAAGAATGGAGCTCGACAGAAGCTGAATCTGTCGAGATCCACAAAATCAGAATTTCCAGATCTGATTTTTGGCTCATGCTAACATGTATGTGTAGGGTTTCTCTTCTCACAACCCTAGACATATATAAAGCTTATTTTAAAGGCCGTTATACATGGAGAACACATGCAGAAAATGACCTAGTGCCTTATTCTCTCTGCAAGAAGTTACTGCGCCTTAGGGTTTTGTAATCAAGTATTTCTTGATCTTTATTGTTAATGAAGTAAAGAACTTTGCAGCAAACAACATTTTCTTCAAGTTCCTGGGAGTTAGTTACGTACTTGATTCGTGCAAACGAGTTAGTCATGTACTGGGATTCGTGCATCATTGGTGACGTTCATATACTAGAGAGTTTAGAGGTTCTGAAATGGTAGAAGGTTTCTACTGTAAGTTTATCTTTGGGATTGTAGAGTTTAGGGACAAAGATTTTGTATTAGATTTGAAACTTCTTTTTACTATAGTGAATTGCTTTTTAAGAAGGTTTCCTCCCAGATCTTTTACTGTGAAACTAGTTTGTTTCAATGGTTTTCCTAGGTAATCATATCTTATCTTATTTACTTTTCCAATGTGCATGATATTGATGTTTGTTTGTTTTAACAAGGTTTATTCATAATAAATCTAATTAACAACTTGGGTTTAAAATTTGTTAACTCTATCAATCGGAGTCTAAATTTCCCAAGACAAATTATAACTTATATTTACATTATATTTTCTATGTTTTTTTCTTTTGATGAAATTATATTTTCTATGTTAATCGAGTGTTTAGTTAATAAACTAAATTTTTTTGGAATTAATTTTGTCTAATATATTTTACCTTAATCTTGCCTCCCAAACCAAAATCTCTATTTAACAACTACCTTAACATGTAAGTTAATATTTGATACAACTCAAATGTGCCTCTTACGTCAATCATCAATTGATAAAAAAAAACTCAATGGAAATTGAATTTAGCAGCAACTATTTTGGTTGCCATCATACACAATATGTAAAGCTTTACCATTAACATCACGGTAGTCATGCATAGGTAGACCACCACAGAGAATTTTGTATATTTTTTCCATTAATTTCTACATAAAAAAATTATTCTTCATTTTATAGGAATAAAAAAACAAAAAATAATTATATTTACCCTTTTAAGTATGATGTTTCTTTACCATGTATAATTTTTTTTCCGATATTTCCTTAGTATGAATACAACCCAAATGTCCATACTCATAATATTTCAAGAGTATTCTCAATGCCAAGAACTTCGTATCTCAACTAGCACATCATAGTATTTTCAACAGAGACATCTAAGATTTAAACTCCTCTTCTGCATTGTAACTAAAAAAAAAAAAAAAAAATACCTTCAACATTACCTTTAGGAATGGTTTTTGGACATAGAATGGGTATTACCGAGCCCTCAACTTCGCTTGCCATTTTTTAAAATGAAAATAAATTTTTTGTCTATTCTTAATAAAATATTGTTCAGTTTATATTTAATAGTACAAATACTTGTGGTTTCATGCGTCTTGGATCCGAGGTGTAATCTAGATTTAGTCATGCACAAATTGCATTACCTTGCAACACAATGATACATAAAAGCCATCATAAGAAACCATTTTATTTGATAATAATTATTCAAATGACATTACAATAAGGAAAACCAAACGAATTTTATTCAAACTTTATAGTTGTTCACCATCACTATTTCATAGATTTTTCAAAATTCTAGTTTGGTGCAAATGCTTTTTGAAGATATTCAACTACGTTCTTGTCTAGTTGGAAGGCCTTGATGTGAACATCAAGATTGATGGGAGGAACAGATCCAAAGACCGCGTTTGCTATGGTGATCACCCCAGGATTTTGGCTATTGAGACTAGCAAAGGCAAGAGCAGCAGTCTCCCCTATGTTGAATTGGAAGTGAATAAGACCAATTGGGAATACAAAGACATCTCCCTTGTTTAGAACTTTGGTGAAGAGTTTGTTCAGGTTTGATGTAACAAATCCAACTAAGAGTGTACCCTCAATGACTACCAAAAGCTCAGTGCTGCGAGCGTGAGTGTGAGGAGGATTTAGGCCATATGGTGCAAAGTCAAGACGAGCCAAAGATATGTCTAGAGTGTTGAGACTTGCTAATTTATCAATGTTCACAAGAGTGACATTTGATCCGACTATGTTTCCAGTGTTTCCAGGAATATTAAGTCCAAAGAAGAAAAAATCATTCACTGAGACCATTGCAAGGTCCTTGCAAAATTTTCTGTTCACAAACTACACAAAGAAAGCAATGGAGGATGCCAAGGCCAAAATGGCCACAGTCTTGCAAAGGACTAGGGTCATAGGCAGAAGCAATGGAGGATGCCAAGGCCCAAATGGCCACAATGACAAGGAAAGAAACACCTTTCATCATATTTGAGGAGCTTATCTCCATCTTTTATGGTATATTGGTATACTATTCTTGGTTGAGTGAGGGATGAGAAACTTAACAATATGGAAATGTCTATTTATAGAGAGTAGTGAGAGAAGCGGTCTATGTTTTTGCAAAAACTTGGTAATTGCTCAACCCTTTGTCACAATTATTTTATTTAATTAGGTAAACCAATTTTCTTTAACCACTACTTGTCGGACAATCTTAAAACCCAATCAAGTTGGACCTCTTCAATGGCATTGTGTAGATTTAATGTTACTTTTTTTACTTTGGCCAAAATCAATCAATAAAACAATAATCGTTACTAAAATGTTCTAATCAAGTGGGACCTCTTCGACTTGCAATTGCCACTACAACAAAATGTATTTTCAGTGACGAATTTTAGTGAGGAAAATTTTTTCGTCACAAAAAAGTACCATTTAGTGACGAAATTTATATTTCGTCACTAATTATAAAAAAATTAGTAACATTTAGTGACGAAATTTAGATTTCGTCACTATATGTTGGGTTGAACCAAAGGCGCCAAACTAAATTCATCTATAGTGATGAATTTTTTTGTAACTAAAAGTTTAAGTTTTTTGTGATGAAAATTTTCGTCACTAAAAGTGTTGTCAAGAACACTATTAGTGACGAAACTCATTTCGTCACTGAATGTGACAAATAGTGACGAAAATAAGTCGTCACTAAAAATAGGAACATAAAATCAGATGAAAGCATCAGTGACGAATCAGAATTTTTGTCGCTAAAGGTAGCCTATAGTGACGATGTAGAAGTCGTCACTAAAAGTCTATTTCTTAAAGAACTTCAGCCCCCCTTTTTTTCTTTTCACTTTTCCCCCCATTATTTTCCCTCCCTCACCCGATTCTCTCTTTCCCTCACTCTATCCCTCAGCCGCTTCACCCAATCTCAACCGTGCCGCCGATTGAGCTTGCCGTGCGCCGATCGAGCTTGCCGTTGCCGCCGATCGTCACTTCAGGTCACGACGCTTCAGTCGCAACAGCTCGTGACGCTTCACCGGATCTCAGCGCGTCGCTGTCGGTTGAGCTTACCGTGCTGTTGATTGAGCTTGCCATGGCCGTCGCCATCGCTGTCGACGCTTCACCCGATCTCGCGCGTCGCCGTCAACTCGCGACGCTTCGGCTCGCAATGCTTCAACTCGCACCATCCGACGACACTTCCGTCCTGCGCACCCATCTAGCGACCCTTCGCCTCCCACCCCCAACCGGAGACCTTTCGGCATCCACTGTTCGCCTTCCTCGCACCGACGACCATTCGCCTTCCTCGCGCCAGCAACCATTCGCCTTCCTCGCACTCCGATCTCACTTTTCAGTCCGATCTCTCTTTTGGTTTTTTTTCCATTTACTGAAATTAATATTAATATTCATTCATTATTTATTTATTAATATTCATTAATATTAATTATTTATTAGTATTCAGTCATTAATTATTCATTAATATTCATTCATTAATTATGTATATATGAATCGATCATATCACATATTTTGAGCCTTTCTCATGCAACTTATAGCACAACTGTGTTAGAAAATATGTTGGTGGATTGTTAAAAGTTTCTTACTTAAAGACAAGTGCTTCCTTAAATGTTTTATTATTTTTTCATTTGATAGCAGTGTGTGATATAATTACGTTTTAGATAAGTAGAGATAAGCTATTCATGGTAAGAAATGGAAATAAACATAGTCCACATCTATTCTTTTTCATTTTACAATGAAATTCTGAGGGCAAGTATTGTATAATCCCTGTGGAATTGGGTTGCATCCATTTTTGGAAAGTGACAGTCTATATTGGAAAAATGCCTGATGTTTTCAGTAAGAAAGAATTTTGCTCATTTAAAAAAAAGAAAAGAAAAAGAAATGAACATTTGTTCAGTGCCCCAGAAATTTTGCCTGAAGGGTACTTTTGTGTTTTCCATGTTTATATATAAGTTGTTATTAAATTTATATTTAAAATATAAAAAAAAAAAGAAGAAGAAGAAGAAGAAGAAGAAGAAAAAGAGAGAAAGCACTGGCACGTTTGATCTTTAATTTGGTGATTAAACACTTGCACAGCTCTCCAAAGGGAAAAAAAAAAAAATCAGAAAAGGATATAATATCCTCCTTTCCTCGTTTCTTATGCAAGATGAACCTTAGGTTGAATGAATGAGTATCTGTAATGGTATCTCATGTACCTTAACATTGACACTGTCACTCATGCTGTTTTGACTATCCTTTTCTCCTAGTTTTCACTGATAAAACTTTCTTCATTGTATATGACATTCATGCTAAGTATGTATTATTAAGGTGATGACTTTAATAATGGCATTCAATTTTAGGAAAACTTTATTCATTGTATGTGACATTCATGCTATGTATTATTTTGTAATCCTTGTAGATAAAAAATTGCTGCTATGACTTCACTATTAATATTTACTGTGCAGTCTTGAGATTTAGGATCCCTGTGTTGCAGATTGGAATGAATGTGGTTGTCTCATACTATATTCCTACCTTTTACATTGGATAGATCTTTGCTATAATTTTGATTTTTAATTTACTTTCTTTGACTATAATTTTGAACCACCCTCCCAAGTTTTCCACTGATGACAAACTATATACTACTATTTCATGTTGGTTGTTCACTTGTTTGAATATGCTTATTGGAACCAAATCTTAGTCCCAAAATTTTGGGTTAAATTTTCATAAATGTATCTGGGTAATCAAGCACCTGTCGCTTGAGGAAGTGTTGAACCCAGTTTGGTACACTCTGGGATTTAGTTTTCTCAGGTTACTCAAATAGGGTATTTAAAGCCCATATGAAAAGTGCAAGTACCACCAAAATTTATCAACACCACTTGGTGGTGATAAGGCCTGGCTCAGTTATATCAACACAAGTTCAGTTTTTCAGGTATTTCACTTTATGAAGCTTCCAAATTTCAATCAAAGAATTATCGTCTTTCCCTTTGGATGAGGACTAATTAAGTAGTGTCACTTTGGCATGATTGATTGGCCAGATTGCTTTTCAAGTGTACAAAGATGATCAAAATGAAAAGAGAAATAGAAGAAAGGATGTGATAAGGTATATGTAATTATTTCTGACCGTTATAATCTTGTAAGAATGTGATAAGGTATATGTAATTTTTAAATGTACAAAATTGATTCCAAAGAATTTTGTAAGAATGGAAGTGTTTTGTGGGATTAAACCAAAGTTTAATCTTTTGCTCTCTACCCCCTTGACCATTGACAAACACATTGGTTTGCAATGTATAAGGTGGTCCATTAATATAAAAATGGTTGTTGACTTCATCATGACTTGGAACTTGGAAGTCTTTGTTCCCATTGCCACCGGCCATGTTTGTGTACAGTAGTTAAGTTGCTGAGCTTCACCAAAAAGGAACTCATCTTTTATTAGGTAGCCATTCCAAACCCAATATAACACAGCCAGGTGGAGCAAGTCACCATCTTAGAGTCCCACACAGTCAAGTCTTAAAAATTAGAGGTCTGGCTAGGGTTAGTAATGCATGGAATTGTTGTGGATAAGATGGGATATGACATTACAAAAAAAATGAAAAATAATTGAATGTTTATGTGTCGGTTTACTAGTACTAGTTGGTAATGATCTACACTACTCTTCCTCTCTCTTTCCATGTCAAATTACTGTTTCAAGATTGAGAGTCATCTTTTTATTGAAATTTTTGCATTGTCTCCATCAAGAGGTAAGCATTGTACTTGTGATGTTTGAGATTAGTTTTGTGGTGGGTTGTTGTGTTGGAGCAAGCGGGTGGCTTGCATGGTGTTATAAGGTGGTTTAAATTCATATTGGGTGTGTTTTTAATTTCTTGCAAATGTGAATGAAACTTGTTGATTAGTAACAATTGTGTTCCTTTATTCTATTTCAATACTTGTGAGCATTGTATTTGTGATGTTTGGGAGTGTTTTTATTTATTTTAATTTCCTTTATCTAAGTAGCTTATAGACTTAGATGTTAGAATACATTATGCATGAGTTGTTCTTATTTTACTAAAGTAGTATTCATCTTGTAATTGTAGTCAAACATGGATAAAAGTTGAATGACAATGGGTAAGACACTCGATGGCAGATTAAGTCATCCATATATTGAAGGAGTCAATGCATTTATTAATTTTGCAAAAACGGTTGTGGACTTGAGTGGTAACATTCCATGCCCGTGTATTCATTGGTGTGACTACTCTTAATGCATTGTTAGAAATGTTTCTTATAATGTAGTTAATGTTTTTACTTTATGATTTTAATGTAGTATTGTTTTTATATTTGTGCAAATTTCTTATTGGTAGCTTTTAGGGGATTTACTTTTGGTATTACTTGAAGACATATGAGAACATCTTCCATTATTTCTAATTATTATGCTACATTTTTTGTATTGTTATAAAACATCTTGAGTTATTGTATGTGTTGCAAACAATTATTGTATGGAAGGAGTTTGAATTTGATATTTGTTTTATTTTTTACTTGTGGAATGTATGAATCTTTTTTTATAAATGTGTTGTTGAAATAAATGTGTTATTGAAATGTGAGGTTTTAATAATGTAATGACAGGTTATAGGTTAATATCAAAGTCATGAAAAAAATAAAAACGAAAAATAACTTTTAGGGACGAATTTTTTCGTTACAAATATAGCAACAAAACATTGTTTTAGTGATGAAATATTTCGTCGCTAAATGTAACAAAATTTTGTAAGAAATGGTTCTAGTGACGAAAATTTTCATCACTATATGTGTTTGAATTTTCTTAAAAATAGTTTTAGTGACGAATTTTTTCGTCATTATATGTACTCGAACATTGTTTTAGTGACGAAATTATTCGTCACTAAATATGATTTAATAAAATAAGGTGTTTTTAGTGACGAAATATTTCGTCACTGAATAGTATTTTTAGCGAGGAAAACATTTAGTGACAAAACATTTTCGTCACTAAAAGTTTAAAAAAAAAAAAAAACAAATTGGACTTTATTGACGAAATTTTTCGTCACCAAGACTTTTAGTGACGGGGTTTCAGCGACGAAATCAGTTTCGTCACTAAATGTCCGATTTCGTCATTAAAGGTTCTTAGTGACGAAAAATTGGACTTTAAGTGACGAATTTTTTCATCACTAAAAATACATTTTGTTGTAGTGTGCAACAAAACCCAAGTGACCAACAATAATCGTTACTGAACTGGCATTTTATAGTTTTAAATTTTAATGTTATGTTCTTGCTTTTCCTCCTCTTTGACCTTTTCTCCTTGACCTAATCTTAATTGGTATTTGGTGGGTACTAAAGAATTCGTAACCTTAAGTGTGTGTTAGATTTAATGGTTTTCTAGAACCAAGTGACCAACAACTACCAGGTATATTCTTGCTTTTCCCCTTCTTAGTTCTCTCTTTATGTCGATGGTGTATTTGAACTAAAAAAAAAAAAAATTTATGGTGTATATGGTTTAGAGTCGAAGATTATTTTTACTGTTTACAGATGAAGTCTGTTGATTTACATTTAAAGTTTAAAACAATGAAAATACTTACCAATGAAATATACAAATCCCAAAGCCTTTTATAAATGTTGACATTCATTTTTTCGTTTATAAGGTTGACATCGTGGTGAGTAAGGCTAACATTCATTTTTCTCGTTTATATTGGCTGCACTATTGACTATTCTAAAAAGATTTAGGGAGTATTGGCCAGGACAAAACCTAAAGACCAGAAGGAAATCCCTCATCACTTTTCTAACCAGGCCCAACTAAAGGTATGAGTGATTTGTATAAAGCCCATTCGAGTTGAAAAAAAAAAAAAAAAAAAACGTTCGAGGAGGTAGTAACTTTGAAGAAAGAGCTAGGAAGCGGACGAGCCAAGGAAGCCACAAAGCTCTAAGGCAAAGCTAAATATGCCCGACCAAGGAGGGCAACATTAGTTGACCAAGATAAGTGTCGAAGGAAACTTTCTAACGAAGACACCTCCACCTCCACATTAAGTGCTTTGTACCAACTAGGAATGATGTATTAATGGCTGAATGATAACTAAACAATGCCTGCATAACCTGTTACCTGCTCAACACAACCTCAAAAGAGTGAATAAGGGGGATCAGACAAGTATTTAAGAGAAGAATCACTTGCCATCCAGATGGAGGGCCAAGATTGAAACACTAAGATTATAAGAAGGGAAAAATCCCCAATGTACAAGGATCGGATCTTGAAAAAAGAGAGAAAAAAGAGAATATAGTAAACAAGAGTCTGATCTTATATTTTACTAAGTGTAAAGGAACCTCGAGTTATATTTCAGAATACCCTAGCATGGAGCCCTCTCTCTCGTGCTCTCAGGAGTTTTTTTCCTCCCTTGGCTTTGTGTGAAGGGTATTGATTTTTGTTTTTTCTGTTTACCATGGCTGATGAGATGGCTAATAGTATGGATAAACTGAGGCTAACATCTAAAGAGGAGGAGATCATAGCCATATCTAATGAAGGTATACTAGAAGTACTTGAGAGTTTCACTCTGAGTTTGATTAGAAAATTCTTGACGTGCAAGCCCTTTAACAAAATGGCTGCCTAGAACATGATAAGGAGGGCTTGGGGAGTTGATGATGCGATGCAGATTTTAGAAGTAGGCCCAAATTTATTCCAATTTAAATTTCATTCAGAATTTGAGATGGATAGGATTCTGAGGGGCGGTCCTTGGTCATTCAACAATTAGCTTCTTATGCTACAACGATGGAAAAAAGGAATGACTGTGGGGAACATAAAGATGGAGAATGCGTCGCTTTGGGTTCAAATCTGGGGAGTGCCGTTGGATATGATTTCTCCCCAGGTTGCTAAACAAATTGGAGGCTGATTGGGTGAAATGGAAGAGGTTGATGGAAAAAGAAGAGGGATGATGTTAATTTTTTCATGCGAGTTAGGGCGGCCTTACCAATCTCGAAGCCTCTTCGAAAAGGAGGGTTCATTGCTGAGACAGATGGTGAATGTTTTTGGGTGGATTATAAATACGAGCGATTACCCATCTTTTGCCATTATTGTGGGATTTTAGGGTATGACCTCAAGAACTGTGCTGCTAATTATGCAGCAGAGAAGAATGGTGGTGTTGGGGAGTACCAGTATGGTGAGTTTCTTAGAGCAGTAAAGGGACGTGCAAGGGGTTCGGCCAGTCAGTCTACTGGTAATAATTCCAGTGCAGTAGAAGGTGTAGGCCGTGATCACATGAAGTCTTCCGATCTGAGGGGTCAGGGCATGAAGGAAATGGCGGCGACATGGGATACTGTTCCAGGAAACCCTAATAGGGTCGAAAAGGAATTTTTCGTGAATCTAGGGAACGTGGCGGATATCAAGGATGCTGAAGGAGTTGACCATGCAAACGTGAAGGTTGTGGACTCTGGGCATAAGTTGGTCCGTCCGAGAGTCTTGCCACCTCTGTATATTATTGCTAACTCACACATGGATTTGGAGGAGGAATTAGTTTTATCTGATTCAGGAGCAGTGCAAGCAGAATATTAGGTTTAGAGGCTAGTTTTGGATAATGATAAACTCATGGACACAAATGGGCCAGCCTCTTCCAAGCCCAAACCAACATGGACCTGTATTAATAGGATGGATTTTGGGCTTGGTGGTCTAGCAAGGGCACTCACGTTACCATTACTTGGGAAGAGAGACACACGTACAAGCAGTGGTGACCAGGATAAAGATTATCAGTCAAAGAAAGGAAGAGTGGTAGATAGGGGTAGTGTGGAAGGTAGTGATGTTGAGATATCAGCGAGGGTGGATAGCCACCCTTGCCGGAAGCAATGAGGTTAATAAGTTGGAACTGTCAAGGGCTTGGGAACCCTTGGACAGGTAGAAGCCTTCGCAAGATTGTGAGGGAACAAGCTCCCACAATCTGTTTCCTGATGGAGACTAGACTGGACAAGGAAGATTTTGAGAATCTTTACAGTAATTTGCCATTAAAAATAAAATTATTGTTAAGCATCCTAATGATGGTGGAGGATTAGCTTTTTTATGGAAGAACGCTCTTAATTTGGAGGTTATTAATTATACTGCAAACCATGTCTTAGCTGTGGTAACAGAGGATGATGGGTTTAAGTGCTTCCTGGCCTGTTTTTATTGGTGGCAATAGGCTTAGCAGAAAGAGAAATCGTGGAGATTATTAGAATATTTAAGGACTTTTGTGGAGGAACTTTGGATAGTTATATGGGATTTTAATGCTTTTTTGCATGCTTCGGAGAAGAAAAGCAGAAGGCTGTCACAAACTTCACAGGTTGATGCTTTTAGGGAAGCTTTGGAGTCTTGTCATCTTAAAGATCTTGGATTTTAAGGGTTATCCATTTACATGGAATAATAAGAGACCAGGGGAAGCAAACAGAAAAATTAGGTTGGATAGGGACGTGGCTAATGAAGCTTGGGTAGGGAAGTTTCCATTGAGTAGAATTGTACATTTATCTGCCCATGCATCGGATCATTTACCATTGTTGCTGTAGGTACAATCTTTTGATCACCAAAGGCAGAGAAGGGAGAAAAGCTTTAAGTTTGAGGAGTCTTGGCTGCTGCTGGATGATTGTGAGGTCACGGTTAAGGAGCTTGGGGTAGAGATCTTATTGCTATACACAGCCTTGAGTTTATTAAGCAAAAAATTCAAACGTGTGGAGCAGAATTGTTGAGGTGGGGATCGGCCAGGACTGATCTAGATGATAAAGAAATTAAAGAAATTCAAAAAAGTTTGGATTAATTGAATGAAGAAGAAGTCTCTGATACTAGTAAGGCCGAGTATTTGGAGTTGAGCAAAAAGATGGATGAGCTTCTTCAAGAACAAGAAATTTATTGGGCCCAGAGGTCTAGTGTTTCATTGTTGAAGCATGGTGATAAAAATACAAAATTCTTTCACTCCAAAGCTACTCAAAGGAGAAGGAAGAACCACATTAAAGGTATTAAAAATGCTCAAGGGCAGTGGGTTGAGGAAGTAGAAGATGTGATGGAGGTAGCTTCAGATTATTTTCACAATCTTTTTCATGCAAGAGCTGGTGATCAAATGGAGGAGTGCTTGGATGCTCTTCCAAATAGGGTGACTGAAGATATGTTGATGGTCTTATCTAGTGAATTCATTGCTGAAGAAGTCAGAGTAGCCTTATTCCAAATGGGGCCTACCAAGGCACCTGGACCCGATGGTATGAATGTCATTTCTATCAAAAATTCTGGCACATAGTGGGTGATGATGTGGTTTTTGCTGTGTTACATTTTTTAAATAATGGTAATATGTTACCTGAAATCAATCACACAAATATTGTTCTTATTCCTAAAGTGAAAGATCCTGAAAAGTTGTCTGATTTTAGGCCAATAAGTTTATGTAATGTAATTTACAAGATTATTTCCAAAGTATTGGCCAACAGGTTGAAACAGGTTCTTGCACATATTATCTTGCCTACACAAAATGCTTTTGTACCGGGAAGATTGATTACAGACAATGTGCTAGTGGCATATAAGACACTACATACAATGCATGCCATGAAGAAGAGCAAGAAAGGGTCTTTGGCGTTGAAGCTAGATATCAGGAAGGCCTATGATCGTGTGGAATGGCAGTTTCTTCAAAAGATCATAGAGAAAATGGGTTTCCCAGCAGTGTGGATAGAGAGGGTGATGAGTTGTGTTACCACTCCATCTTTTTCTATTTTGGTGAATGGTAAACCCTATAGCGTGGTACATCCTTCACGAGGAATCCGGCAGGGAGATCCACTGTCTCCATATCTTTTTCTGTTATGTGTAGAAGGATTCATGACTCTGTTGGCTAAAGCAAAATTGGAAGGGCGGATAAGTGGAGTTTCTATTTGTAGAGGTGCACCCAGAGTCACTAAGTTATTGTTTGCAAATGATTCTCTGTTGCTTTGCCAGGCTACACAGAATGAAGGGGAGGTCATCATGGAGATCCTCCAAACCTATGCAAACGCTTCAGGATAAAGCATAAATTTGGAAAAGTCGTCTGTTTACTTTAGCATAAACGCAACAGGAGTTCAGAGGCAGCAGATGTTGCAAATTTTGGGTGTCAAGGAAGTAATGAAGTTTGACTTTTACCTAGGCTTGTCAAACTTGATTGGTAGGGCCAAGTACCATACCTTCTCTTATTTAAAGGACAGAGCGTGGAAGAAGCTGTAAGGCTGGAAGGGAATGATGTTATCTAGAGCTGGAAAAGAAATCCTTATCAAGGCTGTTGCTCAATCCATACCGACATACACCATGAGTGTTTTCCAACTTCCTATGAAATTATGTGATGAACTGGATAATTTATGTGCCAAATTTTGGTGGGGTCAAATAGGTAATGAAAGGAAAATTCATGGAGGAATTGGGATAAGCTTTCAACTTCAAAGCAGGAGGGTGGTATGGGTTTCTGGGATTTGAGGGATTTTAATCTAGCTATGTTAGCTAAACAGGGCTGGAGAATGATTCAAGACCATGATTCCTTAGTAGCAAAGTGCTTCAAAGCAAGGTATTTTCCTTGGTCTTCTTTTCTTGAGGCAAAAGAGTCTCCTGGATGTTCTTATGTGTGGAGAAGTTTGGTGGCTGCACTTCCTATTCTCAAATCGGGATATTGCTGGAGGGTTGGTAATGGGTCTTCAATAAGTGTGTTGGGCGATAAATGGATTCCTAATTATCCTACCAACATGGTTCTTCATCTTATTCATGAGCTGGTTGATGAGATGGCTGTTTCAGAATTAATTGATCCAGAACTGCATGTTTGGAGAGGTGAGTTGATCATGAATTTGTTTCATAGAGACGATACTGCTGCAATTATAAAGATTCCGCTTAGTAGAAGGGCTGTGTCGGATTTAATCATTTGGATGCATAATAAAAATGGGATGTTCTCTGTCAAGTCTGCCTACAAGGTTGCACGAAGAATAAGAGGGGAAGGGTCTCGGGCTGAATATTCAGGGGGCTGTGTTGGGAAGCTTGTCTGGTCGGTTCTGTGGAAGCTCCGTATTCCAAACAAAATAAAAATTTTCGGGTGGTGGGCATGTAATGATATTTTACCAACAAAGAGTAATTTGGTGAAGAGGAAAATAATCATTGATGACAAATGTCATAATTGCACTAGGGAGGCGGAGTCAGTATCTCACGCTTTATGAGGATGTGTAGCGGTGCAAGATGTGTGGGCAGGGAGCATTTTGAAACTGCAAAAGGGTGTCTCTGACTTCAGCAGTTTTATGCAGCTCATGAAGCACTTGGTGGGTCGGCTTTCAACTGAAGAGGTGGAGTTGTTTTGGGTTCAGTGTTGGCTGATTTGGATCAACGCAATTGCGTCTTGTATGAAGGTCAGCTGAAGCATCCGACCAACCTAAATAAGAGGGCAGAGGAGTTTCTAGAGGAATTCAAACAAGCACAAGTGTCTCTGGATAGCAGCCCGAGGGAGCAATTAATTGGTGATGTATGGTAGCCACCTCCGTTTATGGAATACAAGTTAAATTTTGATGCAGCAATTTTTTCGGGGCTGGAGAAATCTGGTATAGGCACTATAATCAGGAATGATAAGGGTGAGGTCATGGCTGGTATGTCTGCTATTAGGCAAAAGGTGGATACAAGTGAAGAAGTTGAGCTCCTTGCGTGTCGGTGATCAATTGAATTTGCTGTGTATGCTGGTTTTACTCAACTAGTGATAGAGGGAGATAATTCTAATGTTATGCGAGCAATTTCTTCAGATGTGGCTAACTATTCCTTTCTTATCAACGTGGTGGATGATATTCGCCATTTGATGTCTGGTTTACTATGGGCGACAACTAGTAAGATTCGAAGGGGAGGTAATAAGATAGCACATGCTTTAGGTCAACATATTAGAAACTTAGATTATGATTTGTATTGGTTGGAGGACTCTCCCCCACCAGCTATGGAGGCTGTAAAGTTGTGATTTACAACTATGTTTTATGTTGGCTTTATTCCATGACAAAAAGTGTTGTAATTGCTTTAACTTTGTTCTTTGTATTTTGTGGGATTTTATTGTATTGGGTTCAGTATTAAGTTGGTAAAGAATCAAGCTTAATTGAAGATCAGTGCATTTCATGACTAGCTCGAAAGAAGTTTGCGAGAAGGGTTCCCGCGAAAAGAGCATGTGAGAAGCACACGACTAAAAGCTGAAGAGTCGTTCTAGGCTAATTTTGCAAGTATTTCGCTGGTAAGGCCTTCCCTCGAGATACCCGCGAGACTTTTTGCCTAGAGGATTTTTAAGTGTGACTTTCTTACCCTTCACCCATACTATATATACCCTCATTACCCACAAATTGTAAGGAGGCCATTCAGAGAGAAAAACACTAGATAGGATTTCTACAATACACACACCTATCTTTTTGAGAGAGAGAGCTACTCATCCTTAGTGAGAAATTATTCTAGCTTCTTCTCCTTCCCTCTCCCATTATCATATCTTGAGAGGAGATTTGTATTCAAACACAACCCACACCATTTCAGAGTGTAGAGAGTGTTTTAGAGATGGGAAGCACTGGTGATTTGCCAAAAGAAGCTGGTGAGGCTTAGCAGATGCAATCAAGCGTATCGCGGGATCCGTAGAGCAAGAGAAGACAAGGTTTGGCGAAGTCAGTTGGTAGCAGGAGCTTGGAGGGCTCAAGTACATTGGGTAGACTAGGCTTGGAGGGTCTTTTGTTATTCTTGTGCTCCAACTTTATTCTCTAGTGGATCGATTTACAGCTTCGAGGGCGGCAGAAAGGTTTTATGCCGAGTACTTCGGTTTCCACTTCAATAACAAATCGGCGTGTTATCTTGTGTTTGCATTCTTCTTTCCTTACTCCTGTGCTTTATTTTTATTGTTTGTTGTTCATGTTTATGCACTAGAGTAGTATCAGTTGATTTTGTTTCATTTACTCTTGTTTTCACACTTAGATAAGTTAGAGTAAAAGCAATCTAGCCGTAATCTTTTAAATTGGGGTCTAAACAGCTCTTGTGTTTTTAACACATTTTCGAGCTTTCAGAGGCCTTGTATCAGGATTGATTTTATTATGATTTAATGAATGACGTCAAAAAAAAAAAAAAGTGTAAAGGCACCTCGGCAATTCCAAGGAAGAAGAAATAAAACAAAACTTATCTTATTATCAAATTTTACCTCATAGATGGTTTGTTATCAATTTTTCGTGAGAAATTACTTTTTCAAGTTCAATTGTTGGTTCAAAAACTCACTTCTATAAATTATCTGTTGTGGACTTTGGTCCAGCCCAAAACCTTTTTGGGCCCATCGGATTTTAGCCCTTACATACACACGCGCACGCGCGCGCACGCACACACACACACACACACACACACACACACATATATATATATATATATATATATATTACTTGTTTAAGATATATATTTATAGTCAACTTAAATTATGAAGTAGTTTAGGCATAACAATGATCATACTAACACGTTAAGCTTGAAAAAATAAATTGAACCAAGAACAAATAAAACAAATTAGAACTTATTTCTACATTATATTTTCTATATTAATCAAAATTTTCTTTTAATAAATTAAATTTTTATATATTAATTATTTTTTTGAATTAATTTTGTCTTATATATGCTTATCTTAATCTTTCCCTGAACCAAAATCCCGATTCTACCGCTACCTTAACATGTAAGTTAATATTAGTTAATATTCAACTAGCTTCATCACACGCGCTTCGCGCGTGCGATGAGTCTTTTTTTTTTAGTGGTCCTATTTTGTAGAAAAAAAAAACTGTGTTTTTTTATTTTATATATATAATTTTAATTTTAAAACTTTAATTTAAAAATGAATAAATCAATTTGAAAATTAATAAGGAAGTGGTCATATTTTTTAGGCAATGTTTTAGTAGGAGTTAGAGTTGCATTTTTACCAAATTGTCCTTTAGTTTTGTCTCTACTTAAACATAGGGGTATTGGGGTATTTTTGAACTAAAAAATGAGAAATCCAAACAAGGGAAGCCCCTTAAATAATAGTATAGATATAACTAAAATGCACCTCTTACATCAACAATCATTATTTGATATGAAAACTCAATGGAAATTTAATTTAATAGCAATTATTTTGGTAGCCAGCATGTGCAATATGAAAAGTTTTATCTGTTAACATCACCGTACTCATGCATTGGTAGACCACAACAGAGGATTTTGTATATTTTTCCCATTATTTTCTACATAAAAAAATAAGGTGTAATTTTTTTTTTCTATTTAACTACTAAAGTATGATGTTTCTTTATCATTTATAAATATTTTCCAAAATTCCTAATTATGAATTTAACACAAACATCCATACTCGTACTATTTCAAGAGTACTTAAAAAAATTTTAATGCCAAAAGCCTTGTATCTTAATTAGCGGATCATAATATTTCCTATGGAAACGTCTATGATTCAAACCCCTCTTTCACATTGTAACTAAAAAGACCTTCATCGTTACCTTTAGGAGTGGTTTTTGGACATAGATTAGGTGCTACCGAACCCTCAACTTGGCTTGCCATTTTTAAAAATGAAAATAAAAATTTTGACTATTCTTTAGACAATACTATTCAATTTATATTTAATAGTATAGATACTTGTGGTTTCAAATGTCTTGGATCCAAGGTGTAATCAAGATTTAGTCATGCACTAATTGCACTGCCTGGCAAATGACACCATGATGTATAAAAGCCATCACAAGAAACCATTTTATTTTATAATAATTATTTTAAATACATTACATTAAGAAAAACCAAACAAACTTTATTCAAACCACATAGTGATTCACCATCCCAATGTCAGAATTCTACTTTGGTGCAAATGCTTTTTGAAGATATTCAACTACACCCTTGTCTAGTTGGAAGGCCTTGATGAGAACATCAGGATTGATGGGAGGAACAGATCCAAAGACTGTGTTTGCTATGGTGATCACCCCAGGATTTTGACTGCTGAGACCAGCAAAGGCAAGAGCATCAGCCTTCCCAATGTTGAATTGGAAGTGAATGAGACCAATTGGGAATACAAAGACGTCTCCCTTGTTTAGAACTTTGGTGAAAAGTTTGTTGTTTGGATTGGATGTAACAAATCCAACTAAAAGAGTACCCTCAATGACTACCGAAAGCTCAGTGCCACGAGGGTGAGTGTGAGGAGGATTCAGGCCATATGGTGCAAAGTCAAGGCGAGCCAAGGATATGCCTAGAGTGTTGAGACCTGCTAACATATCGACATTTACAAGAGTGACATTCGATCCGACTTTGTTTCCAGTATTTCCAGTGTTTCTAGGAATATTGAGTCCAGAGAAGAAAAAATCATTCGCTGAGACCATTGCAGGTCCTTGCAAATTTTTCCATTTACAAACACTACACAAAGAAAGAAAAGTTAGTTTTTGTCACAAATAAGATGTTTGTGTAACAATGTACTATAACATGTTATGTAGGGGGGAAAAACACCATCGGGGCATAATTTTATTAATGTAAGAACTTATAATAAATTCAAAAGAACTTGATTAATAATACTACTACTGCCAATAATAATGAGAGTGTGTTCTATACATACCGCCAGATTTGATGTCGTTAATTGCGACACAGAAGTCTTGCAAAGGACTAGGGTCATAGGCAGAAACAAAGGAGGATGCCGAGGCCAAAATGGCCACAGTCACAAGGAAAGAAACACCTTTCATTATATTTTAGGAGGTTATCTCTATCTTAAATGGAATACTATTCTTGGTTGAGTGAGGGACGATAAACATAGCAATATTGAAATGTCTATTTATAGAGGGGACAGTGAGAGAAGCGGTGTATATTTTTGCAAAAACTTGGTACTGGTTCAACCCTTTGTCACGTTTTTCTATTTAATTAGGTGAACCAATTTTCTTTAACCACTACTTGTCGTAGAATTTTAAAACCTAATCAAATTGAATTTTGTAGTTTTAATGTCAATTTGGCCAAAATCAATCAATAAAGGAATAATTGTTACTGAAATGTTCCAGCCTCATAGGCTGCAACTTGCTATCTGCGGCATAACATTACTCTTATGTTCTTGCTTTTCCTCTTCTTTGACCTTATCTGACCTAATCTTAATTGGTGGGTACTAAAGACTTCTTAATCTTTAGTATTAATTAGATTTAATGGTTTTCTAAAAGCAAGTGGCCAGCAACTACCAGGCATATTCTTGCTTTTCTCCTTTCTTCTTTCTTATTGTTGACAGTGAATTTGTACTCCAAAGAAAAAAAGTTATACTGTTTACCGATGAAGCTTGTTGATGTACATTTGAACTAATGAAAAGACTTATAGTCTGAGATACAATGAAAATTATAAATTATTTCACTATTCAACTTATTTTTGCTATTATTTATGGCCCTATTATACTTTTTGGTACTATTCATGAGCTCCTCTATGTTATTTCAATTAACTTTTATTTTTATTTACAATACTTTCAGTAATAAATTTTCAATTTCAGCAAAATAAGCAGAAATTTCAAATATTCAAATCTTATGAATCAACAACCCAAGCGCAAAAGATCCATACGCCCGTAATCTAAGCCCATAAATATAGCCCAATGCCTTTGGGAAAATTATCACCTGGAATTGTCTAAATTTGGGTCCACGAAATCCAAGCCGAATACCCATTAATATAGCCCACAAAAGCATGGAGTCAACCAACTAACCTGGCCAACCTAGGCCCACCAAAAACCCAATACTAGGCCGCCCAAGGGCCCGTGGCTGGGCTTAGCCATTACAGTTTAAGTATTTCTTTCTTATTTTGTGGATCAAGATTCAAGCCTCGTGTGAAGAAGTCATCAAAAGGGAAAAATTAGCCGGGGTGGATTACAGACAAAATAGTCAACCTGCATTTCTTGGGCCCACTTAAAAAACTCTCAAATGAGTTTGGACCACCACTGGTGAGATTAATAATCCCTTGAAGACAGTTAGACACAAAAAATTTACAAAAATTTTCTCATCTAACTAATGCAGCAAATTGTATTTGGTAAATAAAAAAGTAACATATGTGATTGGTCTACATAAGAATCATTACAACTTGCAAACTCAACGGTTGTGAAATTTTTTGTGTTTTGAAGCATTGCTCATCCTATGAATCTTTGGTTCGTTGGCTTGATTAGAGAGAAATCTCTTTAAGATAAAACCTCTAACCTTTGTATTTGTGAGAAAGAGTATTTGGATGTTTTTGGGACTGAATAAAGTTAGGTTCCAAACATGTAATTGAAGATAAGAAAAATCAATGCGATTATGTATTTGAATATAATTGAATAATCTAATGTAATTTACTTAAGGAATTGCACCAATATTTTATTCAATAAGTGTTATACAAGAGATATGAAAAATATTTACTGAAAATTTTAAATAAACAAAAAACAAAAACTAAATGAATTCTACAAAATTTTTATGATTGGATGATAAGTGTCTTATCTCCAACTTGTCCCCTTTTGGGAGGAGGGGGGGGGGGTGTTGTCATCCCTAACTATTATAGTATTATACTTGTAAAATATTACACACAAAATACATTGTTTAATTCACTCATATTGCTCACCATTTAATTTCTAGAGAGAGAGGAGAGAAAGAGAGAGACCAATAAGGTAAAAACTCATTTACCTCTTGTAGATCAAAAACATGAAGTGTAGATAATTTTGTATGTATTAATTGGACTTACTATAGTATTAGAAAATTAACATTTGTATTTGTTAGAAATTGGGATGGGTTTGACCCAACCTATAAACCCATGGCCCATGGATCGTCTACATGGGTTATCTGATAAGTAAGTTGTTGTGAAGATAGCCCCCTAAGACTCAAATCAATAACAATAAATAAGTGGAAATTAAATAACAAGCACACACAAAAACATAAAAATTTACGTGATTCGGCAAACTGCCAACCTCCACGACGAAGACAGAGAAATTTCACTATAAAAATAGGGAGATACAATAGTGCATAAGAGTACTCTCAAGAAACCCAAATCCCAATTACACCTTAACTCTCTCTCACCCACAAGACAAGAAAACCCTATTCTTCTTCTTATGCGGCTGCTGCTCACTAGGTTAATTGGAATAATCTCTATGGTTGTGCAACACAAACCTAATATATGTATTTATATATTTGTCATAGGTCGGCTATACTAGGATTTATATTCCTTGTTGAATTCAGTTTACTTGTGTTTGACTTGGGCTTGTGGCAATTCAAGCCACATACACGGGCCCACTTCAACAAATCTCCACCTTGGCTTGAATCGAACAAGCTACACGAGCAAGCTCCTCTATCGCCTCCACCTTAGCCCTTTAGGGCTCACAAGCTGCAAACGCCAATCAAGTCCAAGCAGTGCTTGAACTTGCCTATTGGAACTTGCTTTGTTAACATATTAGAGGCATTCTCACTAGTGAGAATCTTCGACAAAGAAATATCACTAGACGAAACCCATCCTCTAATCTTGTGATACCGTACAGTAATATGCTTTGTTCTTGCACGATATACCTGATTCTTCGCCAAATGAATTGCACCATGACTATCACAATGTAGCACCATGCTATCCTGCTTGAAACCAAGCTCATTAACCAGTCCATTAAGCCAAATGGCTTCTTTTCCTGCCTTTGTCATCACCATATATTCTGCTTCTTTAGTGGATAAAGCAACTACATCTTGTAGTGTAGACTTCCAGCAAATTGGGCCACCAGTAAACCTAAACACATAGCCTGTCATAGACTTTCTAAAATTAAGGTCTCCTGTATAGTCAGAATCCACATAACCAACAGCTTCTGTACTAGCGCTCTGATCAAATAGGATACCGAAATCACGAGTGCCTATAAGATATCTAAAGATCCACTTTACTGCATTCCAATGCTCTTTTTCTGGATCTGCCATATACCTACTGGCCACACTGACTGCGTGAGAAATATCAGGCCTAGTGCACACCATCAAATACATGAGACACCCAACTGCATTTGCATATGACACTTTAGACATGTACTCTAAGTCCTTATCAAAACTTGGACACAACTGTGAGGACAATTTAAGATGGGCAGAAAGCGGTTACTAACAGGTTTTGCATCAAGCATACTTAGGGATGGCAATTTATGCTCGACCCGCAGATACCCGGTTCGGCCCGATCCTAATGGGTCGGATTTTACCCGACCCGATAAAGAATAGGGTCGGGTATGGGTTTTTAAAAAAAAGCCCGAAACGGGTTCGGGTCGGGTCCGGATTTTGGTAAAAACCTGACCCGACCTGTTCAGTTTAAACTTAAGAAAAATTACTAAAATACCTACCTATATATATATAACTTATATCAAACCCTAATACCCCTAACCCTATTTTCATTTCTCTGGTCTCTCAAGCCGCCTCTCACTCTCAGTGCTCTCACTCTCAAATTAGTCTCAATAACTCTGTTTCATCTCTCAACCCACCCACACGATTTCACCCAGTCACCCTCACGGACCCACCCTCACCTTCACTCTCATGGTGGTTGCTATTTGCTAGGGAGAAGCACGGAGATTAGATCGGGTTGAGGTCTGAACTCTTGGTCATGGCTGAAATCACCGCCGATCATCGGAGATCTTGGTGGCCTGAGATAGAGAGAGGTCGAGTAGGAGTCCGAGATCATAGAATCAAATATTGAGCCTTGGTGGACTGAGTTCTCTGATTTTATTTTTTGGGTTCATTTTATTTTTTGGGTTTATGTCCTCCCTCAAATCTATGAGTTTGTGTTTGTAATTTTGTGAACCTGTGATTGTGATTCTATGTTTGAAAGGGAAACTCTTTCTTCTTCTTCTTCTTCTTCTTCAGTTCTTCTTTTTTTTTTTTTTTTTTTTTTTTTTTTTTTTTTTTTAAGATCGTGTATGGCCATGGATTAAGGCCTGTAAGTGGCTGGCGGAGCCCGCGGGGCGGGTTTGGATTAAAAAAAAACCCTTTTATTAAACGGGATGGGTTCGGGTTTTGGGGTTAGGCCCGCGGGTCGGGTTCGGACATAGAGAAACCCGGCCCGAACCCGACCCGTTGCCATTCCTAAGCATATTAAACCTCTCTAACACCTTCTTAAGATATGCCTTCTGAGATAACCATAATTTACCAGCCCTTCTATCTTGGTGTATTTCTATACCAAGGATCTTCTTGGCAGCTCCAACATCCTTCATGTCAAATTCACTACTTAACAAAGACTTCAATTTCACAATTTTTTGCTTACTCTTTGCAACTACTAACATGTCATCAACATATAGAGCAAGATATAAGAGCCATCAACAAGTATGCTCGTCAATCTCAGCAGTGATAAGGTTCTGTTCATTCTCTCTGCAACCCTATTCTGCTGTGGAGTTCGTTTAACTATGAAGTGACGAGTAATGCCTTCTAATTCACAAAATATTATGAATTCTTTATCTCCATACTCTAGTCCATTATCTGTTCTAAGGTATTTTATTTTCCTGCCAGTCTCATTCTCAACCTGTGTTTTCCACTTTGTGAATATGCCAAACATATCAGACTTATGCTTCATAAAATAAATCCATACTTTTCTAGAGTAATCATCAATGAAATTGACGAAATACTAAGCACCACTGTGAGAAGAAACTGATACTGGACCCCAAACATCTGAATGAATGTAGTCAAGAAAACCCTTACTTGTATGAGAGTCTGTCTTGAAATTGATTCTATGTTGCTTCCCATACACACAATACTTGCAGAAGTCTAACTTGCATGTCTTCACCTCCTTCAATAAATTTCTTTTGTGCAACTCTAACATATCACGTTCACCAATATGGCCCAAGCCGCATTTGCATTAATTTTGTGTTGTCATGCTGGACTCCATTGGAGTGGTGACAGCAACTTTTCCTACAACTGTGTTCCCAATCAATCTGTAAAGCGTGCTTACTTTCTGTCCCTTCATCACCATCAAAGCACCTTTGATAATCTTCATGATTCCACCATTTGATGAGTATGAATAGCCCAAATCATCCAATACTCCTAAAGAAATTAAATTCTTTCTAAGATCTGGAATATGTTTGACATTACCAAGAACTCTCACAACTCCATCAAACATCGTGATCTTCACGATACCAATTCCAATAACTAGGCATGTAGCATCATTACCCATTTGGACCATACCACCGTTGTAAGGCTTATACGTGTCAAACCAATCTTTCTTTGGAGTCATATGATATGAGCATGCTGAATCTAAAACCCAAGATTCCAATAGAACATTGTTACCTAATGAAACTAAAAGTAAATCTGCACTAACTTCATTGTCATTTGATGTTTCTTCAGCAACACTAGCTGATTCTAGAGGCTTCTTTCCATTCTTCTTCTCCTCTAAATGATCTTTCAACTCTTTACGCTGATGCCCTTTCTTGTGACAATAAAAGCACTCTACATCTTTCTTTGCACATGATTTAGATTGTGATCTATTCCTGTTGGAGTTTCATCCTCTTAACCTGCTTCTACTTTTATTTCTTGACTTAGACTTTACAATAAGTCCATCAGCCTAAGAACCATCACCATCTTGCCTCATCTTTATGTGTGACAAGAGAGTACTAGTTACCTCCTTGAGTACCATAGTCTCTTTCCCGTACATCAACGTAGTCACTAGATGATCAAAAGAAGTAGGAAACGATGCTAATAAGAGTAACGCTTTATCTTCGTCCTCATAATTCACCCCAAAACTTGACAATTGGGTATTCAACATGTTAAACGTGTTGAGATGCTCCAACAGATCTAAACCTTCCTTCATATGCAAACTATACAGTTACTTCTTCATGTACAACTTGTTCATCAGATTCTTTTTCATATAAAGACCTTCTAGTTTTCCCTAACCTCCTTTGCGGTCTTTGCTTCTAGGATGTTGTGAATAACCTCATCACTTAGGTTGAGACGAATAGCGCTAGTTGCTTTCTCATCCATCTCTACCCATTCTATATCCTTCATCGTTTCCAGTTTCTTCTCCTTCCCAAGCAAGGCCTTATGAACTCCTTGTTGAATTAGGAGATCCTTCATCCACCTTTGCCAAAGTGAAAAATTTCCCTTACCGCAAAACTTCTCTACATCATATTTTGTGCTTGACATCTTTATTGTATTCAAAGGATTGAATCCTAACTTGGCTCCGATACCACTTGTTGTACAGATAGCCCCTCAGGACTCAAATCAATAACAGTAAATAAGCAAAAATTAAATAACAAACACACATAAAGAACACAAGAATTTACGTTGTTCGGCAAACTGCCTACCTCCACGATGACGACGGAGAAATTCCACTATAAAAAATAGGGGGATACAAAAGTGCACAAGAACACTCCCAAGAAACCCAAATCCTAATTACACCTTAACTCTCTCTCACCCACAAGACAAGAAAACTCTATTCTTCTTCTTATGCGGCTGCTGCTCACTAGGTTAATTGGAATAATCTCTATGGTTGTACAACACAAACCTAATATATGTATTTACATATTTGTCATAGGTCGGTTGTACTAGGATTTATATTCCTAGTTGAATTCGTTTTACTTGTGATTGACTTGGGCCTGTGGCAATTCAAGCCACACACACGAGCCCAGTTCAACATAAGTTTAAATTTAAACTAATTGATATTGATATGAGCTGTTAATATTAGTAGTGGAGTGATTTAAACTTAGCAATTGAGTACTTTTAGGGATCTCTTATTAGATAGTGGGTGAATCTTTACTAGTATTCAAGGTACTCCTATAGTAGTCAGATAATGGGTAGCAGTGAGTGAACATACATATTGTTTTTTAGTGCTCTCTCAAAATAAGCCATCTTTGGAGCATGAAAATTAAGAGAGACTCTAAAACTTGGAGGTGTTCCACAAAAAAGAAGTGATTGTGAGGAGTTAGTAAAGTAAGTGAAGAACAAGATCCAACAATCTGGTGATCCGTTCCACCAAAGGCGTGTATCTATATGACCCTTAGTATTTTATTCAACAGTATTTTATTCACATGCATGTCTGCATGTTAAGAGCATTAGATTTGTGACAAATTGCACCCCCGGCCCACTTGATTAAGTTGGGCCAAACACGCATGGAAGGGTAGAGTTGTGTTAGTGCCTTTCAAAATGGTAGTTCGACTAATGATACCCTCCCCCCTAAATTATGGTTTTACATGGATTCATCACCACTCTTTTTTTTAAGTACATAAAACACCTCTTTTTATTGATTGAAATTTGCACATTAATTTGTAAATAACAAGGGTTTCACATTGCCTTTGTCCAAGATACAATCTAAGAAAAACTAAATGGCTCTGGCTCTGGTTACAATCTAGAAATTGAAAAGTACATAGAAAAGTATTGATTTAATTTTTAAGGCTAAGTTGAAAGGTGGGTGTAATGTAGGAATGAGTTAGGCACCTACCTTGCCTGGTGAATTCCAATCTTCTAGATTTTGGTGACTAGTAGTCATGTTACAACATCCAAGCAAATAACATGTTATAGACATCCACGAGCATGTTATTCAAGATTGAAATAAGTGCTCATTTGTGCACGGTGAAAGATCCTAATTTTATTATATGATCACATCATTTGGATTGGAAGTTAAGAACATGATGATTGTGTGTGATTAGTATAAACCATAATCTAAACATGTGATCATATTATTTGAATAAAAAATATAGTGATTAGTAGAATCGTAGCATCTAGAATAGCATATAAGCATAGCATATCATAATTCATTCAAATCATATTCAAACAAACGCATACATAGACCCTAGTTTCTAGCATATTATTGAAGAAAAAAAAAGTTAGAAAGACATATATGCATGCAAAGCACTCCAAAGGAGGGGAAAGATTCATCTTAGAGGTTGTCTTGGAGTGAGGCAACAAGTTACTTAGCCACAAACCCAAGACCAAGAGGACTAGTTTTTATCTTATTGTGGCAAAACTAGGAGGACAAACCACAAGGTACGTTTCTTTGTTACTTCCTCTAAAATCGCAAAAGTGAATCAAGGTACTCCTATAAGAACTTTGGAGGAGTGAGGTTAAGTATCAAGTTGAGAACTCGAGACTTGGTGGACTAGTTTTTACCCTTCTAGTTATACGAGACCAAGAGGAACAAAGCACCAAATTACCTTTTCTTTGTTACTTCCTAAAGAGCTCTAAGGTAGTGGATTGCTTTGGAATAAGCATTCCAACTCTTTTGATAGTGTGGGGAAGAGTATTCTAGAGGAGGGAGAAAGAACATCTAATTGAGAGTTGACTTTGGTGCAATAATTTCTTAGGTGGTGGGAGTAGAGTGCAAGCAGAGGGTTAAAATTCCTAATTCTTCCCAAATATAGCTAGTAGTGACAAATTTAAAAAATCATATCCCACATGTTTCTTATTAGAATTAATTTATTCTTGTTCTTAAATTGAAACTCCAAATGTCTACTGTGGTGGTGTTTTCCCAACAACTCAGGGCTGGTTGGGGTCGAATCCTCAATTAATTTGTATTTTGGATTGGGTTTAGGCCATAATGAGATGTCCTAGAGAAATTCCTATGGTAAAAGGTGGTGACTGGGTGGTGTTTTGATAACGACCTATTTTGGAATTTGGCTAGTCGAGAAGGCTACCAAGTGGCTAAGTTCACCCTTGTTAGTTCTAAGCTGGACCCTCTTACCTCTGAGACTACCTTCTATTTTCACTATTTTCTCTCCCTAATTTCGGTTTCAACCCCTACACTGATTTTCACTTCCCTTTATGTACCTCTCTCTTAGAGACCCATCACTTATAGGGCTAGAGTGGGTCTTTGAGTCTATATCACTTTTCTACATGTTTCGTTGTGTGCCAAAAGTGGGACCCAAACTCTACTATTGAAAAGATTTTCTAGTAACTTGTACCTGCCGCCGAATCTTGTGCTCGACTGGCGGATTTCCCAAGGCACTACTTTATATCCTTGATAGAGATAGATCCTTGCCTGCATGTTTAGTCATGCTGAGGAGGGGCATTTCTAAGTACATTTCACCTAGTGAAGGTGGGTCTTATTCAAGCTGGTTTTTGCCCCAGATGGGCTAGACCCAATCGGGGATGGGCTTTCCTTTTTGCCCCCCTACATCTACTTTACAATGACTAAAACCTCAATAATAAATTCACAGTTTTGTGAGAGATACTCACGAAATAGTAAGCAATGGTCATTTCTTTGAAATGTGTTTTGCAGTATAATTATCATTCATAGACTTGCGAAAAATGCCTCTGAAGCACAAAAATATTTTGTGGGTAAGCTTTACTCACGAAATAGTCGCGAAAGTTTTTGTCTAAATTTTGTGTTTTTACTATTTTGCTTTAACCCAATTTCGCGGGAAGATCTTATTCGCAAGCTTTTCACGAAAATGCCTCTGAAGTTAGGTTTGAATTTTTTCTAAATGTTTTCAAATGTATAAAGAAGAAAACTATTTGTGATGAGATTACACATGGTTCTAACTAAAAGACCTAAGGAGATCAAAGATATTAGTTAAGTAGAACTCTTAGTCCTAAATAGTTTGGGACTTGTCTTTTAAAAAACATTCTAATGAGATTGGTATTGGTGTATGATTGAAAGTCCTTAATTTATTTTAATTAGAAGTTTTAATGAGATTAAAGCTTAATTAAAAGGTACATAGTTTCTAATGAGATTAGACTTCTTAATCAAATAAGTTAAGGATAGAGTTCTATATAACTAATTTTTGATTCATTAGTGTTTAAGGAATCCTAAATAGTTTAGGACTTCCATTTTAGTTAGTGATTCTAATAAGATTAGAGTCTTCAATATGTGCAAGGTTATTAGTTGTGATGGGATCACAATTATTTAAAGAAAAACCCAAATAATGAGTGGGAGTGCTGAAATAACCCTATTGTGAAGTTTATTATAATATGAATAGATAACCATTGAATTACACATTCTATATGTTCTTATCATTCATGCCAATTTCCATGTCAATTGGAGGTTATTTACCATTTGATCCATAAACCCATCTTTTATGCATTATTTTTAACTACAAAAACTTGAATTTAAAAAATTGATTGATGATATAGCTATTAATCTTTGATCACTTTTAAATATTGCAAGTATAGAGAATATACAAAGATAATATAATCTAATGGTGGATTTTTCAAAATTCGCATTCAATTAAAAAATATTGAGTGGTATACCATTGATTTGAGTTACACTAGGTGTAACTCTAAACAATATTACACTACTCAATAACTTGTTATAAAATTCTTATTTTGAAAATCCCTCTGTTACATTATATGTTCTATATTTTCTTAACATTCATGCCAATTTTCATGTCAATTAAATGTTATTTACAATTTGATCCATAAACCCATTTTTTATGCATTATTTTTAACTACAAAAACTTGAATTTAAAAAATTGATTGATGATATGACTATTAATCTTTGATCACTTTAAAATTTTGCAAGCATGGAGAATATATGAAGATAATGTAATGTAATGGTGGATTTGTCAAAATTTGCATTCAATTAAAAAATATTGAGTGGTGTAACATTTATTCTGGTTACACTAGGTGTAACTCTAAACAATGTTAAAAAATATTGAAAAACCTTCTTTCTTTAAGCTCGACAGCTCTTCAACACACTCTCGATAGATATCCTTTCTATCTAGCCTGATCTTGACAACTTCTCGATCCATCGAAGAAAATTTCTGAGCTCTCTGTCTGCCTGATAGATTCTCGACAGTTCCTCGATTCATCGACATTTCTAGGTTTTCTCTCGATAGCAGCTCGACAACTTCTCGATCTGTCGAGACCCTCTTGCATGCATTGTTTTTTAAATATTTTGTATCTTTCTTTTATCTTGTCATTCATAGCATCTTATTTCATTATATTCATGCATTTGTATGGATTTCTTGTGCCCCCTTGATCTTCTTAGATCATATTTATGTTTCTTGGGTGAAATTTTATAGCTTTTTGTACCCTTTGTCAATCATGACAAAAAGGGAGAGAAAATGTAGTTTCTTTTTAAGATTCTACATGTTAGGGGGAGAAATACATGCCTTTGTAAAGGGGAGTCGTGTTTCATCTTGTTAGCGGGAGTGTTTACCTCCTTGTTTGTTTTAGGAGCTTCTTTTAGCTTCTTGTACATCGGTCTTGTGACCATTTTCACATACATTGGGCTTATCTTTTATATATATATATATATATATATATGATGATGATGATGATGTATGTTTTCATCACCTATCTCTACATGTGTTGTTTCTTTTCTATCTTTATACATATGTTTCTTTATGTATGCAATATTTATTTTTGCTTCACACATGATGCCTTGATGAGTTGTGTTTAAGTGTTTCAGAAAGACAGGTTGTGAAAGTCTACCATGCCATGAACTCTCTTCTTGTAAAGTTTTTCAAGAGTTTATGTTATGGTTAGATTTATTTTGTAATTCAACAAGTGGTTATGAGTTTAGTGATTTAAGACTTCTCTCATGATTCATTTGTTTGTTGTGGTTTTGTCATGGATTGCCAAAGGGGGAAATTGTTAGGGACATATTTATGTAATTGGCTAATATTTATGTTGTTCAAGCTAAGTATTAAAGCCATGAAGATTGGACTAAGAAACAAGTGAAGAAAAGCTATTCATTAAAGCTTGACAGAAACCTTGACAAAAACAGTATCTATCGAGATTTAAGAATGAAGCTCGACAGAAGCTGAATCTGTCGAGATCCACGAAATCAGAATTTCCATATCTGATTTTCGGCTCATGCTAACATGTATGTGTAGGGTTTCTCTTCTCATAACCCTAGACATATATAAAGCTTATTTTAAAGGCCGTTATACATGGAGAACACATGTAGAAAGTGACCTAGTGCCTTATTCTCTCTGCAAGAAGTTACTGCGCCTTAGGGTTTTGTAACCAAGTACTTCTTGATCTTTATTGTTAATAAAGTGAAGAACTTTGTAGCTAACAACATTTTCTTCAAGTTGCTGGGAGTTAGTTACGTACAAGGATTCGTGTAAATGAGTTAGTCATGTATTGGGATTCGTGCATCATTGGTGGTGTTCATATACTAGAGAGTTCAGAGAATCTGAAGTGGTAAAAGGTTTCTACTGTAAGTTCATCTCTGGGATTGTAGAGTTTAGGGACAAAAGTTTTGTACTAGATCTGAAACTTTTTTTACTATAGTGAATTGCTTTTTGAAAAGGTTTTCTCCCAGGTTTTTACTGTGAAACTAGTTTGTTTCAATGGTTTTCATAGGTCATCATATCTTGTCTTATTTATTATTCTGATGTGGATGATATTGATATGATATTGATGTTTGTTTGTTTTAACAAGGTTTATTCATAATAAATCTAATTAATAACTTGGGTTTAAAATTTGTTAATTCTATCAACTGGGGTGTAAATTTCCCAAGACAAATTATAACTTATATTTACATTATATTTTCTATGTTAATCGAGTGTTTAGTTAATAAACTAAATTTTTTTGGAATTAATTTTGTCTAATATATTTTATCTTAATCTTGCCTCCCAAACCAAAATCTCTATTTAACAACTACCTTAACATGTAAGTTAATATTTGATACAACTCAAATGTACCTCTTACGTCAATCATCAATTTATAAAAAAAAAAAAAAAAAAAAAAAAAAAAAAAAAAAAAAAAACTCAATGGAAATTGAATTTAGCAAAACCTATTTTGGTTGCCATCATACACAATATGTAAAGCTTTACCATTAACATCACGGTAGTCATGCATAGGTAGACCACCACAGAGAATTTTGTATATTTTTTCCATTAATTTCTACATAAAAAAAAATTATTCTTCATTTTATAGGAATAAAAAAAATAAAAAATAATTATATTTACCCTTTTAAGTATGACGTTTCTTTACCATGTATAATTTTTTTCTCCGTATTTCCTTAGTATGAATACAACACAAATGTCCATACTCGTACTATTTCAAGAGTATTCTCAATGCCAAGAACTTCGTATCTCAACTAGCACATCATAGTATTTTCAACAGAGACATCTAAGATTTAAACTCCTCTTCTGCATTGTAACTAAAAAAAAAAAAAAACATACCTTCAACATTACCTTTTGGAATGGTTTTTGGACATAGAATGGATATTACCGAGCCCTCAACTTGGCTTGCCATTTTTTAAAATGAAAATAAAATTTTTGTCTACTCTTAATAAAATATTGTTCAGTTTATATTTAATAGTACAAATAGTTGTGGTTTCATGCGTCTTGGATCCAAGGTGTAATCTAGATTTAGTCATGCACAAATTGCACTACCTTGCAACACAATGATACATAAAAGCCATCATAAGAAACCATTTTATTTGATAATAATTATTCAAATGGCATTACAATAAGGAAAACCAAAAGAATTTTATTCAAACTTTATAGTGGTTCACCATCACCATTTCATAGATTTTTCAGAATTCTAGTTTGGTGCGAATGCTTTTTGAAGATATTCAACTACATTCTTGTCTAGTTGGAAGGCCTTGATGAAAACATCAGGATTGATGGGAGGAACAGATCCAAAGACCGCATTTGCTATGGTGATCACCCCAGGATTTTGGCTACCGAGACTAGCAAAGGCAAGAGCAGCAGTCTCCCCTATGTTGAATTGGAAGTGAATGAGACCAATTGGGAATACAAAGACATCTCCCTTGTTTAGAACTTTGGTGAAGAGTTTGTTCGGGTTTGATGTGACAAATCCAACTAAGAGTATACCCTCAATGACTACCAAAAGCTCAGTGCCGCGAGGGTAAGTGTGAGGAGGATTCAGGCCATATGGTGCAAAGTCAAGACGAGCCAAAGATATGTCTAGAGTGTTGAGACTTGCTAATTTATCAACGTTCATGAGAGTGACATTTGATCCGACTTTGTTTCTAGGAATATTAAGTCCAGAGAAGAAAAAATCATTCATTGAGACCATTGCAAGGTCCTCGTAAAATTTTCCATTCACAAACTACACAAAGAAAGAAAAGTTTGTTATTGTCACAAATAAGACAGTTTCCATAACAATAGACAGTAACAATGTCATGTCGGGCATAATTTCATTAATGTAAGAACTTGTAATAAATTCGAAAGAACTTACTACTTGTGCTAATAATAATGAGAGTGTGTTTTATACATACCACCAGACTTGATGTCGTTAATTGCGACACGGAAGTCTTGCAAAGGACTAGGGTCATAGGCAGAAGCAATGGAGGATGCCAACGCCAAAATGGCCACAGTCACAAGGGAAGAAACACCTTTCATCATATTTGAGGAGGTTATCTCCATCTTTTATGGTATATTGGTATACTATTCTTGGTTGAGTGAGGGATGAGAAACTTAACAATATGGAAATGTCTATTTATAGAGAGTAGTGAGAGAAGCGGTCTATGTTTTTGCAAAAACTTGGTAATTGTTCAACCCTTTGTCACATTTATTTTATTTAATTAGGTAAACCAATTTTCTTTAACCACTACTTGTCGGACAATTTTAAAACCCAATCAAGTTGGACCTCTTCAATGGCATTATGTAGATTTAATGTTACTTTTTTTACTTTGGCCAAAATCGATCAATAAAACAGTAATCGCTACTGAAATGTTCTAATCAAGTGGGACCTTCGACTTGCAATTGCAACAAAACCCAAGTGACCAACAATAATCGTTACTGAACTGGCATTTTATAGTTTTAAATTTTAATGTTATGTTCTTGCTTTTCCTCCTCTTTGACCTTTTCTTCTTGACCTAATCTTAATTGGTATTTGGTGGGTACTAAAGAATTCGTAACCTTAAGTGTGTGTTAGATTTAATGGTTTTCTAGAACCAAGTGACCAACAACTACCAGGTATATTCTTGCTTTTCCCCTTCTTCGTTCTCCCTTTATGTCGATGGTGTATTTGAACTAAAAAAAAAAAATTATGGTGTATATGGTTTAGAGTCGAAGATTATTTTTACTGTTTACAGATGAAGTCTGTTGGTTTACAATTAAAGTTTAAAACAATGAAAATACTTACCTATGAAATATACAAATCCCAAAGCCTTTTATAAATGTTGACATTCATTTTTTCGTTTATAAGGTTGACATCGTGGTGAGTAAGGCTAACATTCATTTTTCTCGTTTATACTGGCTACACTATTGACTATTCTAAAAAGATTTGGGGAGTATTGGCCAGGACAAAACCCAAAGAATAGAAGGAAATCCCTCATCACTTTTCTAACCGGGCCCAACTAAAGGTATGAGTGATTTGTATAAAGCCCATTCGAGCCGAAAAAAAAAAAAAAATCTAGGAAGCGGACGAGCCAAGGAAGCAACAAATCTCTAAGGCAAAGCTAAATATGCCCGACCAAGGAGGGCAACATTACTTGACCAAGATAAGTGTCGAAGGAAACTTTCTAACGAAGACACCTCCACCTCCACATTAAGTGCTTTGTACCAACTAGGAATGACGTATTAATGGCTGAATGATAACTAAACAATGCCTGCATAACCTGTTACCTGCTCAGCACAACCTCAAAAGAGGGAATAAGGGGGATCAGACAAGTATTTAAGAGAAGAATCAGTTGCCATCCAAGTGGAGGGCCAGGATTGAAACACTAAGATTATAAGAAGGGAAAAATCCCCAATGTACAACAATCGAATCTTGAAAAAAGAGAGAAAAAAGAGAATATAGTAAACAAGAGTCTGATTTTATATTTTACTAAGTGTAAAGGCACCTCGGGTTATATTTCAGAATACTCTCCCTAGCATGGAGCCCTCTCTCTCGTGCTCTAACGAGTTTTCTTCCTCCCTTGGCTTTGTGTGAAGGGTATTGATTTGCTTTTTTTTTTTCGTTTATCATAGCTGATGAGATGGCTGATAGTATGGATAAACTAAGGCTAACATCTAAAGAGGAGGAGATCATAGCCATATCTGATGAAGGTAGATTAGAAGTAGTTGAGAGTTTCACTCTGAGTTTGATCGGAAAATTCTTGATGTGGAAGCCCTTTAACAAGATGGCTGCCTAGAACACGATAAGGAGGGCTTGGGGAGTTGATGATGCGATGCAGATTTTAGAAGTAGGCCCAAATTTATTCCAGTTTAAATTTCATTCAGAATTTGAGATGGATAGGATTCTGGGGGGCGGTCCTTGGTCATTCAACAATTAGCTTCTTATGCTACAACGATGGAAAAAAGGAATGACTGTGGGGAACATAAAGATGGAGAATGTGTCGCTTTGGGTTCAAATCTGGGGAACGCCGTTAGATATGATTTCTCCCCAGGTTGCTAAACAAAGTGGAGGCCGATTGGGTGAAGTGGAAAAGGTTGATGGAAAAAGAAGAGGGATGATGTTAATTTTTTCATGCGAGTTAGGGTGGCCTTACCAATCTCGAAGCCTCTTCGGAAAGGAGGGTTTATTGCTGAGACGGATGGTGAATGTTTTTGGGTGGATTATAAATACGAGCGATTACCCATCCTTTGCCATTGTTATGGGATTTTAGGGTATGACCTCAAGAACTGTGTTGTTCATTGTGCAGCTGAGAAGAATGGTGGTGTTGGGGAGTACCTATATGGTGAGTTTCTTAGAGCAGTAGGGGGACGTACAAGGGGTTCGGCCAGTTAGTCTACTTGTAATAATTCCAGTGCAGTAGAAGGTGTAGGCAGTGATCACATGAAGTCTTCCGATCTAAGGGGTTAGGGCATGAAGGAAACGGCGACGACACGGGATGCTGTTCCAGGAAACCCTAATAGGGTCGAAAAGGAATTTTCTGTGAATCTAAGGAACGTGGCGGATATCAAGGATGCTGAAGGAGTTGACCATGCAAACGTGAAGGTTGTGAACTCTGGGCATAAGTTGGTCAGTCCGAGAGTCTTGCCACCTCTGTATATTATTGCTGACTCACACACGGATTTGGAAGAGGAATTAGTTTTATCTGATTCAAGAGCAGTGCAAGCAGAATATTAGGTTCATGGGCTAGTTTTGGATAATGATAAACTCATGGACACAAATGGGCCAGCCTCTTCCAAGCCCAAACCAACATGGACCTGTATTAATAGGATGGATTTTGGGCTTGGTGGTCTAGCAAGGGCACTCACGTTACCATTACTTGGGAAGAGAGACACACCTACAAACAGTGGTGACCAGGATGAAGATTATCAGTCAAAGAAAGGAAGAGTGGAAGATAGGGGTAGTGTGGAAGGTAGTGATGTTGAGATATCAGCGGGGGTGGATAGCCACCCTTGCCGGAGGCAATGAGGTTGATAAGTTGGAACTGTCAAGGGCTTGGGAACCCTTGGACATGTAGAAGCCTTTGCAAGATTGTGAGGGAACAAGCTCCCACAGTTTGTTTCTTGATGGAGACTAGACTGGACAAGTAAGGTTTTGAGAATCTTTACAGTAATTTGCCATTTCAAAATAAAATTATTGTTAAGCATCCTAATGCTGGTGGAGGATTTTCCTTTTTTGTGGAAGAACACTATTAATTTGGAGGCTATTAATTATACTACAAACCATGTCTTAGCTGTGGTAACATAGGATGATGGGTTTAGGTGGTTCCTGACCTGTTTTTATGGGTGGCCGGAGGCTTAGCAGAAAGAGAAATCGTGGAGATTATTAGAATATTTAAGGACTTTTGTGGAGGAACCGTGGATGGTTGTAGGGGATTTTAATGCTTTTTTGCATGCTTCGGAGAAGAAAAGCAAAAGGCTGCCACAAACTTCACAGGTTGATGCTTTTAGGGAAGCTTTGGAGTCTTGCCGTCTTAAAGATCTTGGATTTAAGGGTTATCCATTTACATGGAACAATAAGAGACTGGGGGAAGCAAACACAAAAATTAGGTTGGATAGGGATGTGGCTAATAAAGCTTGGATAGGGAAGTTTCCATTGAGTAGAATTGTACATTTATCTGCCCATGCATCGGATTATTTACCATTGTTGCTGCAGGTACAATCTTTTGATCACCAAAGGCAGAGAAGGGAGAAAAGCTTTAAGTTTGAGGAGTCTTGGCTGTTGCTGGATGATTGTGAGGACACGGTCAAGGAGCTTGGGGTAGAGATCTTATTGCTATACACAACCTTGAGTTTATTAAGCAGAAAATTCAAACGTGTGGAGCAGAATTGTTGAGGTGGGGATCGGCCAGGACTGATCTGGATGATAAAGAAATTAAAGAAATTCAAAAAAGGTTGGATCGATTGAATGAAGAAGAAGTCTCTGATACTAGTAAGGCTGAGTATTTGGAGTTGAGCAAAAAGATAGATGAGCTTCTTCAAGAACAAGAAATTTATTGGGCCCAACGGTCTAGAGTTTCATAGTTGAAGCATGGTGATAAAAATACAAAATTCTTTCACTCCAAAGCTACTCAAAGGAGAAGGAAGAACCACATTAGAAGTATTAAAAATGCTCAAGGGCAGTGGGTTGAGGAAATAGAAGATGTGGTGGAGGTAGCTTCAGATTATTTTCACACTCTTTTTCATGCAGGAGCTGGTGATCAAATGGAGGAGTACTTGGATGCTGTTCCAAGTAGGGTGACTGAAGATATGTTGATGGTCTTATCTAGTGAATTCATTGCTGAAGAAGTCAGAGTAGCCATATTCCAAATAGGGCCTACCAAGGCACCTGGACCTGATGGTATGATTGCCATTTTCTATCAAAAATTCTGGCACATAGTGGGTGATGATGTTGTTTTTGCTGTGTTACATTTTTTAAATAATGGTAATATGTTACCTGAAATCAATCACACAAATATTGTTCTTATTCCTGAAGTGAAAGATCTTGAAAAGTTGTCTGATTTTAGGTCAATAAGTTTATGTAATGTAATTTACAAGATTATTTCCAAAGTATTGGCCAACAGGTTGAAACAGGTTCTTCCACATATTATCTCACCTACACAGAGTGCTTTTGTACTGGGAAGATTGATTACAGACAATATGTTGGTGGCATATGAGACACTACATACAATGCATGCTAGGTAGAAGAGCAAGAAAAGGTCTTTGGCATTGAAGCTAGATATCAGCAAGGCCTATGATCATGTGGAATGGCAGTTTCTTCAAAAGATCATGGAGAAAATGGGTTTCCCAGTAGTGTGGATAGAAAGGGTGATGAGTTGTGTTACCACTCCATCTTTTTCTATTTTGGTGAATGGTAAACCTTATGGCAATGTACATCCTTCACGTGGAATCCGGCAGGGAGATCCACTGTCTTTATATCTTTTTCTGTTATATGCAAAAGGATTCATGACTTTGTTGGCTAAAGCAAAATTGGAAGGGTGGATGAGTGGAGTTTCTATTTGTAGAGGTGCACCCAGAGTGACTAAGTTATTTTTTACAGATGATTCTCTGTTGTTTTGCCAGGCTACACAGAATCAAAGGGAGGTCATCATGGAGATCCTCCAAACCTATGCAAACGCTTCAAGTCAAAGCATAAATTTGGAAAAGTCGATTGTTTACTTTAGCACAAACGCAATAGGAGTTCAGAGGCAGCAAATGTTGCAAATTTTGGGTGTCAAGGAAGTAATGAAGTTTGACTCTTACTTAGGCTTGCCAACCTTGATTGGTAGGGCCAAGTACCATACCTTCTCCTATTTAAAGGACAGAGTTTGGAAGAAGCTGTAAGGCTGGAAGGGAATGATGTTATCTAGAGCTGGAAAAGAAATCCTCATCAAGGCTGTTGCTCAATCCATACTAACATACACCATGAGTGTTTTCCAACTTCCTATGAAATTATGTGATGAACTGGATAATTTATGTTCCAAATTTTGGTGGGATCAAGTAGGCAATCAAAGGAAAATTCATGGAGGAATTGGGATAAGCTTTCAACTTCAAAGCGGGAGGGTGGTATGGGTTTTCAGGATTTGAGGGATTTTAATCTAGCTATGTTAGCTAAACAGGGCTGAAGAATGATTCAAGACCATGATTCCTACTAGCAAAGTGCTTTAAAGCAAGGTATTTTCCTCAGTCTTCTTTTCTTGAGGAAAAAGAGTCTCCTGGATGTTCTTATGTGTAGAGAAGTTTGGTGGCTGCACTTCCTATTCTCAAATTGGGATATTGCTGGAGGGTTGGTAATGGGTCTTCAATAAGTGTGTTGGGCGATAAATGGATTCCTAATTATCCTATCAACAAGGTTGTTCATCCTATTCATGAGCTGGTTGATGAGATGACTGTTTCAGAATTAATTGATCCAGAGCTGCATGTCTAGAGAGGTGAGTTGATCATGAATCTGTTTCATAGAGACGATGCTGTTGCAATTATAAAGATTCTGCCAACAAGGTTGCACGAAGAATAAGAGGGGAAGGGTCTCGGGCTAAATATTCAGGGGGCTGTGTTGGGAAGCTTGTCTGGTTGGTTCTGTGGAAGCTCTGTATTCCAAACAAAATAAAAATTTTCAGGTGGCGGGCATGAAATGATATTTTACCAACAAAGAGTAATCTGGTGAAGAGGAAAATAATCACTGATGACAAATGCCATATCTGCACTAGGGAGGCGGAGTCAGTATCTCATGCTTTTTGGGGATGTGTAGCGGTGCAGGATGTGTAGGCAGGGAGCATTTCGAAACTGCAAAAGGGTGTCTCTGACTTTAGCGATTTTATGCAGCTCATGGAGCACTTGGTGGGTCGGCTTTCAACTGAGTGTTGGCTGATTTGGATCAACGCAATTGCGTCATGTATAAAGGTCACCTGAAGCATCCAACCAGCCTAAATAAGAGGGTAGGGGAGTTTCTAGAGGAATTCAAACAAGCACAAATGTTTCTGGATAGCAGTCCGAGGGAGCAATTAATTGGTGATGTATGGTAGCCACCTCCGTCTATGGAATACAAGTTAAATTTTGATGCAGCAATTTTTTTCGGGGTTGGAGATATCTGGTATAGGCGCTATAATCAGGAATGATAAGGGTGAGGTCATGGCTGGTACGTCTGCTATTAGGCCAAAGGTGGATACAAGTGAAGAAGTTGAGCTCCTTGTGCGTTGGCGATCAATTGAATTTGTTGTGTATGCTGGTTTTACTCGACTAGTGATAGAGGGAGATAATTCCAATGTCATGCGAGCAATTTCTTCAGATGTGGCTAACTATTCCTTTCTTGGCAACGTGGAGGATGATATTCGCCATTTGATGTTTGGTTTACTTTGGGCGACAACTAGTAAGATTCGGAGGGGAGGTAATAAGGTAGCACATGCTTTAGCTCAACATATTAGAAACTTAGATTATGATTTGTATTGGTTGGAGGACTCTCCCCCACTAGATATGGAGGCTATAAAGTTGTGATTTACAACTATGTTTTATGTTGGCTTTATTCCATGACAAAAAATGTTGTAATTGCTTTAATTTTGTTCCTTGTATTTTGTGAGATTTTATTGTATTAGGTTCAGTATTAAGTTGGTGAAGACTCAAGCTTAATTGAAGATCAGTGCATTTCGCGACTAGCTCGCAAGAAGTTCGCGAGATGGGTTCCCTCGAAAAGAGCTTGTGAGACGCACATGAGTGGAACTGAAGTGTCGTGCTAGGCTGTCAATTTCACGAGTATTTAGCGGTTAAGGCCTTCCCGCTAGATACCCGCGAGACTTTTTGCCTAGAGGATTTTTAAGTGTGACTTTCTTACTCTTCACGCATACTATATATACCCTCATTACCCATAAATTGTAAGGAGGCCATTCAGAGAGAAAAACCCTAGATAGGTTTTCTACAATACACACACCTATCAGTTGATTGCGTTTCATTTACTCTTGTTTTCACACTTAGATAAGTTAGAGTAAAAACAATCTAGCCGTAATCTTTTAAATTGGGGTCTAAACAACTCTTGTGTTTTTAACACATTTTCGAGCTTTCAGAGGCCTTGTATCAGGATTTGATTTTATTATGATTTAATGAATGACGTCAAAAAAAAAAAAAAAAAAAAGTGTAAAGGCACCTCAGCAATTCCAAGGAAGAAGAAATAAAACAAAACTTATCTTATTATCAAATTTTACTCCATACACTGTTTGTTATCAATTTTTCGTGAGAAATTACTGTTTCCAGTTCAATTGTTGGTTCAAAAACTCACTTCTATAAATTAATTGTTGTGGACTTTGGTCCAGCCCAAAACCTTTTTGGGCCCATCGGATTTTAGCCCTTACATACATACACGCACGCACACGCGCACACATATATATAAATTACTTGTTTAAGATATATATTTATAGTCAACTTAAATTATGAAGTAGTTTAGGCATAACAATGATCATACAAACACGTTAAGCTTGAAAAAATAAATTGAACCAAGAACAAATAAAACAAATTAGAACTTATTTCTACATTATATTTTCTATATTAATCAAAATTTTATTTTAATAAATTAAATTTTTATATATTAATTATTTTTTTGAATTAATTTTGTCTTATATATGCTTATCTTAATCTTGCCCTGAACCAAAATCCCGATTCTACCGCTACCTTAACATGTAAGTTAATACTAGTTAATATTCAATATAACTAAAATGTACCTCTTACATCAACAATCATTATTTGATATGAAAACTCAATGGAAATTTAATTTAAAAGCAATTATTTTGGTAGCCAGCATGTGCAATATGAAACGTTTTATCCGTTAACATCACCGTACTCATGCATTGGTAGACAACCACAGAAGATTTTGTATATTTTTAAGATTATTTCCTACATAAAAAAATAAGGCGTAATTTTTTTTTTCTATTTAACTACTAAAGTATGATGTTTCTTTATCATGTATAAATATTTTCCAAAATTCCTAATTATGAATTTAACACAAACATCCATACTCATACTATTTCAAGAGTACTTAAAAAAATTTTAATGTTAAAAGTCTTGTATTTTAATTAGCGGATCGTAATATTTCCTATGGAAACATCTAAGATTCAAACCCCTCTTTCATATTGTAACTGAAAAGACCTTCATCGTTACCTTTACGAGTGGTTTTTGGACATAGATTAGGTGCTACCCAACCCTCAACTTGGCTTGCTATTTTTAAAAATGAAAATAAAAATTTGACTATTCTTTATACAATACTATTCAATTTATATTTAATAGTATAGATACTTGTGGTTTCAAAAGTCTTGGATCCAAGGTGTAATCAAGATTTAGTCATGCACTAATTGCACTGCTTGGCAAATGACACCATGATGTATAAAAGCCATCACAAGAAACCATTTTATTTTATAATAATTATTTTAAATACATTACATTAAGAAAAACCAAACAAACTTTATTCAAACCACATAGTGATTCACCATCCCAATGTCAGAATTCTACTTTGGTGCAAATGCTTTTTGAAGATATTCAACTACACCCTTGTCTAGTTGGAAGGCCTTGATGAGAACATCAGGGTTGATGGGAGGAACAGATCCAAAGACCGCGTTTGCTATGGTGATCACCCCAGGATTTTGACTGCTGAGACCAGCAAAGGCAAGAGCATCAGTCTTCCCTATGTTAAATTGGAAGTGAATGAGACCAATTGGGAATACAAAGACATCTCCCTTGTTTAGAACTTTGGTGAAAAGTTTGTTGTTTGGGTTGGATGTAACAAATCCAACTAAAAGAGTACCCTCAATGACTACCAAAAGCTCAGTGCCACGAGGGTGAGTGTGAGGAGGATTCAGGCCATATGGTGCAAAATCAAGGCGAGCCAATGATATGCCTAGAGTGTTGAGACCTGCTAACATATCGACATTTACAAGAGTGACATTCGATCCGACTTTGTTTTCGGTGTTTCCAGGAATATTGAGTCCGGAGAAGAAAAAATCATTCGCTGAGACCATTGCAGGGTCCTTGCAAATTTTTCCATTTACAAACACTACACAAAGAAAGAAATGTTAGTTATTGTCACAAATAAGACGTTTGTGTAACAATGTACTATAACATGTTATGTAGGGGGGAAAAACACCGTCGGGGCATAATTTTATTAATGCAAGAACTTATAATAAATTCAAAAGAACTTGATTGATAATACTACTACTGCCAATAATAATGAGAGTGTGTTCTATACATACCACCAGATTTGATGTCGTTAATTGCGACACAGAAGTCTTGCAAAGGACTAGGGTCATAGGCAGAAACAAAGGAGGATGCCAAGGCCAAAATGGCCACAGTCACAAGGAAAGAAAGACCTTTCATTATATTTTAGGAGGTTATCTCTATCTTAAATGGAATACTATTCTTGGTTGAGTGAGGGACGATAAACATAGCAATATTGAAATGTCTATTTATAGAGGGGAGAGTGAGAGAAGCGGTGTATATTTTTGCAAAAACTTGGTACTTGTTCAACCCTCTGTCACGTTTTTCTATTTAATTAGGTGAACCAATTTTCTTTAACCACTACGTGTCGTAGAATTTTAAAACCTAATCAAATTGAATTTTGTAGTTTTAATGTCAATTTGGCCAAAATCAATCAATAAAGGAATAATTGTTGCTGAAATGTTCCAGCCTCATAGGCTGCAACTTGCTATCAGCGGCATAACATTACTCTTATGTTCTTGCTTTTCCTCTTCTTTGATCTTATCTTCTTGACCTAATCTTAATTGGTGGGTACTAAAGACTTCTTAATCTTTAGTATTAATTTGATTTAACGGTTTCAAAAAGCAACTGGCCAACAACTACCAGGCATATTCTTGCTTTTCTCCTTTCTTCTTTCTTATTGTTGACGGTGAATTTGTACTCCAAAAAAAAAAAAAAAAAAGTTATACTGTTTACAGATGAAGCCTGTTGATGTACATTTGAACTAATGAAAAGACTTATCGTCTGGGATACAATGAAAATTATAAATTATTTCACTGTTCAGCTAATTTTTGTTATTATTCATAGTTTTTTTGTACTTTTTAGTACTATTTTTGGTACTATTTATGGGCTTCTCTGTATTATTTTAACTAACTTTTATCTTTATTTACAACACTTTCAGTAATGAATTTTCAATTTCAACAAAAAAAAAAAAAAAAAAGCAGTATCTAAGCAAATTCCAAATATTCAAATCCCCAAGCCTTTATAAACGTTATGAATCAAAAACCCAAGCGCAAAAGATACATACGCCAGTAATCTAAGCCCATAAATATAGCCCAATGCCTTTGGGAAAATTATCACCTAGAATTGTCTAAATTTGGGTCCACGAAATCCAAGCCGAATACCCATTAACATAGCCCACAAAAGCATGGAGTCAACCAACTAAGCTGGCCAACCTAGGCCCACAAAAAACCCAATACTAGGCCGCCCAAGGGCCCGTGGCTGGGCTTAGCCATTACACTTTAAGTGTTTCTTTCTTATTTTGTGGATCAAGATTCAAGCCTCGTGTGAAGAAGTCATCAAAAGGGAAAAATTAGCCGGGGTGGATTACAGACAAAATAGTCAACCTGCCTTTTTTGGGCCCACTTAAAAAACTCTCAAATGAGTTTGGACCACCACTGGTGAGATTAATAATCCCTAGAAGACAGTTAGACACACAAAAAATTTACAAAAATTTTCTCATCTGACTATTGCAGCAAATTGTTCTTGGTAAATAAAAAAGCAACATACGTGATTGGTCTATATAAGAACCATTAAAACTTGCAAACTCAACAGTTGTGAAATTTTTTGTATTTGAAGCATTGCTCATCCCGTGAATCTTTGGTTCGTTGGCTTGGTTAGAGAGAAATCTCTTTAAGATGAAACCTCTAACCTTTGTATTTGTGAGAAAGAGTATTTGGATGTTTTTGGGACTGAATAAAGTTTGGTTCCAAACATGTAATTAAAGATAAGCAAAATCAATGCAATTATGTATTTGAATATAATTGAATAATCTAATGTAATTTACTTAAGGAATTGCACCAATATTTTATTTAATAAATGTTATACAAGAGATATGAAAAATATTTATTGAAAATTTTAAATAAACAAAAAACAAAAACTAAATGAATTCTACAAAATTTTTATGATTGGATGATAAGTGTCTTATCTCCAACTTGTCCCCTTTTGGGGGGGCGGGGGCATGTTGTCATCCCTAACTATTATAGTATTATACTTGTAAAATATTACACACAAAATACATTGTTTAATTCACTCACATTGCTCACCATTTAATTTCTAGAAAGAGAAAGAGAGAGACCAATAAGGTAAAAACTCATTTGCCTCTTGTAGATAAAAAACATGAAGTGTAGATAATTTTGTATGTAATAATTGGACTTACTATAGTATTAGAAAATTAACATTTGTATTTGTTAGAAATTGGGATGGGTTTGACCCAACCTATAAACCCATGGCCCATGGATTGTCTACATGGGTTATCTGATAAGTAAGTTGTTGTGCAGATAGGCCCCCAGGACTCAAATCAATAACAGTAAATAAGTGGAAATTAAATAACAAGCACACACACAAAAAACATAAAAATTTACGTGATTCGGCAAACTGCCTACCTCCATGACGACGACGGAGAAATTTCACTATAAAAATAGGGAGATACAATAGTGCACAAGAACACTCTCAAGAAATCCAAATCCCAATTACACCTTAACTCTCTCTCACCCACAAGACAAGAAAACTCTATTCTTCTTCTTATGCGGCTGCTGCTCACTAGGTTAATTAGAATAATCTCTATGGTTGTACAACACAAACCTAATACATGTATTTATATATTTGTCATAGGTCAGCTATACTAGGATTTATATTCCCAGTTGAATTCAGTTTACTTGTGTTTGACTTGGGCTTGTGGAAATTCAAGCCACATACACGGGCCCACTTCAACAAATTTCCACCTTAGCTTGAATCGAACAAGCTACACGAGCAAACTCCTCTATCGCCTCCACCTTAGCCCTTTAGGGCTCACAAGCTGCAAACGCCAATCAAGTCCAAGCAGTACTTGAACTTGTCTATTGGAACTTGCTTTGTTAACATATTAGAGGCGTTCTCACTAGTGAGAATCTTCGACAAAGAAATATCACTAGACGAAACCCATTCTTTGATCTTGTGATACCGTATAGCAATATGCTTTGTTCTTGCACGATATACCTGATTCTTCGCCAAATGAATTGCACTATGACTATCACAATGTAGCACCATGCTATCCTGCTTGAAACCAAGCTCATTAACCAGTCCACTAAGCCAAACAGCTTCTTTTCCTGCCTTTGTCATCGCCATATATTCTGCTTCTGTAGTGGATAAAGCAACTACATCTTGTAGTGTAGACTTCCAGAAAATTGGGCCACCAGCAAACCTAAACACATAGCATGTCATAGACTTTCTAAAATCAAGGTCTCCTGTATAGTTGGATTCCACATAACCCACAGCTTCTGTACTAGCTCTTTGATCAAATGGGATACCAAAATCATGAGTGCCTGTAAGATATCTAAAGATCCACTTTACTGCATTCCAATGCTCTTTTTCTGGATCTGCCATATACCTACTGACCACATTGACTTCATGAGAATATCAGGCCTAGTGCACACCATCAAATATATAAGACACCTAACTGCATTTGCATATGACACTTTAGACATGTACTCTGACTCCTTATCTAAACTTGGACAAAACTGTGAGGACAATTTAAAATGGACAGAAAGCGGTGTACTAACAGGTTTTGCATCAAGCATACTAAACCTCTATAACACCTTCTTAAGATATGCCTTCTGAGATAACCATAATTACCAGCCCTTCTATCTTGGTGTATTTCTATCCCAAGGATCTTCTTGGTAGCTCCAAGATCCTTTATGTCAAATTCACTACTCAACAAAGACTTCAATTTCACAATTTTTTGCTTACTCTTTGCAGCTACTAACATGTCATCAACATATAGAGCAAGAAATATATAAGAGCCATCAACAAGTACTCTAAATAAACACAATAGTCATACTCACAGTGCATGTACCCATGTGTGACCGTGAATGAATCAAACCGTTTGTATCATTGCTTGGGAGACTGCTTCAAGCCATATAATGATCTCTTCAACAGACAAACATAATCTTCCTTACCAGGTTCTTTGAAGCCTTCTGTCTATTGCATGTAAATCTCTTCTTCTAAATCTTCATGGAGGAATGCAGTCTTCACATCTAGCTGCTCTGACTCCATGTTATGCATTGTCACAAATCCTGGGATTACTCGAATTGAGGTGTGCTTCACAACTAGTGAAAAAATCTCATTATAATCAATTCCTTCTCTCTATGAGTAACCCTTAGCCACTAACCGTGCCTTGAATTTTTCACATTCCTTTTCTGACAATGCTTCTTTCTTGTGGAATATCCACTTACAACTAATAGCCTTCTTTCCCTTGGGCAATTTCACTAATTCTCAAGTCTTATTCTTCTGTAGTAACTCCATCTCTTCTGACACCGCGACAAGCTATTTATCATTGTCTTTCCTATTTATAGCCTCCTTGAAAGTGAATGGATCTCCACCGCTGGTTACGAGAGAAAAACTAACCATGTCTTCAAAGCCATATCTCTGTGGTGCTTTGTGAACCTGCTTCTCTCTACCTTTAGCAACTGAATAAGGCTCTTCTTGTTGCTGCTGTGGATCAATCTCAACATCACCCTTATCACTGGGTGAACTATTCTCGTCAAACTCCACCTCAACAGTTAATTTCTCATGTGGACCATCATCACAAATCTCTGCTTCATTCTGTTTCAACATAAAGACTTCACCAAATATGGCATCTCTGCTGGTCACCGTTTTTTTTTGAAATTGGATCCTAAAGCCTGTAGCCTTTAACACCTTTTTTAAAACTAAGAAATACGCATTTTCTTGACTTCAAATCCAATTTAGAACGCTCTCCACTCTGCACATGCACATAAGCTGGACCACCAAAGATTTTTAGACTCGAATAATCAACTGCTCTACCTGACCAAACCTCTTCTGGAATCTTGAAATCTATGGCTGATGATGGAGATCTATTAATAATGAAGTTTGCTGTGTTAGCTGTCTCTACCCAAAACACCTTAGGCAACCCTGCATTCAATCTCATGCATCTAGCTCTTTCTGCTAAGGTTATGTTCATTCTCTCTACAACCCCATTCTGCTGTGGAGTTCGTTTAACTGTGAAGTGATGAGTAATGCCTTCTAATTCACAAAATCTTATGAATTTTTTATCTCCATACTCTAGTCCATTATCTGTTCTAAGGTAATTTATTTTCCTGCCAGTCTCATTCTCAACCTGTGTTTTCCACTTTGTAAATATGCCAAACACATCAGACTTATGCTTCATAAAATAAATCCATACTTTTCTAGAGTAATCATCAATGAAACTGACGAAATACTGAGCACCGCTGTGAGAAGAAACTGATACTGGACCCCAAACATCTGAATGAATGTAGTCAAGAAAACCTTTACTTGTATGAGAGCTTATCTTGAAATTGACTCTATGTTGCTTCCCATACACACAATACTTACAGAAGTCTAGCTTGCATGTCTTCACCTCTTTCAATAAATTTCTTTTGTGCAACTCTAACATATCACGTTCACCAATATGGCCCAAGTCGCATATGCCATAATTTTGTGTTGTCATGCTGGACTCCATTGGAGTGGTGACTGCAACTTTTCCTACAACTGTGTTCCTAATCAATCTGTAAAGCGTGCTTACTTTCTGTCCCTTCATCACCATCAAAGCACCTTTGATAATCTTCATGATTCCACCATTTGATGAGTATGAATAGCCCAAATCATCCAATACTCCTAAAGAAATTAAATTCTTTCTAAGATCTAGAACATGTCTGACATTACTAAGAACTCTCACAACTCCATCAAACATCTTGATCTTCACGGTACCAATTCCAATAACTAGGCATGTAGCATCATTACCCATTTGGACCATACCACCGTTGTAAGGCTTATACGTGTCAAACCAATCTTTCTTTGGAGTCATATGATATGAGCATGCTGAATCTAAAACCCAAGATTCCAATAGAACATTGTTACCTGATGAAACTAAAAGTAAATCTACACCAACTTCACTGTCATTTGATGTTTCTTCAGCAACACTAGCTGATTCTACAGGCTTCTTTCCATTCTTCTTCTCCTCTAAATGCTTTTTCAACTCTTACACTAATTCTTATAGTGCCCTTTCTTGTGACAATAAAAGCACTCTACATCTTTCTTTGCACGTGATTTAGATTGTGATCTATTCCTATTGGAGTTTCATCCTCTTAACCTGCTTCTACGTTTATTGCTTGACTCAGACTTTACAATAAGTCTATCAGCCTGAGAACCATCACCATCTTGCTTCATCTTTATGTGTGACAAGAGAGCACCAGTCACCTCTTCGAATACCATAGTCTCTTTCCCGTACATCAACGTAGTCACTAGATGATCAAAAGAAGTAGGAAACGATGCTAATAAGAGTAATGCTTTATCTTCGTCCTTATAATTCACCCTAAAACTTGACAATTGGGTATTCAACATGTTAAACGTGTTGAGATGCCCCAACAGATCTGAACCTTCCTTCATATGCAAACTATACAGTTACTTCTTCATGTACAACTTGTTCGTCAAATACTTTCTCATATAAAGACCTTCTAGTTTTCCCTAACCTCCTTTGTGGTCTTTGCTTCTAGGATGTTGTGAATGACCTCATCACTTAGGTTGAGACGAATAGCGCTAGTTGCTTTCTCATCCATCTCTACCCATTCTACATCCTTCATCGTTTCTGGTTTCTTCTCCTTCCCAAGCAAGGCCTTGTGAACTCCTTGTTGAATTAGGAAATCCTTCATCCACCTTTGACAAAGTGAAAATTTTCCCTTACCGCAAAACTTCTCTACATCATATTTTGTGCTTGACATCTTTATTGTATTCAAAGGATTGAATCCTAACTTGGAGCCGATACCACTTGTTGTGAAGATAGCCCCCCAGGACTCAAATTAATAACACTAAATAAGCAAAAATTAAATAACAAACACACATAAAGAACACAAGAATTTACGTTGTTCGGCAAACTGCCTACCTCCACGACGATGACAGAGAAATTCTACTATAAGAAATAGGGAGATACAAAAGTGCACAAGAACACTCTCAAAAAACTCAAATCCTAATCACACCTTAACTTTTTCTCACCCACAAGACAAGAAAACTCTATTCTTCTTCTTATGCGGCTACTGCTCACTAGGTTAATTGGAATAATCTCTATGGCTGTACAACACAAACCTAATATATGTATTTATATATTTGTCATAGGTCGGCTGTACTAGGATTTATATTCCTAGTTGAATTCGTTTTACTTGTGATTGACTTGGGCTTGTGGCAATTCAAGCCACACACACGAGCCCAGTTTAACATAAGTTTAAATTTAAACTGATTGATATTGATATGAGCTGTTAATATTAGTAGTGGAGTGATTTAAACTAAGCAGTTGAGTACTTTTAGGGATCACTTATTAAATAGTGGGTGAATCTTTACTAGTATTCAAGGTACTCCTATAGTAGTCAGATAATGGGTAGCAGTGAGTAAAATACATATTGTTTTTAGTGCTCTCTCAAAATAAGCCATCTTTGGAGCGTGAAAATTAAGAGAGACTCTAATACTTTGAGGTGTTCCACAAAAAAGAAGCGATTGTAAGGAGTTAGTAAAGTAAGTTAAGAACAAGATCCAACAATCTGGTGATCCGTTCCACCAAAGGCGTGTGTCTATATGACCCTTAGTATTTTATTCAACAGTATTTTATTCACATGCATGTCTGAATGTTAAGAACATCAGATTTGTGAGAAATTGCACCCCCGACCCACTTGATTAAGTTGGGCCAAACACGCATGAAAGGGTAGAGTTGTGTTAGTGCCTTTCAAAATAGTAGTTCGACTAATGATACCCTCCCCCCTAAATCATGGTTTTACATGGATTCATCACCACTCCTTTTTTTAAGTACATAAAAACACCTCTTTTTATTGATTGAAATTTGCACATTAATTTGTAAATAACTAGGGTTTCACATTGCCTTTGTCCAAGATACAACCTAAGAAAAACTAAATGGCTCTGGCTCTGGTTACAATTTAGAAATTGAAAAGTATATAGAAATGTATTGATTTAATTTTGAAGGCTAAGTTGAAAGGTGGGTGTAATGTAGGAATGAGTTACGCACCTACCTTGCCTGGTGAATTCTAATCTTCTAGATTTTGGTGACTAGTAGTCATGTTACAACATCCAAGAAAATAACATGTTATAGACATCCACGAGCATGTTATTCAAGATTGAAATAAGTGCTTATTTGTGCACGGTGAAAGATCCTAATTTTATTATATGATCACATCATTTGGATTGGAAGTTAAGAACATGATGATTGTGTGTGATTAGTATAAACCATAATCTAAACATGTGATCATGTTATTTGAATAAAAAATATAGTGATTAGTAGAATCGTAGTATCTAGAATAGCATATAAGCAGAGCATATCATAATTCATTCAAATAATATTCAAACAAATGCATACATAAACCCTAGTTTCTAGCATAATATTGAAGTAAAAAAAGTTAGAAAGACATATATGCATGCAAAGCACACCAAAGGAGGGGAAAGATTCATCTTAGAGGTTGTCTAGGAGTGAGGCAACAAGTTACTTAGCCACAAACCCAATACCAAGAGGACTAGTGTTTATCCTATTGTGGCAAAACTAGGAGGACAAACCACAAGGTACGTTTCTTTGTTACTTCCTCTAAAATCGCAAAAGAGAATCAAGGTACTCCTATAAGAACTTTGGAGGAGTGAGGTCAAGTATCAAGTTGAGTACTCGAGATTTGGAGGACTAGTTTTTACCCTTCTAGCTATATGAGACCAAGAGGAACAAAGCACCAAATTACCTTTTCTTTGTTACTTCCTAAAGAGCTCTAAGGTAGTGGATTGCTTTGGAACAAGCATTCCAACTCTTTTGATAGTGTGGGGAAGAGTATTCTAGAGGAGGGAGAAAGAACATCTAATTGAGAGTTGACTTTGGTGCATTAATTACTTAGGTGGTGGGAGTAGAGTGCAAGCAGAGGGTTAAAATTCCCGATTCTTCCCAAATATAGCTAGTAGTGACAAATTTAAGATATCATATCCCACATGTTTCTTATCAGAATTAATTTATTCTTGTTCTTAAATTGAAACTCCAAATGTCTACTGTGGTGGTGTTTTCCCAACAACTTTGGGCTGGTTGGGGTCGAACCCTCAATTAATTTTTATTTTGGATTGGGTTTAGCCCACAATGGGATGTCCTAGAGAAATTCCTATGGTAAAAGGTGGTGACTGGGTGGTGTTTTGATAACGACCTATTTTGGAATTTGGCTAGCCAAGGAGGCTACCAAGTGGCTAAGTTCACCCTTGTTAGTTCTAAGTTGGACCTTCTTACCTCTGAGACTACCTTCTATTTTCGCTATTTTCTCTCCCTAATTTTGGTTTCAACCCCTACACTGATTTTCCCTTCCCTTTATATACCTCTCTCTTAGAGACCCATCACTTATAGGGCTAGAGTGGGTCTCTGAGTCTATATAACTTTTTCTACACGTTTCGTCGTGTGCCAAAAGTGGGACCCAAACTCTACTATTAAGAAGATTTTCTAGTAACTTGTACCTGCCGCCGAACCTTGTGCTCGGCTGGCGGAATTCCCAAGGCACTACTTTATATCCTTGATAGAGATAGATCCTTGCTTGCATGTTTAGTTATGCTGAGGAAGGGCATTTCTAATTACATTTCACCTAGTGAAGGTGGGTCTTATTTAGGCTGGTTTTTGCCCCGGATGGGCTAGACCCAGCCTTAGGATGAACCTTCCTTTCTACCAGGGTTCAACCCTGGATGGGCCAAGCCCAACTAGGGGATGGGCTTTCCTTTTTGCCCCCCTACATCTACTTTACAATGACTAAAACCTCAATAATAAATTCACAGTTTTATGAGAGTTATTCACGAAATAGTAAGCAATGGTCATTTCTTTGAAATGTGTTTTGCAGTATAATTATCATTCATAGACCCAAATTAACATCCTTCTAACATTACCACTATTTTAGAATTAATATGCCTAGATTATCATTGAATTAATTGTTGGGCTTTGTGGAGCCTAGTTGTGTTTGATTCGGATTATAACCCAACACGAAATAATATTGTTATAATTTTTAATAGGAGATTTTCTGAGGCTTAGCCCATGGAGCGGACTAAGCCTCAGAAAATTTCTGGCCTATTTTTGTAGCCTATTGTGAATCCTGTGTTGGGGTTTATGCCCTAAAATCCAATTTATTAACATGTCATAAATAATTAAATTGTTTAATTATATGAGACTATCTATAAATGAACTAATGTGACATTATCTTAGTGTATGAGATGCAATAGTATATGATTTATGTGATTTAGTCATAGAAGATATAAATCAAAAGTTCTTTGTGAACTCAGAATTTTAGTTCGTAGTCGATGATGAAATTGGATATTTCATCTGCGAAGACTATAACATATCAACTAAGATGATTTGTCTTGATCATGGAAGTGGAGACTTCTAGTTGATATGTTGATATATTTTAAGAGTTAAGACATATTAAACTAGACCGCTGTGAGATTTATTATTCTCCTAACGTCTGTCAAATGAATAATAAATCTCATGACTTCTATTTACATCAATTCTAAATCCTGAGAGAATAATGGACCTGATCATGAGGTGTAGGTTGCTTTGATATATCAGGAGTGGGATCTATAAGACATGATCAAAACCTCAATATGTTGGGCAACTACATTTATTGTTGATGGAACATATATTCTCTAGATGGAATTCATAATCTCTTAACGGAGATATAAAATATTTCCTGGAGATATAAAATATTTTCTTGAGATAAGTTTAATGGGTTTGGTTATTTAGAGTGTTGAGCCCAACTATTTTAGTAAGGAGTTATTAAAGTATATACTTATCAAATTGGATTTCATAAATATATGATGAATAACATAAAGGATTAAACTAGGTACATAAGGATTAAGATGTAGTAATCTTCAAAGTCGCAATTTATATTCATGACTTTGTATTACTATGAATATTTTATTTAAGGGGTTGCATGTATAATAAAGTCTTAGGATATAATTTATTAATAAGGCCTAAAGTACAATTATATTCATATAGTGGTATTGAATATAGTTAATAGTAACTTTGGACTTGTCAAGAGTTGACTAAAAAGTCCAAGGCTCATTGGAGCTAGAGTTTTATTTGTTCCCTTTTGGTCTCACTTCAAGCCACATACTAAAGCCCAATTAGAATGGCCCAAAAGCTAGCCTAATTAGATAATCAATTATATATAAGGAGAGAAACATACACAATTTCATAAGTCTTTTTCATTAATGTTTTCATTAAGATCTTACAAGGAATGAAATGGTTTGTATGTGAGTGTTGGACACTTTCTTATTCTCTCCTTGGAAATTGATTAAGAGACCACACTTCTTGGGCATTAAGTGGAATTGGAGTGAAAATTAAAAGTGTTCCCAAGTACTTCTAATCTTTTGTTTTGAATTTCACCACACTAATGTACGCTTTCTTATTCTTAAAATCTAAAACTTACATAGTACATATTATCAATTGCGAATGAAGTAAATCCGTTAATTTTCCGCTGCGTATGTTTTATATGCGATAAAAACATGTGTTTTTCCAACAATTGGAATCAAAGCGGTCTTCAATTTCGAATTTGTATAACATATTTTGTGAGTTTTGGAATTAGAGATAATAGTTTCATGTTCTAAGAAGATTATGCATTTAATATTCTTTATGGTTGTTGAAACTATGATTTGATAAAAACTGATATTAATGTTATGATGTTATTTAAATTTGAATTTAAGTATGTTAAATTGAAGTTTAAGGCTATAAAATCAATAGAATTCAGTTTTGATATCAAATTTTGCCTATCATGTTCATATGGTGGTTGTTTGTTTATAAAAACCGTTGAAAAATGTCTACAACTGTTCTTTAAAAACTGAAAATACACGTTTTTCGCAAGTAACTTCGCGAGAAGGTAACCTGCGAAAAATGCCTCTGAAGCACAAAAATATTTTGTGGGTAAGCTTTACTCACGAAATAGTCGCGAGACAGTCACGAAAGTTTTTGTCTAAATTTTGTATTTTCACTATTTTGCTTTAACCCATTTTCGCGAGAAGATCTTAGTCGCAAGCTTCTCATGAAAATGCCTCTGAAGTTAGGTTTGAATTTTTTCTAAATGTTTTCAAATGTATAAAGAAGAAAGCTGTGTGTGATGAGATTACACATGGTTCTAACTAAAAGACCTAAGGAGATCAAAGATATTAGTTAAGTAGAACTCTTAGTCCTAAATAGTTTGAGACTTGTCTTTTAAAAAACATTCTAATGAGATTGAAATTGTTGTATGATTGAAAGTCCTTAATTTATTTTAATTAGAAGTTTTGATGAGATTAAAGCTTAATTAAAAGGTATATAGTTTCTAATAAGATTAGAATTCTTAATCAAATAAGTTAAGGATAGAGTTCTATATAACTAATTTTTGATTTATTAGTGTTTAAGGAATCCTAAATAGTTTAGGACTTCCATTTTAGTTAGCGATTCTAATAAGATTAGAGTCTTCAATAAGTGCAAGGTTACTAGTTGTGATGGGATCACAATTATTTAAAGAAAAATCCAAATAATGAGTGGGAGTGCTGAAATAACCATTTTGGTAAGTTTATTGTAATGTGAATAGATACCTTGTCTTGACTTTGAGTCTTGCATTCCATGCGGAGGGTATTTACTTCACGGATTACAAGGTTAAATTTTTTTGTAATTGCCCGAATGTTCGTTACGCTATTGTGACGTGACTTAGTAACATCACATTGAATTTAAACAATTAAACACATTTGATGTGTGGGGTTAAAATTGTGATTAGATCACAATGGTTTCATTACAATCCGCTTGTTTTAAAATTTCTAGTGGGAAAGAGATACAAGGGTTGGATCTTACAGTCTCCATTGTCGATTCATAGTACTGTAAGGTAAACATTTCGTCTTAGCCTCGAGCCTTGCGTTCCATGAGGAGGATGTTTACTTCATAGTACTACAAAATGAATCACATTAACTAAAAAATAATTTTGGACATGTGGCTTAAAGGAGCTGAAGTACATATATATGTTTCGATTCAGCATTGTCATAATTTCTTATGCATGATGCATTGATGGAAGATAGCTTATGATATGATCATAGTTTTCATTGAAATGCTTAAATGTTACATTGACTTCTATCTTAATTGTGTTACAGTATGAGATGCAAGAGTTAGTACTAGATTTAGACTTTGTACTAGATTTAGACTTTATATTAAGTCTAAATGGGATGTTTGGTATGAATCATATTGAGTGCTAAGAAAAGCTTAAGGAGTTCCAATTCTATGTCATTTTATGAAAATATTTTATTTTTTAAAAAATGAATTAGAATTTTTGGATGTAGAGATTAAATGTTAATCTCGTTTGGATATGATCCACAATTCCTTGTTAGAACCTAGTATCATTTGATCAATTCAGATTGTTTTGAAAATAATTTTTTTTTTTATGTTATCTAAATTGATGAGTGGATTAGGTGAAAACCTAGTATATGAAACTTCCACTTTTGGAGATGTCCAGCATAAGTGCTAGAAAGGAAGTCTGATAAATTGAAATCAAAAGGTAAAAAAAAAAAATGTGTGTTTATGATGGGTATCCAAAAGGAATTGCAAAAGATTATTTTGGTAGTCATAAAGAAGATAAGATGTTTGTAAAGTACAATTACAAAGTTCTTGATGATGAATATATGAATAATCTTAAAGCTAAACGTGGAATTGTTCTAAAAGAAAAATGTCAGAAATTTGTTGAAAGACAACTATAAAATACATTTAGAAATGAGATGGTTGTATTAGATACACCACAAGACATTATTCTAAATGTATAGCTAGTATACCGGTACAATATCGTAGTGGGAGAATTATCAATTACCAAATAAATTCATACTTTTGGAATAAACTTTTGAAGTCATTCCATAAGGATATGAATTTGATCCTCGATTCTACGTAAAGGCAATAGATGATATGAATATGAATTACTGGATCAAAGTTATGTGAATAGAATTGGATTCTATTTGAAGTCTAGAACTTGTAGAGGCGTCTAGTGGCATTAAATCTATTGTTTTCAAATAGGTCTACAAGGAATGAGATTGATAGATTTGAAGGTGTGAACCTTTAAAGTCAAAATTAGTGGTAAAAATATTTATTTAGAAAGAAATGGTTCGATTATGAAAAGATTTTTTCACCAATAGTCAAGTTTGACTCTATCTAGATTCTCTTATCCATTATATTTCATTTAGATGAAATATGACAATGGATATCAAGAAAGCTTCTTTTAGTAGCAATCTTGAGGAAAATGTCTATAAGATGTAACTAGACTTGTATATAGCAAATAAACAGTAGTGTTTAGTATGTAGGTTGCTTAAATTCCATTTAAGAGATTAAAGCAAGCATCTGAATCATAAAATATCATCTTTGATCAAGTAATCAAATTGTTTGATTTTGATCAAGTATCAAAAGGCCTTATGTGTGTAAAAGCTATATAGAATAATAAATTTCTTAATGTATGTTGATGACATTCTAATCATTTAGAATGATGTAGAGTTATTGTCATCAATAGAGTTTTTGTTATCTAATCCAGTTTGATATAAAGTACTTGGGAAAGACTAGTTACATCCTAAGAATTAAACTTTGTTAAGTTTTAGACCTCTTAAAACACAACCAGATTAACCTAGTTATTTAGTCAAGTGATTAACTTAGATAAATTATGCAGATCTAGGTTAACATAGATAAATCATATCATTGCAAAGTGCGAAAAAATAAAAAACACAATAATATGATCACCTAGGAAAACCATACCAGTAAAAAACTTGGGGAGGATTTAATCTAGCTATCTTTAAGGTAAAACGAATCCACTATGAAAGAAATGAAGTTTACACAATAGCGACTTAGACTACTAACATCCTATTGCTATCTCGAGTAGAAAACTTACTACCACGACCACATGACAGCTCCTAGTCCATAGACTACTTCTTTCTTTGGATTCACAGCAAGCACAAGCATTCCCGATTGTATATCTTTAAGCTCTTGAAACAGTAAATGAATCGATCACCAAGCTCTTGACATTAATCTTGAGATTGGAAACCCTAAGTGTATGTGAAGGCAAATACCTCTAGATTTCACAAAAGATTCACACACACAGCATAAAGAGCAACATCAAAATGTGGCTAGGGTTTTCCCTTTTATACCTAGGGCAAAACATAAAATCCTACACGCCAAACATGCATGAGCTGAGTTGGAAAATTTTGCAGAAAAATAATCTGCACGACTTTCGATCGATCGAGTCTAATTTTCGATCGATTGAGCCAGACAGATTTACACAGAAAATCCTACAGTAACTTGATTCCAACTTTACATAAAACATATACTTTGAGCAAGTCTAAATAAGACTAAAACGTTTTGATCATGGTTTACCAACATTACAAATTGAAGTTCTAATACATTTGACCTAAAGTCTTAGAAACTAACAAACTTTATTAAAATTCAAAAATTAAGATGTTGGGTTTATCTCAAACTGCTAAAATAGATTAGATTCTAGTCAAGTATAGCGTGTAATACTTCAAGAAAAGATTCTTTCCTTTTAAGTTTAAAATTCCTTTATAAATGACTATTGTCCTAAGACATATAAAAGGAAGAAGCATATTAAGACGGTTCCTTATATCAAATTGATAGGAGGTCTTTATGCTATGCTATATACTAGGTTAAATCTCTATTTTGCTGTGGGCATGGTAAGCAAATATCAATTGAATCAAAGATCACTTTATTTAGTGGGAATAAAGCATATACTCAAATATCTTAGGAGAATGAGGGATTATATGCTTGTCCACTAAAGTGAAGTTTTGGCGGTTACTGGATGTACAAATACTGACTTGTAGTTTGATTGTGATTCATGAAATTGGACTTCAAGATATGTGTTCATCTTAGGTGGTGAAGATATACATTAAGCGTAAGTATTATCTCATTAGAGAGATATGAGTACGTGAGAAGTAGTAGTAGAAAAGATAATTTATATAATAAATCTGGCAGAAACTTATTTCCAAACCTTACCTTAGAGTGACTATGAATTACTCTAAAGGGAGATAAGTGTCGGATATATGGTAAATTATCTTTGAGGGCAAGTGGGAGATTGTTGGGGTTTATGCCCTAAAATCTAATTTATTGACATGTCATAAATAATTAAATTGTTTAATTATGTGAGATTATCTATAAATGAACTAATGAGACACTATTTTAGTCCATGAGATGCGTAGTATGAGATTTATGTGATTTAGTCACAGAAGATATAAATCACAAGTTCTTTGTAAATTCAGAATTTTAGTTCATAATCGGTGATGAAATTGCGCATTTCATTTACGAAGAATATAACATATCAACTAAGATGAATTGTCTTAATTATGGAAGTGGAGACTTCTAATTGATATGTTGATATGTTTTAAGAGTTAAGACATATTGAACTGAACTGCTGTGAGATTTATTATTCTCCTAATGACTGTCAAATGAATAATAATACTCATGACTTCTATTTACATCAACTCTAAATCCTAAAAGAATAATGGACCTGATTATGAGGTGTAGGTTGCTTTGAAATATCAGGAGTGAGATCTATAAGTCACGATCAAAACCTCAGTATGTTGGGCAGCTACATTTAGTGTTGATGAAACATATATTCTCAAGATGGAATTTATAATCTCTTAACGGAGATATAAAATATTCCCTTGAGATAAGTTTAATGGGTTTAGTTATTCAGAGTGTTGGGCTTAACCACTTTAGTAAGGAGTTACTAAAGTATATATTTACGGAATTGGGTTTCATAAATATATGATAAATAACATAAAGAATTAAATCGGGTACTCAAGGGTTAAGATGTAGTAATCTTCAAAGTGGCAGTCTATATTCATGACTTTGTATTACTTCGAATATTTTGATGAAGGAGTTGCATGTATAATAAAGTCTTGGGATATAATTTATTAATAAGGCCTAGAGTGCAATTATATTCATATAGTGGCATTGAATATAATTAATCATAACTTTGGACTTGTTAAGAGTTGACAGAAAAGCTCAAGGCCCACTAGAGTTAGAGTCTTATTTGTTCCCTTTTGGTCCCACTCTAAGCCATATATTAGAGCCCAATTGGAATGCTCCAAAAGGCTAGCCCAATTAGATAATCAGTTATATATAAGGAAAGAAACATACAGAATTTCATAAGTATTTTTCATTAGTGTTTTCATTAAAATCTTACAAAGAATGAAATGGTTCGTATGTGAGTGTTGGACACTCTCTTATTCTCTTATTGGAAACTGATTGAGAGACCATTGGGCATTAAATGGAATTTGAGTGAAGATTAAAAATGTTACCAAGTACTTTAATATTTTGTTTTGAATTTCACCGCACTAAGGTACGCTTTCTTATTCATAAATTCTGAAATTTTCATAGCACATGTTATCAATTGTGAATGAAGTAGATCCGTTAATTTTTCGCTGTGTATGTTTTGTATGCAATACAAACATGTATTTTTCCAACATCCTATGAGCAGGATATAAAAACTGTTGTTTTAGAAATTAGGGTTTTGATGTTTTTTTAAGAGAGAAAACAGTACTGCCGCACTCTGTATTTTTTCTTGAGAATAGTGAAATCCGTGGACGTAGGCAAATTGCCAAACCACGTAAATACTGTTTCTATGTGGTTATTTTTTCTTTGGCGTATATTTTTTTCTCTATTTTTGCATCTCACAAATCTGGGAATTTCATTCATATTCCCATCATCAATCCCTTTAAAAAGACTAATTTCACCAAAATTTAAAGGATCATTAATACTTTGACATCCGGAATAATAAAGTGCATGCAATTCCACCATTATATTTAGTCTTGACCAATAGGAGCACGAAATGTTATTTATTTTAAATAAAATCCACATGGGATCAATCAAAATCAATTGTTCATAATCACACATGATCAAACTTAACCACATAGATGTATATTAACCGTTAAAACTTGATTTAATGATATCTTTTATTCTAGTGATTTGATTGAGGCCCGTGGCCTATTGTTTTCATCGTTATAACTTCAAGATTTATCTTATGCGAAGAAATTGGAACTAAAGTGGCATTTTTACCACTTAAGGCTTGAAATTACTATTTGTCCACTTAATAGCATTAAATGCATATAGGAAAATGGGGTGTCTACAAGATTATACAAAAAAAAAAAAAAACATTAGATATATATATATATATATATATATATTTATTACTTGTTTGAAATATATATTTATAGTCAACTTAAATTATTAAGTAGTTCAGGCATAACAATGATCATACTAACACATTAAGCTTAAAAAAAAAAAAATTGAACCAAGAATGAATAAATTAAATTAGAACTTATATCTACATTATATTTTCTATGCTAATCAAGTATTTAGTTTAAAAAATTAACTTTTTTATTTATTAATTTTTTTTGAATTAATTTCGTCTAATATATTTTGTCTTAATCTTGCTCTCGAACCAAAATCTCAATTCTACTAATGTGGGTGCAACGGAGAGTATACCCTCGTCGAGTGGATTCTGGTAGAGAAAAGTGGAGTCGTCACCTAGATTAGCTCTAGGAATCATATTGGGTCAATCACTTGCATGGATCTTCAAACCAGATTATGGGTTTGGAGTTTGGGTACAGCTTGGGAAGTTGTTAGGCACCCAAGATTGCCCAGCTTGTGGGCAGGCCTCCATTATGTATTGTTAGGCCATAGTTAATTAAAGAGTTTATTAAGAGAGCCCTAATCCTTAACTTGAACATATATCAAGCACTTAAGGAAATAACACCACAACATATTAAAGATCACAATATAAAAGGAAACAAAAAAAACACAATCAAACATATAATATAAAGGAAAAGATAACAATTAAATCACACACATAAGGAAAGATTATAAAATAAACCAAATATGGCAAACATATCCAAACAAACATGGAAAATAATTAAACACAATTAATTAACCTAAACATGGTCAAACAAAATCAAATATCATGTGAAAAATAAAAAAATAAACAAAAATAAGAATTTTACCCTAATCTGGGTTCAGGGTGCGCATGCATACTCAACTACACGTACGCATGGTTGAACCATGCACACGCATACTCGATGATGCGTACGCATTCTTTAGCATAGATTCAAAAAATTACATTTTTACATATTTAATCATTTAAAGATATAAAAATATAAATCAAACAAGCATATTAGAACCCTAAACACTAAACTAACATAAAGAAAATATAACAAACATCAATATAAACTAACAAACATGAAACAAAACAAACAAGTATACTAAACTAACATTAACTCAATAAACATGTCAAACTTAAGAGGAATCATGTGAGAACTAAAGAAACAAAAGAGAACAAAAACAAAATATACTAAACCACAGTCAGATTAATAAACAAAAAAAGATCATAAAATCAACTAAAACAAGTAAGAACACTTAATATAGTATTAAACAAAGAATCATGTGAATCCTATGTAGTAAAGTGGGAAATCATGGAAAGGAGACTCACCTTGCTTTAGAATCATAGATTTGAGATTGTGTAACCAACCCTTTAGTGCCTACAACACAAAGGTTAGATGGAGAAGATAAAGATAATCAAAGAATGTAACAATTGTTAGTAATCACAACTCAAGAACAAAATGTTTTGAAAGGGTTTTAGAAAACAATTTTGAGAGCAAACTTTTTGCCTTAGAACAAACTAAAGAGAGGTTTTAAAATTGTAAAAAACGTGCTAAGGCCTTGCCTTAGGGTTTTGAAAATAGAAAATAGGGTTTTAGAGAAGATAGAGGCCAAAAAATCACTCTCTAGCTAGGCTTTTGATTGGAGACATAAGATGAGTATAAGTTAAAATTAGAGTTTTCGGGGCTTTTTAATGGTCTTTGGATGTTCCTAAGTATCTAGGTGCTGGCTCACATCAAAGAATGATGTTTTTGGCCCCTTAAAAATGAAGTTATGGAACCTAGAAAATCGGCCTGCATACGCATGGTGCATGCATGATTCATGCGTACACATGCTCCCTAGAAATCTTGATTTGACAGCTTTGATGGCCTAGCTTAACTCACTGAATATAAATCCAAATTAGGAAAAATTTGTGTTCATATTGAAGTCTAGGATGTCTACTTTCCAATGAAATAAACCTTACTAAAAAATTATTTGTGGATCAAAAGGTATGGTTAAAACAATGAGAAAATGTCATTTTTCAGAATCGTTTTCAACGCAATTTGAGCATTTTTGAGTTGTGATTACATCCAAATTATTGTAAACTCTTTAAATACCCTTGGTTGACATATGTCAAGCTCATCATTGAGGCCGAGGACCAAAATTTCTTAACGGGTACAAAATGAAGTGTTTACAACTAATACCTTAACATGTAAGTTAATATTCGATATGACTCAAGTATACCTCTTACATCAAAAATCATTAATTGATATGAAAACTCAATGGTAATTGAATTTATTAGCAATTATTTTGGTCGCCAGCATGCGAAATATGAAAAGCTTTATCTATTAACATTACCATACTTATGCGTAGGTAGACCACCACAAAGAGTTTTGTATATTTTTCCCATTATTTTCTACATCAAAAATAGGACATAAAAATAATTTTATTTAATTGCTTAAATATGACGTTTCTTTACAGTGTATAATTCATTTCCATATTTCCTTAGTATGAATACAACACAAATGTTCATACTCATACTATTTCAAGAGTACTCAAAAATATTACTTCAACGCCAAGAACCTTGTATCTCAACTAGCATATCTTAGTATTTCCAACAAAGACATCTAAGATTTAAACTCCTTTTCTGCATTGTAACTAAAAAAAAAAAATCTTCAACGTTACCTTTAGGAATGGTTTTTGGACATAGAATAGGTACTACCGAACCCTCAACTTGGCTTGCCATTTTTTAAAATGAAAATAAAATTTTTTGTCTATTCTTAATACAATATTGTTCAGATTATATATAATAGTACAGACATTTGTGGTTTCAAATGTCTTGGATCCAAGGTGTAATCAAGATTTAGTCTTGCACAAATTGTATTGCCTTGCAAATGACACAATGATACATAAAAGCCATTAGAAGAAACCACATTATTTGATAATAATTATTCAAATGACATTACAATAAGGAAAACCAAACAAATGTTATTCAAACTTTATAGTGTTTTACCCTCACTATTTCATAGATTTTTTAGAATTCTAGTTTGGCGCGAATGCCTTTTGAAGATATTCAACCACATTCTTGTCTAGTTGGAAGGCCTTGATGAGAACATCAGGATTAATGGGAGGAACAGATCCAAAGACCGCATTTGCTATGGTGATCACCCCAGGATTTTGGCTGCTGAGACCAGCAAAGGCAAGACCAACAGTCTCCCCTATGTTGAATTGGAAGTGAATGAGACCAATTGGGAATACAAAGACATCTCCCTTGTTTAGAACTTTGGTGAAGAGTTTGTTTGGGTTGGATGTAACAAATCCAACTAAGAAAGTACCCTCAATGACTACAAAGAGCTCAGTGCCACGAGGGTGAGTGTGAGGAGGATTCAGGCCATATGGTGCAAAGTCAAGGCGAGCCAAAGATATGCCTAGAGTGTTGAGACCTGCTAATTTATCAACGTTCACTAGAGTGACATTTGATCCGACTTTGTTTCCAGTGTTTCCGGGAATATTAAGTCCGGAGAAGAAAAAATCATTCGCTGAGACCATTGTAGGGTCTTTGCAAAATTTTCCATTGACGAACACTTCACAAAGAAAGAAAAGTTAGTTATTGTTGCAAATAAGAGGTTTGTGTAACAATGTACAGTAACATGTCATGTAGGGGGAAAAAAAGCCGTCGGGGCATAATTTTATTAATGTAAGAACTTATAATAAATTCAAAAGAACTTGATTGATAATACTACTGCTAATAATACTAAGAGTGTGTTTTATACATACCACCGGATTTAATGTCGTTAATTGCGACACAGAAGTCTTGCAAAGGACTAGGATCATAGGCAGAAACAAAGGAGGATGCCAAGGCCAAAATGGCCACAGTCGCAAGGAAAGAAACACCTTTCATTATATTTGAGGAGGTTATCTCTATCTTATATGGTATACTATTCTTGGTTGAGGGAGGGATGAGAAAAATAGCAATATTGAAATTTCTATTTATAGAGAGGAATGGGAGAAGTGGTCCATATTTTTGCAAAAACTTGGTAATTGTTCAACTCTGTCACATTATTTTATTTATTAGGTGGACCAAATGTCTTCACCGGTTTAACCACTACTTGTCGTCACATATTTTAAAGGATGCTTTGATAAAGATAATGTTGATTTTGCCAACCAAAAGATACTGATGCTGATAGCATATATATTGCTATATTTATTTATTGAAATGACTGAGAAGCTACTATTTATGTTGGACTCTGTCCTCATTAGTGAAATTTTCCACTGTCGTCGGCGCAGAATTCGTTACGCAACAAAACAATGGCATTTGCGTAAATTCCTTAACTCAAATTGCTTGTAACTGAGGAGTTTCTCATTGACCTTATCTTATTGGTGTACTAAAGACTTCTTAATGTTTAGTTAGATTTAAATTAATGTCTAGGAGCAAGTAACCAACAACTACTATGGTATCTGTCTGGTATATCCTTCTTTCCCCCTATCAGAAAACAGAGGAAAGTTCTAGAGTTAAAACTCTATTTCATTGAAAAATGAATTGAATGAATGAACTGATACAATCAGATATGTATATATATACACCTAAAGCTGTAACTAATTCCTCCACAAGTAACTAACTAGCAAGCTAATCAGAATTAACAAACTGATACACGTGCCTGTCACATGCTAAGTTAAATACATATATAGAACTAAAACTACATGCCGTTTGTATCTGCTATGTAATATGGCTATTGTCGCTTACTGTACAAATTGATTCTTTGGAGCTTTTCTTCTTATCTGTGCTCTTGATTCTGCTCTTAGCTCTGACCTTGTCTCCGTTACTTCCTTTAGCATCTTGACACCCCCCCTCTTTTTTGTTGTTGATAATCTGCATAAAGATTTGTTTCCCTTTTTTGCTCTCTTTATGTTGATCCTATGCTATGGTGTGTTTTAGCTCCAAAAAAAAAAAAAAAAAAAAGGTATGGTGTATTTTCGCTTGGAGTTGAATATTCATTACTACTTATAGATGAAACCTGTTAAGATGTTAGTTTTTGCACCATCTTTCGGGCAAATGAAAATAATTACCTAATAATAATAATAATAATAAAATAATAATAATAATAATAACGTGACAAATCCCAAAGCCCATAATGCAATGCATTGATAACCCAACCCTTTAAGCATTATATACCAGAGAGTTAATCTCACAACCTATAAATATGGCCCTTACATTTGGCAAAATCAACATTTCGAATTGGAAAAAGTTTGGATCCATGAAACCCAACTAAAAAACCCATTAAATAGCCTACCAAATTGGCCGAACTGGGCCCACCAAAAATTCAACCCGAGTAAGCCTAGGGGCCACGTCTGGGGCCGAAAGTCAGATTACTTATGGTACTTCTTTCTAGGCCAAGCCCATGTGTGAAGAAGCTAGCAAAGGGAAAAAATAGGAGAGGTGGATTGGAGGGTAAGAGACTTGGACACATTGAAAAAACTCTCAAAAGAGCTTGGGGGTACTTGTGACACGATTGAGCTCATACTTGATGCAATATGCAATACACAATTGCTCATGGAAGAATAAAAAATTTGTAGGATTAACGCACAAACCCAACACTATATCTTACTCCAAATAAAGGACTCAATCAACATTTAATATTGTTTGTCCTAAAACCTCAAATTGGGAAAGTGGATTCCCTTTTAGGGAAGCATTTCTCATGGCCTTGGTTCAATTGGTTACCTTAGACTTGAGAAAAATAACTTTGTTGGCATTAAGGTCCGTTTGGTTGGGTGGATTTTAGGAAGAATTGTAAAAAATGAAGGAAAATGGAGAGGGAAAAAAAAATGGTGTTTAGTTAAGTGGATTTGTGGAAAGATCATTGATGGGGTCTAAGTGTTTTCTTCCAAAATTGAAGAGAAAAAACTAAAGAGAAAACATTATTACAGCCAAAGATCAAATTTGCCCCTTTCTCTCCATTGTGTCTATTATGTTCACGCTGTGTTGTTGTTGTTGTTGTCATTTTTTTTTTAGTCAAACAATTGCCTTTGCATTTTTGGCCTATTTGTTTTATTTATTTATTTATTTTTATCAACGGTGGGTTCTTTAATTTATAACAAATGGTGGCTTTCACTTTTTTATTTTTTATTTTATTTTAAAGAAGGCACCTCGAATTATTATATATAAATAAAATAACAAAGAAAAATAAAATATTATTACAATATTAATGACATGTTAATTTATAGAAGATGTTATTCTTTTAATTTTAATTGATAATAAGTATTTTTTTAATGATTGTAAGGAAATTATTTTTAATATTATGTAATTGGAGCATGAGAGTAATTTTATACAAACTTCATTTTCAATCCACTCACCTTTCTTTTCAACTACACGCATAAGTTTTTCACCCTTCCACTTTTTCACCTTCTAAACCAAACACATAAGAGAGAAAACAAAATTTAATTTATCATCTAACTTTTCTATCCCTTCTCCATTTTCTATCCTCCTATTTTTCCACCTCTCCAACCAAATGAACCTTAAGTGTTCATCACTCAAGGCAACTGAATGCTAGTGTCCAACTTCCAATTAACAAGAAACTTAATATTCATATTAAGAAAAATGAGAATAAGTAATCTATTTTTAAAATCTTAATTTTATAAAATGTTATTGAGTGGTGTAACATTAACAAAATGGTAAACTTGATGTCGTTTATATATAACTGCTGGTGTGGGGTTTGTGTTGATTAATGTATTAGCGGTTTAGCACTATTACTCAATTGTTTAAACAAAGTTCACGGCTTCACTAATCCTAGCATTCAATAGGGGTGGAACTAATTATGACTCTGTGTAACTGAATTAGAGTAAGACTTAGTTGAAAACTTGAAATCCAAACAGAAGAACTAAAATTGAGGCACTAGTTTTGTAGTTTTCACATTTGGCAAGGAAATGCTAGTGAAATAGAAAGCTTGAAGGAGAGAATCACCGTGAGGAAAGCAATATTTATCTCGTGTATATTATTTTGACTTTCACTAGGTAGAGAATTTTTTTTTTTTTTTTTGGGACAGTTCGAATGTCGTTTTTGATTCATAGGATTCAATGATTTGGATATGTGCATAATTTCCTCTCATATATAGAATGTGGTGTGGGAGCCATACCTTGTGAGAAGCTAATACATTGTAAGAGATAAATCCACAATTCATATAATTTATACTATAAGAGATAGATTCTCCTCGAAATGGGTGGGTGAAAATGAAATCAATGTCACATAGTAGGAATAGGGTAAATGATTCATGTATGAGCTAATACAATTATATGTGGATTAATATACATTCAAGAATTAGGCTTTCTTTTTCCTTTTCTTTTTTATTTTATTTTATATGATTTGATAGTCTGGGATTGGAATTCTAATTTTCGTTACAAAAGAAAGTATACAATAGGTGGATTATTCATTTTTATTAAGCTAAAAGGTAGAAGAATTCCAACTTCAAAAATCTAACATGACAGATTGAATATTAAGATCTTCAGGTTTCAGTAAAAAGGAGGACCACAAGGCAAAATTTTGGGCCAATTTTCAGAATTCTTAGTCCCAATTCATTTTGATAAATCTATAAAATCAATGGTTCGATTGTTTTTTATTTCCTTTCCCTTCAGCGAGAAAATGAAATTATTTCTTTATATTAGTGTTTTCCCCCATACGCTTGAAATTGAATTTTGGAATTTGTTACTGTCTCCATTAATTGAATCATAAATTCCATATGCAAAAATCATGCCATTTCTTGCATAGCTGAAATATGCTTGCATTGCATGCTGCTCTTAAAATGCCACATTGCCACTTCCACCGTATAATATCCACACAAATTATATAATTAAAATAAAAAATGGACAAATAAACAAATAAAAGGAAGAGGAAATTTGTAACTTTGTTGGATTAACTAGAACAAGCCAAATTCTTACACAGATCAATACACTGTCATAAGCATCCCATATTACCTAATTTAGTCTAATTTGAAACAAAGCAAAAGGAAAAGGGGAGAAGAAAGGGTTAAATTAGAGAGTAAGTCCATGACCATGAGACACAATCCTATGCCAAGTTAAGAGCTAGTCCCCACCTTCGAATTGGTTTATCTGACAGCACAGGCAACTGCATAAGCCCAATACTTGAGATGCTCTTTCATGGCTACATTATCATTGAATGATGGTATCAGATTCTTACTTCGATGTTGATCTCCAAAACTCTGATTCTGATACCCGCATGTTTCCTTAAACATTGAAAACATAGAAACTTCCTCCACATCAAGGCACAAATCAAGCTCTCCAAGAATCTTTCTCCTATGACTCAACCCTCTCTTGCTTCTTCTCCTTGTCTTCCTTCTCTCTCCCTTCTCGGCTGACATTTTGAGCTCGATCACTTCATCTTCAACATGATTGGCCATCTGGGGTTCAACTTCATCAGCAAATTCACCACATTTGGTGCACATTGGGTCCAAATTCTCATCATTTGGCAACTCATCTGGCTGGTTTTGAAGGATTGGAGAAATGGGTTCGGATGATTCTTCTTTGGAAGACTCATTATTGGCATGTTCTTGTGTGTCAATTCCATCACTGGCTGAATCCAAAGACTTGTTCTTGGATGCAAAAATGTTGGTGAAGAACCAAAGAGAGTCTAAGCTCTCAATGACCCATGAACCATCCATGAGAAACAAACAACAACAACAAAGCCAAACAAAACCGAACGTGGGTAAAACAAGAGTAGAGTGGACAGTAACTATAATCATTTAAGAATAGAAGAATGAACTTCGTGATTTGCTACAGTAATTTTTGGACTGACCCTCTTGACATTATTGCCATTCATTGGTTGTTATATTTCAATGACTAAAATATCCCTTTTTATCTGACATTTTAGGGTGATTGACAAGGATAGTTTGGTCCTTTCCGGAAAAACAGGGGGCGGTTTTCACTGAAAGTGCAATAATTTTTGTGTGATTAAATGCATTTGTCAGTTACAATTATTGGTGAGTGGTTCCCACGCGCCTCACTCGAAAGTGAGAGTTCTACCCTCTTTTATTTGAATTGTGACTCTTTGACTATTCCTGAGTCCGTTAAAATCGATGACAAGTTACCCAACGGTCGAAAACAACCTGGAATTGGTAGTGTAGTTTGGTTGCAGTTTTTTAGAATTTTTTTTTTTTTTTGAAAAATTTGACAACTATTAACCAATTTCACACCAATTGCTAGTTATAGGTTCACGGTAAAAGTGTTACGAATCAATTATAATCTATCATATAAGATGATTATCAATGGGAAATTAGTTGTAAACTTGAAGTCTTAGATAAGTTAAATAAATTTAGAGTCGATGCTCTTATGACAATTGTTAATAAATAATTTTAAAAAAATTATGATGCAATTTTTATGAAAAATATAAAAAGCTATAAAAAATTTAATTATTTCTTTTCTCATAAAAATTTTATAAAAATATTTTCTAAACTAATGTCTTTAGGACATCGGTTAACTTTTTTTTTATAAAGTTAAGTATGGTTTTATATTTTTATAGATAGAATACTGTTTTTTTTTTTTTTTTAGTTTGTTAATCCCAAAAGTTAAACATGGGTTTATATTTTTATAAACAGGATACTGTTTTCTTTTTAGTTTGTTAATCCCAAAAATTCATTTGACTTAGTATTTTTTAGAAGCTAATTGTTGGAGAACTATAAGTAAAAAATGAAGAAAATTTTTAATTGCATAACCTAATTAATGTGTCATATAATTTGTTTGAATAATATATGTTAATAATTTTATGACTGGAGAATTCTTTAAAATGCCAAAATGGTTTGGAGAAAAATTTTGTTAATGAAAATCTTTCCGGAGAAAAACTTTGTTTATAGTAAGCATCTTTTTAATTTTCAAAAACAATGGAAGACACAAGAATATTCGTAGGTTTATGTGCAAGGTATTAGCCATTTTTATTAGATAATATTTTTTGTAAAAAATTTATTTGGAAAATAATTATTTTTAATAGATTTTTTGAAATAGTTTTTTCTTTCATTAGACATGAAAATATTTAAGAGATGTGCCTCTTTAAGTAATAGTCTAGTGATAATGGCATCTCTTGTGGTACTTTATAGTTATGATTCAAATCTCATTGTTCTCCTCTGCTATCTACCTATCTAAAAAAAAAGAAAAAGAAAAAGTCTTATGTTTCTAGTGGCGGGAATGACTATATCTCCAAATACTTTTAAAGTTTTAAAAACAATCATAATTAACAAACTATTACTTAAAAAAAATGGCATTAATTAGCAAAAATGACAGCAGTATTTAGGGTCTGTTTGTTAATGTTGTTTGAACAACAGTTTTCATTGTTTAAATAACACAACACGTATTTTCACAACACTTTTTTATTCACATGTATTTCCACAACACTTAAATAACGTTACTAGAATAGCATTACTAAACGGGCCTTATATCCTACAATGAGAAAAAGGAGGTGGTTTTTTGTTTTTAGACCTGATTTGGAAGGTTTGTATAAATGAAATGGCTACCTATAATGGCTTTTGATTTTTTTTCCTCTCCTGGAATTAAATTTTTGGGATTTTTTCCAACAAAATTAGGCTTCTTGAATGATTTTTTTTTTTTTGGGGGGTGGGGGTGTTTGGGTGTGAGCGTATATTTTAGTAGAGTCTCATTATCTCCAAAAGCTTTTCCTTTTTTTTTTTTTTTTTTTTTTTTTAATGTTAGCCTTTATTTATAGAGGAAGGAGCCTTGAGTTGTCTAAGGATTTTGGAGACTTAATATTCATATGATAATGATAATTGAAGTATTTGAGTCCCAAAAAAAAGGTTTCGAAAAATTTTCAATAAATAATTTTGACACTAAGAAAAAAATTGGAAAATTTTGCTCAAACTTTAGCCAAAGTATTTTTTTTTTATATTATTTTTTAAATGAACTCTCTCTTGGAAAAATTAGGGTGCAACATAAGACTGGATTTTAGCCAAAGTATGAGTGCACTATATTTTGTAAATGAACTTTAAATTAATGTAAACTAACTATTGTGCTGATTCTTATTAATTCACCCTAAGGACTGATAAAATTAAATCATATTAATATTAAACATTTGAATGCAATATAAGACCGAATTTTATCCAATCAAAATTGAGCTTTTCAAAAAATTGATAAAAACCCTATTTCCCATTAAAAAAGATAGTTTTCCTTTTGTTATGATCCTTTACACAGATTTTAACCTTTGGTCAAATTTGGAAATTTTCAATTATAGAATGACCATTTTGATATATTTGTTTAGAACTCGATTCTTACCAAGGTTGTGAAATGGGTATTTATACTAGGACTATGCACCGGTCGATTTAGGTAGATTAAGGCAAATATTCTTAGGACAAAGTTTAGCTAAAAATTACTATATATTTTGAAAATCTAATCATTGAATTGCATGTTCTTTACACATTTTTAAAATAATATAGGTGGGACACTTTTGTTGTTATGCTTTAAAATGATCCAAATTTACAAACAATATTCCCATTAAAGTTCAGCCCTTAAAAAGAATCCAATAACCTTTTACAGAAGTTCACTTAATCTTTCAACTAAGTTGTGGACTTTGAGCAAACACACAGCAATGAAGGAGGGAGCAAACCAGAATTCAAATTCATCATCAACTATCTACGATTATCAAAAACATGTTCAATTTGGCTGAAGTTTACAATTCAATTCATTTTACCAACTACAATTTGGGGTTTAAATCTCTGCTCCAAACAACTAACAATCGGTTTGTACAAGTACCTACAGAACTAAACAAATCCCACAATATCAAATAAGGCTACAAAACAGAAATTTATATGTAATATATGAACGTATGATTAATCTTTACACCTTCCTAACCTTTGCATCGTAGCTCTTGACACTACAAGAACAGGGAAATTGAACCTCAAACCTTTCACTTGAGCTTCCATGATTTGGCTATCGTTTTTTCCATTACATCATCCATATCATGTAGTTTGAATGAAAAAAATGCCTGAAATTTATCAACATCCTTCCGTAGATCGTTCAGCTTCTTCTCAGATTGCTTGAGACCACATTCAAATGTTGACAGAGCCATATATATTAAGTTTTGTTCTTTGGGAGGTTGTGGACGACTCATAATAGATTCCAAATCTAGAGCTAGGTTGCAGAATTGATGAAGGAGAAGACAAGGATCATCCTCCTGATTCCAATTTTCTTTCATTACTTCATTCAATATTATGGTGTGTTCCAGTACAGTGGCAATCTTGTTTATCACCGTGGAATTCTCAACTTCAGCACTCGTCCATTTGACTGCAGATCTCAACCCATCAATCTTTGCTTCAAATTCTTCTTTCCCTGACATCATAAACACTAGATCAACGAGCAGTCGAGACAGTTTTTTCGTAACTTCAAAAGCATCAGCCTTTATCAAAATCATTTTCCTGAATTCTTCACCATCTATGACAAACTCTTCCATGCACTCCATCAAACTCTTCTTTCCATCATCTCTATCTTTCTTGAATGTTTGACTTATACTTGCAGCTATCATTCCCTGTAAATCTTGTTCTAATCCTTCAATACAATTGTCACCACCTTCATCGTCTGACGAGTTTCCAAAGGCCTTCTCCACCTTCGCAAGGAACCGCCTTTTCACATCGTCATCTTTCTTTAATTCTTCATTTTCCTCCAGTTTTTTCACTGTCTTCACTGCTCGGGCCCGGGTCGAAACTTCCATCTCCAAGATCAATATCACTGATATCCTTCGATAACTTTGGAAACTCACTCGAAGTCTCCTTGACAGCATCTTCATCTTGAACGTATGGCTTCAGCAACTCATTGAACCTTTTACTATGGTCATTTATGTCCTTCTGCAGTGACTGAAGATCCATGATCAGTTGGCTTATATTTGGGTTCAATGTTTCTGTGGAAAGACGAAATTCTGAATCGCTGGCAAGGTCAATATCGATTTCATTCAAATTCTTCTTGGCAGCATCTTCTTCTTGAACGAAAGGCTTCAGCAACTCATTGAACCTACTATGGTCATTTATGTCCTTCTGCAGTGACATAAGATGCATGATCCGTTGGCTTATCTTTGGGTCCAATGTTTCTGTGGAAAGACGAAATTCTGAATCTCTGCTAAGGTCAATATCAATATCATTCGAAGTCTGCGTGACAGCATCTTCTTCTTAATCGACAGGCTTCAGCAACTCATCGAACCTCTTACAATGGTCATTTATGTCCTTCTGCAGTGACATAAGATCTACGATCAGTTGGCTTATCTTTGGGTCATCAAGATCAAGGATTTCTTGATCTTTGGTAGCCATTAATATCTCAACAAAAAGCTTTTGAGGGGGAGAAAGTGTTTGGGAAATAAAAGAGACTGATTAGTTCAGAAATATTGGGTGTTTGAGAGACAGAGGGTCAAAGTAGTAGGATTTTATAGGAGGGACTTATGGATGGTTGTTTCAGTTATTTTAGTTATGAGTGAAGGATTGCATCACCCGCAGGTGATATTTTATTTGGGCTTTGTAAACTACCTAGCATTTGTAGTCTCACCCTCAATTCCTTATGTCAATATTAGAACAATGTACTAGATTGGTGCTGGACTTCACATGGGAGACACTTTGCAATCGCAATACATATTTTTGGATTAAATAAAATTATCTAACATCTCTCCCATTTCTTCTATGAGAGAGGTAATTAAACCCCAAATTAAACAAACAATGGTCGGAGAAATACTGAGTTGATTTGGAAACTGGGACTAGAATAAATGCTGGAGCAATATAACAATGTCTCACTGAGTCACTAGTTATAAACTGCAAAATATTTGCTGTTATTATTATTATTATTATTATGGTACAAGCAAGTTATCCTCCCATAAAGAGAACCTCCAAGAATTTAGAGATAAGTAGAGCAAGAAATAGTTCAATCTGAAACTCACTACTATTATGCATGATGACCTAATGGCTTATAAAGGCAACAACTTGCAGCTGTGTGGGTGGTACACATTTGAGGAATGTGTTTTGAGAAATGCTAAATGCAGAACATTGTTTAGTACAATGCTGCACCTTAGAAATCATTATAATGAAGACGGAAAGGTTTTACAGAATTGTCCATGTGAAATGCAGCATTTCGATGTGTAGTTTCTGCGGGCTTGAACTTTTCCTTCTGGTTGTCAATAACATTTGGTCAAGTTGTACCACAGTCTGACGCTACGTTGATGCTTTGGGGTCGTGCACACAGGTTCCATTATATCAGAGTTAGGCTTCATATAAGTTATTTTTGGGGATAAGTAACATGCCATAGTGAGTTCTACTTTGCATATGAGAAGAAAATTCAAATTCCAGTCTTTCCAAGATTGACCATGCATGTCAAATATTCTGTCAAAATCCAAGATATTTTACAGTAATTTTTTCAATTGAACTAATAGAATATTAGCCAAATTCTTTCTTCTTTCACATTTTTGAAAATGATATAGGTGGGATACATTTTTTGATATGCTTTAAGATGACCCAAATCTGCACAGAATCTTCCCATTCAAGTTTAGTCCTTAAAAAGAATCCAAGAACTATTTACAAAAGTTCACTTAAGCCTTCAACTAGGTTGTGGACTTCAAAGCAAATTACACAGTAATAAAGGGGGGGGGGGGGGGGGGGAGAAGCAAACCAGAATTCAAATTCATCATGAACTGTCTACCATTATCAAATACATGTTTGTTTGGTAAAATTTTACAATTCAATTTATTCTACCAACTACAATTTGGTGTTTAAATCTCTGCGCCAAACAACTAACAAGTGGTTTGTACTAGTACCAACAGAACTAAACAAATCCCACAGCATCAAATCAGGGAACAAAACAGAAATTTGTATCTAATCTATGAATCTATGTTTAACCTTTGCACCTTCCTAACCTTTGCATGGGAGCTTTGGAAACTGAAAGAGAAAGGAATTTGAGCCTCAAACCTTTCATTAGAACTTGTACGAAGTTTCTGATTAATTCCTTCACATCTTTATGCTTTCATAGGTCATCAGTTCGGCTTCTTTTGTTTGAGCTTTCCTCCTGGTTGCTTTCATCTAGTCCTGTTTGTTCCAAACCAGCCCACTTTCCTTTCATTGGTTCATTCCTTTTGGCCTGTTCCAGAAGAGTGCCAATCTTGTTAATCACCATGGAATTCTCGTCTTCAGTACTGACCAATTTGAGTGAACCTTTCAATCTTTGCTTCAAATTCTTCTTTCCCTGACATCATAAACACTAAATCAACGAGCAGTTGAGACATATTAATCCGAACTTCAAAAGAACGAGCCTTCCTCACAATTAGAGCCCTAGATTCTTTCCTAGATGCGTCAAACTCTTCTTTGCACTCCATCAAACTCACCTTTCCATCATTTCTATCTTTCTTGCGTCAAACTCACCTTTCCATCATTTCTATCTATAAAATCTAGAACTTTCTCTTAATAGAAGAATAGAGATTTTATTGAATCAGAAAAATGTGATACAACCGACTGAACTTAATACATAAAAGCTATCCTATATATATACATGACAGACTTACCACTACCGTAATTACAGGAAATTAGTTACTAACTATGCTAACTGTACAATAGGCTTTCATTATTTACACGACAGTCTAATTATTACAAGCCACGTGTATCATAGTCTCTAAAACTATGTATGAAAACCTCATGGTAAGGTATTGCCTCAATAGTCTCTAGTACAGCCTTGCAAGCCCACTGGTGCTCTGTATCAGACATCTCTGCTGAATGGTTGCTGCACAATTGCTTAGAACTATTGCTGTGACTGACCTTGTCTACTAGTGATGATGCTGCTACGCTTGTACTAGCATCAGTAATGCTACAAACCATCTCTTTACTCTGTTGACCTGCACCACTATTAAACTGTTGTCCTGCACTAGTCTCAGCAGATAAATTCTTAAGTCTTGAGCAAACTTCATCAATTTTAACACCCCCCCTCAAGAGCAAAGCTCTTGCAGTTTGTGTTTTTAATACAGTTTCTGGAAAGTCAACACAAGCAGCAAAGATGTTAATTAAACCCAACTTCTTGATCAATCTTAGATAATTGTCTACACCCAAAGCCTTGGTAAAAACATCAGCTAGCTGATTTTTAGAGGCCACATGAAAAGTTTTAATTGTTCCATCTAGAACCTTGTTTCTAACAATGTGGCAATCAGCTTCTATATGCTTTGATCTCTCATGGAATACTGGATTTGCAGCTATATGTAGTGCTGCCTGGTTGTCACAGTACAATAAAACTGGTTTGTCATGCTTCACATGTAAGTCCTTCAATAGAAACAATAACCAAGTGACTTCACATGTTGTAGTTGCCATGGACCTATATTCAGCTTCAGCTGAAGATCTTGAAACCATAGATTGTTTCTTTGATCTCCATGATATTAATGAATCCCCAAGGAAGACACAATACCCTGTAAGAGACTTTCTAGTGTCTGGACAACCTGCCCAGTCAGCATCACAATAGGCCTTTAATTGTAAATCTGAATTACAAGGAAAATACACTCTTTGACCTGGTGTTCCTTTGATATATTGCAGTATTCTATTGGCTGCCTGCATGTGAGGTACTCTGGGCTGAGCTAAAAACTGACTTAACCTATTCACAACATATGTTATGTCTGGCCTACTCAAAGTCAAATACATCAGCTTCCCTATAAGCCTTCTATACTGACTTGGGTCTGCTAGTAACTCTCCACTACCCTTTGACAACTTAAGTAGTTGTTCCATAGGTGACTTAACAGGCTTACAACCCATCATGCCTGTTTCTTTCAGAATTTCAAGTGCAAATTTTCTTTGATTCAAGTTGATTCCCTTATTACTCCTTGCAATCTCAAGTCCCAAGAAATATTTGAGTGATCCAAGGTCTTTGATCCCAAATTTGGCATCCAAAACTGACTTCAAGGCTGCCACACAACTTGGATCATTCCCTGTAATCACCACGTCATCCACATATACTAACAATGCAGTAAACAAAGGACCTTTAGCATAAACAAATAAGGAATGATCAGCTTGAGATTGAACAAAACCAATTTGCTGAATGGTTGAAGAAAGCTTAGTATACCATTGCCTAGATGCCTGCCTTAATCCATAAAGTGACTTAACAAGCCTGCAAACAGTAGGTGTTGAAGTTGAACTACCCCCCTTACTGTGAAAACCAGGTGGTAAAGTCATGTAAACTTCCTCATCTAAGTCTCCATGCAAGAAGGCATTATTAATGTCTAATTGATGAAGTGGCCATGATCTAGCTGCAGCTAATGCAATGAGAACTCTAACAGAAACTGTTTTGGCCACAGGTGAGAAGGTTTCAATGAAGTCAAGGCCCTCCCTTTGGGTATAACCCTTAGCAACTAATCTTGCTTTGTATCTTTCAACAGTCCCATCTGATTTCAACTTGATTCTATACACCCATTTGCATCCAATGGGTGTTTTTCCTGGAGGTAAGCTAGTAAGTTCCCAAGTGTGGTTTTGTTCAAGAGCTTGAATTTCCTTATCCATTGCTTCTCTCCAAAGTGGATCTTTGACTGCTTGAAAAAAGCTTTGAGGCTCTTGAGGATTGGAACTAACTGCCAATACATAGGACTGATAGCTTGGCACTAAATGAGCATAAGTAAGGCAATGAGCTATGTCATAAGGACCAGCAGAAGCAGGGAGACCAGCAGAAGCACAAGAATAATCCTGCAAGTAAGCTGGAGGTTTTGAAGGTCTAGCTGACTTTCTGGTAGGTGCAGGTGGTGCTTCTGTTGCTGATGTAGAAGCTTGTTCTGGTATGGCAGATGTAGGGACTAAGGGAAAATTAGAAGAAGGCATGGAATTAGTATTAGGTAAAACAGCAAGTGAGGAATCAGATGTCTCAACTGGTAGAGAGGAATCAATTGAATTAGGTACTGAATCAGAAACTGAAGTAGGAACTGAATTTGGAAGCACATTAGAAACTGAATTAGGCATAGAAGGAGCAAAATTATTAGAGAAAGGACCTATAGTATCTGGTATAATGGTAGGAGTAACAAAAGTATCAATACCTGAGCTGGAGGAAGCATTACCTTGAAGTTCAAAATTTGAAAGAAAAGGATCAGCTACAGTAGCAGTTTCACCAGCAAAAGGAAATATGTCCTCATGAAAAATTACATCCCTTGAGATAAAAATTGATTTGGTAGAAAGATCATACACTTTGTAACCTTTTACCCCAAAAGGATACCCCAAAAATACACATTTTTTAGCTCTAGGGTCAAACTTTGATCTGTTGTGAGAGAGAGTAGATGCATAACATAGACATCCAAACACTCTCAAATGATCATAAGTTGGCATATGACCAAAAAGGACTTCATAAGGTGTTTTATGGGACAAAGGTGAACTAGGTATTCTATTAATCAAGTATACAGCAGTCAAGATACTATGTCCCCACAAATATAAAGGTAATTTGGATTGAAACATAAGAGATCCTTGCAACATTTAAGATGTGTTGGTGCTTCCTCTCAACAATGGCATTTTGTTGAGGGGTCTCTACACAACTTAATTGATGCAAAATACCCTTTTGCGCAAAGAAATATTTCATTATAAACTCAGTCCCATTATCTGTCCTTATAACCTTGACCCTTTTAGCAAATTGAGTTTCTACCATATTACAAAATTGCTCTAAAACTAATTGTGTTTGTGATTTGTGTTTTAACAAATAAACCCAAGTAGACATAGAACAATCATCTACAATGGTTAAGAAGTATTTGCAATTATTAATAGTAGAAACTGAGAAGGGACCCCACAAATCACAATGCAACAAATCAAAGCAATTTTCTGAAACATGAGAACTTGTATTGAATGGTAATCTTTTCTGTTTTGCAATAGGACAAATGTCACAATGAAAATTATCAACAAAATCATGAAGAGGCACTTTATTAAACTTCATCAAAGCCAATTTGGCATTTGACAAATGCCCCAATCTGAGATGCCAAACATGTGGCTGAACCTTATTGACTGAAAACACTGCAGAAACTGAAGAGGAAATGGACTTGCTCTCTTCCAGCAGGTAAAGACCATTGTACTCTCTACCCAGACTAATTGTGCTCCAATGAGCAAGGTCCTGGATGAAATAAAAAGTTCCAAGAAAAATGAGGCAACAAAGAACCGATTTTGCCAATTGACTCACTGATATAAGATTGAAACTAAATGAAGGAATACAAAGAACATCATATAGAATAAGTGTTTCTGGGATTTTGACAGTCCCTATGTGAGTAACTAAAGCAATTTCACCATTTGGCAAATTCACATGAGTATTTAGAGTAGAGGTAATAGTAGTGAAACAAGAAATAGAATGCACCATGTGGTCAGTAGCCCCTGTGTCTATGACCCAATCAGTGGCTGTAAACATATCTTTATTGACTAATTTGGCAGAGAAGACAGAATGCTTCAAGTTGGGAATGAAAGGAAAACTAGAAGCCATACCTGCCATAGTCTCAAGATAGGAATTGGAAGCTAAAGCTGAAGAATGTGAAGAAGTGGCTGCCATACCAACACTAGCAGGAACACCAACAGAAGAAGTCACACCAGCAACAACAGTCATCAGGCTAGGAACTCCATCACCACTGCTTACAGTAGCAGCTTGATGCTTGTCACTAGAACCAGAACTAGTGTTGAGGTAAGCCAACAATTGCTCAAATTGAGCTTTTGAAATTGGACATTGAACTGATCCAGATGAAGGATGCTCAACCAAAGTTCCTTGATCATAAGATACTTGATTAACATTTGGTTTGCCTCTCTGCTTGTACCCGGGTGGATATCCATGAAGCTTATAGCACTTATCAATGGTGTGCCCAAGCATATTACAGTGTGCACATAAAGGCCTTTCCTTTTTATTGTTTCCTTTGCTCCAATTAGCATTGCCAGCATTATTGCCCTTTGAATTCACATACATGGAGACTGAATCTGGTTTAGCTGCAAAGGATCCTCCATGTCCAATGTTCTTATGAGACTCCTCTTGAAGAACTAAGGCATATACTTTGCTCATTGAGGGAAAAGGCTCATACATCAGAATTTGAGATCTTATAGTCTCAAAATTTTCATTCAATCCCATCAAAAACCTCATCACATAGGCTTTATCATGAGTAACACTTAGGGTTTTCATTGCTCCACAACTACATTCTGGTAATGGTTCAAGATTCAACAATTGATCCTATAATCTCTTAAATTTTGAGAAATATTCAGTTACTGTCAACTGATTTTGAGAGATGTGAGAAATCTCCCTTTGAAGATTATAGATTTTAGGACCATTGCCTTGTGAAAACAGGTTTTTCAATTCAATCCACATATCTCTAGCAGTTTCACAGTAGATTATATTACTAGATACATCAACATGCATTGAATTGATGAGCCAAGAAAGTACCATTGTGTTGCAGCTTTGCCAGTCTTCGTAGAGAGGAGATTCTGGATCATGCATAGGAATCTTGCCATTGATAAACCCTATCTTCTTCTTGGCAGTGAGAGCCAAAATCATAGCCCTTGACCAAGAATGATAGTTTCTCATTCCAAGCAATGGCTGTGTTACCAAAACACTACCTGGATTCTCACTCGAACTGAGAAAGAACGGATTTGGAGGAATTGATTCTTTGTTTGTGGTTGAAATTGGCTGAGAAATATGGTTGTTAACTGGATCAAATTGGTTGCTTGAATCAGGGGACGCCATTGTTGAACCTTCGTGCTCTGATTCCATATAAAATCTAGAACTTTCTCTTAATAGAAGAATAGAGATTTTATTGAATCAGAAAAATGTGATACAACCGACTGAACTTAATACATAAAAGCTATCCTATATATATACATGACAGACTTACCACTACCGTAATTACAGGAAATTAGTTACTAACTATGCTAACTGTACAATAGGCTTTCATTATTTACACGACAGTCTAATTATTACAAGCCACGTGTATCATAGTCTCTAAAACTATGTATGAAAACCTCATGGTAAGGTATTGCCTCAATAGTCTCTAGTACAGCCTTGCAAGCCCACTGGTGCTCTGTATCAGACACCTCTGCTGAATGGTTGCTGCACAATTGCTCAGAACTATTGCTGTGACTGACCTTGTCTACTAGTGATGATGCTGCTACGCTTGTACTAGCATCAGTAATGCTACAAACCATCTCTTTACTCTGTTGGCCTGCACCACTATTAAACTGTTGTCCTGCACTAGTCTCAGCAGATAAATCCTTAAGTCTTGAGCAAACTTCATCAATTTTAACACTATCTTTCTTGCGTCTTTCTTTACATTCACGCATGAGTGTCCGCATGGTTTGCTCAAAAGGCTCATCAGCTTCACCACTACTTACGGTATTCATTTCCCGTAAATCTTCTTCCAATCCTTCAATATTGGTAGAAATGTCTTCAGCATTAGCAGTAAGTTCACCGCCTTGATCATGTAATGAATCGGATTCCATCATCTCCCTACAGGCCTCCATCACCTTCGCTAGGAATCGCTTCCCCACATCACCATCATTCTTTAATTCTTCATTTCCCTTTTCAGGTCCTTCACTGTTATCACCGATATCCTTCAATGATTTTGGAAACTCATTCAAAGTCTCCTTGACAGCATCTTCTTCTTGAACGAAAGGCTTCAGCAACTCATTGAACCTCTTGCTATAGTCTTTTATGTCCTTCTGCAGTGACTTAAGATGCATGATCAGTTGGGTAATCTTTGGGTCCAATGTTTCTGTGGAAGGACGAAATTCTACATCACTGGCAATGTCAATATGAAGGATTGGTTGATTTTTGTTAGCCATTGATAGGTCTAGAGAAAGCATTTGAGAGGGAGATAGTGGTTGGAAAGTAAATGACTGACTCATTAGTGCAGAAATCTTGAGCGTTTGAGAGACAGAGAGGGCCAAAGTATTAGGGTTTTATAGGAGGGGAGATAGGGATAGTTGTTTCAGTTAATTTTAGTTAGGAGTGAGATTGCATCACCTGCTGGTGATATTTTATTTGGTGTACTTTTGGGTATGCTACGATTAGAGACTAATCTTGTATTTCACTTAATCTTTCAACTAATAACTTGTGGACTTCTGTTAATTTTTTTTTTTTAATTCAGTAGTTTTCTTTTTTTTTTCTTTTTTTTTTTTTAATGAGAAACACACACACACACACACACACATATATATAGGAGAAGGAGGATGAGATAAAAGAATACACTCACACGCCAATATCAAAACTGCATGCAGTTAATTTCAGTTAATGGATTTTAGATTTAATTATCTTAAAAGATATGGGGATTGAATTAAAAAAAAAAAAAGAAGATATGGAGACATTTTCAATGGGGATTGGGTTAATTGTATGAATTCCTTTTGTATTTCATCTTCACCTAAATTCTAGTTCATCCCGATGCATTTTGCTTGTTTTGGTTAATTCCACCAAATATTTTTGCCAATATGTGAACAAAAAATTGATTTTCTTCGTCATTTTTTTTTAAAAAAATTCCATTTATCAAATTGAGTTGATAAATTTCAATCTCTCAAATTGAGTTGATATTGTGGGGAGATAAACATCTTAGGGAGATTCAAATTGAGAAGTTAATATAAAATATAAAGACACTACTTAAGCCTCCAAATGGCTATGGGTATGAGTTTAACAGGTATTAATCACTTATATTTCTCATTAGTATTCAATATAAGACTATATTTCTTAACCATCCACATCACTTGGCAAGTGAGAATTCCACCAAATATAATATACAATAGTAGAATCTTGACTATCGCAAAGTGGATTGGACTTTTTGTCATTTGTACTTTTGTTGTTTGTGCAAGCAAGGAGAGACTTATGGGATTTGTCTTTTAGAGAGGGTTCCAATTGCCAATGCTCGGGAAAATACTTGGCAATTTCAAGCAGGGCTTGCCCTAGGCCTAAGCCACTTAAGCCATTGCCTAGGGCCCCCTACTAGAGAAATGCCCCCAAATTTATATATATTTATTTTTAAATATTTTCGAGAAATATTTAAAAAGATTAGTTTTCATTTTTTTTCACTAATAAGAAGGCCCAAAGAATTAAGTAATACTAGAGATAGAGAAAAGACAAAGTTAAATAAATAAGTCTTACAAATAGACGTGTCACTAATAACAAGTAATTCAAATAGAAAAGCGTTAAACATACTATCAATTTTACTACATAATTTTTATAATTTGATGTGACATTGAATATGATAAGTGAATTTCAACAAACTATTAAATGAATATTTGAATAATTTTTGTGATTGGTGATATATCTTTGTATTCCTTATGTTGTATATCTTATAATATCTCTAGCATCTTTGTAAGTCTCATGTCACTAATCACATTTGTTGCAATATCAGTTTGTAATAAAATTTGTTATAACTTTATCATTTTCTTTAAAAAAAAGTCATATTAAAAAGTAAATAGAATGGATTTTTTTAAAATTATTATATAAAATATTGGTTAAATATTATTTAAGTTACAATGTAAATGTCCATTAAAAGATTTAGCGGTAGGCCTCAGAAACATTTGGGCTGGCCCTGGTTTTAGGCATGGGATATTCCATATTGAATATCCAAATTGACCAAAGAAATGACTGTTCTTCAGACAACAATTTACATGGTTAAGTTGGAGATGTTTTCAATAAGAAACCTATCAAGAAATTTATGACCAAATCATTTAATTTTTTTACGTTTAATATATATATATATATATATATATCTAAAAGTTGAAGCGTAGAATTTATTATTGCTGCGCTCCGGTTGAGTTACATCAGCGTCCACGTTATTATCTTTTTTATTTTCAATTTTCCCACAATTATTTTAGCGTTACTTATTCACTCATTTTTTTTTAATATTTATACTTTCTCTCTCCCCTACCTTTTTATCTCCTCACTACCCTCTACTTTAAAATCACTCTTCCTTTTTTCGTTTATCTTCTTTTATTTTGTCTCTTCTTATTCTCACTCTTTTACTATAAATTTGTCATTTTCTCTTCCATTCCATGCATAGTTTTCCCTAAAAAAAAAAATGCTCTCTCTCTCTCTCTCTCTCTCTCTCTCTCTCTCTCTCTCTCTCTCCTTTGGAAGAATATATTGTAATTTATTTTTTAATTTTGGTAATTTCTAAGCCTCTATGATTATTTAATGTAATTTGTGGTCCAATTTACAAATGGTTTGATAATTTATGCACGATACAAGCTTAAAATAATAATTTCTATCTTTTTTGTTTGTTGCAACATGGTGTCTCCAATGCAAAACTGATGAATATTAAATATTTCATGTTCATGGGGGCTCAAGCGATATTGGTACATTTGTACTTCAGATAGCTAAATACTATGTTGCAAGAGTGTTTGTTATAACAGGTCTAGTATCATTTTTTTTTTTTCTAATTTATAAGTTTAGTTTCCAAGTATTCATATATTTTTAGATTGTGATTGGTAGGGAGTGATGAAAAATTAGCTGTTTGCTAGGATCTTAGGGCTAATGTGTTCATCAATTACAAGATAGAGAACTTTGTTAAAAGGGTGAAGAAAGAAGCAGGTGGAAAATATATTTTCTTTAATATTAAAACCTTAGTTTTCCTCAATGTTTATAGAGATTGATGTTTTTCATTAATCTTTTTGCAATGATTATTATGTGATAAAAAAAGAACAACTAACTAAATGGTAGGAGTTAATGTTATTCTGGATCATCTTGGAGCATCCTACTTAAAGCAAATCTTGAGAGCTTAAATTTTGATGAGAGGCTTTTTTTTATTGGAATTATGTGTGGCTCTGTTACAAAGATTCGATCTTCATGATCTGCTTTTGAGTCGCCTCATTGTGCATTGTATGACACTTGATATCAGGTCTTGGTACCATAGCTTAGGAGTTGAATGAATTTGTTATCTCTCATTCTTTTTGTTTGAAGTTATAAAATATGTACGATTACTGAATCATTCAACCATTTCAAATGTCATATTTTACTTCCCAAATATCAGTATATTTCTGTCATGATCATTCAACCATAATCATTACAAAAATATATTGATATATGGGAAGCAAAATATGACACCTAAAATGTAGCTCTTTGTGTTGGAATGAACAATTTGTGTAAACCGTGTTTTATAATATAGATACTGGGTAAACTTACTGACCATGCTATAGTAAATTTTTTGAAGAATGCACTGTCTCTAGAGCGTGAATGTTGTTGGATACTAAGAAAATTATGCCATCAAGGGGTTACAATATTTATTATAACATGAGGGAATTTAGGTTCCCTAATGTTTTCACAATAAATGAACCTCTTTACTTAGGATTTGAAGACTTTTCTTGATTTTTTGTCCATCTTAAATGACTTTTTTTTCTTTCTTTCTTTTCTCCCCCATATTCTTCAGGTTTTCCAAATTAATTTTGTTGGTGATGTGGCATCAAAGATCTCAAGTGCCAACAACATTGGTTCCTACAAACCAAGCAAAAAAATCTCAAAGCCATGGGGAAGAATACAGTAAAAGAATTGCAGTGGAGTTTGGCTACTATAGTTTATGTAGTTGTTAACCAATGTTTAGAAAGTGGTGTCTCATATAGAAATGTATATTCAAAATTCTAGTAAATTGCAGACGGATGAGGTGTGTTATTTTTTTATTTTTTATTTTTCCATTGATGGATACCTCTAATATGTTGTTTTCACCATTATGGATAAAGTATTCTCTTTATATATGCTTAGCATAAATCACTTTTGTTATATGTACATATTATTTGTGACATGAATGTAGATGCATAACTTAGCACAAGATATCCTACTATTTTGTTGGTTTTGTATTGTAACAAATTTAGATATTATTATGGGATGCCTTTGCTGGAAGACTTTGCCAAAATAGAATTTGATGTCAATGGAAAGAAAATCAAATCAAAGGACTTGTATAAAACTACATAAGGTAGTGTGCATGCCCAAAATCGTCACTGACGCAATAAGGAGCTCGCAATTTATTTGTATGTGGGTGTTGTGCTTAATCCTACCAAATGAGTCCCCAAACTAGTGATAGCTCTCTTCCTCAATTCCCCTGAATATCCCAGTATGTCACCTCCCTCTTTCTCTCTCTATCTTTGCCTCTCTTTTTCCCCTCTCAAAATCCAACCCCTTTTTCCTTTGCTTCGACCTCCTTTTATAGCTCTTTATTAGTGGGGTGGCTATCATTTCTTTCCCCACTTACCCACACATTCCCATGTCCATCAAAGTCCCAAGGGATCCTCACGAATTCAGAGGATTCTCTTGGACTTGTTCCAGATGCCAGACAGTGTTTAGGACTGGATTCCTTTCAGAATCGTTGATTCCAGGTGATCGACCTCGTTGGGACTGCCCATAGATTTTCTTGTGGTCGGTTCAAACCATCGACCTCTAAGGAACCTCTCGGGATGAGGTCACTTCAATCCCCGGCACTCGACTAATGATTGAGCCCATTGTGATGAAGCTCGGTGTTACCTCTCCCTTGTGTTTCAGGCCTACATTACCTAATGGGCCTTGGGCTTTGTGTTGGGCTTTGCCCAGGTGGGCTGGCTTGGTTCCTTGGGCCCAACTCACCCACAGGTAGCAATAGACAACCAAAAAAAGGTTAGGGTGAAAGATTATCCAAGTTTCAACGAAGCCTCAAAATCCACGAAGGCCAATTGAATTGAATTGAGCTCCCTATCACAAGTTCTCTCTCTCCCTCTTATAGTTTTGATTTAATTTTTGTTTGAGTTAATACTTAATCATTCTGAAAGTGAGAATTTGAATTTATATCAAAATACAATATTGGCTATATATTTGAATGTGTGTATTGGTTGTTTGAGTAATATCAAGTGTATTTTTGTGATGATTTTTTTTATTATCATGATAATATCCTTTAAGAGAATGAAAAATTTAAATAATATATTTGAAACTTAAAAAGTTTAGTTGTAAAGAAAAAAGAATTAGGAAAACATAATGCATTATAACATAATTTAAAAGAATATGAACTACCTAAAATATTTTTCATGTAAATTTTTACATGCAAAATTTTTTACATTGGACAACGAAATTGACCGAGTTCCTAAAATAGTGGGAAACAAGTGCATGACCTACGATATATCCTTTATGTATTTGAGGAAGATAAAACTATATATACATATATATATATATATATATAGGGATATTATATAAACAGCAAAAATAGCCTACCATGTAAGATAAATTTAGAATTGCGGAATCAAATAAACATACCTCCAGCCATAGTTGTTTAAGTCTTTAAAGAAAAGAAAACTCACTATATGATGATAGTGTATATAAAAAGGTCTTCTAGTCTATGGCCTTTTCCTCACACATATCCTTTTGATGGAAACACAGGCTATATATATAGGCTAGACTAGGGACCCTTTTAGATGAAGATTTTCATAACTCTCCTTCCATCAAGGAGCTTAAAAGTTGTAACTTCATGGTGTTTATTAACAAAATAGGTTACACCATTTGAGAGTTACTAAAGGATGTTACATCTAACATGTAACTTTTACAAATAGGAAACTTAAGACATGAAATAAGAAACTTATGACATGAGTTTCATCTTTAAATGTGGGCCACATAAAATTCTCTTGAAGGAGATATAATCCTACATTCTCCCACTTGGCCCACATGAAATTTAAATAACTCAATAAGTGCTTATCACTATGCTATAGCCACTATATTATCCATGTCACTAGTTGTGAAATGCTCCCACTCAAATAAAGAATCCAATACATAAATCATGGTGGTAATCCCCCTCAATTACAATGAATATTTCCTTCCATGAATTACAATGTAATGTAATCCTTACATGAGTACTTTATGGGCCATTAATTCTTTATGAATGGACTACCTATTAGCCATTCGGGTCCTCCTCTAAACATCCCCACGGATATATTGTTTTTTATTTATCCCCATGGATTAATAAACTTTATATATATACTTCATGTGCACAAAATATATATTGTCTTTTATTCTCTAAGAACAAGCAAAAATATGTGTCTTGAATACAAAACAACTAAAGAGAATTTAAACATCAAATAAGTTATTAAGTCCCATATGTTCCACGAGGTCTTTATATGGTTTGGTTGGTAAACCTTTAGTCATGGGATCAGCAATCATTAGCTTAGTACTAATATGCTCGATGGACACCTTTTGTTTCTTAACATTCTCTCTAACCTTGAGGTACTTTATTTCGATATGCTTACTTTGGCTGCCACTTTTATTATTCATAGAGAAGAAAACTGCAGCTGAATTGTGACAAAAAATATTTAGAGGTCTCGATATAGAATCGACAATCTTGAGTCCTATGATAAAATTTCTTAGCCATAATGCCTGTGTTGTTGCTTCATAGCATGCAACAAATTCTGCCTCCATAGTAGACAAAGCAACAAGTGTTTGCTTAGTACTTCTCCAAGATATAGCTCCTCCAGAAAGAAGGAAAATATATCCTGAAGTAGACTTTCTTGTGTCTACACATCCGGCAAAATCAGAATCCGAATAACCAATCACCTTCAATTGATCAGTATGTCTGTAAGTCAACTTGTAATCCTTGGTACCTTGCAAGTACCTCATGACCTTTTTCGCAGCTTTCCAATGATCCAAACCAGGGTTACTTTGATATCGACCTAATAGCCTCACTATAAACCCGATATCAGGTCTTGTGCAGACCTGTGCATACATCAGGCTACCTACCGCAGATGCATACGGTATGTTCTTCATTTGCTCTCGCTCTAATTCATTTTGAGGACATTGATTCTTACTAAATTTGTCTCCTTTCATAATGGGTGCTACTGTAGGTGCACAATCTTTCAATCCGAATCTCTTCAATACTTTTTCAATGTAGGCCTTTTGAGACAGTCTTAACACTCTTTGTGATCTGTCTCCATGAATCTCAATGCCAATGACATATAAGGCTTCACCTAAATCCTTCATCTCAAAGTTTTGGGAGAGAAATTGTTTTGTCTCGTGTAGCAAGCCCAAATCACTACTTGCAAGTAGAATGTCATCCACATATAGGACTAGGAAAATGTATTTGCTCCCACTGACCTTAAGGTATATACATTGATCAACAATGTTCTCAACAAATCCATATGAAGTGATAACATTGTGAAACTTTATATACCATTGTCGTGAGGCCTGCTTTAGCCCATATATAGATTTCTTTAACTTGCAAACCAAATGACTGTCTTTATCATCATAAAATCCTTGAGGTTGGACCATGTATACCGCCTCTTCTAGATCCCCATTCAAGAATGCCGTTTTCACATCCATTTGATGTAACTCTAAATCAAAATGAGCTACTAAGGCCATGATTATCCTAAACGAATCCTTCTTAGAAACAGGAGAGAAGGTTTCATGATAATCAATGCCTTCTTTTTGAGTGAAACCCTTGGCTACAAGTCTAGCTTTATATCGTTCAATATTACCAGAAGCATTTCTTTTGGTTTTATAAACCCATTTGCAGCCAATAGCAACTGCTTCCTTTGGCAACTCAACGAGATCCCAAACTTGATTTTTAGCCATAGACTCCATCTCTTCCTTCATGGCATCATACCAAAGTGTGGAATTACTATCACTTATGGCTTGAGAAAACGAAGTTGGATCATCTTTAGGCCCAATATCAAAATTAGACTCTTGGAGATATACAATATAATCATCAGAAGAATTATCAGACTCTTAGGATTATATCTCCTTAAATAGAATTTTATGTGGCCCATATTTAAAGATGAAACTCATGTCATAAGTTTCTTATTTCATGTCTTAAGTTTCCTATTTGTAAAAGTTACATGTTAGATGTTACATCCTTTAGTAACTCTCAAATGGTGTAACCCATTTGGTTAATAAACATCATGAAGTTACAACTTTTAAGCTCCTTGATGGAAGGAGAGTTATGAAAATCTTCATCTAAAAAGGTCCCTAGTCTAACCTATATATATAGCCTGTGTTTCCATCAAAAGGATATGTGTGAGGAAAAGGCCATAGACTAGAAGACCTTTTTATATACACTATCATCATATAGTGAGTTTTCTTTGTTTTAAAGACTTAAACAATTATGGCTGGAGGTATGTTTATTTGATTCCGCAATTCTAAATTTATCTTACATTTGGTATCAGAGCCTCCTTCATGCTATGTTGTTTAGTAATTTTTCATTCATAGATTTTTCTATGATTTGGCTAAATTTCCGATGCCCATATGGATTTAAGGATATAAAATATTTGCGTTACATATTCTTATATGTTGGGACCTTTCAGCTATATTAACTATGACATCAAAATTTGGCCTTTTAACCAATGTCAACAAACCTAGTTTTAAGAGGCATGGAATAGAGTTAAGTTCATATATAGACGACTCTCTATTGAAAATTATTCCTTTTGCATTTGGGGGGCTGAATGTTTCTGTGGAAATTATGATTGGTTTTTCAAATTTAAGCTTCTCATGAAAGTGGCCATCTGTCATGATAACTTTGTATATAGATTATTATGCTTCTTTGATATTTAAAAAAAAAAATCCTATCTTGTCTGACTAACATATGGCATGCAATGATTTTATAAAGTTTGTGACTATATATGGAAATTTGATCATTGCATAGTTAAAATTTATGATATTTTTAGTGTATTTACAGTTTCTTACACTTGTCTTTAAGTATCATTTTATGGTCTATTTTAATTGACAAATATGACGTTTAGTTTATTTTTATGATGTCATTTGAAGGGGTGAATATCAATATGACTTGAGAATAGCCATAGCATCTTAAGCCATAATGATAATCACATCAAGTTAATTTTTATAATTCTTCATTAAGAATAAAGACATCTAAATTGTAATTAATTCGTGAGAAGCAATAACTTGGCCCCATAGGGAGGTTATTATTTTTATGACTTAATTGGAATAAGATGGTGAATTAGGCATTAAGAATATAATTTTCTTAGGCCCAAAGGTATGGAAAATTTTATTCTTATTGTTTATATTTACTAGTCTTATTAATAAAGTATTTTAGTAAATTCATGTGTGATGCACCTCTACCCATAGGAAGGTTGTAATTTACTACTAAATTGACATTGGTTGATTTAGAACTAAGGTCTATTTTTCATAGCATTAAAGCTTATTTTTCCTTGGTTATTGCAGCAATTCCTACTACTTATATAACTGATTCTTCACGTGTTCCAATGCTAATTGGTGACAACTATAATGACTGGAAAGAAAGTATTATATTTTCATTAGGATGCATGGATCTTGATTTGGCGCTTCGTGTGGAAGAACTACCCGTCCCCACGGAATCAAGTGCACCAAATGATAAACTTGACTATGAACGGTGGGAGCGATCTAATCGCTTAAGTTTAATGTTCATAAAATCCCATATAAATAAGTACATTAGGGGTTCTATCCCTGAATGTAAGATTTTATGAAAGCCATTGAAGAACAGTTCATAAGATTCGATAAGGCTTTGGCAAGCATCTTGATGAAAAGGTTTTCAAGTAAAACTTTTGACTATTCTAAGAATGTGCGTGAGCACATTATGGAAATGAGGGACATGGTTGCTCAACTTAAGTCCCTAGAAGTTGAGATTTCTGAGTCATTCCTAGTCCATTTCATACTGAATTCTCTCCCCTCTGAATTTGGTCCTTTCAAAATATCTTACAACACACATAAAAATAAATGGTCAGTAAATGAACTTTTGACTATGTGTGTTCAAGAGGAAGAGAGATTAAAACATGAGAAAGTTGAAAGTGCTCATTTGGCCACTCATGTTAAAGAAAATGCTAGGAAGGGCAAGAATGCCTTGCAAGTGAAGAAAAAACACATAAAGCATAATGACAATAAAAAAAAAACTAAGTGTTTTTTCTGCAAGAAAGAAGGGCATATGAAGAAAGATTGCCTAAAGTACAAGAAATGGCTTGAAAAGAAAGGTAATCGCTTTTCATTAGTGTGTCATGAATCTTTTTTTGTTGAAGCTCCAAATAATACATGGTGGGTTGACTCTGGTTCCACAATTCACATTGTCAACTCCATGCAGGGTTTTCTAAATCTAAGGAAGCCGAAAGGAAATGAACAATGCATCTATTCAGGAAATCGAATGTGTTCAAAAGTTGAGGGAGTTGGGATTTTTCGTCTGATTTTAAAAACTGGATATGTATTAGATTTAAATAATGTTTTTTATGTACCTTCATTTTCCAGAAACTTAATTTCCATTTCCAAGCTTGTTGTTGTTGGTTATGGATTTTTATTTGAAAACTCAATTTTAAGTATTTTTAAAAATAAAGTTCATATTGGTGGTGGAACCTTAGTTGATAGTTTATTTAAAATTGATATTGATCCCAGTTTTGAATGCAATTATTTAAATATGCATGTTAATGTTAGTATAAAGCGGAGCTTGATTAATGAGAATTCCTCTATGCTGTGGCATAGGAGATTGAGACATATCTCCATAGAAAGAATTAAAAGATTGGTGAAAGATGGAGTTCTAAAAACTTTTGATTTTACTGATTTTGGTACTTGTGTGGACTGCATTAAGGGTAAGCATACCAATAAGACCACTAAGGGTGCCAAGAGGAGCTCTGAAATTCTTGAAATCATACACACTGATATATGTGGACCATTTGCTACTCCTTGCCCAAATGGTCAGAGATATTTTATCTCATTCGTTGATGACCATACAAGATATATGTATCTCTATCTTTTATATGATAAGGCTGAAGCATTAGATGCTTTCAAAACCTATAAAGCAGAAGTAGAGAAACAAAGAGAAAATAAAATTAAAATAATTAGATCAGATAGAGGTGGAGAGTATTATGGTAGGTACACAGAAAAGGGACAAATGCCAGGTCCATTTGCTAAGTTCCTTCAGGAAGAGGGCATCATTGCTCAATATACAATGCCAGGTACACCACAACAAAATGGTGTTTCTGAAAGGAGGAATCGTACGCTTATGGATATGGTAAGGAGTATGATGAGTAACTCCGATCTTCCTTTATCCTTATGGAGTGAAGCTTTAAAAACCGCTGTGTATATCTTAAACAGGGTTCCATCTAAGGTTGTTTCCAAAACACCTTTTGAATTATGGCATGGATGGAAGCCGAGTTTAAATCATTTGCACATATGGGGTTGTCCTGTTGAAGTAAGGATTTATAATCCACATATAAAGAAACTAGACCCAAGGACAACTAGCGGATATTTTATTAGCTATGCAGTAAACTCCAAAGGGTTTAGGTTTTATTGTCCTTCTCACACTCCAAAAATAGTTGAGGCTAGAAATGCTAAATTTCTTGAGGACGTCGAGCTTAGTGGGAGTGCTTTTCTTAGAAGGATAGGATTTGAGAAGGCACAAGATTTTATTGAACTGCCCTTAAATGATATCCTTGAGGAGCAACAAACCCATCAAGAACAAGCTCATATCAAACCAACTGCTGAAATTTCTGAAAATACAAGAGAAGCAGAAGGTGTAAGAAGATCCTCAAGAATGAGGAAACCAGCAATTTCTGATGATTATATTGTATATCTCCAAGAGTCTGATTTTGATATTGGGCCTAAAGATGATCCAACTTCGTTTTCTCAAGCCATAAGTGATAGTAATTCCATACTTTGGTATGATGCTATGAAGGAAGAGATGGAGTCTATGGCTAAAAATCAAGTTTGGGATCTCGTTGAGTTGCCAAAGGAAGCAGTAGCTATTGGCTGCAAATGGGTTTATAAAACCAAAAGAAATGCTTCTGGTAATATTGAACGATATAAAGCTAGACTTGTAGCCAAGAGTTTTACTCAAAAAGAAGGCATTGATTATCATGAAACCTTCTCTCCGGTTTCTAAGAAGGATTCGTTTAGAATAATCATGGCCTTAGTAGCTCATTTTGATTTAGAGTTACATCAAATGGATGTGAAAACGGCATTCTTGAATGGGGATCTAGAAGAGGCGGTATACATGGTCCAACCTCAAGGATTTTATGATGATAAAGACAGTCATTTGGTTTGCAAGTTAAAGAAATCTATATATGGGCTAAAGCAGGCCTTACGACAATGGTATATAAAGTTTTACAATGTTATCACTTCATATGGATTTGTTGAGAACATTGTTGATCAATGTATATACCTTAAGGTCAGTGGGAGCAAATACATTTTCCTAGTCCTATATGTGGATGACATTCTACTTGCAAGTAGTGATTTGGGCTTGCTACACGAGACAAAACAATTTCTCTCCCAAAACTTTGAGATGAAGGATTTAGGTGAAGCCTCATATGTCATTGGCATTGAGATTCATAGAGACAGATCACAAAGAGTGTTAGGACTGTCTCAAAAGGCCTACATTGAAAAAGTATTGAAGAGATTCGAAATGAAAGATTGTGCACCTACAGTAGCACCCATTATGAAAGGAGACAAATTTAGTAAGAATCAATGTCCTCAAAATGAATTAGAGCAAGAGCAAATGAAGAGCATACCGTATGCATCTGCGGTAGGTAGCCTGATGTATGCACAGGTCTGCACAAGACCTGATATTAGGTTTATAGTGGGGCTATCAGGTCGATATCAAAGTAACCCTGGTTTGGATCATTGGAATGCTGCGAAAAAGGTCATGAGGTACTTGCAAGGTACCAAGGATTACAAGTTGACTTACAGACATACTGATCAATTGAAGGTGATTGGTTATTCAGATTCTGATTTTGCCGGAAGTGTAGACACAAGAAAGTCTACTTCAGGATATATTTTCCTTCTTTCTGGAGGAGCTATATCTTGGAGAAGTACTAAGCAAACACTTGTTGCTTCGTCTACTATGGAGGCAGAATTTGTTGCATGCTATGAAGCAACAACACATGCATTATGGCTAAGAAATTTTATCATAGGACTCAAGATTGTCGATTCTATATCGAGACCTCTAAAGATTTTTTGTGACAATTCAGCTGTAGTTTTCTTCTCTAAGAATAATAAAAGTGGCAGCCAAAGTAAGCATATCGAAATAAAGTACCTCAAGGTTAGAGAGAATGTTAAGAAACAAAAGGTGTCCATCGAGCATATTAGTACTAAGCTAATGATTGCTGATCCCATGACTAAAGGTTTACCGACCAAACCATATAAAGACCACGTGGAACATATGGGACTTAATAACTTATTTGATGTTTAAATTCTCTTTAGTTGTTTTGTATTCAGGACACATATTTTTGCTTGTTCTTAGAGAATAAAAGACAATATATATTTTGTGCACATGAAGTATATATATAAAGTTTATTTAATCCATAGGGATAAATAAAGAACAATATATCCGTGGGGATGTTTAGAGGAGGACCCGAATGGCTAATAGGTAGTCCATTCATAAAGAATTAATGGCCCATAAAGTACTCATGTAAGGATTACATTACATTGTAATTCATGGAAGGAAATACACATTATAATTGAGGGGATTACCATCGTAATTCATGGAAAGAAATACACATTATAATTGAGGGGATTACCGCCATGATTCATGTATTGGATTCTTTATTTGAGTTGGGGCATTTCACAACTAGTGACATGGATAATATAGTGGCTATAGCATAGTGATAAGCACTTATTGAGTTATTAAATTTCATGTGGGCCAAGTGGGAGAATGTAGGATTATATCTCCTTAAAGAGAATTTTATGTGGCCCACATTTAAAGATGAAACTCATGTCATAAGTTTCTTATTTCATGTCTTAAGTTTCCTATTTGTAAAAGTTACATGTTAGATGTAACATCCTTTAGTAACTCTCAAATGGTGTAACCCATTTGGTTAATAAACACCATGAAGTTACAACTTTTAAGCTCCTTGATGGAAGGAGAGTTATGAAAATCTTCATTTAAAAGGGTCCCTAGTCTAGCCTATATATATAGTCTGTGTTTCCATCAAAAGGATATGTGTGAGGAAAAGGCCATAGACTAGAAGACCTTTTTATATACACTATCATCATATAGTGAGTTTTCTTTTCTTTAAAGACTTAAACAACTATGGCTGGAGGTATGTTTATTTGATTCCGCAATTCTCTTTAGGCAATCTTTCTTCATATGCCCTTCTTTCTTGCAGAAAAGACACTTAGTTTTTTTTTTTTATTGTCATTATGCTTTATGTGTTTTTTCTTCACTTGCAAGGCATTCTTGCCCTTCCTAGCATTTTCTTTAACATGAGTGGCCAAATGAGCACTTTCAACTTTCTCATGTTTTAATTTCTCTTCCTCTTGAACACACATAGTCAAAAGTTCATTTACTGACCATTTATTTTTATGTGTGTTGTAAGATATTTTGAAAGGACCAAATTCAGAGGGGAGAGAATTCAGTATGAAATGGACTAGGAATGACTCAGAAATCTTAACTTCTAGGGACTTAAGTTGAGCAACCATGTCCCTCATTTCCATAATGTGCTCACACACATTCTTAGAATAGTCAAAAGTTTTACTTGAAAACCTTTTCATCAAGATGCTTGCCAAAGCCTTATCGGATCTTATGAACTGTTCTTCAATGGCTTTCATAAAATCCTTAACCTTATTACATTCAGGGATAGAACCCCTAATGTTCTTATTTATATGGGATTTTATGAATATTAAACTTAAGCGATTAGATCGCTCCCACCGTTCATAGTCAAGTTTATCGTTTGGTGCACTTGATTCCGTGGGGACGGGTGGTTCTTCCACACGAAGCACCAAATCAAGATCCATGCATCCTAATGAAAATATAATACTTTCTTTCCAGTCATTATAGTTGTCGCCAATTAGCATTGGAACACGTGAAGAATCAGTTATATAAGTAGTAGGAATTGCTGCAATAACCAAGGAAAAATAAGCTTTAATGCTATGAAAAATAGACCTTAGTTCTAAATCAACCAATGTCAATTTAGTAGTAAATTACAACCTTCCTATGGGTAGAGGTGCATCACACATGAATTTACTAAAATACTTTATTAATAAGACTAGTAAATATAAACAATAAGAATAAAATTTTCCATACCTTTGGGCCTAAGAAAATTATATTCTTAATGCCTAATTCACCATCTTATTCCAATTAAGTCATAAAAATAATAACCTCCCTATGGGGCCAAGTTATTTCTTCTCACAAATTAATTACAATTTAAATGTCTTTATTCTTAATGAAGAATTATAAAAATTAACTTGATGTGATTATCATTATGGCTTAAGATGCTATGGCTATTCTCAAGTCATATTGATATTCACCCCTTCAAATGACATCATTAAAATAAACTAAACGTCATATTTGTCAATTAAAATAGTCCATAAAATGATACTTAAAGACAAGTGTAAGAAACTGTAAATACACTAAAAATATCATAAATTTTAACTATGCAATGATCAAATTTCCATATATAGTCACAAACTTTATAAAATCATTGCACGCTATATGTTAGTCAGACAAGATAAGATTTTTTTTTTTAATATCAAAGAAGCATAATAATCTATATGCAAAGTTATCATGATAGATGGTCACTTTCATGAGAAGCTTAAATTTGAAAAACCAATCATAATTTCCACAGAAACATTCAGCCCCCCAAATGCAAAAGGAATAATTTTCAATAGAGAGTCGTCTATATATGAACTTAACTCTATTCCATGCCTCTTAAAACTAGGTTTGTTGACATTGGTTAAAAGGCCAAATTTTGATGTCATAGTTAATATAGCTGAAAGGTCCCAACATATAAGAATATGTAACGCAAATACTTTATATCCTTAAATCCATATGGGCATTAGAAATTTAGCCAAATCATAGAAAAATATATAAATGAAAAATTACTAAACAACATAGCATGAAGGAGGCTCTGACACCAAATGTAAGATAAATTTAGAATTGCCGAATCAAATAAACATACCTCCAGCCATAATTGTTTAAGTCTTTAAAGAAAAGAAAACTCACTATATGATGATAGTGTATATAAAAAGGTCTTCTAGTCTATGGCCTTTTCCTCACACATATCCTTTTGATGGAAACACAGGCTATATATATAGGCTAGACTAGGGACCCTTTTAGATGAAGATTTTCATAACTCTCCTTCCATCAAGGAGCTTAAAAGTTGTAACTTCATGGTGTTTATTAACCAAAACGGTTACACCATTTGAGAGTTACTAAAGGATGTTACATCTAACATGTAACTTTTACAAATAGGAAACTTAAGACATGAAATAAAAAACTTATGACATGAGTTTCATCTTTAAATGTGGGCCACATAAAATTCTCTTGAAGGAGATATAATCCTACATACCATAGAGGTAGTATCAGTACAAATTGTGTTACATCCCAGATCAATAAGACACACATCAAAAGTAAAGCCAACTCTAGAAGCGAAGTATCCAAAATAAGGAAGTTTTGTTGTAAGTGGACAACCATCTTTGCAAGGGAATCAACACAAGAGCAGGCCTCTCTAAAGCAGTGGTTGATATTCTACTGGGGAATTTATGTCTTGCAATCATCAATCATAGGTGCATATTCAACATTTAAAGAATCTTTTACCAACCAAAAAAAAAAAAAAAAAAAAAACATTTAAGGAATTATTATTGGTGAGCAAGCTAACAACAAAGCTGGCATCAATTTATAATTTCAACAAATTGAATTTGGAGTAGAATGCATAGGCCGAGGCCATCCCTTTTACTGCCCATAGCTCAGCTGCTAAGCTATTCACCCATCTGCCTTGACAGGTTCTAGTAAGAACACCTCCACCACCAAGCCCAGGTCCATCTTACCTCTGGGATTTGGGCCTTTTGTAAATTACCTGCCATTCTACTCTCACACTCAAATTTTTTTCAACTCGGGAACGGTCACTAAAAACGTCACGTGCCATTGTTACTGTTCAGCAGCCACACGCACGTGAAGTCACTTACATAAACGATGCCGTATAGTTAAAGTCTTAAAGACATTAAATGAAGAACATGCTTTGGTAAAGGCTAAATGAAGAACATGGTTTGGTACAATGCCGCTCCTTACAAAGAATTTGGATGCAAAGGTTTTACTGTATTGCCCAAGTGAAGTGCTACTTTTCAATGGGTAGTTTCACCGTGGGGCAGAAATTTTTCCTTCTACACCATTTAGTCAAGTTGTACCAAGAATTTAATCTGACACAACTTCAATATTTTGGGACCATGCACACGATTTCGTAGTGAGTTCTACTTAGCATAAGAGAAGAAAATTTGAATTCTAGTTTTTTTCAAGATTGACCATGCATGTAAAATATTTTGTCGAACTCCAAGATATTTCACAACAATTTTTTCAATTGAACTAACAGAATATTAGCCAAATTCTCTTCTTCTTTCACATTTTTGAAAATGATATAGGTGGTATACATTTGTTGATAAGCTTTAAGATGCCCCAAATTTAGGCACAATCTTCCCATTTAAGTTCAGTCCTCAAAAAGAATCCAAGAACCTTTTACAAAAGTTCACTTAATCTTTCAATTAAGTTGTGGACTTTAAATCAAAATACACAGTATTATAAACGGGGAGCAAACCAGAATTCAATTTCATCAACTATCTACCATTATCAAATACATGTTTATTTGGCAAAAGTTTACAATTCAATTCATTTTTACCAACTACGGTTTGGAGTTCAAATCTCTGCCCCCAACAACTAACAAGCAGTTTGTACTAGTACCAACAGAACTAACCAAATCACACAATATCAAATCAGGCAACAAAACAGAAGTTTAAGTCTAATCAATGAATCTATGTTTAACCTTTTCACCTTCCTAACCTTTGCGAGCTTTGGACACTGCAAGAGCAAGGAAATTGAGCCTCAAACCTTTAACTCGAGCTTGTACGAAGATTCTGATTAATTCCATAATTCAACTATCATATACTCCATTACATCCCGAGTTTCCTTCACATTTGTATGCTCTAGTTTGAATGAAGAAATTACCTTCATTTTATTAATATCCTTCCATATATCATTCAGCTTCTTCTTACACTGCTGGAGACCACATTCAAGAGCTGACTGAGCGACATTTAGTTCTTTGGGAAGATGTGGATGACTCATAATACATTCCAAATGCAGAGCTAGCTCTAGGAATTGATCAAGGAGCAGATGCAGAACTTTCTTGAGGAGTTGATCAAATAGGTCATCAATTTGGCTTCTTTTGTTTGAGCTTTCCTTCTGATCACTTTCATCTATTTCTGTTTGTTCCAAACCAGCCCACTTTCCTTTCGTTGGTACATTCGTTTTGGCCAGATCCAGCAGAATGACAATGTTCTTAATCACAATGGAATTCGCATCTTCAGTACAGATCCATTCGAGTGCAGAGTTGAACCTTTCAATATTTGCTTCAAATTCTTCTTTCCCTGACATCATAAACACTAAATCAACAAGCAGTCGAGACAGATTAATCCCAACTTTAATAGCATGAGCCTTTATCACACTCAGAACCCTGAATTCTTTATCAGATACTTCGATGTCACACTCTTCTATGTACTCCATCAAACTCTTCTTTCCATCATCTCTATCATTCTTGAATCTTTCTTTACATTCACGCATCAGTGTTTGCATCTTTTGTTCAAAATCCTCACCAGCTTCTTCCTTCTTGAATGCTTCACCAATACTTGCAGCTATCATTCCCCGTAAATCTTGTTCCAATCTTTCAACATTGGTGGAAATGTCTTCAGTATTAGCAGCATATTCATCACTTTCATTATCAGATGAGTTTCCAAAGCCCTGCGTCACCTTCCCTAAGAACCACTTTCTCACATCTTCATCTTTCTTTAATTCTTCAGTTTCTTTACTGTCATCACTGCTCGGTCCTGGGTTGAAATTTTCGTAGTCTCCAAGATTGATATCACTGATATACTTCACATCGTCTTCTTCTTGAAGGAAAAGCTTCAGCGACTGATTGAACCTCTTACGATAGTCTTTTATGTCCAATGTTTCTGTGGAAAGACACAATTCTGAAACTCTAGCAAGGTCAAGATCAAGTATTTCTTGATCTTTGTTAGCCATTGATATATCTCTACAAAAGCCTTTGAGAGGGAGAAAGTGTTTGGGAAATAAGGACAGACTGATCAGTGCAGATAACTTAGAGTTTGAGAGACAGAGAGGGCCAAAGTATTAGGATTTTTATAGGAGGGACTTTTAGGGATGGTTGTTTCAGTGATTATCAGTTACTAGTCGCAGACCCGCGCGTTGCGCGTGATAATTTTTTAGATAAAATACTATTTTACTCCCTAGACTTTATAAAGAGTTTTTAAAAAAGAAAAAAAAAAGTTTTATCATATTTTTCATAATTTTGTCAATAACATTTTTTACTATCATTATATATTTATTAGTTGATGATTTGTATAAAATAGACATTAAATAAAAGATAGAACTGTTCAATAATTTTTTTTAAGTCATGATGTATGAAGATTATGATTTATATATGTATATATGTACATATATATATATATATATATATAGTTTCCCTAGTTAAAATTTGATTATTTTTAAGTTATCATTTTGTATTATTATATTTAATTGTTGATTTTATTGTACTATAAAGTTTTTAATATTATCTGTATAGTCATCTCTATTTTATTGTTTACTCCTCTTTACCACCTTTTTATTTTCCAAATAATAGTTATTAATTGATGTTTGATTTCATTTCTTTTTTTCTTCCTTCATTTATTCTTTATTACTTTGTATATTCCCTTGCTAATTGTAAATTTAATGGTTATCAATAAGAAATAGATATCATGGATGTCTTAAATAGTATAGTTATAGATGTAATTATGTTAGTGGTATGTCAAAGGTTTTTTTTTTTTTTTCCTTCTAAATTTTCAAGGAAATATGAAAGATATTTCTCTAGTTTAGTCTTAATTAATTAAGATATCCATAATATATTAACGGAAGTAATAATGAGCTGTAAATTTTTTTAATGTATGAAGTGGTTAGGTTAGTGGTATGTCAAAGGTTTTATAAAAAAAATTTAAAAATAATTCCAAGGAAATGTAAACAGCCTTTTTTTGAAAAAAGAAATTGTGATTTTTTGAATTGTACAAATATGATTATTTTAATCACCTTGTTTATAGATTTCATTATTAAGTTATAAACATCTAATTAAAGTAGATGAATATATAAATGCAAAAGTATATGTAAAGCTACAATCACTAGATATATATATATATATATATATATATATTTTATTATTATTATTCATAAATCATTATTTCATTGTTTACTTATAAATATCTAAATTAAAATTTTATTTTAGAAAAAATCTAAATTAAAATAGATGAATGTGTAAAACATTTTTAGTATATTGTAATATAAAATTTTTTTTTCTCAATATTTTATGTAAATTTTCCCATAAGATCAATATTGTTGGCATCCTTTAAAGATGATACATAATATTTTTGAGAAGAAGAAGAAGAATAAACAGAGACTATGCTAACACATAATATAAAATTATTAAGTTTGCGTGATTTAAATATATGGCAAAAAAAAAAAAATATTAATGTATCTATGATAAAAGTTTTTATCTAAATGATATATAGAAATTCATATTTTGTTAGACTTAATTCAAAAAGTTCATTCTCAATAACCTTTTTAAGTCTACAAATTGCTCAATTCATGGGCCTAGTCACATTCAAAGGGTGCTATCTAAATTACAAATTATATGACCCTTTATCACATAAATATATTGATTCCCTCAACGTATGGTAAAGGAAGACAGGTTTGTGTCTAGTCATTTTCTTAATTTGTGCTGCATAATTTAACAGCATAGAGGATGTGACTTGATTTAAACGTTGAATATAATAATATGAGAGGAAAAAAGGTAAAAATAAACTATATAGCAATAAACATCAAATTATCCAAGTTATTCTATATAATGTTAATAACATTATATTATTATATACTATATGCATAATGCAGTAGGATAATATTTAATCAAAGAATATATAAAAGATAACAACTTAAAACACAAAAATAAATTGCATCATCCCAAAGTAGAATTCTAATTAACATAAATATTCATCAACCTAAAGAATTGATGCAATGAAAAAAAAAATCAAACAAAAAATGAAAAAAATTAGAGAGAGAGAGAGAGAGAGAGAGAGAGAGAGAGAGAGAGAGAGAGAGAGAGAGAGAGAGAAGTAACTTTTTTGTGTGAGAAAACTATGCATAGAATGAAAAGATAAAAGATAACAACTTATGACATAAAAATAAATTGCATCAACTTAAAGTAGAATTCTAATTAACATAAAAATTCATCAACCAAAAGAATTGATGCAATGAAAAAAAAAATCAAACAAAAAATGAAAAAAATTGAGAGAGAGAGAGAGAGAGAGAGAGAGAGAGAGAGAGAAGTAACCTTTTTTGTGTAAGAAAACTATGCCTAAAATGAAAAGGAAAATGTCAAATTTATAGTAAGATGTTGAGAATAAGAATGGTCAAAATAAAAGAAGACAAAAAGATAGAGAAAGAATGATATTAAGGTAGAAAGTAGTGGGGAGATGAAGAGGTAAAATGGATGGAGAGTTTTGGAAAATTAATAATAATAATAATGGTTAAAAGATATTTTAATTTTTAAATAATGAAATTTTTAAGTCACCTTAAATTAATGAGAAAATGTTTAAAAAATATATATATAACAAAAATTGAAAAAAAAAAATGATGACGTGGCTGCTGATGTGGCTCAATGTGAGCGAAGCAACATTAAATGCTACGCTTCAGCTTTTAGTAATATATAGATGAGTGAAAGATTCCATCACGTGCTGGTGATATTTTATTTGGAACACTTTGGGTTTGCTTAGATGAGAACCAATCTTGTTTTCAGACAAAATTAGATAGGACTACATTTAATAAAACCAATAGTCATAAAATTGTAATAAATAAATAAGAAGTTATAGATTTAATTTTATTTTGGACAAAATTAGAGAGTGCAATTTTATAATTTAACTTTTTTATTTATTATTTTGAGTCATCAATGAACGGGTTTTTGGATTTTATTTATTCATCCTAAATTAATAGGCACCTTATCATGTATAGAAACATTATAAACTTCCATGTTATGTGATAGTGACATTAATAAACTTGGGTAATTGGTTAATTTGATTGGGGTCAACCAAATATCTAAACAATATGGAAAAACATTGATCTATTAATCCTTTTATCTAATTTTGGAGGCTAGGTTACTAGGTGGGCTGAGATCATGCTAAGTTACCATGAAATCAATCTTCTACACTATAGTGATCAATAGTCATGTTACATCATCCAAAGCACATATAAAATATAAATACATATAGATCCTAGATTCTAACATATTACTGAAAGATACATGTTATAAAGACATGAAAAGCACTCTAAGGGAGGGAGGAGATTCTTTTTAGAGGTTGTGGAGGAGTGAGGCAACAAATTGTCCCAATGTGGCCTGACTAGAAGGCCAAACCACGATGGTACCGTTCTTTGTTGCTTCCTCTAAAACCTTAAAAGAAAACCAAGGTAATCCTTTAGATCCTTTAAGGAGTGAGGTAACAAGTAATAAGTTCTAAACCCGAGACTAATATATGTTTGGATTGAGCTTATTTCCTGCATGTCTTTGTTTTCCCCCTTTTTTTTTTTTTTTTTTTTTTTTGTGATGCATGCATTTTAGCTTTTAGGAGACAACGCTATTCATGCACTATTCACGCATTGTTCATACACTGTTCATGGGACCCACAATCACTTTATTCTGAAAAAAAATATTAAAAATGAGTTCCATGGCTCTATTCACACATTTAAAAATTATTTTGTTACAATGTTTTCAGTTTTCAGCGGTATCCAAATGGGCGTGTTTGAAGACCAAAAAGACCAAAGCATCAAAGAAAATCCTCGTTATTACCCCCTCTAGAGTTCTAGGGGGGTTGGGTTCAATGGATGAGCATTCCACCCCTTTTTATAGCGAGGGGGAAGATTTTAGAGGGGTAGGTGCTTTAGTTCATAGTCAAAGTGAGTTGGGAGCAAGAAAGGACCGAAAGCAGAAGGAAATCAATAATGTCTAGTCCAAGTGTGAATTGACACTTGAACCCAATGATAGCCCATCGACTTTCCTCTTTTGCATGATTTTTCATTAAATGCTATGATTTTTATAAATTCAACCTCGCTAATACTACATTGGGCCTCATTTTAGCTAATCAACATTAAATCCATCCAATCAAAGATTAATTTAACCAAGATTAAGAATTTAATTAATATTGATTATTTGAATTAAATTGGACACATGAAATTCTAGGGTAGTTTATAGTCTTAATCAGGATCATAATCAATAGGATTATGACACGTCATTAAATTTAAATTTGATGCAAATTAGATTAATTAAAATCAATTTTTCATAATCACATAGGTTGGATTTAGTTCGTGTATGTGCATATTAGTCATTAAAATTTATTTCATAAAATCTTTCAATCCGATAGTCTGATTGAGGTCCATGGTTTGTCATTTTGATCGTTATGACTTCAAGATTTACTTTACGTGATATAATTAGAAATAAAACTATCAAAATTATGGCTTACCCTTGAGATATAAAATTATCCTTTTGCCCTCGGTTGAAGTTAAATGCTGGTTGCAAAATGGGGTGTTTATAATATTTGAAATGCTTTCTTGTGTCTTCAACGTAGATCTTCGCTAAAACATACCATTCAAATACATGAATAAAGACTTGGATATGGGTTTGCCCTAACATCCATAAAGACTTGTTAATTGTTATGGTGTGGATTTTACCCTATTTTAGATTTATTTAAAATATATATGAACATACAAAATGATGATTTTGCCCTTAGATGTGTAAACTATTCATTTTTCACTTGCAAAAATTTTTGCTCAAAAAAATTGATTTTTCCTAAAGTTGCAAAATAGGATCCTGACAACCATTTGTATTAACTATTGATTGTTAGGAGTATTTTAATTCAATTAGTTGGCTCCTTTTGTTGCTTTCAAATGAGACATCAAAATTCAAATCCTATACCCCTAATTATCAAATTATATATATTTGCCTTCACTAAAACCTATACATCTACAATGCAATATGATGGTTTAACTGATCATATTTTTATATCTCCATCAATGTGAAGCTTATTTATTTTTCTCTCTATTTTTTTTTTCATTAACAGGAACAGTAAATAAGCATAATTATCTCTGAACTCTACTAAATTATGAACACAATAACCTTACATATATTGAGGAATTAATTCAAAGAGCCTAAATGTTAAAGGGCTTCAGACGTGCTGCTTCAGGTGTGATAAGGGTAATTCTGGAAGAAGGAAAACTCGTCTATATATGAGAAAGCCGACGGTCCCAACGAACCCATCAGCTTCACTCATTCATCCATAAGAGATGAAAATGACGACATCATGGGCCGACTGCTCCATGCTCGACGACATCGAGTAAGATGATGGGAAAGCCTAAACGAGATAAGAGGCAGAAGGAAGAAAGCTAACAGGGAGAAGGAGCATATGTTGGGTCTTGCGTGACCTTGGTCGGCCGCCGCGAATGTGTATATAAGGAAACATCTTGTGCCCCACGGTTAATCCTAATCAAGAGGATCCCCACATGGAAAGAATCCTGCAATATACGCTTATAAATGAGGATCTTCCCTACAAGGAAAGACCCTATTAGCAAAGAAACAGTGTCAACTCTACACTGCTATAAAAACTCCAAAACTTTCACAAACCAAGGTACGCATAATTTACCCAGCTCTGACACTCTAGAGTTGTAAAAATTCTCTAACTTAACTTTCGGAGGGTCTTTGGCTGGTACCGCACTGGTACTTTCCTAAGGTCTTTTTGTTCTGTGTTATGCAGGTATTGTCTTGAACACATGAGGACCATGTGACTTACTGACAATTTTTGGCATCATCAGTTGCCATCTGTGGAAACACTAAACAATCGTTTAAGCCATACCACTGCTTCCCAGACAAAGATTTGCATGGTACTTACTCGCTTGATGGCGACCACCAACAACATTCAAGAAGATGAACCAGGCACCACCACCCTCGAGAGACAGGTTCAAACTCTCGCCGCAGCCATAGAACGCCTCACCAAGCAAAACCATGATCTAGAAGAGTAGCTGTGCCAAAAGAACATGGGGCCTAATACTCAAGAGGAGGACTAGGAAGGTACTAGCGCTAAGAGAAGGGACCAAGAAAGGCCTTAAGGTAGCAATGCCCCAAGCAGACCGAAGTGACAAAACACAAGCTGTCCATCCACCGCAGATTCTGCTCCACCTCACATAGTCGCAGAAATGCAGATGATGAAGGAACAAATGGACTTCCTGATGAATACCCTTAGAGGATGGGTGTCTAGCGACCTCGATGACTAGGTCCATCGAACTAATTCGCCATTCACAGCATCTTTCACTTCGTTTCGCCTTCTGCCAAAGTTTCGTATGCCACAATTAGAGACCTACAACGGGTCTAAGGACCCCTTGGACCACCTAGAGTCTTTCAAGACCCTAATGCACCTGCAAGGGGTGGCAAATGATATCATGTGCAGGGCCTTCCCCACTATGCTGAAGGGACCCGCTAGAATTTGGTTTAGCAGGTTGATGCCTAACTCCATTAGTACCTTCAAGGAGTTAAGTGCCCAGTTCGCCTCACATTTTATCGGAGGACATAGGTATAAGAAATCCACTGCATGTCTGATGAGCATTAAGCAACGAGAGGACGAGATGCTGAGGTCTTACATAACTCGTTTTAACAAAGAGGCCTTCTTAATCGATGAGGTTGACGACAAGATACTCATGGTTGCATTCACGAATAGGCTACAGAAGGGTAAGTTTTTATTTTCCTTAAATAAGAACGACCTAAAGACCATGTCGGATGTACTTTACAGGGCTACCAAGTACACGAACATGAAAGGCGCATTGCAGGCCCAAGAAGAAAAGCTTGAGTAGAGGGAAAGATAGGAGGACGTACGACAGGATAGGGGGCGGAAGATGGCTAGGACCAGAGAATGGCGGGAAGATAGGCGCTCCAAGCCCCTTACGGGGAGGTACACAAGCTTCACCCTACTAACTTCCCCGATCGACCAAGTCTTGATACAAATCAAAAACAAAAGAGCCCTGACATTTCCCAGCAAGCTGAAAGGAGATCCCAATAAGAGGTCTAGAGACAAGTACTGCCACTTCCACTATGACCACGGCCACAACACAGCCGACTGCTACGACTTGAAGCAACAAATAGAAGCTCTCATCAGATAAGGAAAGTTGTAGAGGTTCGTTAACAAGGAAAGAGCGGACCCACCACAAGAGCAAGTTCCCCGACGGGAGAATGAGCGCCCTAGGCTGCCAATAGGAGGTATAAGAATGATTGTGGGAGGCACTATGGCCTCTGGTTAGTCCAAAAAGGCCCGTAAGACTTACCTCAGGATGGTTTAGAACATCCAACTAACAGGATTCATCCCAAAGATGGCGCGAATCGACAACCTCGTCATTGAATTCTCAGAAGAAGATGCTCGACTTCTCTACCACCTACATAACGATGCACTTGTCGTTAGCATCTAGATAGGAGACTACAACACATACCAGGTCCTGGTCAACAACGGAAGCTCTCTTGACATTCTCTACTACCCGGCATTCCAGCAAATGAGGATTGACAAAAAACGGCTAGTCCCGACCAACGCCCCCACTCGCTGGTTTTGGAGGGACTAAAGTATACCCCCTCGGCGCAATTACGCTACTTGTAACGGTTGCTGATTACCCTCCTCATATCACTAAAGATGTTATGTTCCTTGTTGTTAACTGCTTATCCGCCTATAATTCCATCCTCCAGCGACCTACCCTCAACTCGTGGAAGGCCGTGACTTCGACCTACCACCCAATAATCAAATTCCCCACCGAGTACGGAGTAGGAGAAGTATGTGGAGATCAAGTGGCTGTATGCGAATGTTATATCACTATGTTGGAGATGGACGATCATCTATAGACAATGAACATAGAATAGCAGTGGACGGTGGCAGAACTCGTTGAAAGACTTGAGGAGATACTTCTCGACAACTCCAAGCCAAATCGAACAACAAGAATCGACACCCTCACCAGCTCGACGATCCGCCAAGCGCTCACTACTTTTCCTAAAGAGAACCAGGATGTATTTGACTAGAGCCATAAAGATATGTCGGGAATTGACTCTTCGGTCATGGTGCATAGGTTAAATGTGTCGCCCTTCTTTCCACCCATCTGTTAGAAGAAGCGGGTGTTCGCCTAAGAAAGAGACCGAGCTATAGCAGAGGAAGTTTGCAAGTTATAGGAGGCAGGCTTCATTAGGAAAGTTTACAAGAGGTCAAGAAAGCCAACGAAAAATGGAGAATGTGCGTGGACTTTACAGACCTAAACAAAGCATGCCCCAAGGATAGCTACCTCCTCCCGCGGGTTGACGTCCTAGTAGACTCTACGGCGTAGCACCAGTTACTGAGCTTCATGGACTTTTTTCAGGTTATAACTAAATCAGAATGGACGAAGCAGATCCGGAAAAGACTTCGTTTGTTACCAGCCAAGGCCTCTTCTACTACAAAGTGATGTTGTTCGGCCTTAAGAACGCGGGCGTAACATATCAGTGGCTTATGAACAAGATGTTCACGCATCAGATTGGAAGTAATGTCCAAGTCTACATTGACGACATGCTGGTTAAGAGCCAAAGAGAGGACGATCATTTGGGTGATCTCAGGGAAACCTTCGACTCCTTTTGCTCTTACAACATGAAGCTCAACTCGGGAAAGTGTGCATTCAGTGTGCAGTAGGAAAGTTCCTAGGGTTCATGATGTCTCAGAGAGGTATTGAGGCCAACCTGGACAAGATTCGGGCCATAGTAGAGATGGCGTCCCCAAAGAATGTAAAAGAAGTACAAAGTCTTAACGGCAAGGTAGCCGAACTGAATAGGCTTGTGTCAAGGGCAACGGATAAGTGTCTCCGTTTCTTCTGCATGCTGAAGAAGTATTTTGAGTGGACAGTCGAGTGTCAGTAGGCATTCGAGGATCTAAAGGCCTACCTCTCTTCCCAACTGCTCTGAGTCTCTCAAAACCAGAGGAAGTATTGTTCCTCTACTTGGTTGTATCCTTAGCCGCCGTTAGTGCGGCCTTGGTTAAAGAAGAAAACAAGGTGCAAAAGCTCATGTACAACGCCAGTTGGGCACTTCGTGGTGCAGATGAGAGGTACCCACCAATGGAAAAGCTCGCCTTCGCTTTGGCCACAGCAGCCCACAAGCTCAATCCATACTTCCAAGCCCACATGGTGATCATCCTAACTAACAAGCCCTAACGATGAGCAATGAGCAATCCAGAAGCCGCTGGACGATTGGCACTATGGGTAATAGAGTTAAGTGAGTTTGACATATAGTACCGCCCACGTACTGCCATTAAGGGGCAGGTCGTTGCTGACTTCATTGCCGAATTCACTAATTAGGAAGGCCAGGGGCAAAAGAATATCCCCTGTGGAATATAAATACAAACGGATCGTACAATAAACAGACTGGTGGGGCAGGTATTATGCTTCGTTCTCTAGAAGGGTACGAAATTGAATGCATGGTTCGTCTCGACTTCCTTACTACCAACAATGAAGCAGAGTACAAAACTCTAGTAGTAGGACTAGATCTCGCTAAAAAGGCAAGGGCTGCAAGTGTGGTTGTTAATTGTGATTCCCAAGTCATCACAAACCAAGTAAATGGTAATTATGAATGTAAGGGCGAAAGGGTGAAGAGGTACCTGGAGCAAGTAAAGAGAAGGGTAGACAACCTACAGGCTAAGATTGTTCAAATCCTCAGAGGAGAGAATGAGCAAACCGACCGTCTTGCCAAGGCCACATCAGTAGAACACATGATCATCCCCGACAAGGTACTTTCCTTTGTCCAGTTTTCACCATTAATAAATCCCCTCGATGTACAGGAGATAGGTTTTGAAAGCAATTGGACCACACCAATAGTCTCCTACTTAAAAAACGGCGTATTACCAAATAGTAAGGGCGCCGCAAGGAAGTTGAAGGTCCAAGCGACACGATTTGTTCTAATAAAGGACTTCTTGTACAAAAAAGGCTTCTCACAATCGTATCTTAGGTGCTTGAGCCCCAAAGAAATGGACTACGTCATGAGAGAAGTCCATGAAGGGGTTTGAGGAAGCCACTCAGGGTCGCGGTCGCTAGTACGCAAACTGATTCAAGCTGGATACTACTAGTTTACTATGCAGAAGGATGCCTAGACTTATGTTAAAGCCTGTGACAAATGTTAAAGGTTCAGCAACACCATCAGGCAATCGACGGAGGAGCTCACCCCAATGACAGCCTCATGGCCATTCGCTCAATGGGGACTAGACATTATAGGCCCATTCCTAATCGCAATACGGCAGCTGAAGTTCCTTATAGTCAGCATAGATTATTTTACTAAGTGGGTAGAAGTTGAAGCCTTGGTCACCATAACAAAAAAGAATGTGTGGAGCTTCATCTAGAGGAACCAGTTTAACAACGACTTCTTTCGGGATTTTCGCCCTCAGCTGGGGATCAAGAACCACTACTTCTCACCCACCCACCCCTGGCCAATGGGCACGTTGAGGTCATAAACCGATCCTTACTTAAAATCATCAAGACTCAACTCGAGGGAGCAAATGGTATATGGCCAGAAGAGTTTCCAAGCATACTATGGACATACAGAACGATGGCCAGAACACCTATAGGGGAGACACCATTTCGACTAACATACGAAAGTGAGGCAGTTATCCCAGTTGAGGTCGGGCTTACAAGCTACAGGGTAGACAACTATGTTGAGAAAAGGAACGGCGAAGCCATATGTATACAGCTTAATCTAGTTGACGAAGTCAGTGCAGCAACTAAACAAAGGCTAGCACGATACCAGGACCTTATGGCCAAGCACTATAGCTCTAGAGTTAGGCATGAAGACTTCAACGTCGAAGACCTTGTCTTAAGGAAGGTAACAAGTGCCACAAGAGATCCCTTTCTAGGGAAGTTCTGTCTTAATTAGGAAGGACCCTACAGAATTGCTTCATGGCAGAGGAAAGACACCTACCACTTGGAGACGTTAGACAGATAAAAGTTGCATCATCCATGGAATACGAAGCATCTCAGGAAATACTACCAATAGATGATAGCATGGAGAGCGACACTCCTCATTTCCAGTTTATTTCTTTTTAATTAATTTCTTGCCTACAGTACTTTCTAAGCCTAATGGGCAAGTTTTTTATTTTTTTTTAAGAACAGTTTCTTTTTATGCGTACTTTTATCATAATAAGAGGAGTTATTTAAACATGATCTATGTATTTATTTGCCTCTACAAAAATACTTTTATAAAAAAGTCCACAAGTGGACAAGTCCACAAAGTGGATGAACTAAAGTTATTTAAGTCCTTAAGTGGACAAGTCCACAAGTGGACGAATTTATTAGCAAAGTCCACAAAGAGTACGAATTGAAATTATTTAAGTCCACAAGTGGACAAGCTCTAAAATGGACTTGTTTGTTACAAAGTCCACAAAGAGGACAAATTGAAATTATTTAATTTCTTAAGTATTACCAAGTCCAAAAATGGACAGGTCCACAAAAAGGACGAGTTAAAGTTATTCAAGTCCCTAAGTAGATGAGTTCATTACCAAGTCCACAAGCTTATTACAATCCACAAAAATGGACAAACTAAAAACGGATGATTTTATTATTTAAATCCACGGGTGGATGGATTTATCAATGGAAGAACTGGTTGTCATATCCTAAAGAGGACGAGTCTACAGAAGCAGACGGATTCATCCCAATTTACCAAATCCTTTAAAGGACGAATACTTCATAACATATAAGGCACAAGAACGGATGGACATATACATAGTAACAAATAAAGATCCACATACTGAAAGCGACAGATATAATAATCAAAGTATACCATTAACAAAGTTTTTACAAACAAGGCCCGAAACACTAAGGGGCACTAAGTATTGTCTGGAAATTGGATAAAATACATAAACTATCATTACAAACGACCTGAGCTGGAGGGTTCCCGTCATCTTTGGAAGGGGGATCTTGGGTGTCCTGATGTTCAGCATCTTGAATAGCTTCGGTGGACGGGATCAAGGGAGTAACGCCCTTCTCCGCTGTAGGCTAAGCAAGAACGATACCATTATTATTTGGATCTCGTTCTGACTTGGTGGAGTCAGCCTTGTCCTCGAAGACAGTGTCACCAACATGGGTTGACGGTAGTGGGTCATCCATGGTGAACTTAGATACATCCAAGTGAGGGCAGACAAATTTAGCTTGCTTCATACAATCCTTAAACCCATCGCCATAGTAGACGACACAAACGTCAATAAAAGGCTGTGAAGCCTTGATCTCAGTAACAGCATCAACCCTCGCCGTCTCTACCTGCTCAAGAAGAGCCGTCAGCTCCTTTTCCACCGTCGTCGTAGCCTCTTGTTCATTTTTCTTATGATGGCCCTCCTCTTCCAACTTCTTTGTTAGCTCCTTCACCTCTTTATTGAGAGTACAAAGGGCATCCTTGTACTGCTCTTGCTCATCATTGAGAGTCTCGTTGCGCTTGCGTAGACGGGCAATCACCCCTTCTTAAGCGACGCTTCTTTCTTGAAGTGCCTTCATACGGACCAACACCTACAAACAGAACAACTATCAGCTATTAAGAAAAAAAAAAGAAAAAAAAAAAGAAAAAGGAAAAAGAGACGTACCCGTGCAAGGTCAAAAAGGCCAGACGCCCCCAACTCCTCTGTCGTCTGCTCAACGTAAAGACCTACGTCTGTGTCCTTGATGATTGACTCAATCACCTCAAAGGCGTGTTCCTTGTGAGTAAGAAGACGACAGACAAATCCCTGAGTGACGAGACTAGTTGATGTCATCAAACCTTTGCCAACTCCGTGGCTAGGTTTAAAAGGCAACGACTTCTTTAGCTTGTTTCCTGCAAGAACAACCGGTACTTTTTTCAGAGGACGGTTGTCCTTCCCCTCGCTCTTTCTCTTGGACGTCACTATAGTGATGTCCTTAGGAGTTAACAAGGAGGACCCCATCCTTCTCCTTCTTCGTGCTCGCTATAGCTGCCCTTACCAGGGCTCTCTATCGCTCTTTCTCTTGGATGTCACTTTAGTGATGTCCTTAGGAGTTGACAAGGAGGACCCCATCTTTCTCCTTCTTCGTGCTCGCTATAGCTGCCCTTACTAGGGCTCTCTGTCTCGCTGCCTCCATTTTTGCTGAGGATAAGAGACGGGTGTCAGATAAGCTGACGCGAATAAAGACAACAGAAAAAGATAACAAAGATAAGTAAACTTACGTCAACGGAAGTACGCGTTTAGTTTGTGAGCTACTGGCGTCGGCTCAGGACCTCCGCAGTATGCGTGTAAAGTGTCGAGGGTAATTAGGTCTCGGCACCTCCGCTCATCCAACGGGATCTTTGTAACCTAATAGATGAAAGCTTCCTGCTCATCTGTAATTTGTGGACGAACACTAGCTAAAAATAAGGAAAGTAGATGACATTAGAAACTTGAAACATGTAAGTAAAGAGAAGTGAAGATTTAGACGATACTAAACCTGAATCCTTGACGATATCCCAAGTATTATCAAAGCCATAAGGCATCGACACCCACTTTTCTTGACGATACAACCAGTCCGTCCCTTGAACAAAAAAATACCTGCCTTTCCAATTCCTATTGGAGTTAGGCATGGCAGACACCAACTTAAGATCCTTCTTCCTTGCAGTGAAATGGTATATCCCCTGGAACGAGATGATATGCTGGGGCCTATATCACCAAAAGAACTCGTCCAACGAAAGCTAATGGTTCTCGCCGTTGAGACAACCCCACAGGATCTCAGCCCCAATGAAAATCCTCTAGGCATTGGGGGCAATTTGGCTAACGAATAGCCCTAGAAAGTTGGTCAACTAACGATGTAATGGCGTTAGTGGCAACCTCAACCCTGCCGCGAACATAGCATCATACATGCCAACGTCTGTGGTTCTACCCAAGTAGCACTTCTCAAACTTCCTGGGTAGACGGATCAGGATATGGTCGGGAATTTGGTAACGATCCTGTAAATTCTTAAAGACATTGGTCGACATCGTCGGCATAAAATCATTAACGGTCCATATTTTAGGGAGAATGAAGGGATGTGTATGATCGTCCCCTGGGCTTCTCAAGCTTCCCTCCACAGAAGTTCCACCGTCACCCTCAGTCTTGTCTTCTTCCTCTCCTACTTCTAACTCGCCCTTATTCTCTCCTTTACCCTCGTCATCCTCTTCCTCCTCTCTTCCCTTTACTTCATCTCCATCAAAGTCTTCCTTCTCGTTAACTGGAGATCGGGTGAACGGTTCCCTCTCTGGCGACCAGGATAAGCCTTCCTCGGTCCTATGACTTGACGGGAATGCTTCGTCATAGCCTGCTCCCTCACCGACTGACGACTGCTCACTCGTCGCTTCACTACGTCCTGACATCTATTCACCTACAAGTGATGGAGGTATTCTAAGAACCTAAAACTGATGGGTCCCTCTATAGAATTAACAACTAACTAGAAAAATGAAAACAAAAAATAGAATGAGGTAGAAGAGAGGACTTACCAAGTAGAGGGTTCCTTGGGAAATGATGGCCTCAACAAGGTGATGGCAGTAAGGACGGCAAGATCAGCAGGTTGACGGGAGCAAAGAATTCAAAGATGACGAGCTCTCTCCCAAGATTAGCAAGGTCGAAACAAGAGGAATGAAAGGGGGGGAGGGGGAGGTGGGATATATATAGGATAAAAAATGCATAGAAGACGAAGTGACACCCTCTTCCAGAAATAATGCTAGCTAGCTTATGCCACGTGTTCAAGTATTAAATAATGGCTGCTCGAGGAATCATCCATAAATGCCCTTCCCTTTTTCCTGGATAAACAATAATAATAATAATAATAATAATAATAATAATAATAATAATAATAATAATAATAATAATAAAAGAGCTATAAATCAAACTCCATAGCCCGTCAGCTAAAGCTAACGGAGCTATGGAGTAGGAGGTAGCTGATAAGGGTAATTCTAGAAGAAGGCAAACTCATCCACATATGAGGAAGTCGACGGTCCTAATGAACCCGTCCATAAGAGATGAAAACAACAACATTATAGGCCGACGGCTCCACGCTCGACGACATCAAGTAAGACTACGGGAAAGCCTAAATGAGATAAAAGGTAGACAGAAGAAAGCTGACGGGGAGAAGGAAGCCTATGATGGGTCCCGCGTGGTCTTGCTTGGCCATCACGAATGTGTATATAAGGAAACATCTTGTGCCCCACGGTTAACCCTAATCAAAATGATCCCCACATGGAAAGGATCCTGTAATATATGCATACTAATGAGGATCTTCCCTACAAGGAAAGACCCTCTCCACAAAGAAACGAATGTCAACTCTACGCTGCTATAATAACCCCAAAGCTCTCACAAACTAAGGTACGCATAATTTCCCTAGCTTTAACACTTTAGAGTTGTGAAAATTTTCTAACTTAACCTTCGGAGGGTCTTTAGTCGGTATCGCACCAGTATTCTCCTAAGGTCTTGTTTTGAGTTGTGCTGGTGTTGTCTTGAACGCGTGAAGACTGTGTGACTTACTGATGATTTTCAGCATCATCAAGATGGGTTAAACCCATAACCTAAGTGACAGCCATAAACTAACCTTAACTCATGTAAAAGAGTAGTGGCTTAGACAGCAGAAGACAAATAGTATATGGAAATTCCTTTATTTCACACGTGGTAGACCTTGTGTTAATAAACATGATGCCAGATCATGTGTCAGTGTCATTAGGTTGCACTAATAAAATTAGAACCTCGCACCTGCTAAAAAAAATATTTAGAACTTCGTCAAGAAGTCTTGCACTACAATACCATGGACCATTCACCTGTCAGCCAATCCAGGGCCAATCAACCACGTCATGATTCAAATGCTTATTAATCTATATTTTTTTAAAAAGCAATAAGAAATATATTTCTGCTTTTTGGCTAAAAGAGAGGGAGAGATATGCACATTGTTGGGCAAAAGCCAAAACAAATTATTCAAAGGATTATCGTTGTACACAGTATTACACACAGTCCTACAAACAGAGATTGAAATTGTATTATGGAAACACAATTTTAGTGATAACTTGTAATTGCGAAATGGTGAAAACAAGATTACATAAATATAATTGAAATTGTGTTTTAAACACGATTTTAATTGTGTACAACGTAACACATATTGTGTAGCTATCATTAGTCGTTTTTTTAGAGGTCAAACAATTGCATTTGACATTATCAAGTAGTAGCACTCAAACAAGTAAAAATAAAAAAATAAAACCCTCAGATTAAAAATTTGGAAGGCTTTCTGAGTTTTGTTACAGTTGCAACAGATTTGGTCATTCCTGATTGGGTTGTATCTTACTATCTTCTCCTAGTGATAAGCCAAGTACCAAGGTGCAAAGGGATATGGCCATATGGGCCACTACTTCAAGTAAAAACAACTAAATCAGCAACCTGTTGGTTCGAAGTATTAGAGGATTATGGCTCTTTATGATGAAGTATTGAGCTATAAATATAAGCTGGTGTAGGAGTTGAGACTTCTGCTGATCTAAGATAGGCGGGAAAAAAAAGGAATGCAGTATGGTCCTTGCTTATCCTTTATATATGAGTGGTAAATAACCATGGCTTACCCTTAGAATTTGGGCTTTTTAAACTACATGGTATTGTAGTCTCACTCTCTCACCCCTCAAGTCCCAATATCAATATTATAGCTCTCACCCCTCAAGCCCCAATATCAATATTATAGACAAGTAAAGCAAGACATTATTCAAATTGAAACTCACCATTATTACGCATGATGAAGTAATGGCTTATAAAGGCAACAAGCTACAGTTGTGTGGGTGGGTGGGTGGTGCACATTTTAGGAACGTGTTTTGAAAAAGGCTAAATGCAGAACATGGTTTGGTACAATGCTGCTCCTTAGATTTCATTACAAAGAAGATGAAAACGTTTTACGGTATTTTCCATGCAAACTTCTGCTTTTCGATGTGTAGTTTCACCATTGGTCAAGGCTAAACCAAGAATTCAGAGTTTGATACAACTTTGATACTTTGGGTCAAGCACACAGGTTCCATTATATCAGATCAGTTAGGCTTCATAAAATTTCGTCTTGGGGGATTAGTAATATGCCAGTGTGAGTTCCACTTAGCATAAGAGAAGAAAATTCAAATTCCTGCAGTCCTTCCAAGATTGACCATGCATATCAAATATTCTGTCAAACTCCAAGACATTTTGCAGTAATTGTTTGAACTGAACCGATAGAATATTGGCTAAATTCTCTCGTTTCATATTTTTGAAAACGATATAGGTGGGACACTTTAGTTGTTATGCTTTAAAATGACCCAAATTTACAAACAATATTTCCATTAAAATTCAGTCCTTAAAAATAATCCAAGAACCAGCTTTTACAAAAGTTCACTAAATCTTTCAAGTAAGTGGTGGACTTTGAGCAAAACATACAGTAATTAGGGGAGCAGCAAACCAGAATTCAAATTCATCATCTATCCACCATTATCAAAAACATGTTTATTCGGAAAAAGATTACGATTCAATTCATTTTACCAACTACAATTTGGTGTTTAAATCTCTGCTCAAAACAACGAACAAGCGGTTTGCACTAGTACCTACAGAACTAAACAAATCCCACAATATCAAATCAGGCAACAAAACAGAAATGAATCTATGATTAACCTTTGCACCTTTCTAACCATTGCTTTGGACATTTCAAGAATAGGGAAATTGACCCTCAAACTTTCTACATGCTCCATTACACGCAAAATTATCTTCACATCCGTATCCTCTAGTTTTAATGAAAAAAAAATCCCCTCAATATATCAATATACTTCCGTAGACCCTTCAGCTTCTTCTGAGATTTCTTGAGATCACATTCAAATGTTGACAGATCCATATATGTTAAGTTTTGTGCTTTTGGAAGTTGTGGATGACTCATAAAAGATTCCAAATCTGCAGCTAATTTGAAGATTTTATTAAGGAGAAGAGGCAGAACATTCTTGAGGAATTGATCACATTCATCATCAAATTTGCTTCTTTTCTTTGAGCTTTTCTCCTGATTGCTTTCATCTAGTTCTCTTTGTTCCATACCAGCCCAGTTTTTTTTCACCGGTTCATTCAATACTATGGCGTGTTCCAGTACAGTGACAATCTTGTTTATCAATGGAATTCTCTTCTTCAGTACTGGCCCATTTGAGTGCAGATTTCAACCCTTCAATCTTTGCTTCAAATTCTTCTTTCCCCGATATCATAGACACTAGATCAACGAGCAGTAGAGACAGACTATTCCCAACTTCAAAAGCATGAAGCTTCATCAAAATCAGAGCACTGAATTCTCTACTAGATACGTCAACCTCTTTTATGCACTCTATCAAACTCTTCTTTCCATCATCTCTATTTTTTTTGCAGCTTTCTTTTCTTTCATGCATCCAATTTTGGCTCTTTTGCCGAAAATCCTCAACAGTTTCTTCCTTCTTGAATGTTTTACTACTCCTTGCGGCTATCATTCCCTGTAACCGTAATTCTCATTCAAAGTCTCCTTGACAGCATCTTTTTGTAGATACAAAAGCTCCTGCGACTCATTGAAGCTCTTAGTATTGTCTTTAATGCAATTCTGCTGAGAAGTAAGACGTGTGATCAGCTGGGTTATCTTGGGGTCCAATGTTTCTGTGGAATGACCCAATTCTGAATCTCTGGCAAGGTCATGATCAAGGATTTCTTGATCGTTGTTAGCCATTGATATCTCGAGAAAAAGCTTTTGAGAGGGAGATCATGTTTGGGAATTAAAGCTTGGGAGTTTGTGAGACAGAGAGGGCCAAAGTATTAGGATTTTATAGGATGGACTTAGGGATGGATTTTTCAGTTATTTCAGTTACGAGAGAAGGATTGCATCACCTGCAGGTGATATTTTATTTGGTGCACTTTGGGTTAATTTGCTGAGATAAGAGACTAACGACTGGAGAATCTTGTTTGTCATCAGAATGTGAATGAACTTACGTTGAATATTTTGACTACTGTAGTAAACGATAAATATAGTATTCAAAAATGGATAAATACAGGGCACCCAAATGGGATTTCATATATAAAGCGTTCTGTTCCATCAATCTTCTTGCTTCCCCGCTCCCCCACAACCACCCCCCCCCCCCCCCCCCCCTCCCTCCAAATTACAAAAAATGACCTCTCAAAAACCTTTAAGGTGACCATGAGATGATGAATTGTGCCTAACCTTTAATAATCATTTATAAAATTCTTATAAAATTCTATTATTAATTAAGCAAAATAACAATAGTATTTCAAACCTTACAAAAAGCATTAGCATTGGTGATGCTAAAATACCAAATTACTATTTTTAGCACCTCAAATACTAAAATCCATGCTGCAATGATGGTGCTATATCTAAAACATTTTGCAATCTATGAACAGTAAACTTCTATCTTTTAAGAGTTTACTGTAGCTCTAAAGGGGGGAAAAAATACTATAGTTTATTCGAATGCGATCAAATTCAATTAACCTTTGTTTGGAGCTTGCATGTGTAAATTGGGGTGGATTAAACTAAATGTGGATGCTACATGGAAAGATAGGAAGAAATTTGTGGTTGTGGCATCTATGACCATATGAAAAAAAAAAATAATAATAAATAAAACATTTGTGTCGAGATTCAATAACTAAATTAATTTGGAGAGAAATTTTTCAAACTATTTTTATTGGATGTGAATTTTGAAAATCTAAGGGTATTAATATCAGTTTTTCTAAAATTTTATGTCTATTTTACACTAAGAACCCACTTTTTCTATTTTACACAACCACTTTTCAAAAATACCCAAATCAGTTTATCTATTATACACCTTTATCTTATTTAAATAATTAGTTTTATCATTTTTTTAATATTTTCATTTAATCTCTCTCTCTCTCTCTCTCTCTCTCTCTCTCTCTCTCTCTCTCTCTCTCTCTCTCTCTCTCATGGTAAACACGCATACTCATCAGATCTAATCTCTCTCATCCTCTCTTATCCAAACCCACAATCTCTTTCTTATGTCTCAGCCGCTGCCCCTAGCTATTTCTTCTTCTTCTTCTCATTTGCTCAGATCACCTCTCCCTCTCTCCCTCACAACTAGACCGCCTCTCCCACTATTCAAACCCCACGCCGCCACAAGCATCTATCTCCATAAGCAGTGTCAAGCATAGAAACTATTCCAGTTGACCCATAAACATCAACTTCCTCCACAAGCACCAAGACATGTTCTAGTCGACCTCCAAGCACCGACCCACAACCACAAGTTCGCAACAATACTCTCTCTCTCTCTATTGGTGTGTCTGTGTGTGTATGTTTGATTTTTCGTTGATTTTAAGGTTGGATTATTTTGTATTGTAATACTGTGGTGGTGGTGGTTGGATGGTGCTAGGTTATGGTCGTGGGTGGACGGATTGTTTAGTTGTAGAGAGAGAGAGAGAGAGAGAGAGAGAGAGAGAGAGAGAGAGAGAGAGAGAGAGAGAGAGAGAGAGAGAGAGAGAGAGAGAGAGTGACGGAGAAGAATAGATGAAGTAGAAGAGTGAAGAGAGAGAGAGTGTAAAGGTCTGATGGTGAAAAAAAAAAAAACTAATAAAATATTAAAATGCAAAGCTACAAAAACTGTGTATATTACGCGGTTACTGTAGCATTTTTGCATATGAAAAGTATTATAAACCCACTTATGTGGGCAATTTTTGAGAAAAAATGTGTAAAACTTATTGCTTTTTCTATTTTGCACACACGGATGCAATTGCTTTAACTGTTGGATTACATATTCTTATTATATCTTCCATGTTTGCAAACTTTCACGAAGTTCAAAGATAAATAACTATAACATCATTCAAATGTTTAAATTTTATGTTTTTGTAGTATAAAATTTTGAATAAAAATAAGTTTATTAATTAAATAGTAAATAACATCTGATTTAAACAAAATCTAACGTGTGTGTAAAGAATATAAATAACATGTAATTCAATAGTTAGATTTTCAAAATTCATATCTAAAAAAAAAGATTTTGGTAGAATTTGAAGGGTTTCTCTCCAAAAGTTAGCAGCATCCTAAACAAAACTTTATACAATATTATTGTCTTAAATCGCGATATGACATGTTGAAAATATGAAATATACATAATACTTGTTATGTTTATTCATTGTTTTTATTCATGATTTTTTTTAGTAAACATGATGATATTTTTTCAAAATAAATCAAGTTCAAACATTTTATGTTTGTTATGTTTATACATAGAAATTTTTATTTTATTCTCAAAATTATGCTAGAATAAGTTTTTCAAGAAGAAAACTACAACAAAAATAAATAACTTAATAAATTTCAGAGATCAATAGTATATATTGGCCTAAATGAAAGTATAATGATTCTAAATAATTAAATAAAAGTATCATTTGCATTGTGTAGATTACACACTAATATTGATCATCATCATTTAGTTATTTTATTTAAATAATTTTTTTGATACTGTTTATCTAGTTATATAAGTAACCCCATCTACATGCATTGCATTGCATTGTTGGAATCCATGTTGAAAACAACATAACCAACAACAATTTAAATAAACATAAACATGATTATTATTGTTGAAAACTTATTCTAATGGAACTTTGTGAGAATAAAAGTGATAATAATATGGATAAACATAACTAACATATAAACTATTAAACTGCAAAAATACACTCCATATACAGCATGTAGATGTGTATTTTCATCATTTTAAGCATAAAGTTTAGCTACAAAACCAATTGTATCTTTAAGCTACAAACTACTCTAATAAAATGACGTGTAAAAAATAGCATGTGTATTGCACATCATTACTTAAGTAAACTTAACTAACCTAGTTAACTACACCAACTATTAAAAAAATAAAAAAAAAATAAAAACAGAAAAGCCTATAAGTATGATCTGTCTCTCGCTCTCTCTCTCATGGACTTCTCTCTCTGTAAACTGTAACCCAGAACCCAGCTCCAACCGATCACCCATAGCCTCCTATCTCCACCGCCGGCCTGCCAACCCAAATCCTCCTGTCTCCACCGCCGGCCAACCTCAGATCCTGTACTGTCTCCACTGCTAGCCAACCTCAGATCCTATACTGTCTCCACCGCCAGCCAACCACCTCAAATCCTCCTCTGTATCCACTGCCAGCCCACCCAGTCTCCGCCGCTTCACCCTTTTCTCTTTCGTTTTAATAGATTCTGACGCTTGTATTAGGCCTTGAATTCCCTTGAATATAAGAAAATAAACTAGCCCAACAGCAGCAACCATGTACAGAAGGAATAGAAACAGAGATATTTTGTCTGTATAAGCTCTTGAATTCAGTGTTGTCAGTGATGGTTGCTATGCAAAAAGAGAGAGAAACCAAAAAAAAAAAATCACATTCTTGACTTGAAAATTAAGCATAGATTTAGTTATACATGAAACTTGACATGAGAGATAGTAAGAAGGAGCCAGAAAAAAATTCAAATTTGCCACCTATGAACAGCAAATATATAAGCTATTATTTTTTAATCTTATGAAAACAGACTTCTAATTGTACCCATAAGAAAATAGACAAGTTCTTTTGAGATGACAGACTAGAAAAGGGTTCAAAAAAATTTATCCTTTTGCAGACTGTGAAACAATACTTGTAAATAGAATATAGGATCTCTCCAACACGTTTTAGATTTGTTTCAATTCAAAATAGAATAAAAAGGTAGAAATTAATAAAGTTTAAAAAATTTTGATTGTAGCTTCAAAAGAAAATGTGAAAAGCAAAATAATGGCACAAGATGCAAGTACTGGTTGATAGCTAAGTATTAACTTTCCCAGAGTTATTCACTGGGTTCTTGGCCAGGCACATAACCATACTGTGAGATTCTTTCCAGAAGACTTCTAGCGGCAATTGGCCGATTCTCTTCACATAATTTGACCACTAGATATTCATAAATGTCAGCAAAAATGGGAATTTCAAATCCCTGAAGCTCTGACAATAATTTCAAAGCTAAAAGCAACTTAATCTTGCTTCTAACTTTCTATGTCCTTCCGCAACAACTCGACAAGTAAAACTATCCAGGCAAACCCCATTTCCTATCACTCATACAACAATGACTTTGACAGTTTGAGACTTAAATCATTCTTGACCCAAATCCTCTTCAATTGAAACCTCAACTGAACTTAAAAAAAAAAAAAAAACAGCTAGCAAATCCTTTTCAATTCTCGAAGGAATCAAGGTTATCAAGGAAAAAGGGAAATTCAGTAGAGAAGAAGGCCTGGGTGGGCTGGCAGTGGAGACAGAGGAGGATTTGAGGTGGGCCAACAGTGGAGACAAGAGGGTTTGGGTTGGCTGGCGGTGGAGAAGAAGGCCTGGGGTGTCCGGTGGGAGCTGGGGTTCTGGGTTACAGCTTACAGAAAACACAGGGAAGTTCGAGAGAGAGAGAGAGAGAGCGTACAGGTAAAAGGTTTTTAGTTTTTATTTTATTATTATTTTTTTAATAGGTGGTGTAGTTAGCTAGGTTTGGGCGAGTTAAGTTTACTAAAATAATAAGGTGTAATGCATGTGCTATTTTTTACGCATGTCATTTTCTTAGAGCAATTTATAACTTAAAGTTATAATTAATTTTGTAACTCAAGATTATAATTGATTTTGTAGTTAAATTTTTTTTTTAATGAGTTTTTCTCTACTTCCCCCCGTCCATCAAATGCTCTCTCTCTCCTTAACTATATTCTTTATCTGTCTCCTGTTGAATTCCAAGTTACCAACAACACTACTGTTTAAATCCTAAACCCAACACTGCCGTTTGAGATTCAATCATTGGCAAAAGCTTAAATCCTAAGCCAAGCTAACGTTCATTGACCAAGCCGCCTCGTTTCTCCTATAGAATCGATTTGCACAGTGGCGAGGCTAGTGTTCTTTTTGCCTTGCCTCACCTTTAAGACTGAGTCACCACATCCACGACTAGACTCACCAGACCCAACGGACTATGCCCAGCTAACAAAGGCCCCATTTTCCATCTGGGTTTTCATCAAAATTGAAAGGGGGGTTCGTTGCCGCTAGATCATTGAAGGTGACAAAACCTTTATTTAGGTTGAGTTTTTTTTGCGTTGTGTCTACCTTCGAGAAAAATAATCTGAACCTGGTGGTCAAACTTCATGCCTTTTTTGCATTGCCACTGAAGTGTTTGGTGATTTGACCATGAGTAACAAATTGGGTTTGGCTGAAATTAGTGTGACTAATCAAAGAAAATGTATCGGTTCACTTTGTTGCCTAGGTGTTTGACAAAAAGCCCATGAGAACCTTCTATTGTCGATATAATCTCAGCTAACCTAGTAGAGCTTTGGGTCTTCAATGGAAGAGTGAAGAACATTAAAAGGAAAAGCAGGAAGTTGCTATGGACATGGATTGGGTTGATTAGTGGGTTTGATTTGGATGGGGGATTTGGGTTGAGTTGCTGTTTGTTTGCTTAGAAAACAAAGGAAAGATAATAATAATAATAATAATAATGATTATTTAAATAAAATAAAAGGGAGAATAGATAATCTATGTGGATGTTTTGGAAAATTATTGGGTAAAATAGAAAAATTAAGTTCCTATATTAAAATAGATAAAAGTTTTAATACAAGCTATAGCGAATGAAGGCAAATAGTATATGAAAAATTATTTATTTTATACATGTTGTAGACCTTGTAGTAATAAATATGAAGATTTTTCCGAATCATGTTTCAGTGTGATTAGGTCAGGAAATTACTAATAACACTTATTCTCTCGCCCCCAAACCCCCCCCCCCCCCCCCCCCCAAAAAAAAAAAAAAAAAAACTCACATCATCAGAAAGTCTTGCACTCACAACACCATGAGAGATCAAAAAGAAAAAAGAGCAGACTCCTCTCTAGTATTATTTTTTTGGTTTGATATTACAACGTGCTAATTTTGGGTCATTCACTAGTCAACCGGTTCATGTCTTAAACCCAATCCAAGGCCAGTTAGCCACCCATATTCCCCATCATGATTCAAATGCTCATTAATTTTTATTTTCTAAAAAACAATAAGAAAGATATTTTTACTTTTTGGCTAAAAATGAGGGAGAGAGAGAGAGAGAGATATGCACATTGGTGGGACAAAAGCCCAAAACAAAGTTTTTAGAGGAAAATTATCGATGCACACTGTGTTACATACAATCGTACAGGTTATAATTGTGAAATTGTGTTTTGGAAACACAATTTCAGTTATAATTACTAAATGATGAAAACACGATCTCAACTGTATCCTATACATATAGTGGGTAATTATTGCATTTGACATTATCAATTAGTAGCAATCAAACACACACACACACACACACACAAAATCCCCCACGTACACCAAATTATGGATTCAGTTTAAAAGTTCGGAAGACTATCTGAGTTTTGTTACATTTGCGGCAGATTTTGTCATTCCTGATTGGGCTGTGTCCTAGTGATAAGTCAAGAACAAAGGCGCAAAGGGATTTGGCCATATGTACCACTACTGCAAAAATAACAACTCAATCAGCCACCTGTTGGTTCGAAGGCTTAGAGGATTATGGCTCTCTATGACGAAGTCTTAACCAATAAGTATAAGCCGGTGTAGGAATTAAGACTTTTGGTGATCTAAGATAGGCTGGAAAAAGAGGGCATGCAGTATAGTCCTTGCTTATCCTTTATGTTTGAGTGGTACACAACCATGTCTTTCCTCAGGAATTTGGGCCTTCAAAACTAAATGGTAATTTAGTCACACCCTCAACTCCCAATGGCAATATTATAGACAAGTAAAGCAAGACATTATTCAAATTGAAACTCGACATTATTATGCATGAACAAGTAATAGCTTATAAAGGCAACAAGCTGCAGTTGTGTGGGTGGGTGGTGAACATTTGAGGAATGTGTTTTGAGAAAGGCTAAATGCAGAACATGATTTGGTATAGTGCTGCTCCTTAGAATTCATTACAAAGAAGATGAAAATGTTTTTACTGTATTTTCCATGCATGCTGCGTTTTGATGTGTAGTTTCACCATTGGTTAAGCTGTACCTAGAATTCAGTCTGACACTACTTTGATACTTTGGTTCATCCGCACAGGTTCCTTTATATCACAGTTGAGCTACATAAAAGTTCATTTGGGGGATTAGTAACATGCCATAGTGAGTTCCACTTAGCAAAAGAGAAGAAAATTCAAAAATTCCAGTCCTTCCAAGATTGACCCTACATATCAAATACTCTGTCAAACTCCAAGCCAATTTGCAATAATCTTTTGAACTGAACCAATAGAATATTGGCCAAATTCTCTCTTCTTTCACATTTTTGAAATGATATAGGTGGGACACTTTTGTTGTTATGCTTTAAAATGACCCAAATTTACAAACAATGTTCCCATTAAAGTTCAGCCCTTAAAAATAATCCAAGAATCTTTTACAAAAGTTTACTTAATCTTTCAACCAAGTTGTGGACTTTGAGCAAAACACAGAATAAAAAGGGGTGGAGGGAGCAAACCAGAATTCAAATTCATTATCAACTATCTACGATTATCAAAAACATATTTATTTGGCAAAAGTTTACAATTCAATTCATTTTACCAACTACAATTTGGGGTTTAAATTTCTGCTCCAAACAACTAACAAACGGTTTGTACAAGTACCTACAGAACTAAACAAATCCCACAATATCAAATAAGGCTACAAAACAGAAATTTATATCTAATTTATGAATGTATGATTAATCTTTGCACCTTCCTAACCTTTGCATCGGAGCTTTTGACATTTACAAGAACAGGGAAATTGAGCCTCAAACCTTTCACTCGAACTTCCATGATTTGGCTATCATTTTTTCCATTACGTCATCCATATCATGTAGTTTGAATGAAAAAAGTTCCTGAAATTTATTAACATCCTTCCGTAGATCGTTCAGCTTCTTCTCAGATTGCTTGAGACCACATTCAAATGTTGACAGAGCCATATATATTAAGTTTTGTTCTTTGGGAAGTTGTGGACGACTCATAATAGATTCCAAATCTAGAGCTAGGTTGCAGAATTGATGAAGGAGAAGACACAGATCATCCTCCTGATTCCAATTTTCTTTCATTACTTCATTCAATATTATGGCGTGTTCCAGTACAGTGGCAATCTTGTTTATCACCGTGGGATTCTCAACTTCAGTACTGGCCCATTTGAGTGCAGATCTCAACCCATCAATCTTTGCTTCAAATTCTTCTTTCCCGGACATCTTAAAGACAAGATCAACGAGCAGTCGAGACAGTTTTTTCCCAACTTCAAAAGCATCAGCCTTTATCAAAATCATTTTCCTGAATTCTTCACCATCTATGTCAAACTCTTCTATGCACTCCGTCAAACTCTTCTTTCCATCATCTCTATCTTTCTCGAATGTTTGACTAATTCTCGCAGCTATCATTCCCCATAAATCTTGTTCCAATCCTTCAATACAATTGTCATCACCTTCATCATCTGATGAGTTTCCAAAGGCCTTCTCCACCTTCTCAAGGAACCGCCTTTTCTCATTGTCATCTTTCTTTAATTCTTCATTTTCCTCTTCAGTTTTTTCACTGTCTTCACTGCTCGGTCCTGGGTTGAAACTTCCATCTCCAAGATCAATATCACTGATGTCCTTCGATAACTTTCGAAACTCAGTCGAAGTCTCCTTGACAGCATCTTCTTCTTGAAAGAAAGGCTTCAGCAACTCATTGAACCTCTTGCAATGGTCATTTATGTCCTTCTGCAGTGACTGAAGATCCATGATCAGTTGGCTTATCTTTGGGCCCAATGTTTCTGTGGAAAGACGAAATTCTGAATCGCTGGCAAGGTCAATATCAATATCATTCAAAGTCTCCTTGACAGCATCTTCTTCTTGATCGAAAGGCTTCAGCAACTCATTGAACCTCTTACAATGGTCATTTATGTCCTTCTGCAGTGACATAAGATCCATGATCAGTTGGCATATCTTTGGGTCAGCAAGATCAAGGATTTCTTGATCTTTGGTAGCCATTGATATCTCTAGAAAAAGCTTTTGAGAGGGAGAAAGTGTTTGGGAAATAAAAGACGGACTGATTAGTTCAGAAATATTGAGTGTTCGAGAGACAGAGAGAGCCAAAGTATATTAGGATTTTATAGGAGGGACTTATGGATGGTTGTTTCAGTTATTTCAGTTATGAGTGAAGGATTGCATCACCTGCAGGTGATATATTATTCGGTGCACTTTGGGTTTGCTGAGATGAGGGACTAATGAGTGGAGAATTCTTTTATGTCATCAGAATGTGAATGAATCCGTAATTATGAGATGATACAGTAGTAAAGGATGAATACAGGGCAAAAATAGCACAGTATCACTGTTTTTTGAAATTATTAATGTTTTAGCACTGGTTCGAAAATATTTAACAAAGTACCACTTTTTTAGTACTCGAATTTTTCAAAAATGAGTTTTAAATGGTACTCGAGTACCTTGTTTTTTTTTTTTTTTTTTTCCTAATTTTTGTTTTGTAATAAAAAACTGCTGAAACTTCGAAGTAAGTATCTGGACAAGACTTTTCAAAGACTGGTTTTGCTTTTTATTTCTACTTTTCACTTTTGTTCCATCCATCCCACTGACAACTGACTTTTCAAAGTCATTATTAAAATTATTAAAAACTCTTTTCTCTTTTCTCTTTCCTCTTTCTTTACATTGTAGTCAACAGCTTCATTAAAAATTCTTTTTTTACTTGCAGTCAGAAGTTTCAGAGTCTTCCACTACGAAACATAAAGTAGAAAAAAAAAAAAAAAAACAAGGTACTCGAGTACTATTTAAAACTCTTTTTTCAGAAACTCAAGTATTGAAAAAAGTGATAAATTGCTAGATATTTTTGAAACAGTGCTAATTTGTTACAAATTTTACCAAAACGTGGTATTTGGCTATTTTTGCCTGAATACAGGGCTTTTCAAAAAAAAAAAAATAATAAATAAATAGAGGGCACCCAAATGGGATTTCATATACAAAGAGTTTTGTTTCATCAATCTACTTGCTTTTTGATGAGACTTTCTTTTTTCTTTTTCTTTTTCTTTTTTTTTTTGCTAAATTACAAAAAAAAAAAAGAAAAAAAAAAAAAAAAGAAGAAGGTCCCTCAACAGCCTTTAATTAGGAAAGCTTTAAGCTTTAAATGCAAGTGCTTATGAGATGATGAAATGTGCCTAACCTTTAATAGTCATTTATAAAATTCTTATAAAATTCCATTATAAGTTTTAAAAAATTTCAAGCCCTACTAATGAGTTCAATAGGTCAAACATTTGTTTTTTTTTTTTTTTTTTTTTTTTTTTTTTTTTTTTTTTTTTTTTGAGAAGCTCTATAGGTCAAACATAGCCATTACAAGTAACGAAGTAATGGTTATAATAAGAGATAAGTTTTTTTTTTTTTTTTTTGGAACACTTTTCTTCCTTTTGTTACTCTCCTACGCAGTGTTACTTCTCTTATTATGGAGGTTGTGGTTCGTACTTTTCAGCAGTGATGGAGGTCGGTGAATGCATGGTTATAAAATTTGATATTCGGGAGATCATATGGTGCTTTTTGTTTTTCACAACAATTCAGATGTGGAAAGGATAATTGAAAATCAACCATAGAGTTTTGACAAACACCTTGTGGTCTTGCAAAGATTTGAAGAGTTTTCAAAACTCAATGATCTAGTTTTTGATAAAGCATTGTTTTGGGTTCAGGTTCACAATATTTCTGTCCGCTTCATGTCAAAAACGATTATAGAAAGTATTTGCAAAACCATTGGAGAGGTTTGAAGGTCAACTGAATCCACAAATGATGATGGAGGTAACTTCATTCGGGTACGTGTCACAGTGGATATTACTCTTCCTTTATGTTGAAGTAGGGTGTTCAAGCTAAAGAATGGGGAGAAATCCTGGGTTTGTTTTTAGTATGAGAGGTGTGGTCATTTGAAACACGATGACAAAAAATGCGAGCTCTATATTCGAAGCAAAAGCTCTCTGACCACTAATAAACAACATTTCAATTCCTATCTTAAAGCGGAACTGTTAGGTTCTAAAGACTAGGATCTAATGTATTTAGAACTTCATTTTGTATGTTGGCAAACCATGATCAAAACAATGTTGAGTCGTGTGTTAGACTTGCTCAAAGTATGGGGTTTATTGTAAAGTTGGAATCGAGTTTTTATGCAGAATTACTTGTAACTTTCTGTGAGACTCGATCGATCGAAAATTAGACTCGATCGATCGAAAATCGCACAGAACGTTTTTCTGCAGAATTTTCCAACTCAGCCCAAGCCCGTTTTAATGTATAGGGTTTTATGTTTGCCCTAAGTATAAAAGGGAAAACCCTAGCCACGTTTTCAGAGTTCTGTAGAGTTCTGTTTTGCTATGTTTGTGAATCTCATTGTGAGATCTAGAGGTGTTTACCTTCACATACACTTAGGGTTTACAAACTTGAGATTTATGTCAAGAGTTGTGTAGATCATTACAGTTGCAGAATCAAAGAGCACAAAGATATACAAGCAGGTGCGCTTGTGGATTTGCTGAAGAATTCAGGAAAGAAGGAGTCCGTGGATCTCGGAGCTATCATGGGGTCATGGTAGTAAGTTTCCTACAGGCAGGTAGCAATATGACGTTAGTGGTCTAAGTCTATTGTGTAAACTTCAATTCTTTCATAGTGGATTCAGTTTACCTTGAGGATAGCTAGGTCAAATCCTCCCCAGGTTTTTACCGGTGTGGTTTCCTGGGTCATCATATCTTTGTGTTGTTTATTTTCCGCTGCTTTATTGTTTTTATATTTATTTGTGTTAATCTAGTTTAATTAAATTACCTAAGTTAATAACTTGGCTAATTCTCTAGGTTAATCTGTTGGGTTAAGGGGTCTAAACGAACTGACAAGTGGTATCAGAGCGGGTAGCTTTTGTGTTTGATCTTTTGATCTTTGAGCTGATCCTTGACCCCTGTTGTTATGGATTTCTTTAAAATCTTCTCTTTATTTTGCCGTATTGTATACTTGGTGTGCTTGTTCTTTACCATGTGTGTTAAAATCTTTCTTGAGTGTCTTGATATATTCACTAATGACAATAATTACATGTGCTATACTGCTTTAACCGCCTTAAAGGCACGTGATTCTTGTCTTTGGTATTTGGATAGTGGTTGTTCCAGGCACATGACAGGAAATAAAGCTTTGTTCAAAACACTCTTTGAAGGAAAGATTGGAACAGTTACCTTTGGAGATGGAAGTAAATCTGTGATCAGAGGCATTGGCACAGTAGACATTCCAGGATTACCAGTCTTTGAAGACGTGTGGTATGTTGATGGGTTGAAGGCAAATTTACTCAGCATAAGTCAAATTTGTGACAATGGACTGAATGTGTTCTTCACCAAACAAGAATGTGAAATACTCGATGAAGGAGGTGATTGTATGTGTATTGGTGTGAGGACTGCTGACAATTGTTATGGTATCACCCCAAGTATAAGCAACAAATGCTTCAGTGCGAAGATAAATCAAGTTGACTTATGGCATCAAAGGTTGGGACATGCCAGCCTTAAGCAATTAGAGAAGATTTCAAAATGTGATGCGGTAATTGGGCTGCCCAAGTTTGAAAAGATTGAAAAATGCATCTGTGGACCATGTCAGATGGGTAAGCAAGTGAAGTCCAAACATCCATCTGTAGCTGATGTTCAAACTACAAGACCTTTGGAGTTGCTGCACATTGATCTCATGGGTCCTGCCAGAGTTCAGAGTTTAGGTGGAAAGAAGTACATTCTAGTTGTTGTGGATGACTTTACAAGATTCACTTGGGTTGTGCTTTTGAAAGATAAAGCTGAGGCTCCTGAAAAAATGATTCATCTGTGCAAGAAGTTGCAAGTAGAGAAAGGAACTGTGATAGCCAGAATTAGAAGTGATCATGGAAAAGAGTTTGAGAACACCAAACTGGCTACATTTTGTGATAATCAAGGCACTCGTCAGGAATTCTCTTCACCCAAAACACCACAACAAAATGGAATTGTGGAAAGGAAAAACAGAGTTGTACAAGAAATGGCCCGTGTCATGCTACATAATAAGAAGTTGCCTAAATCTTTTTGGGGAGAAGCTGTTAATACTGCATGTCACACTCTTAATTGGGTGTATTTCAGACCAAATTCCAAGCAAACTCCCTATGAACTCTGGAGAGGAAAGAAGCCTGTAGTGAAATACTTCAGAATATTTGGCAGTGACTGTTACATTTTGCGTGATAGAGAGAACCTAGAAAAATTCGATGCTAAGAGTGATAAAGGTTATTTTCTGGGATACTCTTCCACCAGTAGAGCATACAGAGTATACAATTTGAGAACAAAAACAGTCATGGAATCCTCTAATGTTGTGATCAATGATGAACTAAACTCAGACGGTCATTCAGAACATGCACCTCAAGTTCAAGAGAAGATGATGGAAGGTGATGAGTCTCTACCTGAAAACTATGTGGGAAAGCCTACAGAGGAAGAGTTAATGGTTTTGAATGATACAGCATCTGTGCCATCAAGTTCAGAACCTTCAACACCAGTTCATGGAGTTCCACAAGAACAACAAGAGGTTCAAAGTCCATCAGATCAGAAAGGTACTACTACTTCCTTGGTCAAAGGTCCTTCATCAAGAGTGAGGTTGAATCATCCTGCTACTAATATTTTGGGGAGTTTAAATGATAACATAAGATTGAGATCCAAAGCATTGAATGTGATTACTCACTCATGTTACCTATCCCAATTCGAACCAAAAAGGGTGGATGAAGCTCTCCAAGATGCTGATTGGGTAAATTCTATGCATGAAGAACTTCATCAGTTTGTTCGAAATGATGTGTGGGAATTAGTTCCTAGACCTGAGGGAGTCAATGTTATTGGAACTAAGTGGATTTTCAAGAACAAGTCAGATGAACATGGGACAGTTATCAGAAATAAATCTAGGCTTGTTGCACAAGGATACACACAAGTAGAAGGAATTGATTTTGATGAGACTTTTGCGCCTGTAGCAAGATTGGAATCCATTCGAATTCTTTTGGCCATAGCATGTCACATGAATTTCAGGTTGTATCAAATGGATGTCAAGAGTGCTTTCTTAAACGGCATGTTACAAGAAGAGGTATATGTTGAACAACCGAAGGGTTTTATTGATCCTCACAGGCCTAATGATGTCTACAAGTTGAAGAGAGCTCTCTATGGATTGAAACAAGCTCCACGGGCTTGGTATGATAGATTAACTGCATATCTCACAGATCATGGCTTCAAGAGAGGTTTTGCTGACACCACTCTATTCATACGAAAGGATAAGAATCATTTTGTAGTTGCTCAAATTTATGTTGATGATATTGTTTTTGGTGCTACTAATGATTCTCTTGCTCAATCTTTTGCAGATGAAATGAAGGCCATGTTTGAGATGAGTATGGTTGGGGAACTAACTTATTTCTTGGGATTGCAGGTAAAGCAAACGGATGATGGAATCTACATCAACCAAGCTAAATATGCCAGAAATTTGGTCAAGCGTTTTGGTCTTGACAAGTCTGCACATGCTAGGACACCAATGGCTTCTAATGTGAAACTAACAAATGATCCATCAGGTGAGTCTGTTGATGTTACTCTATATAGAAGCATGATTGGTTGTCTTTTGTACTTAACTGCTAGCAGACCTGATATTGCATTTAGTGTGGGTGTTTGCTCTAGATTCCAATCTAATCCTAAGGTCTCTCACTTAAATGCTGTCAAGAGAATCATAAAATATGTTGCTGGAACTTGTGATTATGGTCTCTTTTACAGTAAAGAGTCTAATCTTTCTCTTGCTGGTTTTTCTGATTCTGATTGGGCTGGTAATGCTGATGATAGAAAAAGTACCACTGGTGGTTGTTTTTATGTTGGTGCTAATTTGGTTGCTTGGATGAGTAAGAAGCAAAATTCTGTTTCTTTATCTACTGCTGAGGCAGAATATATTGCTGCTGGTAGTTGTTGTTCCCAGCTTCTTTGGATGAAGAAACTTTTGACTGATTATGGAATTTCACAGGACACCATGGTTGTTTATTGTGATAACTCTAGTGCCATAGATATCTCTAAGAATCCGATTCAACACTCTAAGACCAAACACATTGAGATTAGATATCACTTCATTAGGGATCTTGTTGAACGGAAAATTGTTGCTCTAGAGTATATTCCTACTGAACGTCAGAATGCTGATATTTTCACCAAACCACTTGATAGAGGAAAATTTGAAACTCTTCGTCAAGTTATTGGTGTGATTCTTTGTCCCTAGTCATTCTTCGCTTCATGGTCCTTGTGCTTTATTGCTATATCTTCTGTGACCTCTGTTTCTAGGATTTGCATTGCATTGCATTCATGCATTTCATTCTAGGTTGTTTTTTTTTGTTATATAAAAAAAAAATAAAAATAAAAATAAAAATTTTGTTGCAAATTGTGTTTTGCTATTTTTCCTTGAATTTGAAGACAAGGTTGGTCTATCAATTATTGCATAACATGTTTATGTACCTTGTTTAGCTTTGATGCACTTATTTATTGCACTTTACTCGCTAAAGTCTTGTTGTGCATGTTGTGTGGGAAGATGCTATATTTGTTGATCACATGATCTTGATTTTGAAGTTGTATGTCTTTGATTGTTGGACTTGAACTTAATGAGAAAGGCATAAATAACTATCTCACCACTGTGTATTAGCCAATCATGAACACCTTAGTGCATATCATAAGATTTTGTGCTCGAGAAAGTGTAGCACATGCACAAAAAGAACATAAGGTGTAGCCTCTATTAAAATTGGTGTGTACATTATTGGGCTATAATAACTTCACAAATTCATAAAATTGGTGTGTACATTATCCCGGCTATTATTAAGTTTCTAATCAATTAATTTGAATAATGAGGCAAATCAAGAAACTTACATGATTGCAAGCTTTTACTCTAGGAGATGTGGGAGTTATATGATGTAACTCTTTAAGGGATAGTCTCTTTCAAATTCATGTGGTGGATTTTGTAGAAATTGTGATTGATCTCTATGTGTATATCACCTCACATGTTTCTCAAGCTTATGCTAGTTACACACACTACACAAGTTAATCTTTGCTAAAATTGTGTACATGTTATTGTGTGTGTTTTTGGTCTGACCAACCAAGTTTGAGAATTCTTTGAAAATTGATGCCGAACATGTTTGTTTTTTTTTGTATATTGAGAGAAAATTTTGGTTGAGGAATCTGGGTTGAATACTTGTGTTTTTTGAAAATCATATCATCTCATACTCATGCATTTGATTTTAAAAATCTGCTGCTTTGAGGAGTTTTTGGTTTAAAATATTTGGTTTTTCAAAACACTGATTTTTCCAGAATTTTGATCGATCGAAATTGATTTTCGACCGATCGAAAATGTTTAAATTTGTTCAGAAAAATCTCTGGTTGGTTCGATCGATCCAAGCTGATTTTGGATCAATCGAATAAGTTTTCGACCGATCGAATGTAATTTTCGATCGATCGAAAATCGTGCCGGCTGTTTTTTAAAAGAAAGTTTCTCAAGTGTCTTTTTACTTTTTCAAAACTTTTCAAAACTCTTTTTGGTTTCCTACCAACCGGTCAGCACTATTCTTGGGATTTTTGTCGTTTTCCTCCACTTTCTTTGCATAATCTCTCTCTCCCTCAGCTGGTAAGTCCCTTATACCCTTCCTTTTGCATTTATTTTCTATTTTCATGCATTTTTTTCATGCATATTTGGGTAATTTCGGAATTTTGGGTTTTTCTATTTTTGGGATTATTTTGGAGTGATTCTTTCTCAAATTCTTTATGGGTTTTTGTGGGGACACCTTTCCTAAGCACCTCATGTGGTTTAATTTGGATTATTTGGTGCTTTGAAGAAAATTTGAAATTCTAGGGCTTATATTTGAATAAATTGGGGATTTTGTTCAATTGGGTTGAAATTGATAAAATTGGCTTGTTAGATTGATTAATTTGATCATTATATTGAGTTAATTGACTGTTGTGTTGATCAATTTATCAATTTGTTGTGTTTTGAAAACTAGGGTTTTTCAAATTGGGTATTTTTGATACACTTTGCTTGCTCAAGCCAATTTTGTTAATTTGAATCAAAATTGAACATGTCACTGCATTAGTACATGCATCATTTTCTGTTCATGCTCATGCATCATATAGATTTGATATTTTCTATATCTTTTATGCTGTGCTAACTTGCAGTCTGCTCTTGGTTTTGGTTTTTGCTCTTTTCTTTCTGTGTCTGTCTCTTTTCCTTAGCACTATGCCTAGGAAAACTCGAGCCCATAGGACTGTTGATCCTTCTCCATCTTTTGACACCGAGAGATTTCCTAGTGAGTCTAACCAGATTACCTATGAGACCCTTAATCTTAGGCGTCAGATTTGGGCTGAGCGTAGGGTTATCTTAGATGAGTTAGATCCTGAGGTTCGTAGGAACTTTGAGCGTCGGGGTTGGTTACCTCTTCTAGACTTTGAGCATCCTCCTCCTGCTTCTTTGATTAGAGAGTTCTATTCGAACCTCTCTATTCATGTCTACGATAACGACACCTTAGTCATGGTGTGGTTACGTGGTGTTGAGTACCGCATTACCCCTTCGGTGGTGTCGGATGCTCTTGGGGTGCCCATTGTGGACCATCCCGTCTTTCCTTACGAGGAGTCTCCTCCACTTGATGACGTCTTGTCATACATCACTGGTACTTCTATCCAGTGGGGTTCTGATCCTCGGATCTCGTCGGCTGAGCTGTCTGAGTTGCACTATCTTTTCTTTCGGATAGCTTGTCATTCTTTGTGGCCGATTACTCATGTTCACACCGTCCCTCTTGAGCGATGTGTGTTTCTGTATGCTTTGGTCACTGATGCTCCTATCAGTTTTCCGCATATGTTCCTTCGTTCTTTGAACGAGGTTCATAGGTCTAGTTCTCAGGCTCATGCTTTGTTTTTTCCTGTTTTTATTCATAGGATTCTTCTCTTTCTTGGTTTTGGTGAGTATCCTGCTTCCGAGCCTGTTCATGTTATTGCTCCTATAGGTGCTACCTTTTTGAGGCAAAGGGCTGCTCAACTTCGAGCTAGCTCTAAGCGTGCTAGGGTAGAGCCTACCGGTGTCACTCCACCCCCTTCTTCTTCTTCTGCAGATCCTTTTGCAGCTGGGACTTCTTCGGATCCTGCTGGTGCTGCTGCTGCTGCTGATGTTCCTCCACCGTTTGATGAGGTTTCTGACCTTCGTCGGACGCTTGACACTGTCGTGACCGTTCAGGCGGCTCATGGTCAGCTTTTGGTGGACATCCTCGATGAGCTTCGTGCATTGCGAGCGGATTTGGCGAGCTCTCGTCGTTCTTCTCCACCTCCTTTTGATGATGAGTGAGTGCCCTTTGGCAATTCGTCACAAAAAGGGGGAGTGCTGCATAGTTCATTAGTAGCTTGTTTTTTTGTGTTGAGGGGATTTACATTTTAGGGGGAGTGTTTGTTTTCTTAGTAGTGATACTGCGGAGCTTGTGGAGTTATTAGATTGTATCTAGGTGCTTCACTGTGTATTTACATTTTTAGCTCTTGATTAGGAGATATTTTTGTTGAGATACATTGTTATGTATATGTTTTCTTATTTCACTATGTTATTGTGCTTATTGACTTATATTGATGATGTTATTCATGATATATGTTTTTTATTTTGTGTCATGTGAAATTAAGAAATTTTTATTTATGTATTTCCTGTTTTTGTTCCACACATGCGTTTATGTGTTTGTTAAGTGTTACAGGAATATACAGGTTGTTTTCAGTCGAGCTGCTGTCTACCTTGCAACTGTTGGATAGTAGTTTAGGTTGAATTGTTAAGTGGCTATTTTTTTGTAATGGGCTTTTTCAATTTGTAACTTTGAGCATTTTGTTTAGTCTGTGTTTTGTCACGGATTGCCAAAGGGGGAGTTTGTTAGGTTCTAAAGACTAGGATCTAATGTATTTAGAACTTCATTTTGTATGTTGGCAAACCATGATCAAAACAATGTTGAGTCGTGTGTTAGACTTGCTCAAAGTATGGGGTTTATTGTAAAGTTGGAATCGAGTTTTTATGCAGAATTACTTGTAACTTTCTGTGAGACTCGATCGATCGAAAATTAGACTCGATCGATCGAAAATCGCACAGAACGTTTTTCTGCAGAATTTTCCAACTCAGCCCAAGCCCGTTTTAATGTATAGGGTTTTATGTTTGCCCTAAGTATAAAAGGGAAAACCCTAGCCACGTTTTCAGAGTTCTGTAGAGTTCTGTTTTGCTGTGTTTGTGAATCTCATTGTGAGATCTAGAGGTGTTTACCTTCACATACACTTAGGGTTTACAAACTTGAGATTTATGTCAAGAGTTGTGTAGATCATTACAGTTGCAGAATCAAAGAGCACAAAGATATACAAGCAGGTGCGCTTGTGGATTTGTTGAAGAATTCCGGAAAGAAGGAGTCCGTGGATCTCGGAGCTATCATGGGGTCATGGTAGTAAGTTTCCTACAGGCAGGTAGCAATATGACGTTAGTGGTCTAAGTCTATTGTGTAAACTTCAATTCTTTCATAGTGGATTCAGTTTACCTTGAGGATAGCTAGGTCAAATCCTCCCCAGGTTTTTACCGGTGTGGTTTCCTGGGTCATCATATCTTTGTGTTGTTTATTTTCCGCTGCTTTATTGTTTTTATATTTATTTGTGTTAATCTAGTTTAATTAAATTACCTAAGTTAATAACTTGGCTAATTCTCTAGGTTAATCTGTTGGGTTAAGGGGTCTAAACGAACTGACAGGAACCATATCAGACAAGTGGAAGAAGGGTAATTCTGGTGCTTGTCATTAGGATTGATATTAATTGAGAATGATTTTCTGTCAACGTTTGCTAATATTGATGATGGCACTAATTTTGGCTCCATATCAAGACACCCAACAATGGCTGATTTGGAAAAGGTGGTTGAACCGAAGAGATTGGCTGAAACAGCAAGGTTACTTGAAACAAAAAATCTTTATTATCGTAAAAGCTCAATTCTAGATTCTATTCTTCCTAAAATTCAAGGATTGAGTTTCAAGGATAATATATCTCCTTCAAATCCAGCTGGTTTGGTAACGTGCTTGCGATGAGATAATGAGGGGAGAAGTTATAGGTCTGATACCAATTATCCCACTTACTCTGATCACGTGTAGGGTGTTAAGGGTTTAGAGGGAAAGCGAGTGCAGGGTCCCAAGTGCAATCACGTGGACTCCCTAACTGAGACTTAAATCCGCCTCAACATCACCTTTGATGCCCCAAGCCGAGACACTCTTTTTGTCCTATAGCAATAGAAAATATCCTCCACCCAGGTTTAGTTTCAGGTTCATATGCATGGAAGAGTATATTGAGAGGGCGTGATGTTATCCTTAATGGTGCAGACATCAAGATTTGGTAGCACCGTTGGTTGCCCATAAAATACCCTCTTAACATTACCTCACTAGTTCGGGAATCATTGGAAGAAGCTATAGTTGATTGCTTGTTTTAGGCTGTTTGACCTGTTGCTATTGCTGCACCCTTTTAGCTTCCAACTCAGCGACATACATGGCAGCCACCCTAAGCAGAGGTCTTCAAGGTTAATTGTGATGGTGCTGTTTTCTTGGAATCAAACAAGTTGGGTATTTGGGTCATTATTTGAAACAGCAATGCGCAAGTCATCGATTTGTTGACACAACAACTGAATCAAGTGTATAAGTCCATTGAAGTGGAGGCCATGGCAGCCATCAGAGGTCTGGAATTCTCGGCAGAGCTGGGCTTGGATAGAGTGGTAGTTGAGGGTGATTCAAGCATCGTGATGAATAGTTTGAAGATGAAGGAACCAGGCTTGTCTTCCTATGCTTTACTTATTTCAGATGCGTGTGTTTTTGAGAACCATTTTCTGAATTATCCAACTCTCATGTTAAGAGGGAGGGTGACAAAATTGCACATTATTTGGCTAAACTAGTAGTAAATTACCCAAATAATGTAATATGGATGGAGGATATTCCACCATCAGTTTTTACTTTTGTTTAGGCTTATTTAGCTATCGTTTTGGAATAAAATAACTCAGTATCTTCCTTCTCAAAAAATAAAAATAAATAAATAAATAAACAAACAAAGATTAAATGTGTAAGTAAATCAAATGGGATCAAATCCAATTAACCTTTGTTTAGAGCCTGCAAGTGTAAATTGGGGTAAATTAAAGTGAATGTGGATGCTACTGGGAAAGATAGGAAGGCAATTGCGATTATGGCATCTAGTGACCATAAGCATTTATGTTGAGGTCCAATAGTTAAAAATCCCTCTTCAAGAATCACTTCTAACTCCACCCTAGAAATTATGGGAAAAAATTTCTCTCCAAACTAGTTTGGACAGAAATCGATCAAACTACTCTTATATTTTTTTAGATGTGAATTTTGAAAATCTATCTGTTAGATTGCATATTATTAATACATCCTCCATACTTGCAAACTTTCAAGAAGTTCAAAAATCAATAACTATGACATTAATCAAATGTTTAAATTTCATATTTTTGTAGTCTAAAATTATGTATAAAAATATAAGTTTATTAATCTAATAGTAAATAACACTGATTTTTGAACAAAATTTGACATGTGTGCTAAGAACATAAAGAGTATGTGATTTAATGGTTAGATTTTTAAAATTCATATCTAAAGAAAAAATATTGGCAAAATTTGAAGGGTTTCTCTTTTGGAGAGAAACTTTTTCCAAAATTATGTGTCCCAAACATTCCACCTCTTTTTCACAACCAAAGTGGCATTTAGATTGTTTGGCATATAAGATGTTTTTGTGTAGAACTTCCAGGACTTGCTTTAGATGTAGCAAGTGATCCTTAAGGTGTTATTGACCAAAATATAATAAAAACATACTAATACAACCTTCTTAAGAAACACTTATATATTGTGTTCATTAAGTCATCAAAAGAATCTCTCATGAACTCTTATTGTGTTTTTTTTTTTTTTTTTTAATTTAAAGAGGAATCTTGACTAATATTTCACATCATCATCTAGCAATTGCATTAAAAATGGTTTTCAGTGCTTGTCATCTAGTTATAGAAGCAATCCCATCCAAATACATTGCATTGCCTCCATCCCTGTTGTGTTGAACGTATTATAATAAACATAACTAACAACAGTTTTAAAAAACATAAAAGTTAATAAAAGTAACTAACTTTTATGTTAGATGTGTAAACTAGTATGTAAAATATTTCCAATCCACCAAACTCTACAACTGCACAAATTGGTCGAAAATCGAGGTGGCTTGGACTTGGTGGGTTTGTAAATTTTTGGGTAGGGTATTGGGCGTGGACAGGTATATATGTAAGTATGAGCTTGTCACACCAAAGTTAACACACAACCTTTTTTTGTAGTCTAAAATTATGTATTAAAAATAAGTTTATTAATCGAATAGTGAATAAATTAGATTTGAATGAAATTTGGCATGTGTGTTAAAAACATAACGTATATGCAATTCTATGATTAGATTTTCAAAATTCACATCTAAAAATAAAATATTCGCAAAATTTGAAGGGTTTCTCTTCTAGAGAGAAACTTTTCCCGAAATTATGTGTCTCAAATATTCCACTTATTTTTCAGAATTAAAGTGACATTTTTATTTTTTGGCATATCAGATGTTTTTGTGTAGAATTAATATTGCTTCAGATTCAACATGTGAACCTTTGAGGTCAACAAACCATAATATCATCAAAAAATACTAACACAAACCTTCTTAAGAAACACTTAAACATTGCACTCATTCAGGTTTGAAAGGTTGATGGTGCATTTGTGAGTACAAATGACATAATTAAGAACTCATAATGACCCTCATATGTTCTAAATGCAGTGTAATGAATATCAAATTCTTTCAATACACAACATAAGTCATCAAAAGGATCTCATAGACTTGAACTCTTATTGCTCATCATCATTTTGATTTTATATTAAAATTTTAAAAATGGTTTTCAATGCTAATTATCTAGTTATAGAAGCAACCCAAACCAAATACATTGCATTGCATTGCCGAAATCCCTGTTGTGTTGAAATTATTTTAATAAACATAACTAGCAACAATTTTAATAAACATAAAAGTGATTAGTTTTTTGTGTGAAAACTTATTCTAACAGGACGTTGTGATAATAAAAATGATAATTATATGTATAAACGTAACAAACACGAATTATTGAAATGTTGAACTTGGTGTATTTTGAAAAAATATAGGTTATAAAACAAAAAAAATAAACATAATAATTATTATGTTTATTTATTTTCAAGAATTGCCATATTGTGATTTACGATATAATGTGTTGTTTAGGGTAGCTCCTTTTGTCCAAAGTTATTTAAGCTATAGATATAGTCGGCGTAGGAGTTGAGAGACTTGATTCTTTTGCTGCTCTAAAATAATAAAGGGAATAAAGGGTATGGAGTATGAACCTTGCTTATCCTTTACACTTGTGAGGTAAATAACCATATACATTCGTATTAGCTCGTGCAAAAATTCATGTATATTATACTATAAGAACTTATTTTTACTATTTTACATACTCACTCTCCAAAATACCACATATTAGATTATTTATTTTATACTAAATTTCATTAAAATATCAATTTTTTTAATTGTTCATTTTTCTTTATACACAAAAATTACCATTCACTTTCTTTCTTCATTATCAAGATACGTAAAGAAAAAAAATAAACTAAATGTAAAATGAATAATGCCAGTATAAATTTATACAGTTACTATAGTAACCATATATGTTTACACAACTTTGCATGACTTGATGCAGGTAAATTTTGAGTTTGGTTAGCTAAAATGTGGCCTTTTTTTTTTTTATCGTACAAGCACCGATGTGAGTCTTTTTAACCTCCAGAATTTGGGCTTTGTAAACTACCTAGCATTTATAGTCTCACCCTCAATTCCCAATGTCAATATTGGAACACTACTAGATTAGTGATGGACTTCACATGGGAGACACTCTGCAATTGCAATACATATTTCTCGATTAAACAAAATTATATAACATCTCTCTCATTTCTTCTGTGAGAGAGGTAACTAAACCCCAAATTAAACAAACCGTGGTCCGTGAAATACTGAGTTTCTCAAAAAAAAAAAAGGAACTCACTACTATTATGCACGACGAACTAATGGCTTATAAAGGTGGTGCACATTTGAAAAATGTGCTTTGAGAAATGCTAAATGCAGAACATGGTTTAGTACAATGCTGCTCCTCAGAATTCATTACAACGAAGACGCAGAGGTTTTACTGTATTGTCCATGTGAAATGCTGCATTTCAATGTGTAGCTTCACACTTTCACTGCGAGGCTTGAACTTTTCCTTCTGGTTATCAACAACAATCAGTCAAGTTGTACCAAGAACTCACAGTCTGACACAACTTTGGTACTTTGGGGTATGCACACAGTTTCCATTATATCAGAGTTAAGCTTCATAAAAGTTATTTTGGGGGATAAGTAACATGCCATAATGAGTTCCACCTAACTTAAGAGAAGAAAATTTAAATTCCAGTCTTTCCAAGAGTGACCGTGCATGTCATATATTCTGTCAAACTCCAAGACATTTTACAATAATTTTTTCAATTGAACTAATAGAATATTAGCCAAATTCTCTCATCTTCTTTCAAAATTTTGAAACTGATATAGGTAGGATACATTTGTTTATATGTTTTAAGATGACCCAAATTTACACACTATCTTCCCAATTAAGTTTCAAAAAAGGAACATTTGTTTGAGATCACTTTTAAATTTTGACTTAGCCACATACATTCAGTTTTGTGTTTTGGGATGATGTGGATGACTCATAATACATTCCAAATGCAGAACTAGCTCTAGGAATTGATCAAGGAGCAGACGCAGAACTTTCTTGAGGAATTGATCAAATAGGTCATCAGTTTGGCTTCTTTTGTTTGAGCTTTCCTCCTGGTTGCTTTCATCTAGTCCTGTTTGTTCCAAACCAGCCCACTTTCCTTTCATTGGTCCATTCCTTTTGGCCTGTTCTAGTAGAGTGCCAATCTTGTTAATCACCATGGAATTCTCATCTTCAGTACTGACCAATTTGAGTGCAGATTTGAACCTTTCAATCTTCGCTTCAAATTCTTCTTTCCCTGACATCATAAACACTAAATCAACGAGCAGTTGAGACATATTAATCCGAACTTCAAAAGAACGAGCCTTCCTCACAATTAGAGCCCTGGATTCTTTCCTAGATGCGTCAAACTCTTCTTTGCACTCCATCAAACTCATCTTTCCATCATTTCTATCTTTCTTTCGTCTTTCTTTACATTCACGCATGAGTGTCCGCACGGTTTGCTCGAAAGGCTCATCAGCTTCACCACTACTTGCGGCTATCATTACCCGTAAATCTTCTTCCAGTCCTTCAATATTGGTAAAAATGTCTTCAGCTTTAGCAGTAAGTTCACCCCCTTGATCATGTAATGAATCGGACTCCATCATCTCCCTACAGGCCTCCATCACCTTCGCTAGGAATCGCTTCCCCACGTCACCATCATTCTTTAATTCTTCATTTCCCTTTTCAGTTCCTTCACTGTTATCACCGATATCCTTCAATGATTTTGGAAACTCATTCAAAGTCTCCTTGACAGCATCTTCTTCTTGAACGAAAGGCTTCAGCAACTCATTGAACCTCTTGCTATAGTCTTTTATGTCCTTCTGCAGTGACTTAAGATGCATGATCAGTTGGGTTATCTTTAGGTCCAATGTTTCTGTGGAAGGACGAAATTCTACATCACTGGCAATGTCAATATCAAGGATTGGTTGATTTTTGTTAGCCATTGATAGGTCTAGAGAAAGCATTTGAGAGGGAGATAGTGGTTGGAAAGCAAATGACTGACTCATTAGTGCAGAAATCTTGAGGGTTTGAGAGACACAGAGGGCCAAAGTATTAGGATTTTATAGAAGGGACATAGGGATGGTTGTTTCAGTTATTTTAGTTAGGAGTGAAAGATTGCATCACCTGCTGGTGATATTTTATTTGGTGCACTTTTGGGTATGCTACGATGAGAGACTAATCTTGTATTTCACTTAATCTTTCAACTAATAACTTGTGGACTTCCGTTAATTAATTAATTAATTTTTTTAATTCAGTAGTTAATTTCAGTTGATGGATTTTAGATTTAATTATCTTAAAAGATATGGGGATTGGATTAAAAAAAAAAAAGATATGGAGACTTTTTCAACGAGGATATAACTATTTTAAAAGTGTGAAATTTTTTAAATATGAATTTCAAAAATGAGGATTTGTTCATTTTCAAAGAGAAAATAATTTTTTCTAGGAAAGATCCAAGGATAAAGAATTGTTCATTTAAAAGAGATGTAGATTTTTCTAGGTAAGATATGGAGACTTACCATATTTGCTGCAATACGAGCATGCTAAATGAAATTCAAGTCCAATTGATCACAAATTTCAACTAATCACTTCCATTTCTTTATGTCAAAAATAATCGAAGAATTTCATTCCGATTAGTTAATTGTACGAACTACCCTTGTATTTCATCTTGACCTAAATATTTCTAGTTCATCCCAATGCATTTTGCTTATTTTAGTTAATTCCACCAAATATGTTGGCCAATATGTGAACAAAAAATTGATTTTCTTTGTCATTTTAAAAAAAATTTCCATTTATCAAATTGAGTTGATAAATTTCAATTTCTCAAATTGAGTTGATAAATTTCAATTTCTCAAATTGAGTTGATATTGTGGGGAGATAAAAATCTTAGGGAGATTTATATTGAAAAGCTAATATAACATATAAAGATACTACTTAAGCCTTCCAATGGCTATGGGTATGAGTTCAACTAGTATTAATTACTCATTCTTTTCATTAGTATTCAATATGAGATTATACTTCTTAATCAACTACACTACTTGCAAGTGAGTATTCCAACAAAATATAATATACAATAATAGAATATTGACTGTCGCAAAGTGGATTGGACTTTTTATCCTTTGTAATTTTGTTGTTTGTGCAAGCAAGGAGAGACTCATGGGATCTGTCTTTTACCGAGGGTTCCAATTGCTAAAGCTTGGGAAAATACTTGCCAATTTCAAGCAGGGCTAGCCCAAGGCCTAGGCCACTTAATTAGGCCATTGCCTAGGGCCCCCTATTAGAGAAAAGTTAAAATTTTTGAGAAATATTAAAAAATTTAGTTTACATTTTTTTTTTAACTAATAAGAAGGCCCAAAGAATTAAGTAATTCTAGAAATAGAAATAAGACAAAGTTAGATTAAAAGGTTTTACAAATAGATGTGTCACTAATCACAAGTAATTCAAATAGGAAAATGTTAAAAATTCTATAAATTTTACTACATAACCTTTATAATTTGATATGACAATGAATATGATAGGTTGACTTCAACAAATTATTGTATTTTTGAATAAATATTTGTAATTGGTGATATATCTTTGTATTCTTCATGTTGTAAATTTTATAATATGTCTAGCATCTTTGTAAGCCTCATATCACTAATCACATATCACTGATCATTGATATATCTTTGTAAGCCTCATATAACTTTAGCATTTTCGACAAAAAAAAAAGTCATATTAAAAAGTAAAAAGAATGGATTTTTTTATTATTATATAAAATATTAGTTAAATATTATTTAAGTAACAATGTAAAGTCCCATTAGAAGATTTTGCGTTAGGCCTCCGAAACGTTTGGACTAGCGCTGGTTTCAGGCATTAGATATTCCATACTGAATATCCAAATTATCCAAGTTGTAAAAAAAGTTTATAGTTTTAGCATTTTCCTCTTTTTAGAGGTCATAAAAAAATTTGATCTAAAATCTAAAACAAAATATACAAACCCAAAAAAATTAGTGTAGCAAATAGCTCAATCCTTTAAAATTTTATAAATTAAATAATTTTGTCAAAAACAAACAAAAATAAATAAATAAAACTCCTTAGTAGTTAAGCAGCAAAGCCAAAAGACAAAGTTCTACACACAGCCAGTAGCAAAGTCGCCCCCCAAATTCTAAGTCCTAGCTCTGTCCCTGTTGACAAGGCACACCAAGATACTGTTCTTGAAAAAAAAAAAAAAATAGGAACAAGATATGTTTACGGTCGTGAAAAATATTGTGTAGAGTTCACCATTATTTTCATTATGAATCAATCATCTTTAAAATTATTGTGTCAATAATAAACTAATTATTAGTGTGGCATTTTCTAGATGAACCCCCCTAATGATATCAGCGTTCTTGATGGCAACCATGAATGTGTATTTTTTTTGTGTAAAATTCAAAGACGTTGATTTGGTACTTACACATCCTATCATGTAGTAGATAACTGCACCAAACAATTATGTGGTCATGAGACTATTATGGGCCAATGATGTTTGGCTGGTTGGTTGGTTGGTTCTAAATTACACTAAATACCACTCCTAATAATGAATTAGTTTGACATGTAAACTATCTTTATGGGTTCATCAAAGATCTTGATACGTCACTGTTAATAAATGGCAGAAATACCTTTTTCTTCTCTACATTTTGGTCTTATTCTCATTTTGATCTTTACTTTTAGTCCTTAAAATGAAAAACGCGTTTATTTTGGTCCTTACTGTCATCTTATTAACGGAAATTATATAATGGCAAATGGAGAGCACTGTTGGCATATAAAATACTGATGTAATCATTAAAATAATAATAAAATTTTTTTATTTATCATTTAAAAAATGTCACGTCAATATCTAAATTTAAAATTTTAATTTATTAATTTTAACTAAATAAAAAATAAATTAAAACAAAATTAAAAATCAAATATCACAAACCCAGTTAATAAGAACACAAAATAAAACATAAGATCCACAATAGATTAAACATTAACAAGAAATTAAACATGAACACAAAATTTAAAACCCAAAAAATTTGAACAAGAAATTAAAATCTAGATTAAAACCTAGATTAAACATGAATAAGAAATTAAACATGAACATATTAAACTTTTGAACAAGAACACAAACCCAAAAAATTTAAAACCCAAAATATTAACAGCAAATCCACATCAACACAAAATTAACCATGAACAAGTCCAAAAAAATGAAACCCATACACCACCAAAACATCAAAACTGAGTATATATTTCACTTTCAAACCGCATGGCCCCACACTTCTTCTTTTTTTTTCTTTTTTTTTCGGAAGAACACTGAACTTTTCTTCCATTTTCTTATACTTTTTGAGAATAAGGTAGAGAAGGTGAATGACTTTCGGCCATGGTTGGGATCGGCTTAATGAGCCATGAGAGGAAACAAGAGTGAGAGAGGAAAAGAGGATGGTTGGGATCGGGCTCTGTGAGAGAGGAAAAGAGAGAGGCTGGGTTTGGGCTGAGGAAAAGAAAGTTAAAGAAGAAAAGAAAGGAAAAGAAAGAGGCTGGGCTAAGAGAGAGAGAGAGAGAGAGAGAGAGAGAGAGAGAGAGAGAGTGTTTGTGTGTGTGTGTGTGTGTGTTGTGTGGTTTAATTTTAATTTTTTTGGGTTTTTTTGTGTTCTTAATTTTGTGTTTGTTATCTAAGAAAAAAAATGTCAAAAAGAGGAAAATGTTCTTCTTGTGTTTAAATCTAGGTTTGTGCTTGTTATTCTTGATCAAGATAAATTTAAATCTCAATTCATGTGATTATTGGTTTTTAATTCTTTTTTTTTTATTTAGTTAAAATTGATAAATTAAAATTTTAAATTTAGATGTTGATGTGGAAATTTTTTTAAATGCCAAATAAAATTTATTATTATTATTATTATTATTATTATTATTATTATTATTATTATTATGAACACATAAACATTTTGTGTGCCAACAGTGCACTCTATCTATCATGTAGAAAATGTTTTTTAGTGAGATGATGGTAGGAACTAAAATAGAATATGTTTTTCATTTTGGGGACTAAAACTGTTATAATAGAAAAGTAGGAACCAAAATAGGAATGAGACCAATATGTAGGGGCGAAAAAGGTATTTCTGCCGTAATAAAATTATTCACTTCATAAGTTATTCGATGAGTCATGTAATTTATTTAAATAATATATATGAATGATATTATAAACGATAAAGTTTAGCTATCAAATTGATTGTAGCCTAAAACTACAACCTTACTTAATATCTTTTTATTGGAAATGAAAAATCCACCATTAGATTACAATTTCTTCCTATCTCTTCCATGCATGAAACTTTTCTAGAAAATTAAAGATCAATAGTTATGTCATTAATAAATTGTTTAAATTACAAATTTTTGTAGTTTAAAATTATGCATAACATATAAGCTTATATATTATATAGTAAATAATATCGGATTGACACAAAATTTGACAAGTGTATTAAGAGTTTAAATAACAAGCAATCCAATGGTTAGATATTCAAACTATGTAGTAATGTTAATGATATTGAGTAAGGTTGTAGCCTTTGGCTACAATTAATTTTGTAGCTAAATTTTATCCTTTTATAAATTGTTACGTAATAGGTAAATTTTAAGAAATTCTTCGAGATGAGTTTGAAGTAAAACTTTATCTTTTACTTACCATTAAAAATAAAGTGAAGGTTGAATCTTCACTCATTAAATGCGTCGATATCTTTTACTAATTTAAAACACCTTAATTTCTAGAAAATTAAAGATTAGTAGCTATGTTATCAATAAATTGTTTAAATTGTAAATTTTTGTAGTTTAAAATTATGAATAAAATATAAGCTTATAGATTATATAATAAATAATATCTGATTGACACAAAATTTGATATGTGTATCAAGAGCATAAGAAACATGTAATTCAATGGTTATATTTTCAAAATATGTAAGAATATTTATTTCATTGAGTAAGATTGTAGGTTAAGGCTACAAACAATTTTGTAACCAAATTTTGTTCTTCTTTAATTAAGAAATGTCCAGTGGATCAATATAATCAACATTAAAATTTTTTAATTCTTTTTAGGGAAGTATATAATTAGCTAAGTACTATTGCTTAATCTTTGGTGCTCACACGTTAGTAGTGACAATGACATGCTTTACATATTTAAAGTAATTACCTCAAATTTATACGAGATTAAGCTTGTCTTTATCTTACTTATCCATGGTTTAAAATTAGCATTTTACATATTTAAAGCCAGCTCCATTAAGCTTTTGTAACTCACTTATGACTTTCCTTTAGAAAAAACAAATTTTATCAAAAAATCAAACTTAAAACAAATCAAAAAGTTTGGTTTTGAATTTTTTACAAAAATGATGAACATTAGATATAGAATTTCAAACATGTAAAATCAAATTGTTTGAAAGTATAAACACAAATCAAATGCCCACGAAGATGCCAAAATTTTCAGAACAAACAAAAAACACAAACTCACAACCCATTTTCACTTCATCTGCAACATAAAACCACAACCAAAAACAACTTCCAAGCCCAACACAACAAAATGCATTACTCACCAATTCATTGCCAGACAGATCCACACACATACTCAAACCTACCACAGTTTAGATGAGTTTGCTGAAATGAACATCCACGAGCAGTTTGGGTTTAGGACCTCTCTAGAGGCCGGGTCAAAGAGAACGAGGACATGGGTTTGGGTCAACTCGGTGAGTGAGGAGCTGCTATCTACTTTCCGAACAAGAAAATGATGAGTAGTTCTTCAAGGGTTTTGACCCTCAAAAAAAGACTACTTTCTTGTAGTAGTGGACATGGTGATGGTGAAGAACCTTTGGTCATGAAATTGGTGGAGGATGACAAATATGAGGAGGGGAAAAGGAGGGAAAGTGGGTTGGATTTAGATTAGTAATGGAAAGAATAGCTTTTGTTAATTTTGCTAACGAGGACTTGTCTTATTTTATAAAAAATAAAAATGATAATAAATCATGGACTTGACTTGGATTAACTGATTCGTTAGACTTTGGTTGGGCCCCATTTGTCATCTTGTTATAAAGCACATATCTTGTTATACAGCATATGTTAAGGGTTAATAATTGCTCAATTATGGTACGTATTACACTTTTTTTTAAAAATAAGATATATGTATTAATGTTTTATTGGCTTTTATGTACAAATTTATTATTATTATTATATGTATTTTTTTTTTTTGGATATATGTACAATTTGAGTTTATTTTAAAATAAAATGTATAAGAAATTATTTAATAAAATATTAAATAAATTTTAACCATTGCTCTTAGGACATTCTTTTACAAAAGCACTAGTCGCTAATCCGTGCGAAGTACGAGATAGTTAAATTTAAAATCACATACATTTCTAATAACAGAAATAAAACAAATATATGACTGCTTTTTAAACATCATGCACCTCTAAATTCTAACTAACATGGAATATGAGCTAAAAGGAAATCAAATTTCAAATTTTCCTAAAGAGCCTAAACCCCAAATTGATTTTAGGGGTTTTTAGTATTTCTGCAAATAGGAAAAAATTATAACTACCCATGGAATCAGAATGTTATTTTTTTTTGTAATTTAGTGTAATCAATTGGTTTTTAAGAACCGAGTTAGCTTTTAAGGAAATTCACCCTTTGAAGATACTCCCACACAAATTAGAAGAAGATGAAAGAAAAACTAATTTCAACCACAAATTTAAGACTCTTAACATTAAAAATAAATAAAAAAGAAAGAAAGAAAAAAAAAAGTAATTTATGAACAGCACACTTGGTTATATCCTTACAAAAGGATACAATTAGGAAACAGAGTTTTTATAGAATATATTATATCCAAATATAAAAATTTGGCAAATAGAAAAGACCTAACCTTGATTTGATTTCTCAAATGTTGCAACCAGAGATGGAGCGCTAGAGAAGGAGAAAGTATGAATGGCTGAAACTGTAGCTCAAAAAGGAGAAGTGTGGCTAGTATAAACGACTTGAAAAACAAACGTGCGTTATGTAGTTAAAAAAAAGTTAAATAAAAAATCACAATAACTATAAGGATTACGAATGAAAGAATTTTTTTATTTTAAACTTTTTTGTTTAGATGGTTTCAAAAGTTCTTCAAACTCTTTTTTTCACTATTTTTTATTCTTATACAACCAAACAAACTTTTTTAACTTTCATATTAAAAAATACTTAAAAGAAAAAAAATAAAACTTCTTTACTTGATCAATTCCTGATCCAACTACCTAACTCATTATATTTATATTTATAATATGAGGAGCTTTATTGTAGCCTGGTCTACAGGTATTAAATATAAATAAAAAAAGAAAAAAATGTATTACTTGAATTTATGTCTTGTTGAATATGTGGCTAATGTGTCTTTGACTTTTCTTAGAGCTCCCATATTTTTACACATCAGTATTATTTAAATAAAAAAAATTATGATTAGAAATTAAAAAAAATAAAAAAATAAAAAACACACCACCTATCAGTTTATTTTAACGGAACTCTCCTTCTCCCTAAAAACAAAACCCGATCAATTTAACAAAATCTCTCTTTCTAATGCACTCCCATCTCCTTCTTCTTCTTCTTCTTCTTCTTCTTCTTCAACTATCTCATCATGATCTCTCGAACAGCTAAATTAATTTATTTCAACAACCACCGCAAATACAACATCAACTACCAAGGAATTCTCTCCAAAAAAAAAACAAAGATTAAAGAAAATCACCGCATAAACAATATAACAAGGATGGAAGAAAATCATCCACCAAAGATTAAAGAAAATTGGCCAACCCCCACCACATATACCAATGTCAATTATGATTAAACCATTATCAATATCATCCATATGATCTAACTATAGATCCAAATAACTTAACCATCACAATATAAGAAACTTACATCAGAAACCCCATTGAAAACCCATATCAAAATCCACAATCAAACCAGAGATCCAAGCCCATATCATAATCTCCATTAAAAGTCCAAATCTGATTTGCGAGGAAGACTTGGGCAAAGATTGAATCGTTATGTTTGAGTGTTTTAGAGTTTTAGATTCATGTTATCTAGGGTTTGGTTTGGTTTTTATAGAGTTAAAAACCAAATAGTAAACAAATTAAATAATAATAATAATGTGGCAAACTCGGTCAACAAAATCGAAATTTAAAAAATAGAAAAAAAATCAAATGATAATGTCGAAAATTATGGAGTTTAGCAAAAAAGTCAAAGGATTCGGTTTGATATATATATATATATATATATATATATATATTACAAAACGAAGTTAATAGAAATTTTAGTATAATAAACTAATAAATTGACAATAAATTTATTTGGAATCACTTTAACAAGATAATAAGTAAGTGTTTAACTTACTTTTTGTAATTGGTGATATGCAGGTGTGCAATACCTATGGAGAAAAATCGATAGTATCCCTAGCACCACCGTATTGCAGAAATGTTAAACTTCGTTCACGTTTCTCTTTCTTGTAATTGTGAATGCAAAGAGAAAATTAGACACCATGTGCGCGTATGTGCAACCACGTGTTTGACTGTTATACATGCATAGATATGACCTAGTTACCCTTAAAAGAGAGAGAGAGAGAGAGAGAGAGAGAGAGAGAGAGAGAAAGCTTTATGCGTGTATGTCAGTAACAACTAGTACCTTGGTATTATAGAATTATTACCCTGGGTTTGATATGTATCTAAGGTGACTGAATGATTGCACAGCTGAATTGCCGGGCAAATATCCTTTGGCAATGAACGTCTCTGCCTTGTGAACTCAATCACGTACGTGTATGAAGTGCAGGTGAGTGGTTAACTGCCAAAAGACTAATTGCCCAGTAATGCAACCATGCATATATATATATATATACGCTTAATCCATTTCGTTGATGAATAGTTTTGGGTGTTCATATCTATATATACCTGAGAAAAAAAATCAGACAATTCTGGGTTGTGCTGTGTAAACAGGATATTCTTAGCACATACCCTTTGTTTGGTAAGTTGCAAAGTGGTCCTGTGGCTTCAATTCACGCAACCCTAGCTCCTTTTCTGTACTAGTTAGATAGCAAAAATTAATATTCCTCTCTTGGCAGAAAGAATAAAGAAATATGAATTATCCATAAAGAATATCCGCATAATTATTCTTCAATTCGCTTCTTCTTCTTGTTTAAGTCATGTGCATGAGCGTTTTTCAACACAAAACTTATGGAAAAGAAGAAACAATTAATTTGAAGTAGACATAATTAGACGGTTTTTCATGCATATATACAGGAATGGAAATAATTACACCGTGTTTTAATTGCTAAAGATTATTGGAAACTAAGAGGTGGGTTGACTTTTTGGGTAGGAACTTGATTCTATCTAAAAAGCTTAATTCTCCATAGCCTTTTCAACCTTCTTTATATAACTGTTTGTGGTGGAAGATGCTAGTAATTGAATTATATTCAACATTGTGTCATCCTCTGGTTATCTTAAGACATTTCATTCTTTATCCCCTGTTGTATGTAGATGGTTCAAGAAAATATTTAGTACGAGTCTTGTATACAGATAAGTGGATCACCTTTATTGACTTACTTTCTTTACCAAGCACGCTGCTAATATATTGAAGTTAGCCTTCATGTAAATGGATCAAATTTGAGGGACCAGTTCATTATTATATATATATTTTTTGAGTTCTCTCTCTTCACATCAATAAGGCGCAATTTTAGTGGATCACATCAATATTATATGAGAAATGATATGTTCACAACATTTTCATAACATTTTTACAATAAGTCCTAAGTGGCAGGTTGTTACAGGTTGTTATTGTTAAGGCAAAAAAGTAAACTTAGAGTTAAGTTCAAATTTGAACCAATAACAACTAACCACCTATAATTTGTTGTGAAAATATTGTAGATGTAGCATTTCTCATATTATATATTTACAATGAAGAAGAAATAAATTTTAAGTTAAATCGTTATTGGCTTGCCTTTTTTTATGCACACTTGTGTGGGTTCCAAGTATACGTGTCGCATCTAAACTAACTGTGAAAAGGACTCACCTCTGCTTAATATGCAAGAGGGACATTGAACACCTTGCTTTCTTCCTGTACACCAATATGTACTCTGATACCACTTGCTTGGGAGAGGACATCTTGTGGAGATTCTAAATGAGTAATTAATATAACATATTGATAATATCGAAATATCATCAGTAAGCTACAAGACCCTCACACACTCGAAACAACCGAAACAACACAAAACAAGAAGACCTCAAGAGGATACCGGTGTGGTACTGGCCAAAGACTCTCTGAAAGTTAAATCAGAGAATGTTCACAACCCTAGAGTACTAAAGTTGGGAAATTATGCGTACCTTGCTATCTGAGAGTCTTTTGGTTTTTATAGTAGCGTAAAACTGACCTTCCTTTCTTACGTAGGAAGTCTTTTCCTTATAGGATTGTTATTACTAGACGTATATCGCGGAATCATCCTCATGTTTAGATTTTATTTTCTTTGGAATTCTACAAACTAAGGTTATGCGGAAAGCGTAAGTTATTTCCATTTATAATCCTTAGAGATTACTAAAGTGGCGGATGACACGTGGCTTTTAGATCCGTGCACCCTTGACCCGTCCACAATCAGTTTACCAGTTTGAACCATCGTCGTGTCTATTAAAATTTTCCCGTCATATCAAACTTTACCCTCTTCAGCTGCCCCCTCACTCCATGGGTCTGTGACCTCTTGGGGGACGGACTCATGAAGTGACAGTTCAATTTGTCCCTTGAGAAATAAACCTAGCCTGACATGCTGGCTTAAGGTCATTAATATTAAGTTATTAATAACGTAGGGCTTTCTACCCAAAAAAATAAGTAAATAAATAAATAAATAACGTAGGGCACATGTCATCTACTTAGTGGCTGTTTTTTGGGAACGAAGCGTCCCTTCGTCTTCCGTGCCGTTCCTTCTATATTAGCTTGCCTCTTTATCTCTCATTTTCCACTTTCCATAGAAATCATACGATCAGAGCGCTATCGTCATCCTCATCAGACGATCAAACCGTCCAGTTAGTTCATCCATCATCTGCACCTTTTAGCTACACATCCACAACTGGTAAGCACTCTTGTCCTTTTCTTAATGAACTGTTATTCATTTTTGTACCACCGTCATCCATTTTAGATTCGTCAATGTCTTAGGTTTACCGTCACATGTAAGTGACAGATGTCTAGTGTGTCGAGTAACTAGTTGTTTGTCTGCGACGGGGGTTGGCTACGATGAAATGTACTCGTCAGGTCAAAAAGGCCCTGACACTTCAAGTGAAGAGAGGAATTTGTTCGCCACCTCTCCTTCCTCAAGGGATGAGGACTTGGAGACAGATAGGCTAGAGAGTGTCCTTAGTGACAGCCTGGATGGAAACGAGCCCCCAATCCAATCCGTTGTTGGTCCTAACGAACTGAGGAAGTCCATAATGTCATCCATATGGACAGTTAATGACTTCATATCCACAATCAACGATGCTCACTTTAAAACTCTTACGGATAAGTACCAAATACTCGTCAACATAACCCTCAGTCTACCCTACAAGTCGGAGAAATGTTATTACGAGGGGGTTGAAGGCGACAGGGTCTATGAGTAGATGCTCAAAGCAAGGCTTAGATTTCCCTTAAGTTCTCTCTATCACCATCTACTCCAGTACCTAGGCCTGTCTGTCATCCAGATTTCCCCAAATGCCTGGAGGGTCTTCTTCGGCATAGAAGTTCTATACGAGGCAATGTCCGACGGGGCACGGAGGTTGACGGTGAAAAAGTTTTTTCATTGTTACTGTCCGGCGGAGATCACAAAGTCTGAGGGCATGTACAACTTTGTGCCCAAGAGCCCGTTGTTGAGGCTCGTATGTGATACTCTAGACTCCAACAGAAATTGAAGTCTAGGTATTTTTCTATGGAGGGTGACGAATGGATGTGTCACCCTGGCGAAACCGAATACATGCCCGTTGACACAACATGGGGCATAATACCTCCGTTTGGTATGTATCCATCTTCTTCCATAACATGGTTGGTTTTTAACTCATTGTTATATCTTAACCGTTTACGTTTCTTTGCACAGTTCGAGACCGTCCACAAGTTTCACTTGAGGAGTGGAGCTTTTGGAAAAGATTTTTCAAAAAGACAAAGTTTGAAGAAAGGACTTAGGCCAAACTGGTCAATCTAGATACCTTATACTGGTATTGTGACAGACCAGAACCAACAAAAGCCGCCCGTCGTTAAGAAAAACAAGTTCGTGAACGTAAGACCGTCATCCAATGCCTATTCTTTATCATTACATATATTCTCTCCTTTCTTTAACTTGTATGTCCTTCCACTTTTGTAGAAACAGAAGCTAGCAAAAGGAGGGATTTTATTAAGCAGCAAGCCACTTTAAAAAAGAAGCAAGAAGGTTAGACTGGTGCTGGGACGGCAACTCGTTTGTTATCAAAAGGGAACCGCCTCAGGAGAAGGTTGACCGTTAGCTGAAGAAGCCAAAAATCGTCTCTGAGACTGTTGTGGGGCTACAGGTTGAGGTGAAAAAGACGGTTCCTTCTGTTGGCCACGGGAGGGGGAAAGGTCTCATGACGGGCCAAGTTCCTTCAAAAGAGAAACCACCCGTCCTCCTTCGTGAAGACTCCAAATATGCGTTGGAGAAGCTCTCGTCCATCATAACCTTTGATGATTACAAAGACTTGGGCAACCACGCAACGAAGGCGATGGGGGAGACAGGGCTCTTTAGCATCGCGCAAGTAATTCTACGTCTGTCCTCTCTTACATTTATTTCTATCCACCTATGCTTATTGACCATTTTGTTTCCAGGCAATGCTGATAATGAAGGGGCTAATGGGGCGCTACCTGAACCAAGAGACGTCCCTAGACCATCTTAGGGCCAAGGCGAGGTTGACGGAGGGGGAGCTTGCAGAGCTGAAGGCCTGGAAAGTGATCCAAGAGAACAAATTAGCAATGTCCAAGGAGGCGAGAGGTGAGCTCGAGAAGCAGACAGAGATGCTAAGACGGGTCCTGGAAGATAAGGAAAAAGAAATTACTGAGATCAAAGACCAGCTCCGTCAGATGAAGGAAGAGGCTATACTTGAATATCACAACTCTAACACCCTTCTGTCAAAGCTTGGGAGCTTCTTCGCTGAGGGCTTTGACGATTGCCTTCGTCAGGTCAAAGCCTCCTACCCCGACCTGGATTTAGTTTATGTCAATATTGATGACCAGGGTCAAACCTCTGTCCTACCCGTTCACTTCGAAAGTACGGACCAACTTTTTGGTGACGGTGCCCTTATGGACGAACCTCATGGTGACGGCAAGTCTGCTCTTCAAGTCCAGACTGTTGAAACTGATATCCGTCAACTCGTGAATGTTGAAGCTGAGGAGAAGAACGAAGACACCTTCCCCTTCGCTGGTCCAGAAGTTTAATTTTATTTTTACTTGTAAAAATTTGTTAAGAACAATTTATGTACCATCATAAACAATTGCCCTTCATAGGTTTTCTATCGAGTAGTTACTTTCTTTATTATCCGTTCACTCTTAATTTTGTTGAATTTTCATACTTGTGCATATGACTTGATACGTATCCGAACTGTTGAATCCGTCCAGTTTAGGGACTTTAATAATTACATTCGTTCACTTTGTGGGCCTTAATTGTGTGAGCCTCATTTGAACATCTTTGTTGAATTTGTCCTCAATATGGAAATGAACGGGAATAGTACAGAACGTCATTGACTTGTTGGATCCATCCTATCTTGTAGGTCGTGATGATGGATCCGTCTAGCTACGACCCTTATTTGGGTCTGTCCCTCAAATGGACCCTTAAATCATGATGATTGATCCGTCCACTTCACAATTCGTCCATTGGTGGGCTTGGTAATTTTCACCCTTATAGGATGCATTCGTCCACCTGTGGACTTATTAATTTTCACCCTATTAGGATGTATTCGTCCACTGGTGGACTTGGTAATTTTCACCCTTATAGGATGCATTCTTCCACCTGTGGAGTTGTTAATTTTCACCTTACTAGGATGTATTCGTTCACTAGTGGACTTGGTAATTTTCACCCTTATAAGATGCATTCGTTCTCTTGTGGACTTGATAATTTTCACCCTTCTAGGATGTATTTGTCCACTTGTGGACTTGATAATTTTCACACTTATAGGATGTATTTATCCTCTTGTGGACTTGATGATTTTCACCCTTCTAAAATGTATTCGTCCACTTGTGGACTTGATAATTTTCACCTTTATAGATGTATTCATCCACTTGTGGACTTGATAATTTTCACCCTTATAGGATGTATTCATCCACTTGTGGACTTTCTAATTGAGTAGCCCAACGAAAGTTGAGAGAGTACACAAGTCATATATATCTGAATAAAACTCTCATCATAAAATCGTTCTTTAAAAGAAATAGAAAATTACCCTTTGGGCTTAAAAAGCATTGTAGCAAAATCTAAAAGCAACAAACTTAAAATATATGTTGAATTTAAACCAGGGGAATAAGTTAGTTAAGGAACGTCGCTCTATATTTGCTGCCATCTACTGGTAGTATTTTTTTAGATGCTCGGTGTTCCATGGATGATGCAACTTCCGTTAGTCTAAAGTCTCCAGGAGGTAGGTGCCTTTTCTTAGCCATAAAGTGATTTTGTAAGGGCCTTCCCAATTAGGCCCGAGCTTCCCTTGGGCGAGATCTCTAGTTTTGTCCATCACTTTTCTTAAAACAAAGTCTCCCACTTTGAAGTCTCTGTGCCTGATCCTAGAGTTGTAGTGCTTGGCCATAAGGTGCTGGTATCGTGCAAGCCTTTGCTCAGTTGTCACCCTGACCTCATCTATTAGATCGAGCTGTATGCACATAGCCTCGTTATTCCTCCTTTCATTGTGATTGTCCATCCTGTAGCTTGAGAGTTCGACTTCAGCTGGGATAACTGCTTCGCTTCCATCTGCCAACCTGAATGGTGTTTCTCTTGTGGGTGTTCTGGCTATTGTCCTATACGCCCATAGCACGCTTGGTAGTTCTTCAAGCCATATTCCCTTTTCCCCCTCGAGCTGAGTCTTGATTATTTTTAGCAAGGATCAGTTCGTGACTTCAACCTGTCCGTTGGCTTGAGGGTGTGCAGGGAAGGAGTAATGGTCCTTGATTCCTAGCTGTGAGCAAAACTCTTTAAAGGAGTCCTTGTCGAACTACTTCCCGTTGTCTGAGACCAAAACTCTTGGTATACCATATCTGCAAATGATGTTCTTCCACACGAAGTTGCACACATTCTTCTCCGTGATAGTAGTCAAGGTTTCTGCTTCTAACTATTTGGTGAAATAATCGATGCTTACTACCAGGAACTTCAACTGTCTAGTTGCTGTTGGGAAGAGACTCGTGATATCCAAACCCCATTAAGCGAATGGCCACGGGGCCGTCATTGAGGTGAGTTCCTCCGTTGGTTGCCTTATAAGGTTACCAGAAATCTGGCACTTGTCGTAGGCTTTGACGTACACCTAGGCGTCCTTCTACATAGTAGGCCAATGGTATCTAGCTCGGATTAGCTTATGAACTAACGACCTCGATCCCGAGTGATTCCCACAAATCCCTTCATGTACTTCTCTCATGATGTAGTCTGCTTCCTCAGGACCTAGACATCTCAAGTACGAACGTAAGAAGCCCCTTTTGTATAAGACATCCTTTATTAGAACGAATCTCGTTGCTTGGACTTTCAGCTTCCGTGCAGCTTTCTTTGTGTCCGATATTGTGCCATTTTTTAAATAGGAGACTATTGGCATGGTCCAGTTGTTCTCGAAACTTATCTCTAGCACGTTGGCAATATCGATCAATGATGAAAGCTAAACAAAGGAAAGTACCTTGGCTAGGATGATTATGCGGTCTGCCGACGCAGCCTTAGTAAGACGGCCGGCATGTTTGTTCTCTTCTCAAGGAATCTACACAATCTTTGCCTGCAAGTCGTCTATCTTTTTTTTCACCTGCTCCAAGTATTTCTTCATCCTTTCGCCCCTACACTTGTAGTCACTGTTTACTTGGTTAACAATGACCTGTGAATCGTAGTGAATAATTACTCTGGTGGCTCCTGCTGCTTTGGCAAGGTCTAAACCTATCACTAGAGTTTCATACTCCGCTTCGTTGTTGGTTGTAGGGAAGTCGAGGCAAACCATGCATTCGATTTCGTCACCTTCTGGAGAGTGAAGGATGATGCTCGCTCCGACAACTTGTCTAATGGACGATCCGTCCATGTATATAGTCCACTGAGGATTCTCTTCTACCCCTTGGCCTTCTGTGTTTGTAAACTCTGCAATGAAATCGACAACCACTTGTCCCTTAATGGCAGTACGTGGGCGGTACTGCTCGTCAAACTCACTTAACTCTATTGCCCAAAGTGCCATTCATCCGGGGGTTTCAGGACTGCTCAGTGCTTGCCTTAGTGGTTTGTCAGTCAAGATGACTATGGTGTGAGCTTGGAAATACGGTTTGAGCTTGCGAGCCGTTACAATCAAAGCGAAGGCGAGCTTTTCCATTAGTGGATATCTTTCTTCCGCGCCATAGAATGCCCGGCTGGTGTAGTATACGAGCTTTTGGACCTTATCTTCCTCTCTGATCAAGGCCGCACTGATGGCAACAAGGGATACCGCCAAGTAAAGGAACAATTCTTCCCCTAGTTTCGACGGACTCAGCAACGGTGGGAAAGAGAGGTAGGCCTTCAAGTTTTCAAATGCTTGTTGATATTCATCCGTCCACTGGAAGGACTTTTTCAGTGTGCGAAAGAAAGGCAGGCATTTATCGGTCACTTTTGCCACGAACCTATTTAGAGCAGCTATCTTGCCATTAAGGCTCTGCACTTTTTTTAGATTTTTTAGTGGTGCCATCTCCAGTATGGCCCGAATTTTCTCCGGGTTGGCCTCAATACCTCTTTGAGACACCATGAACCTTAGGAACTTTCCTGCCATTACCTCGAATACGCATTTGCTCTGGTTGAGCTTTATATTGTAAAAGCAAAGGGTGTCGAAAGTCTCCTTGAGATCTTCCAAACGATCTTCCTCCTGTTGGCTCTTCATTAGCATATCGTCTACGTATACTTGGACATTTCTCCCAATCTGATGTGCAAATATCTTATTCATGAGCCTCTGATATGTCGCACTCGCATTTTTGAGGCCGAATGGCATCACTTTGTAACAGAAGAGGCCTTGGCTGGTAACAAATGAAGTCTTTTCTTAGTCTCCTTCATCCATTTTGATCTGGTTATAGTCTGAAAAGGCGTCCATGAAGCTCAGCAATTGATGTCGAGCTGTGGAGTCTACTAGGGTGTTAATTCGTGGGAGGGGATAGCTATCCTTCGGGCATGCTTTGTTCAAGTCTGTGAAGTCTATGCACATTCTCTACTTCCCATTGGCCTTCTTTACCATCACCACATTCGTTATTCAATCGGGGTAGTGCACTTCCCTAATGAAGTCTGCCTCCTGCAGCTTGCGAACTTCTTCCGCGATAACTTGGTCTCGTTCTTGGGTGAATACCCGCTTCTTCTAGCGGACTGGTGGGAAGGTGGGGAAGACATTCAACTTGTGCACCATAACTGAAGGATCAATTCCTGGCATGTCTTCATCGCTCCAGGCAAACACATCCTGATTCTCCTTGAGGAACACTATGAGCACTTGGCGAACCGTCGGGCTGGCGAAAGTGCCGATCTTGGTAGTTCTGTCAGGTATGGAGCCGTCAAGGGATATCTCCTACAATCTCTCTATGGGTTCCGCCCCCGTTTGCTGTTTCTCTATACTCATTGTCTGCATATAGTCATCCATCTCCATCATTGCTACATAACATTCTAATGCTGCGACTTGATCTCCACGTTCTTTTACTACTCCGTACTCAGTAGAGAACTTGATCATCAGGTGGTAGGTTGAAGTTATGGCCTTCCACAAGTTAAGGGTTAGTCGTCCGATGATGGCATTATAAGCGGACGAGTAATCAACGACAAAAAATGTAACATCTTTAATGATTTGTTGAGGATAATCGCCTACCGTGACAAGCAGGGTGACTGAACCGAAGGGTATACTTTAGTTCCTCCAAAACCAATGACGGGGCATTAGTTGGGACCAATCGTTCCGTGTCAATCTTCATCTGTTGGAATGCTGAGTACTAGAGGATGTCCGCGGAGCTTCCGTTGTCGACTAGGACCTGATATGTGTTGTAGTCTTTGACTCGTATGCTGACGACCAACTTTTCGTCGTGTGGGTGTTGTAGACGTCATGCGTCTTCTTCTGAAAATTCGATAACGGGGTTGTCGATTCGTGCTATCTTTGGAACGAGGCCCATAAGCTGGATATTCTGAACCATCCTGAGGTAATTCTTGCGAGCTTTTCTCGATGAACAAGGGGTCGTAATGCCCTCTACGTTCATTCTTATGTCAATTGTCGTCCTTGGATGCTCATTGTCCCGTTAGGGTGTTGCTCTTGTGGCTGGTACGCTCCCTTTTAACTAACGAACCTTTGTAGCTTCCCTTGTCTGATGAGAGCTTTTATCTGTTGCTTCAAGTCATAGCAGTCATCCATGTCATGGCCGCGGTCTCGATGGAAGTGGTAGTACTTGTCCCTAAACCTTTTATTGAGGTCTCCCTTCAGCTTTCCCAGGAACATTAGGGCTCCTTCATCTTTGATCCACATCAAGAGTTGGTCGATCAGGGCAGTCAGCGAGGTGAAGCTTTTGAATCTCCCAGTAGGGGGCTTGGAGCGCCTGTTGTCCCGTCGCTCTCCAGTTCTATCCATCTTCCGCCCCCTGTCCTGCCGTACATCTTCTTGTCTCTCCCTCTTCTTGGAGGGCTTCTCCTCTCGTGCTAGTAGCGCGTCCTCCGCGTTCATGTATTTTGTTGCCTTATAAAGCACATCCAACATAGTCTTCAGAACATTCTTATAAAGGGAAAATAAAAACTTACCCTTCCGTAGTCCGTTTGTGAACACAGCAACGAGTATTTTATCATCAGCTTCGTCGATCGAAAGTGCCCCTTTGTTAAAAAGGACTATGTATGACTTTTTCGTCTCGTCCTCCCGCTGCTTAATGTTCATTAGGCACGCAGTGAACTTCTTGTATCTATGCCCCCCGATGAAGTGTGAGGCAAATTAAGTGCTCAACTCCTTAAAGGTACTGATGGAGCCGAGCATCAACTTGTTGAACCAAACCCTTGCAGAGCCCCTTAACGCTATTGGAAAGGCTCGGCACATGATTTCATCTGTTACCCCTTGTAGGTGCATCAATGCTGTGAAGGATTCCAAATGATCTAACGGATCCTTAAATCCATCGTAGCTTTCCACCTATGACATACGAAACTTCAGTGGAAAGGGGAATGAATTAACGAATGTGGTGAATGGGGAGTCCGTTCGATGAACGAGGTCGTCGAGGTCGCTAAACACCCATCCTCTGAGGGCTTTCATCATGAAGTCCATGCGCTCCCTCATCATCTGCATCTCTGCAACCACGTGAGATGGGACCGGGTCTGCGGCTGATGGAGGGCTCGTGTCCTACCGTTCAGGCTTGCTTGGGGCATCGCTTCCTTCTGGCCCTTCCTGATTTCTTTTCTCGGCACTGCTAGCCTCTTGGTCTTCCTTTTGGGGTGTTGAGTATTGCATCCTTCTAGCGCAATTGCTCCTCTAGATCTTGGTTTTACTTTATAAGGCATTCTACTGCTGCTGCGAGGGTTTGAACCTGCCTCTCGAAAGCCGTGGTGTGTGGTTCGTCCCCCTGATTATTCATGGTGGTTACCATTGAACGTGTGAGTACCATGCAACTTTTCATCCAAGAAGTGTGAAGTATGGCTTTTCCTTACGCTTTCCCATAGACGGCGTCAACTGATGATGTCGAAATATCGTCAGTAAGTTACAAGGTTCTCACGCACTCGAAACAACCTGTACAACACAAACCAAGAAGACTAAAAAGGATACCAGTGTGGTACTGGCCAAAGACCCTCCAAAAGTTAAGTTAGAGAATGTTCGCAACCTTAGAGTACTAGAGTTGGGGAAATTATGCGTACCTTGCTAGGTTTTTATAGTAGCGTAGAACCGACTTTTCTTTCTTGCATAGGAACTCTTTTCCTTATATGATTGTTATTAGTGGGCGTATATCGCAGAATCCTCCTCATGTTTGGATTCTAAACTAAGGTTATGTGAAAAGCACAAGTTATTTCCATTTATAATCCTTGGAGATTACTAAAGCGGCGGATGACATGTGGCCTTTAGATCCGTCCACCTTGTGTCCGTGTACCCGTCCACAATCAGTCTACCAGTGTGTCGACTCGAGGGAGGGGGTAGCTGTCCTTGGGGCACGCCTTATTCAGGTCCGTGAAGTCTACACACATCCACCACTTCCTGCTAGCTTTCTTGCCCATCACTACATTGGCCAGCCAGTCGGGGTAGTATACTTCCCGGATGAATCCTACTTCTCGCAACTTGCCGACTTCCTCTGCTACCGCTCAGTCTCGTTCTGGGGTGAACACCCTCTTCTTCTGTCGTACGGGCCTGTAGGTGGGCGACACGTTCAGCCTGTGCACCATGACGGACGGGTCGATACCCGGCGTGTCCTCATGACTCCAGGCAAATGCATCTTGGTTTTCCTTGAGGAAGGCCACGAGTGCCTGGCAAGTCGCGGGGCTGCTGAGAGCACCTATCTTGGTGGTTCTGTCAGGCCTGGACTCGTCGAGCATTATTTCTTCGAGCTCCTCTGCAGGTTCTGCCCCCGCTCTCTGCTCTATGTTCATTGTTTGTAGTTGGCTATTCATTTCTATCATCGCGACGTAGCATTCTCGCGCAGCCACCTGGTCTCTCCATAGCTCCCCTACCCCGTGCTTGGTAGGGAACTTGACCTTTAAGGCATAGGTCGAGGTTGCAGCCTTCCAAGCGTTGAGGGTGGGTCGTCCTATGATTGCATTATAGGCAGAGGAGCAATCAACGACGAGAAAGGTAACGTCCCTAGTGACCTGCCGAGGGTAGTCCCCGACAGCAACAGGCAACGTGATCGAGCCGAAGGGGTATACTCTCGTCCCTCCAAACCCGGTGAGCGGGGCCTTGGTAGGGACCAAACGTTCATTGTCGATCCACATCTGTTGGAATGCCGGATAGTAAAGGATATCCGCGGAGCTTCCATTGTCGATTAAGACCCGGTATGTGTTATAGTCTCCTATCCGGATGTTAACGACAAGGGCATCGTCATGCGGATGATGGAGGTGCTGGGCGTCCTCTTCTGAGAACTCCATAGTGGGGCTGTTGATTCGTGGTTTCTTCTGGGCAGTGCTCGCATTCTGGACATTCTGAACCGTTCTGAGGTAGGTTTTTAGGGCCTTCTTTGTTAAGTCGACGGTTGCTGCACTCCCAACGATCATCCTTATGTCCCCTATGGTGGGTCTGGGGCGCTCGTTGTCTCGGTGGGGAACTTGCTCCTGTCGAGGTGCTTCTGCTCTTTCTCGACTGACGAACCTCTGTAACTTCCCTTGCCTAATCAGGGCTTCAATCTGCTGCTTCAAATCGTTGTTACGTTTCGTGAGGCGTTCCACCGTGGTCGCCAGAGTCTGGACCTGTCTCTCGAGGGCCGTGGTGCGTTGTTCGTTGCCTTGATCGTTCATAGTGGTAGCCCTTGAACGCGTGAGTACCATGCAACTCTTTTTCCAGAAGTCTACGTACGCCTAATTTCCCACAGACAGCGCCAACTGATGATGCCAAGAATCAACTCAGTAAGCTGCAGGGTCTTCGCGTGTTCCGAGTAAACCTGCACAAGTAGAAAGAACCTCAAAGGGGGAGTACCGGCGTGGTACCGGCCAACGACCCTCCGATGGTTAAGTTAGTATTGTTCGCAACTCTAGAGTGCCAGAGTCGGGTAAAATTACGCGTACCTCAATTTTGGAGGACTTGGAGGTATTTATAACAGTAGGGGACCTTGGCTAAGGCGTGCTGGGGAAGATATCACCTTACCGGAATTGCCCCTGAGTAGTGTGGAGCACAAGATACTTCTTGGGCGATCAAGCGTGTTGTGCAAGATATCCCTTTGGGAGCAATCGTACTGCGTAAGACATCTATCCAAGTAGTAGCGTACGCGACAAGATTCTTTTTCTCGTGGAAGCGTACATCACAAGACATGTATTGATCCCTTCAGCTTTGCCCCGTCACCCATTCATCTCGTCGATATGTGTAGATTACACCGTCGGGAGGTGCTGGGGAGTTGGCCTGGGATGACAGAGGAGGAGGACCGTCTCCCTTTACCATGTTGTCGTCCAGGTAGAGGGCGACGACACCTTCCAAACGACACCTTCACCATCAAGTCTCATTGCTTAAAGAAGAAATTCTCCAATTCATCAATGGGTTTTCTCTCTTTCTCCTATCTAAAACCTCCCAAGCTTCAGAAAGACAAGGCCTTGGAATTGTAGACTCATCCAATGCCTCTTCTTCACCATCTTTCTTTCCCAATCTATGCAATCCAAGAAAGACTAAAGCCAAGCTTGAATTCCTATCTTCTTCAGAAAAAACAAAACCCAAATCCATAAACCCTTTTAGCTCTTCAAATTCAAGCTCTGACAAGTTCTTTCTTTCATCACTTTTCCTTCCACTACTACTTTTAACTTTATTTTTGGATGATAATACTTCAAAAACTCTCTGTTTTGGTGTCTTTGATTCTATGACCTCTTTTCTTGAAAGGATGGTATCGAGATTTGGAGTGAGGAGGACTGAGTTAGGAGATAGAGATCGAGCCATATCTGAAGCTTGTTTTGAAGCTCAGTTGGTCACTCATGGACCTAGTATGGAGGGTAGAGATGCGTGAAATCTCAGGTTTTGATGCTTTTTCTTGAATTTCGTTATCTGGGTTTGCTTCAAAACTTGATGACTTGGATAGATTTGGTTGTTTTGTGAAGATTTGAGGCTCGAACCGACAATAATCAAAGAGTTTCATGACTTCCTCTGCGTCCATAAATTGTGGCTGTGAAATGTTTGGGTTTTCTAGTTGTGTGCTATGAGAGGCTGAAGTATTTAAGGCACAATATATAGTCAATTTTACCACGGAATTGACCTTCATGTCGGAGAATATTACTTCAAATCCTTCAATTGAATCCTAACACGTTTTTTTTTTTTTTTTGGGTTACATTTTTTTAATAACATTGAACTACTTTTAATAATAATTAATAAATAGCTTTTTCCTGGAAGGAAAAGTGATGGGAACGAACCTCACCAAAAAAAAAAAAAAAAAAAAGAAAAAAAAAAGAAAAAAAAAAGAAAAAGTGATAGGAATGTATTGGCTATATGAAGTGGTAAAACAAGTAGCTTTTTCCTGGGAGGAAAAGTGATGGGAACGCACCTTAAAAAAAAAAAAAAAAAAAAAAAAAAAAAAAAAAAAAAAAAAGTGATGGGAATGTATTGGATCTATGAAGTGGTAAAACAATTACTCCCAATTTTTTTTTTCTTCTTGTCCAATCAAACGCACTTTAAATAAGTTTTTTTTCTCTCATTTTTCTTTTAAAGTTTTCTATCCACCTTATTTCACTTCACAACAAACACACCCTAATGCACGTTTTGCCACACTCAATAAAAAAAAAAAAAAAAAAAAAAAACAGATTGCTGATTAGTAATTGCCTTGCCACTTATTAAATTTTTTTTTTTTAGTTTTCTTCTCCAAGCTCATTATGAACCCTACATTTGTTATGTATTATTCACAAGGGACAACAAGATACTGTTCTGAAAAAAAAAAAAAAAAATCAGAACAAGATATGTTTATAGTCGTGAAAAAAATATTGTGTAGAGTTCACCATTATTCTCATTATGAATCAATCATCTTTAAAAGTATTGTGTCAATAATAAACTAATTACTAGTGTGGCATTTTCTAGATGAACCCCCCCCCCCTAATGATATCAGCGTTCTTGATGGCAACCATGCATGAATGTGTATTTTTCTGTGTAAAATTCAAAGACGTTGATTTGGTACTTACACATCCTATCATGTAGCAGAAAACTGCACCAAACAATAATGTGGTCATGAGACTATTATGGGCCAATGATGTTTGGCTGGTTGGTTGGTTCTAAATTGCACTAAATACAACTCCTAATAACAAGTTAGTATGACAGGTAAACTATATATCTTTATGGGTTCATCAAAGATCTTGATATGTCACTGTTTATAAAACGCAGAATTACCTTTTTCGTCTCTACATTTTGGTTTCATTTTTATTTTGATCTCTACTTTTCTATTTTACTACTTTTAGTCCTTAAAATGAAAAACGTGTTTTATTTTAATCCTTACCATTATCTCACTAATGGAAATTGTATAAATGGCAAATGGACTATATTGTTGGCATACAAAATGTTGACGTGACCATTAAAATAATAATAAAATATCTCATTTAGCATTTAAAAAATGACATGTCAATATCTAAATTTAAAATTTTAATTTATTAATTTCAATTAAATAAAAAATAAATTAAAAACCAAATATCACAAACCCAGTTAATAAGAACAATAAATTAAACATCAGATCCACATCAGATTAAACATGAATACAAAATTTAAAACCCAGAAAATTTAAACAAGAAATTCAAACCTAGATTAAACATGAATAAGAAATTAAACATGAACATATTAAACATTTGACCAAGAAAAAAAACCCAAAAAATTAACATCAAATCCACATCAACACAAAATTAACCATGAAAAAAATCCAAAAAATGAAACTCCCACACCACCAAAACATCAAAACTGAACTTTTCTTCCATTTTCTTATACTTTTTGAGAAACCAAACACAAAAACACTAAACTCAAATCCGGATTTTCTTGTTTAAAACTCAAAACACAAAACTCAAAACTCAAAATTTCTTGTGCTTTTTGAGGAACCAAACACATACCTCATATGCAAACCTTAAAGTTGACAACCAATCCACCTCCAACCTCAAATTCGAAACTATCAAACCCAAAGGAAATCAACCTCATATCTGACAACAAAACCACCTCTTCTCTTAGCCACCACCACCGCTGCCATTGCTTTCTTCTTGTTCGTGTTTGCCTTGGGTGTGGGTTTAAGAGGATAAGGTAGAGAGGGTGAATGACTTTCAGCCATGGCTGGGATTGTCTTAATGAGCCATGAGAGGAAACGAGAGTGAGAGAGGAAAAGAGGATGGTTGGGATCGAGCTCTATGAGAGAGGAAAAGAGAGAGGCTGAGTTTGGGCTGAGGAAAAGAAAGTTAAAGAAGAAAAAGAGAGGAAAAGAAAAAGGCTGAGCTAGTCAAGAGAGAGAGAGAGAGAGAGAGAGAGAGATAGAGAGAGAGAGAGTTGTGTGGGTTTAATTTTAATTTTTTTGGGTTTGTGTTTGTGCTTAATTTTGTGTTTGTTATCTAAGAAATAAAATGTCAAAAAAAGGAAAATGTTCTTCTTGTGTTTAAATCTGGCTTTGTGTTATTGTTATTCTTGACCAAGATAAATTTAGATCTTAATTCATGTACTTTTTTGTTTTTAATTCTTTTTTTATTTAGTTAAAATTGATAAATTAAAATTTTAAATTTAGATGTTGATGTTGCATTTTTTAAATGCCAAATAAAATTTGATATTATTATTATTATTATTATTATTATTATTATTATTATTATTATTATTATTATTATGAACAAATCAACATTTTGTATGCCAATAGTACAATCCATTTGTGTGCCAATAGTATACTCCATTTGTCACATAGACAATGTTTTTTAGTGAGATGATGGTAGGGATCAAAATAGAATATATTTTTCATTTTGGGGACTAAAAGCGTTAAAATAGAAAAGTATGGACCAAAATGGGAATGAGGCGAAAATGTAAGGACGAAAAAGGTATTTCTGTCTTAATAAAATTATTCATTTCATAAGTTATTCGATGAGTCATGTAATTTATTTAAATAATATATAAGAATGATTTTTTAAAGGATAAAGTTTAGCTACCATATTGATTGTAGCCTAAGGCTACAATTTTACTTAATATATTTTTATTGGAGATAACAAATCGATCATTGGATTATAATTTCTTACTATATTCTTCATACAGGAAAAGTTTCTAGAAAATTAAAGATCAACAGTTATGTCATTAATAAATTGTTTAAATTACAAATTTTTGTAGTTCAAAATTATGCATAACATATAAGCTTATAGATTATATAGTAAATAATATCCAATTGACACAAAATTTGACAAGTGTATTAAGAATTTAAAGAACAAGCAATCTGACGATTAAATTTTCAAAATATGTATTAATGTTAATGATATTGAATAAGGTTATAGCCAATTTTGTAGCTAAATTTTATCATTTTTAAATTGTTATGTAATAGGTAAATTGGAAGAAATTCTTCGAGATGAGTTTGAAGTAAAACTTTATCTTTTACTTGCCATTAAAAATAAAGTGAAGGTTTAATCTTCACTCATAAATGCGTCTATATCTTTTACTAATTGAAAACACCTTATACGTGAGAACATTTTCAAATCTCATTAAAAAAAAATATTTCGAAATATTTAATGCATGTGAGAACTAAGAATTCATTAAAAAAATGGTATGTCACATTTACAAGAATACAAATTGAGTACTACAATTATTATTTTTATTGCAACATTTTTTAATGGATAAAGTTTAGTTACAAAATTAGTTGTAGTCTTAGGCTACAACCTTACTCAATATCTTTTTATTAGAGATGAATTTTGACAAGTCCACCATTGGATTACTGTTTGTTCGTTTAGACCTCTAAAACCAAATTTTTTAACCTATTATATTAACCAAGTGATTACTTAGATTAATTATTTAGATATAAATTAAACACAAATAAATCATATCATGAAAAGCAGCGAAAAATAAATAACACCACGATATAATGACTCAAGAAAACCAATGAAACGAATCATTTCAATATAAAAACCTGGAGAGGATTTGACCTAACTATCCTCAAGGTAAACCAAATCCACTATAAGAGAATTGAAGTTTTTACAATCAGATTTAACCCTAAATCAATTGCTACCTCATGTAATAATTTATTGACATGACCACGTGCAAGCTTTGAATCCATGGACTCCTTTGCTTTTTGGACTTACAGCAACACAAGCCACCTTGCTTGTAACTTTAAGACTCCACGTACTCAAAGGTTTAACAACACAAACTCTCCAGTTTATGACTCCAAGACCACCCTTGAAGGTTTAGATAATTAGCTATTGTTGATCTTGTTGTAGCAACTTCAGATATACCGGATCTAATGATATGAGAATGATTTTCGGTAGTGACTTTGATAAAGAAAGGCACAATACTTTTTAGATCTCATTAGATCACCTCCAAAGTCTCTTAAAAGCTTTTAAAACGTAGTTAAGATTTTCCTTTATATACTAGAAGTGTTTCACTTGAAACTCAAAACGTTTAAGCAGAGTTTAAGTTGAAATAGAATTCTGCAGAAATTTCATGTCTGCGATTTTCAAACGATCGGAACTAATTTTTGATCAATCGGATTTCACTGAATTTGAATTCTCCTTTCTGTAGCTTGAATATTCTTGTATTTTGACATGTAGTTCCTTGAGCATTATCTAATTAAACCTATAGATTTATGAATCTATATCTAGACAAGTTTGTGCTTATGGTTTGCCAAGTTTCTAACCTTTAGAGCCTAACAATTATATCTTCTTCTTATATCCTCCACGTTTGCAAAATTTTTAGAAAATTAAAGATCAATAGCTATGTCATCAATAAATTGTCTAAATTACAAGTTTTTGTAATTTAAAATTGTGTATAAAATATTAACTTATAGATCATATAGAAAATAATATCTGATTGACACAAAATTTGACATGTGTATTAAGAGCATAAAAAACATGCATTTCAACGGTTAAATTTTCAAAATATGTAAGAATATTTATTTAATTTTGTTAGATTCTAAGGAATTAGGAACTAATGTATTAGAACTTCAATTTGTAATGTTGGCAAACCATGATTAAAACAATCTTTAGTCTTGTTTTAGACTTGCTCAAAGTATGTCTTATTATGTAAAGTTGGAATCGAGTTACTGCAGAATTTACTGTGCAGTTCTGTCAGGCTCGATCAATCGAGAATTAGACTCGATCGATTGAAAGTCGTGCAGATCGTTTTTCTGCAGAATTTTCCAACTCAGCCCTAGCTTATTTAACGTGTAGGGTTTTATGTTTTACCCTAAGTATATAAGGGAAAACCCTAGCCATATTTTTAGAGTTCTGATTGCTGCGTTTGTGAATCTAATTGTTAGATCTAGAGGTGTTTACCTTCACATACACTTAGAGTTTCCAAACTCTAGATTCATGTCAAGAGATTAGTAATCATACAGTTGCAGAATAAAAGAGCTTCAAGATATACAAGCAGGTGTGCTTGTGCTTTACTGAGAATTCAAGGAAAGAAGGAGTCCATGGTCTCGGAGCTGTCACATGGTCGTGGTAGTAAGTTTCCTATATTGGGAAATCATCGTGTTTGTATCGAATACAAAACATACGCAGCGGAAAATAAACGGATCTACTTCATTCGCAATTGATAACATTCGCTATGTAAGTTGCAGAATATAAGAACAAAAGAGTGTACCTTGATGCGGTGAATTTCAAAACCGAATGAAAAAGTACTCGGGAATATTTTCAATCTTCACTCCAATTCCACTTGATGCCCAAGATGTGTGGTCTCTCAATCAGTTCTATGTTTCTAGAGAGAATATCTTATTATTCTTATTCTTCTTAAACATACAAAACCATTTTGTTCTATATAAAATTCTGTATGTTTCTCTCCACATAACTGATTATCTAATTGGGCTAGCCTTTTGGGCCTTCCAATTGGGCTTTAGTGTGTGGCTTGGAGTGGGACCAAAAGAGAACAAATAAGACACTAGCTCCAATGGGCCTTGGGCTTTTCTGTCAACTCTTGACAAGTCCAAAGTTACCATTAATTATATTTAATACCACTATATAAATATAATTGCACTCTAGGCCTCATTAATAAATTATATCCCAAGACTTTATTATACATGCAACCCCTTCATAAAATATTCGTAGTAACACAAAGTCATGAATATAGACTGTCACTTTGTAAATTACTACATCTTAATCCTTGAGTACCTGGTTTCATCCTTTTGAGTTATTCACCATATATTTATGAAATCCAATTTCATAAATATAAACTTTAGTCTTACTAAAGTGGTTAGGCCTAACTCTCTGAATAACTATACCCATTAAACTTATCTCAATGAAATATTTTATATCTCCGGTAAGAGACTATGAATTCCATCTTGAGAATATATGTTCCATCAACACTAAATGTGGCTGCCCAACATACTGAGATTTTGACCGTTACTTTAGATCTCACTCCTGATATATCAAAGCAACCTACATTTCATGATCAGGTCCATTATTCTCTCAGGATTAAGAGTTCATGTGAATACAAGTCGTGAGATTTATTATTCAATTGACAGTCGTTAGGAGAATAATTAATCTCACAGCGGTCCAGTTCAATATGTCTTAACTCTTAAAACATATCAACATATTAACTAGAAGTCACCACTTCCATGATCAAGACAAATCATCGTAGTTAATATGTTATAGTCTTCGCAGATGAAATGTCCAATTTCATCACCGACTACGAACCAAAATTCTGAGTTTACAAAGAACTTGTGATCTATATCTTCTGTGACTAAATCACATACTATGCATCTCATGGACTATTTGATAATGTCTGAATATTCATGTTACCATTACTTTAGATAAGAATAAAACAACTTTATTAAACACAATATTAAGTCATACACCATGTCTCACATAATGTCATACATAATATCATACATAGCATCATACAATAGGATTTAAGGGCACATATCCTAACATCCTACAGGCAGGTAGCAATAGGATGTTAGTGGTCTAAGTCTCTATTGTGTAAACTTCAATTCTTTCATAGTGAATTCGTTTTACCTTGAGGATAGCTAGGTTAAATCCTCCCCAGGTTTTTACCAGTTTGGTTTCCTGGGTCATCATATCATGTGTTCTTTATTATTCCGCACTTTTACATGATATGATATATTTGTGTTAACCTAGATTTATTTAATTTACCTAAGTTAATCACTTGACTAATTATCTAGGTTAATCTGTTTGGGTTTAAGGGGTCTAAACTTCTTACAAGTGGTATCAGAGTGAGTAGCTTTTTGTTTTTAATTTTTTGATCTTTGAGCTGATCCTTGACCCCTGTTGTCATGGAATACGGACACTCTCTTGTTATTCCACCTCATTTTGATGGGAATAATTATGCTTATTGGAAAGTAAGGATGAAAGCATTCTTGAAATCTATCGATGAGAGAATCTGGAACTCTGTTGAATATGGATGAGAGAAACCCACTACTCTTGTAAGTGAGTGGCAAACTTCTCAAAAGGAGGCAGCTACTTTCAATAGCAAAGCTATGAATGCTATTTTCAATGCTGTTTCTATGGAGGAATTTAAGAGAATCTCTAATGTTGAAGTTGCTCATACTGCTTGGAATATCCTCCAGACCATGCATGAAGGCACAAAGGCAGTTAAGATTAATAAGTTGCAGCAATTAACTACTAGATTTGAAGGCATTAGAATGAATGATGATGAATTTTTTGATGAGTTCTATGCTAAACTGAATGATATTGTTAATTCTGTATATAATTTGGGTGAAATCTATGATCAACCTAAAATTGTTAGGAAGATTTTTAGATCTTTGACTGAGAATTTTAGACTCAAAGTGACTGCCATCACTAAAAGCAAGGATGTGGACTCCATCCCTGTTGATGAACTTGTAGGATCTCTTCAGTCCTATGAGTTGGACCTACCCAAGACTAACAAATCCAAATCAATGGCTCTTAAGTCTGTTGGTGATGTTGAGGATGGTAGATTTGATGATGAACTCTTTGCGACAGAGATTGCCTATCTTGCCAAGAACTTTAGAAACTTTTTTAGGAACAATAACAGAAGGGCAAGAGGCAAGAACATTGCTGAACCTAGAAATTTTAGGAGGAATGATCCCACTAAGGTTAATAACACTGAAAAACCTAAAGAGAGAGTTGGTCAACCCTCTAATAATTCTATGGGACAACAATGTTATGGATGTCAAGGGTATGGTCATATGAAATCTGAGTGTCCTACATACTTAAAGTCTAAGGGTAAGACTATGGCTGGGACCCTTAGTGATGATGAAGTTTCTGACAATGAATTCACTAGTGATGAGGATGGAAACTTCATTGCTTTCACTGCTACTACTGTAGTTAACGAAAGCGTGTCTGTTGAAGAGAACCTTTCTGATGGGGAACTCTCTGAAGATGTAGATTTATAAGAAGCCTTTAATAAACTTTGCAAAGTTGCTGCAAAGGATGCTATGCATGTGGATTTAGGCTTAAAGAAAATTGCATCTCTTGAACTTGATAAGAAGAATTTGCTTGTGAAATTGTTTGATGCTAATGAGCTTTTGAATAATGTGAAAACTGAGAACATGCTTTTACTTGATAAAGTTAAAAATTTGGAACTTCAATTATCTGTTGCTAGAGAACAATCTAATAGGTCTGCAAGCTCCAAACTTGATCACATGTTCAATGTTCAAAAGTTTCCTTCTGACAAAACTGGTTTAGGTTTTGTGGAAAGCATCTATGTGCTTGAATCTTATTCCACAAACTTTGTTCCCTTTACTGAACCTCCTAAGAGTGAGATTGTCAAACCTTTGGTGAGTGAACTTGTTAAATCTGTAGATGTTACTCCACCTAGGAAGATTAGGGCTGATCTTCAAGAGTCTCATTCTAGAGCTTCTAATTCTCTAAGGGCAAATTGCTTGATAAGCCTGCATGGGTTTGTCATTTTTGTGGAAAAGCTGGACACATTCATCCAAATTGTTTCAAATTGCAAGCTCCAAAGCGAGCAAATAAATCTAAAGTGTCTGTGCCTCAAGCACAAGATCCTATGGTACTTATTGATGAATTAGTAAAGGCGTTAAACCTTTATTTCAATCATGGAGTTGCTCAGAAGTCTAATGTGATTTATAACTCCAATGCAAGAGTTGCATCTAAAAGGTTTTGGATGCAAAAGGCTCGATCTAATTGAGTCTGTCTGACATGGTCCTTGTGCTTTATTGTTCTATCTTTTGTGACAATTTTTTTTAGGATTTGCTTTGCATAACATTCATGCATTTCATTCTAGGTTGTTTATTTCATTTATAAAAAAAAAATGTGTGCAAAATGTGTTTTTGCTATATTTTTCTTGAATTTGAAGACAAGGTTGGTCAATCTATTTTGCATAACATGTCTATGTACTTTGTTTAGCTTAGATGAGCTTATTTTATTGCACTTTACTAGTTTGAATTTTGTAGTGCATGTTGTGTGGGAAGATGTTATAGTTGTTGATCACATGATCTTGATCTTGATCTTGAAGTCATATGTCTTTCATTGTCAGACTTGAACTTTTTGAGAAAGGCATAAATAATTATCTCACCACTGTTTACTAGCCAATCGTGAACACCTTAGTGCATATCGTAAGATTTTGTGCTTGAGAAAGTGTAGCACATGCACAACAAGAACATAAGGTGTAGCCTCTATTAAAATGCTAAAATTAGTGTGTACATTATTTGGCTATAATAAATTCACAATTCAAATAAAATTGGTGTGTACATTATCCCGGCTTTGTTAATAAGTTTCTGATCAATTAAAATTGATATTAATTATGAGGCAAATTAAGAAACTTACATGACTGCAAGCTTTTATTCTAGGAAATGTGAGAGTTATATAATATAACTCTTTAAGTTGTAGTCTTTTTCAAATTCATGTGATGAATTTTGTAGAAATTGTGATTGATCATTATGTGCATATCACCTCACATGTTTCTCAAGCTTCTGCTAGTTGCACACACGACACAAGTTATTCTCTGCTAAACTGTGTATATGTTATTGTGTGTATTTTTGGTCTGACCAACCAAGTTTGAAAATTTCTTGAAATTGATGTAGAACATGTTTGCTGTTTGCTGTTTGAGTTCTTGAGGAAAATTAAGAGAAAATCTTGTTTTGGGGGATCTGTGATAACTACATGTGTTTTTGAAAACATTTCATCTCATACTAATGCATTTTATTCATAAAATCTAATGCTTTGAGGAGTTTTTGCACTAAAAATGCTTCGTTTTTCAAAAATTTATTTTTTCTAGAATTTCGATCAATCGAATCTGTTTCTCGATCGATCGAAATTGTTTAAAAAATCCTGAAAAGTTTCTATGTGTTTCGATCGGTACTCGGTTGATTTTGGATCAATCGAAGGATTTTCGTCCGATCGAATCTAATTTTCGATTGATCGAAAATCGGGCTGATGACTTTTAAAAAAGGGATTTGTTTTCTCATATTCATCACGTGTTCAAACTTTTCAAATTTTTTTTCTTCTCTCACCAACCGGTCAAGCAACTTTCTGCTATTTTTGTCGTTTTCCTCCATTCTTTTTGCAAAGAATCTCTCTCTCAAGGCCGGTAAGACTCTTTTACCCCTCTTTTTGGTTTTATTTTCAATTTTTCATGCAAAATTTCATGCATTTCATTGGGTATTTTTGGGCTTTTTCTTTTTTGAATTTGTGATGGATCTGATTGTTTTCTATCACAATAAATCAATGGGTTTTTGTGGGGATATCATATACAAGTATTATAAGTTGTTTAATTTGGTTAATTTGGTGTTTTATGGAAAATTTGAAAATCTAGGGCTTGAAATTGCCGAATTTGGGGTTTTTGTTCAATTTGATATAAATTGATGAAATTGGCTTGTTAGATTGATTAATTTGATCATTATATTGAGTTTTATAACTGTTATGTTGATCAATTTCTCAATTTGTTTTGTTTTGTAAAATTGGGTTTTTGAAAATTGGGAATTTTTTATATAAATTTCATGCTCAAGCCAATTTTGTGAATTTGGATTATATTTGAACTGTGTCACTACATTAGTTCATGCATCATTTGATTATCTTGCTCATGCATCATATAGATTGTTATTTCTATATTTTTTTTTGTTGTGCTAACTTGCAGTTTGTCCTTGGTTTTTTTGTTTTTGTCCTTTTCTATCTGTGTCTCTCAATTCTGTCCTTAGCATCATGCTTAGGAAAACCAGAGCCCATAGGACTTCTGTTCCTTCACCTTCCTTTGATAGCGATAGGTTTTCTAGTGAGAAGAATCAGGAGACATATGAGACCCTTAACCTTAGGCGTCACATTTGGGGTAAGCGTAGGGTCATTTTAGATGAGGTTGATGTTGAGGTGAGGCGTAATTTTGAGCGTAGGGGCTGGTTACCATTGTTAGACGTCGATCATCCGCCTCCTGCTACCCTGATTAGATAGTTCTACTCAAACCTCTCTATCCACGTCTATGATTCCAACACTCTAGTTAAAAGTTGGATACGAGGTGTGGAGTATCGCATTACCCCTTCGGTAGTGTCTGATGCTCTTGGGGTGCCTGTGGTTGATCATCTAGTCTTTCCCTATGATGAGTCTCCTCCCCTTGATGACGTGATGTCTTACATCACTGGGTCTTCTATCCAGTGGAGTTCTGATCCTCGGACCACGTCTACTGAGCTTTCAGAGATCCACTATCTTTTCTTTAGGATTGCATGTCATTCCTTGTGGCCCATTTCTCATCTTTACAATATCCCAATTGAGCGATGTGTGTTTTTGTATGCTCTTGTCATTGATGCTCCTATCAGTTTTCCTCATCTGTTTCTTCGTTCTTTGAATGAAGTGCATCAGAGTAGTTCTACGGCTCATGCTTTATTCTTTCTTGTCTTTATTCTTTCCTGTCTTTATTCATAGGATTCTTCTTCATCTAGGTTTAGGTGATTTCCCTGCTTCTGAGCCCGTTCACATTATTGCTTCTATTGGTGCTACTTTTCTGAGGCAAAGGGCTGCTCAACTTTAAGTTAGCTCTAAGCGTCTTAGGGTAGAGCCTTCTAGTGTCACTCCACCTCCTTCTTCTTCGACAGATGCTCCTGCAGCTAAGACGTCTACTGATCCTACTGCTGCTGCTGATGTTCCTCCATCATCTCCTTTGGATATTTCTGATATTCGTCGGACTTTGGACACTGTCATGACCGTTCAGGCGGCTCATGGTCAGCTTTTGGTGGATGTACTTGATGAGCTTCGAGCTTTGAGAGCAGATTTGGCGAGTTTTCGTCGTTCTCCATCACCGCCTTCTTTTGATGATGAGTGAGTGCCCTTTGGCAATTCGTCACAAAAAGGGGGAGTATATTCTATTGTAGAATACATATCTTATAGGGGAGATTTTTGTCTTAGGGGGAGTTTTTGTATCTTTTTGTGATACTGAGGAGCTTGTGAAGTTTTTTAGACTGTATCTAGGTGTTTCACTGTGTATTTTCATTTTTTGCTCATGATAGGGGAGATATATTTGAGATACATTTTTATGTATATGTTTCTTATTTCACTATGCTATATTGCTTATCGATTTATATTTATGATGTTATTCATGATATATGTCTTTATTTTGTGTTATGTGAAATCAAGAAGTTTTTTTTTTTATGTTGTATTTTCCACACATGCGTTTATGTGTTTGTTAAGTGTTACAGGAATATATAGGTTGATTCAGTCGTGCGGCTGTTTACTTTTGCAACTAATAGATAGTAGTTAGGTTGAATTTGTTAGTAGGGCTTTTTGTTTTGTAATGCGCTGTTTATTTTGTGAACTTTGAACTTTTTGTTAAGTCTATGTTTTGTCACGGATTGCCAAAGGGGGAGTTTGTTAGATTCTAATGAATTAGGAACTAATGTATTAGAACTTCAATTTGTAATGTTGGCAAACCATGATCAAAACAATCTTTAGTCTTGCTTTAGACTTGCTCAAAGTATGTCTTATTATGTAAAGTTAGAATCGAGTTACTGCAGAATTTACTGTGCAGTTCTGTCAGGCTCGATCGATCGAGAATTAGACTCGATTGATCGAAAGTCATGCAGATCGTTTTTCTGCAGAATTTTCCAACTCAGCCCTAGCCCATTTAACGTGTAGGGTTTTATGTTTTGCCCTAAGTATATAAGGGAAAACCCTAGCCACATTTTTAGAGTGCTGATTGCTGTGTTTGTGAATCTAATTGTTAGATCTAGAGGTGTTTACCTTCACATACACTTAGGGTTTCTAAACTTTAGATTCATGTCAAGAGATTGGTAATCATACAGTTGCAGAATAAAAGAGCTTCAAGATGTACAAGCAGGTGCTTGTGCTTTGCTGAGAATTCAAGGAAAGAAGGAGTCCGTGGTCTCGGAGCTGTCACGTGGTCGTGGTAGTAAGTTTCCTACAGGCAGGTAGCAATAGGATGTTAGTGGTCTAAGTCTCTATTGTGTAAACTTCAATTCTTTCATAGTGAATTCGTTTTACCTTGAGGATAGTTAGGTTAAATCCTTCCCAGGTTTTTACCGGTTTGGTTTCCTAGGTTATCATATCATGTGTTCTTTATTATTCTGCACTTTTGCATGATATAATATATTTGTGTTAATCTAGATTTGTTTAATTTACCTAAGTTAATCACTTGGCTAATTATCTAGGTTAATCTGTTTGGGTTTAAGGGGTCTAAACTTCTTACAAATTTATTAAAATTCTAGGCTAAGGTTACAACCAATTTTATAGCCAAATTTTGTCATTCTTTAATTAAAAAAATGTCTGGTGGATCAATATAACCAACATTAAAATTCTTTCATTCATTTTAGGGAAGTATATAATTAGTTAAATACTTTATTGCTTAATTTTTGAGCGCTCACACGTTAGTTGTGACAGTTACATGCTTTACATATTTAGGGTAATTTCCTCAAATTTGTATAAGATTAAGCTCGTCTTTATCTTACTTATCCATAGTTAAAAATTAGTATTTTACCTATTTAAAGCCAGCTCCATCAAGCTTCTGTAACTTACTTATGACTTTCCATTAGAAAAAACGATTTTTATCACAAAATCAAACTTGAAACAAATCAAAAAGTTTGGTTTTGAATTTTTTGCAAAAATGATGAATTAGATATGAAGTTACAAACATGTAAAATCAAATTTTTTGAAAGTATAAATACAAATCAATTGCCCACGAAGATGCCAAAATTTTCACAACAAACAAAAAACACAAACTCACAACCCATGATCACTTCATCTACAACATAAAACCACAACCAAAAACAACTGCCAAGGCCAACACAGCAAAATACATTACTCACCAATTCATTGCCAAACAGATCCACACACATACTCAAACCTACCACAGTTTAAATGAGTTTGCTGATATGTACATCCATGAACAGTTTAGGTTTAGGACCTCTCTAGAGGCCAGGTCAAAGAGAGCGAGGACATGGGTTTGGGTAAACTTGGTGAGTGAGGAGCTGCTATCTACTTTCCGGACAAGAAAATGATGAGTAGTTCTTCAAGGGTTTTGACCCTCAAAAAAAGACAACTTTCTTGTAGTAGTGGACATGGCGATGGTGAAGAACCTCTGGTCATGAAATTGGTGATGGAGGATGACAAATATGAGCAGGGGAAAAGGAGGGAAAGTGGGTTGGATTGGGACTAGTATTGGAAAGAATAGCATTCATTAATTTTGCTAACGAGGACTTGACTTATTTTATAAAAAATAATAACAATAATAAAACATGGACTTGACTTGGATTAATTGATGCGTTAACCTTTGGTTGGACCCCATTTGTCATCTTGTTATAGAGCACATATCTTGTTATACAACACATGTTAAGGGTTAATAAATGCTCAATTATGGTACATAATACACATTTTTTCGAACAAGATATATGCATTAATATTTTATTGGCTTATATGTACAAATTCATTGTTATTATGTGTATTTTTTTTGAATATATGTACAACTTGATTTTATTTTTTAAAACATGTATAAACAAGTTATTTAATAAAACATTAAATATATTTAACCATTGCTCTTAGGACATTCTTTTACAAAAACATTACTAAATAAAGTTAATAGAAATTTAGTATAATAAACTTATAAATTGACAATGAATTTATTTGGAATCACTTTAACAAGATAATGAATAAGTGTTTAACTTACTTTTCTGTTATTGGTGATATGTTATTTTGCAACACCTGTGGAGAAAAATCTATAGTATCCCTAGCACCACCGTATTCCAGAAATGTTAAACTTTGTTCACGTTTTTCTTGCTTGTATTTGTGAATGCAAAGAGAAAATTAGACACCATGTGCGTGTATGTGCAACCACGTGTTTGACTGTTATACATGCACGGATATGACCTAGTTACCCTAAAAAAAAAAAAAAGAGAGAGAAAAAGGTTTATGCGTGTATTATAGAAACATTACCTTGGGTTTGATATATATCTAAGGTGACTGAATGATTGCACAGCTGAATTGCCGGGCAAATATCCTTTGGCAATGAACGTCTCTGCCTTGTGAACTAAATCACATACGTGTATGAAGTGCAGGTGAGTGGTTAACTGCCAAAAGACTAATTGCCCAGTAATGCAACCATACATATATGTATACGCTTGATCCATTTCGTTGATGAATAGTTTTGGGTGTTCATATCTATATATACCTAATAAAAAATCAGAAAATGCTGGGATATGCTATTTAAACAGGATATTCTTAGCATATACCCCTTGTTTGTTAAGTTGCAAAGTGGCCCTGTGGCTTCAGTTCACGCAACCCTAGCTCCTTTTCTGTACTAGTTTAGATACCAAAAATTAACTTTCCTCTATTTTCAGAAAGAATAAAGAAATATGAATTATCCATAAAGAATATCCGCATAATAATTCTTCAATTCGCTTCTTCTTGTTTAAGTCATGTGCATGAGCGTTTTTCAACACAAAACTTATCGAAAAGAAGAAACAATTTAATTTCAAGTGGACATGATAAGATGGTTTTACATGCATATATACAGTAAGATGGTTTTACATGCATATATACAGGAATGGAAATAATTTTACCGTGTTTTAATTGCTAAAGAACATTAGAAACTAAGAGGTGGGTTGACTTTTGGGGTAGGAACTTGATTCCATCTGAAAAGTTCAATTCTCCATAGCCTTTTCAATCTTCTTTATATAACTGTTTGTGGGGGAAGATGCTAGTAATTGAATTATATTCAACATTGTGTCATCCCCTCTTGTATGTAGATGGTTCAAGAAAATATTTAGCTCGAGTCTTGTATACATATCAGTGGATCACCTTTATTGACTTGCTTTCTTTACCAAGCACGCTGCTAATATATTGAAGTTAGCCTTCATGTAAACGGATCAAATTTGAGGGGCCAGTTAATTATTATATTTTTTTGAGGTCTCTCTCTTCACATCAATAAGGCGCAATTTTAGTGGACCACATCAATATTATATATTTACAATGAAGAAGAAATAAACTTTAAGTTAAATCGTTATTGGCTTGCCTTTTTTGATGCACATTTGTGTGGGTTCCAAGTATACGTGTCCCATCTCAACTAATTGTGAAATGATTCACCTCTGCTTAATATGCAAGAGGGACATAGAACACCTTACCTTCTTGTTGCACACCAATATGTACTCTAATATCACTTGCTTGGGAGAGGACATCTTATGGAGATTTTAAATGAGTAATTAATATAACATATAAGGCTCCACTCAATTAACCAAAAATTTTAAGCTTATGAGATCGGGATTTTTGGGCTAATTATATTATATTAACCACTTACTCTTATTATAATTTTTCAATATGTGACTTGTCTCACATGGATATACTATATGACTTAACAATTTAACCATATTTTAAAAATCTAAGAGGCATACTGAACTCAATCACAAGTCAAACAAAATAACCTTAATCATCATTACCCACCTAGAAAATCCATGCCCTCTCATACTGCCCATGGCTTATACACCTCGTAGACATCATTCCCAAACTCCGTTTTCTCATTCCTTACTTCACTTAATTAACTAGAAACCCTTCTTAAGAAAGGCAAATAACCCTTACTAATTAAGGATACTCATATCCTTCTAAGCTAGTGATCAATAAAAGGACTAGGCAATTGCAAACTCATCCTCGTTTATATTTGATTCCACTCTCTCCCTCCATTCACACTTAAGTTTATTGCTAGACCTTTTCTCTTACACTCTTTACTATTAGATATTAGTTAGAATTCCTTCATTATATTATTTGTACATTCTTTCTTAGACTACGAGCTTTATTTCTTTTGTAGGCCTAAAAGCGTTAGCCGAGGTCAAGTTTGATATTTCGGGTACATGTACTGCCAATTGAAACGCATTGTCATGCATGTTGACTTATCCACATGGTGTAGGTATATCCTAAAAGGACACGCATAAATTCTAACGAAACTTGGGACAAGTGGAATTCGTTTCTACTAAATATCGAAGTTCCTAACAGCCCGATTTTGCAATGACTATTTTCTTGTAATTAAGACTTAACCATCCATGCATGGTGCAGTTGAGTGACCTTTCTTTTTTCTTTTCTTTTCTTTTTTTCTGTGCTTCCGTATGTGTGGTCCTGGACTTCCTCTTCAAAGACTTTCAATAACTAGTGGAAATTCATGTATGCACATATATATATATATATATATATATATATATAAAATGGTAGCATCAAGCTTTTATCACTTTTTATTCCAAGCAGATCATCGGATACCCATCAGAGAAATTGTTAAAATTAAGAGAAAAAAGAAACTGAAAGAGAACACTCGGGGAGATCTAATAGTGTGCTCTCTCTTTGCCACCAACTTGCCATTCTTATCTTCAATTCTGACCTTTATACTTAGTTGATCTAAAGGTTCATGCAAAGGGATTCGGCATGCAAAAACAATTTAGGGCCGAATATGCTATAATGAAAATCTAGGTACAATTGATGATAGTGTCTATCAGTGTTTTCAATCGTAGAAAGTGCGTAGAAAAACTTGGAAGATGTAACGAATATATCTTCAAGTCCTTGGTGCTGAGGGAATTGGGACCACGAGGCCATGAGTAATGAGAAAGCAATCCAATATACCACTTGTGCAAGCATATCCAAATATCCTGTTTCATTCCCCTGCATGTTCAAAAGTTGGTGCGAATCACGTAGTATAAAAGGTACAGCAGAGTTATGGTAGCAACTTGAACATGAGACATAGCAAGGGAAGAAGATGTGGGGTTAGGGAATAACAATGCAAATCTCCTTTGGCAAAAGAGAACATGCAGATCGATGCATATTGCAAACTTCTGTTTCGACAAAGGAGAATCGCCCTGCCATTCACCTGCACATAATTATTATTTCATCCTTGCAACTTCGATATCGTGACTATACCAATAAATAAGCCTGTGATGGTTTCTAATTTTGTCTTTACTATAAGTATTTGGTTTCTCTTGCCATGGTTACAGTTGTATTCTTTAATTGTTTGGCAGGCAAAAGCTGAATTATAACAAGTAACAACTAGGATCAACAACATGTGGATTAGACGTTTAACATGTATTGGTGAATTCCAACATGGCAACTGGCAAGTACTAAGCTTAGATAGATCTCTACATTAAGGTGTAATATGGGTTACAAGAATGTGATTTATATTGAAAGGTAGCTCAATTTAGTACTATTTCCGACCAGCATAAGCTTCTTCTTCTTTTCCCATTTTTCTTTTTCTAGGAAGCATAAGACTTGTACGACTACACAAATCTTAGTGTGAATTTTGTATTCTTCATCGTGATGATTTACTGTTATATCAAAAATAACCCCGTGTTGATCTTTTTTCTTCATGAAGAGCCTTCTTATGATTCTCCGATTACTTAACTAGCTAAAGTGATTATTTATATGAAGAAACAGAAGTATATCAAGCTGATTTCAAGAAAGAAAAAAATGTCATGCCATTTTCAAATAAACATTAAAATAGTTTCAGTCATATTTATATATTGACACTCTTCCTTGACACAACCAACAACATTTGTGTGGATAGCTCTTCCCATAAACATTTGTGTTAGGGACATATTTATGTAATTGGCTAATTGTTTGACAAAATACACTTTACTTGTAATTGGGTAGATTTATGATAAGTTTAAGACTTCAAGAAACATGTTGTTCAAGTCAAGTGTTAAAACCATGAAGATATAACTAAGAAACAAGTAAAGAAGAGCTGTTCATTAAAGCTCGACAGATACCTCGACAGAAACAGTATCCATCGAGATTTAAGAACGAAGCTCGACAGAAGCTGAATCTGTCGAGATCAACAAAATTAGAATTTCTAGATCTAATTTTTGGCCCTAGCTGACATGTATGTATAGGGTTTCTTTTTTTACAACCCTAATTATATATAAGGCTTATTTTTAAAGGACGTCATACATGGAAAACATATGTAGAAAGTGATTTGGTTAGTCACGTACTAGAATTCATGCCTTAAATTGGAAAATTGCCACTACAATACAAGTCCAATTGGGTATTGAAGTAAGAGTTCAACTGTAGGTTGGTATTTCGGGATAGGCCAAAGGGTTTGGTAAGATTCCTTATACTTGTAACCACTTGTGATTGATAATAGTGGATTCTTGGGAGTGGTGACCTGAAATTCACCCAATGGAGTTTTGCCTCGGTGGTGTTCACTATTCATAAACAAATCACCCTGTCAAATTTATTTTCCACTGTATTTAGATATTTTGGTGATTTGTTTTTGCTGCCACGTTATTGCTTGTAACTGAACCTAATTAATTAACTTTGGTAATTAATTAATTTGCAAGGGGTCAAATTCATTTTAACCCAACAATTTGTGTAGACAGCTCTACACTCTTCCTTCACTTTATATCTGTGCCAAATCTCAAGTTCCACAAAAAATGACTTCGATCGACTTGATTAGAGGTGTTTCACAGTGTCAGGTAGTTGATTTTTACTAAATTGTCGGTCGGCGGGGGGTCTCCCTCTCCAGCACCCGAAGTTGTAAGGTCGAGTTTGGGGTTAAGTAGAAACTCGACCCGTGAACACTCCTAGCTACCCTTGATAAATTTATTCCTAGTAGTATTAAAAATATAATAGGAAATTTACATGAAAATATCACAAATGAATAAAATATATTAATAAAAAAGAGTCTGAATATTTTCATAATGATATTCAAAACATGTGATATATCAATTCTAAATTATATAAAAATATTATACATTTTTCCCAAATGCATTGTTGCTACCACGTTTGGATCTGAAAGTAAATTACCATTCGTAAGTTAAAAATGAGAAAAATTTTAATTTCAACCGAGGCATGAACCATGACCCCAAAACTACTCAAACTCTTCAGCTTTGCTAAAAATAGTTAAATTAGGTCAAACTCAAGAGTTCCACAATAAAACATAAGGTTTGACCAAGTTTGATCGGTTGTGACTAGAAAACTCGATTGGTCAACCCAAATGATTATTGAGCCACCACACACATGTAAACCAAATGAGATATCACAGAAACAAAACTAAAAACAAAAAACAAAAGTCTTCCAAACTAAGAGCAAAATGCTTAAGCCTTTCCAAAACTAAGCGTGTGCAGCCAACTTACCAAAACTGATCTAATCTAACCCAACTCACCAGGTTGGGTCGGTTTTTAAGAGTATGTGGATTGGGTTGGGTTTTGAAATTGTTTTTTTACAGTGGGCTGGGTTGGGATTGTGTAATAAGATTCAAAAATCGGCCTAACTCGACCCGATCTACATATATTTAATATATATTTAAAATTCAAAAAATAAATTTCATATATATTTAAAAATATATCATACAATTTTGTTATTTACTTTTTTTCTCATCTTCCTAAATAAAATCCAAACGCTAAGGATATGTTTGGTAACTGTTTTTTTTCCCCCTTATTTTCTATTTTCAAAAAAAAAAAAAATCTATTTTTGAGACTAAAAAACTTGTTTGTGGCAATCCAAAATGGATAGAAAATAAAAACTGTTCTTAAAACTCAATTTATGAAGGAAATTAAAAACATATAGAAGGCTATTTTCAGTTTCTAATTTTCAAAAATCAATGAAAATACGAGCTTGATTTAATGAATTTGTTTTATTTAATGAGTTCTCATTAAAATTCAAATCCTAATAACAACATATTTCAATATTTTTTTTATCTATCTCCTCTCTTCTCTCGCATAGAATTATCTCTCTTTATTTTGCCTCTATTGTTTCTTAAACTCCATTGTATGAAACCCAACGGTCCTATAGAGAAGCATCACCTTACAGGTAGGAAGATCTTAGGCTAGCATATTGAAAAAGTATTTATGCATACTGTTAGAAAATTGCATAAATTGTTCATAATTTCTTGGTGGGTCTCCATGTGCAATGTTGGCTTAGTTCCCTGGTTAGTTCTCACTATATATATTAGTAGCAAAAAAATTTTGACGTCAAAAGAACAATTATTGGTTTATATTTACTGTTCATGTAAAGTGTACAATGTTATACACTATTCATGCAAATATATACATATACACATTTGTTTAATCTATGTAAATATTTTATAATAGTAAAATGTAAACTAATAATTTTTCCTATTTTTGATGTTAAAATTGGTTGTACTGTCACCTGCATTGCCAAAAGTTTTGTGCAATGTCCATCTAATGCTAATATCATATAGCTTTATGCACATAAAGTATAAACAATATAACATATAACTTTTTTAGAAATTTGTAATCACCCTAAGTGCTACATTTCATATTTGGATAATAATTTCCATTTGCCTTTTGTAAAAAGTATATAATATTATTTCAGCATCATTAAAATTATCAAACAAATTTTATTTTTTTTCTTCAAAAAACTATTTTTTATTTCATTTAACCTAACATGTTTTTGATTTCAAAAATAAAAGAATTTTTTTTCTTTCTATTCCTAAAAAATAATTTTGAAAATAGAAAACAAAAACTGTTACTAAACATAACCTAAGTTTTCCTTCTTTCAATCTCCTTTTTATCTCACTTGTTTGCTTGAGCTTTGAAGCACTATCAAAATTTAAAATAGTTTGTGGTTGTGTTTTGCTAACGCTTAATTTAATAATAACACTAGTAATTAAAAAAAAAAATTCAAACCATGGGTCCAACCTGATCCATGTGGGATGGGTTGGACCCCAATGATGGGTTGACTTATTTTTAACCCACAATGGTGGGTTGGATTGAAAATACTCTTTAACCTGACTCATACACACCCCTAAACCAAACATTTGAAATTTTTTATGATGTACCAACTTTCAAGAGGCATAACTTCTCACCCTAAGCAATGATTTATGCAAACTTGATTTTGTTGGAAAATTAATGATAGGCCAAAAATGTATTGACCCCTTGTAATGAATTAATTAATTAATTTAGCCAAGTGAATTAATTAATCAAATTAACATTCAAAGCGCGTGATAGCACAAACAAATCACTAATTACACTAAGTATGCAACGAAAAATAAATAACACGGTGATTTGTTTAAGAATGGAGAAAACCAACATGACAAAATCCCCACCGGGTGATTTTAAGGTCACCACTCCCGAGAATCTACTATTATCAAAACAAGTGGTTACAAGTAAAGGAATCACAGTACCTTATACTAGCCTACAGTTACCCCAATACCCAATTGGACTTATTCTGTAATGACAATCTTTTCTTTTCAATGCACGGCTCCAAGTACGTGACTAACCAATTGCGCGAATTCCAGTACACGACTTCAATCACCAACTAGAGAGAGATGTTGGCTGCAAAGTTCTTCTGTTCTTCTGTTCTTCTGTTCTTCTGTTTTTCAACATTTGAAGATCATGAAGTTGCTTGGTTACAAAACCCTATGGTATACAAACACAGCAACTTCTTCAAGAACTAGGGCAAACTAGATTTTTGGTCATACTTGAGGAATTATGCTCTTGTGCAATTTTTCTCTTGGCTGTGCAACCTAATATGGCCCTTAAAATAATCTTTATATATGTTCAGGATTGTGAGAAAAGAAAGCCCAAACATACAATCACAGATTGAAGTCAAAACAGATCTGAAATTCTGTTTTTCATAAACCTCGATAAATATCCTATCTGTCGAGCTGCTGTCGAGCCTCGAGGCTGAACAGCTCATTACACCTCGACAGGTGGCTAGCTGTCGAGCTTTAATGACAGACACTTTCTTGGTTTGAATCTTGGACAGACTTGCATGGTTTCAACACTTAATCTTGAAATAAAGTTTCTTGAAGTATTAAACATATCCTAGATCTACCCAAATATAAGTAAAGTGCGTTTTGTCTAAGGATTAGCCAATTACATAAAGTAGTGACATATGTTCCTAACAAGTGAATCACATGTGTCCTAACAATTAATTTTATGAAATTTCCAATGGTACCTTGTTTGTTCAATGTCAAGACCAGGTAGACCCTCAACAAGCCTCCAGAAATCAAAGGCAACATTGGAAAGTCTCAAAAATGCGTACTTTAGGCACTCTTGCCTCACGTGCTACTCTATTTAGGCTTTTTGTAAATACCCCCGCTCTCATCTTAGCAAACATATCGTATCATTCTCCTTGGAATGACAGCATTCTGATGAGATAAAAACTTATAAAATATGTGGGATTTTAAAACTTATATATAATAATCCTAAAATTGTACAATGATAATATTAATTTATACTAAAATATTTTGTTAAATCAATGTAGTTGCTCGACCCTTTAATTGTCTAGTTAAAATATCTTATCATTACATCAACTTTGGGGCAAACAAGAAATTATAGAAATTCTTTATATCAGATTGCTAGAGGGGGAGATTGTAATCTCTTTTAGATTGGTCTATTTTTCATGTAACTTGAGTAGAATATATTCTATAACATTTATGTACCCATGTACTCTTGGGTGTCGAAGATCTGTGTTGAAGAAACAAGAAAACTACTTAAGAAAACTACAAATTCTTGTGCCTCAACTACATCTTGATAGTAGGTTGACTGATAGGGCATTACTAAAGCTTAATATTTAACTCAACACCTCTTGGGCAATCAAGCTATGAGAATTCTAAACAAATTTTCCTATTTTAACCCATGATAACTTGGCACGTCTTTGGATATGTGCTCTAGGGTTCCCATTGATGTAAAAACCATACTTTACGATAGTTATCATACAACAAAGAGGAGACATGCGTACTGAGAAGCTATTGCAACTTTGTACCCCTAGGGCTTTGTAGCGGGCTAATGCTGGTTCATATTGGAGCATGTTGCTACGAATAACTTATGTCAATCAAATGCATCAATCAAGTGTTGTTGTAAAAGTTAGTCACAGATTAGTAGATTCGTGCATAGAAGAAGTCTACTAAGAAGAGTAGTCCAACTAGGTCGAAGCTGAGCTTGGATAGATCAATAAGTTCTACTGAAGGTAGGTACTTTAGGATAAAGTAAGATTCCTTATACTTGTAACCTCATCTTTATTAGTGAATTCTTCAAAAGTGGTAATTTACATAATCACCTGTTGAGTTTTTCCTAAGAAAATTTTTCCCATCGTGACCATATCACTTGCGTCAAATTTATTTTCTGCTGAATGCCTCTTTACTATTGACTGCCCCTCCTTTTATAGTGTCATCCTAGGGTTTCTAGTGTACCACAGATTCCTTCCAATTGCTACTCGGGGTACCAGAACTAATGTTGTGTCAGCAACATTGGTGGCTGGTCCTTTTCTCATTTTCTCACTATATTCTTCTTTTGAGATTTCCTTCCAAAAAGTCCCTAGCTGACCTTCCTCTTTTGGGGGACCCTAAAGGCTGACGTTCAATGCTTCTTTTCCCAAAGCTTCTAGGCATTGCCTTTCAAACCCACTTTTTGGACTGCTTCACTTTTTGCCTTTTTTCTCTAAATGGGCAAATTCTTTTCTCATCAGACTGAAAGATTCCCAGCCACCATCCTTCATGGTACATCTCCCTGCGCTCCTCGAGGTACCTGACTTCTTTTCATGAAGTGTTGGTTCCCAGGTCACCTGTTTTTTTTTTTTTTTTTTTTTTTTTTTTTTTTTTTTTGCATCATTGGGCGGCTGATGGGACATATCCATTCTTGTTCTTCATGTTCATGGGCATGCTCCCTTGAGCTAGCTCAATCCCAGCTGCATATCCAGAGGATCCTGTGGTTCTGTTAGTCCTAAGGTATCTTGGTTCAATCCTTCTCCGGGCTCCCATAAAACTCTTCTTACAAAGGCTGGGCTGAGCTTCCTTTGCTTTTTTCTTCCTTCTCTAAGGCCCAAGGCTTACCCATTCATGATTTTGGGCTTCCTTTTACCTATTTTAAATAGGCCTTGGCTTATGGATTGGGACTTTCTATCCTTAAGGGCTCATTAGTTTTGGATTTCAATATTTGTAATATTTTGAACCTCAACAAAATGTAAACTAAGAACTTTCCTAAACACAATCATAAAATCTCAACTTTTACAAAGTGGATTTGACTTTTTCTCTTTTATACTTTTGTTTATGCAAGCAAGAAAAAGACTTATAGAATTAGGCCTTTATGATGCACTAAGGGTGTGTTTGTTTAGATAGGCTGGATGGAAAACTTTTAAGAAAAAATAAGAGAGAAAATGGGTTTGTGTTTTGTTTGGTTGGGAGGGGGGGAGGGGTAGAAAACTTTGTGTGGGACCAGGCATTTTCCACCGGAGCCCACATAAAACTTTTCTCTCCAAAATGGAGTGAAAAGAGGGGAGAAAAGTTTAAGGCCTACGGTGGTACAAAATTGCCCTCACTTTTTTTCTCACCTACCCCTATCTCTTTCCCATCTCTTGTGACCTAGTCATTCTTATCTCTCAGCCTCTTCACAGTAACGATGAACCCTGCTCTTCTCTCTCTCTCTCTCTCTCTCTCTCTCTCTCTCTCTCTCTCTCTCTCTCTCTCTTGCCTTGTCCTCATTCTATCCCACATTCTATTGTATTAATCTATTGTGTAAATTTGTTGCTCACATTGTTGCTACCCAGCTGGGAAGATAAACTACTTAGTTAAAATATTTTGATTAGCTTATATATGATTTTGCCCATTTAAATTTATGTGATTTTGCCCAGCTTATATGTGATTTGCCTAGTTGATTTACAAGTGCCAAGTTTTTAGTGCAAGTTTGCCCAGTTGCCTAGTTGATTTATAAGTGCAAGTTTGCCCAGTCGCCCACGTTATACACTATTTGTTGCCCACATTCCATGGAGTTTTTCTCAACAAAGTTTTTTTTTTTTTTTTTTTTTTTTAAATGTCTTCCACTACAAAAAAAGATTGCTATTTATGATGAAACTTTTTTGACGACTACAAATAGCCGTCGTCAAAAATAAGCTTTTTCGATAGCAAGTCTCTTCCATCGACAATTACTCGTCCAATATTAACACATTTGTGACAGCAAAATGAGTCTGTCAATATGCCTATTATTTTTGTCGAAAAAGTGATTTTTTTTTAGAGGGAAGTGTTCCCACCTTACTTTTTACGTCGGCATATAAATGTTCGTTGCTATTAAAGTACTATTTACGACGATCGAAGAAAAACCGTCGGAACTATTAACACTTGTGACAGATTTGGTATGTCGAAAATACAAAAAATATATTTTTTATGGTGTTAGTATTTGCGACAAACAATCTTCCATTGTAAATATAAAAGAGGGTATTATTTACGATGACGGAAGAAACACCATTGGCACTATTAACACTTATGATGGCCTTTGTTCGTTGAAAATACAAAATATTTTTTTTTATGGTATTATTATTTGCGACAAACATTATTCCATCGTAAAAAAAAAAAAAACAAAACAAAACAAAAAAAAAAGGTATTAGCGACAGACATGAGGACATCGAAAATGGTAAAATATTTTGGAGGGAAAATTTCCCCTTTACTTTTCACATTTGTGATGACATTTATCCATCGCAATTTTTTTTTTTCTAATTTAGTTTGTATTTACGACAAACATGCTGATCGTCATAAATAGTTAATTTGCTTTAAAAGAAAGAATGTATTAGTAATGGAATTGGATCCCTCCCAATAAATAATATTTGCGATGGAACTATGCTGTCGACATTGGTAATTTTTAAAAAATGGGGAAATCATGCCCTTATTTTTCATGTGTTTGATGGTTTTTTCCATCACTATATATTGCATTGTTATTTGTGACGGACGCTGTGATCGTCGTTAATAGTTAATATTTTCTTAAGAAAAAAATATATTAACGATGGTAAGATAAATCTGTCACAATAAAAGTGATTTCCAACATACATATGGTCATAAAAATGATTATTTACTTTGAATCATAAACTTTCCTCAATTTTGTCTTAACACTCTAGAATTTTGTCTTAATTTTGAAAACAGCAAAAAAACATCTAAAAAGACCCTTCAAGTACATGAGGGTTATTTTGGTCATTTCAAAAGTAAAACATATTTTGATCATTTGAAGCTTTTAGGGACACTTTCATCACTTTAGAATTTTATGGGTATTTCGGTTATTTCCTAGCTTTGGTGGCACATTTCAACCATTTCGAATGGTCAAATTGTGTTAACGGGTTAATCAAAGTTTCCTAGTTAACGCGTAATAAATTTTTGTTGCCCATAAATTTTATATTATATAATGATAAAGAAAAATAATATTAATATATATGTATTTGTGTTAATTTTTATATTATTTAATGAGTGTAAATATATCTATCTCTAATATATTATATAACATGACATAATAGTCTATTTATATAAACTACATTTTCTACCCTCTCACTTTTCTCTTATACCAAACAAAAAAGTTTTCTACCCTTCTACTTTTTCATCCCTCCAACCAAATACTCATGAGGAAAACTAAATTTTTTCTATCCTCTCACTTTTCCACTTCTCCAACCAAACGGACCTAAGGATTTCAACTGCCAGTTTTAGGAATGGCATATTCCATATTGAATATCCACGTTGACCAAGGAAAAGACTATTCTCCACATGAATTTTAGGTGTTTATTGCAATAAGAAACACATTAGAAGCCAATAATTTTATTATGACCTTATCACTTAATCTCTATACCTTCAATGTTTATAAAAGTAAAGATTTGAAGTTCAAATTATTGAGATTAAGGTTATTTAATGGTTTGGAGGAGGATAAAATAATTAAAAAAAAAAAACAATCAAACATGAATGATTTGTGTTTTTTTTTTTTAATCTAATTTTATAAATTAGAATGATAAAGCATCAAGATTCAACAAAAAGCTGGAAGAAATTTTGTTCCACCTTTGTTAAAACTTGTATAGCTGAACGAAGGAAAACAAGAAGCAAAAATAACAAAATTTACCTACAAATCTACAATTTTGTATGAATAATTGTGGACAAAATATAAAGGAGCAAAACTTTAACAAGAATGTTCACATCATGATCTCAGTGGAAGCAAACAGTATTAGCCCACAATCTTGGCCAAAATGGCCAAATACCACAATTTTCAGAAATTTTTAGCAAAAAAGCATTGTTTCGAAAATAAATGGGAATGTACCACTTTTTTAGAACTCGAGTTCCAAATGGTGCTCGAGTTCCTCATCAGTTCTGCCACCGTGGCGGTGTTGAGAGCAAATTTTATTAATGTAGAAGTAGCTTTTATCAATGCAGAAAAATAGATTTTATCAATAAAATTTGCGCTCAGCACCGCCACAGTGGTGAAACTGATGAGGAACTCGAGAAAACAATGAACAGTTTTAATTAATGTAGAAATTAATTCATATTTTGAAATTAAAATCTCTATATTTTACAATGCTTCTATTTAAATAAATAGAAACATAAAAAAGCTACTTATTTTTATGTTTATGTTTATGTTTATTTGTCGATTATCCAAAAAAAAAAATTTATAAGGAACTCGAGTTTACTAAACTCGAGTTCCTTACAAGGTTATTTTATTTATAACCTTGTAAGGAATAAACATAAACGTTATTTTATTTATAATAGGTACTCGAGCCTAGTATACTTGAGTACTGTGTTGCATGGAACTCAAGTTTACCAAGCTCGAGTACCATATTATTTGTTTTAATCGCACAAATTCCAGCTCAGCACCTCCACGGTGGTGAAACTGATGAGGAACTCGAGTTTCATAAGCTCAAGTATCATTTGGAACTCGAGTTTTTAAAACTCGAGTTCTAGAAAAGTGGTACATTTCCATTTATTTCTGAAACAGCGTTTTTTTGCTAAAAATTTCTGAAAATTGTGGTATTCGGCCATTTTGGCCCCACAATCTTAGAATGTCTTTCATGCCAGTCTCATTGCTCAAAGCAGGAAATGGAACCCTCAAATTCATCAATGGGTTTTCTCTCTTTCTCCTATCTTAAACCTCCCAAGCTTCAAAAAGATAAGGCCTTGGAATTATAGACTCATCCATTGCCTCTTCTTCATCACCTTTCTTTCCCAATCTATGCAATCTAGGAATGACTGAAGCCAAGCTTTTTCTATCTTCCTCAGAAGAAACAAAACCCAAATCCATAAACCCTTTTAGCTCTTCAAATTCAACATCTGATAAGCTCTTGCTTTCACCACTTTGCCTCCCACTAATACTTCTTTTAATCTTCTTTTTGGACGATAATACTTCTAAAATCTCTCTGTTTTGGTGTCTCTGATTCTCTGACTCTTTTCTTGAAAGGATGGTATCGAGCTTTGGCGTGAGGAGGACTGAGTTGGGAGATAGAGAGCCATATCCGAAGCTTGTTTTGGAGCTCAATTGGTCACTCATGGATCTAGTATGAAGGGTAGAGATGCGTGAAATCTCAAATTTTGATGGTTTTTCTTTGAATTTCGTTATCTGGGTTTGCTTCGAAACCTGATGGCTTGGATAGATTTGGTTGTTTTGTGAAGATTTGATGCTCCAACCAAAAATAATGAAAGAGCTTCAGGACTTCCTACGTCCATCAATGGCGGCTGTGAATGTTTAGGATTTCTAATTGTGTAGTATGAAAGGCTGAAACATTTAAGGCTCAAAAAATAGTCAATTTAATCCCGGAATTGACCTTTTTGTAGTAGAATATTACTTTTTTTTTTTTTTTGGTAAATAAGAGAATGGCATTAAATCCTTCAACTGATTCCAAACACGTTTTTCCTTTCATTTGGGTTACATTTTTTAATAACATTGTACTACTTTTAATAATAATTAATAAGTAGCTTTTTCCGGGAAGGAAAAGTGATGGGAATGCACCTAAAATAAAATAAAATAAAATAAGTTGATGGGAACGTATTGGCTTTTTGAAGTGGTGAAGTATCACTCCTACACTAATGCTTGTTTTGCCACACTACACACTCCGCAACACCTTAGTGATATTATTCCTGGCGATTATGGGTAACTTTCTTTAAAGAAAGTTCAAGGTATTCCTTATAAAAAAAATTTAAAGAAAAAATACATTGCTTATTAGTAATTTTTTTCCCCTTAAGTTCATTATGAACCCTAATTTTATTATGTATTATTCACAAATCAAAACAAGATATTGTTCTAAAAAAAATTAGAATAAGATATGTTTGCGGTCATAAAAAATATTGTGTAGATTTCACCATTATTTTCTTTATGAATCAATAATTTTTAAAATTATTGTGTCAATAATAAACTGATTATTAGTGTCGCGTTTTCTAGATGAACCCCCCCAATGATATTAGTGTTCTTGATGGAAACCATGAATGTGCACTTTTTTGTGAAAAATTCAAAGACATTGAATTTTGGACCAATGGTGTTTGGCCAATTGGTTGGTTCTAAATTACACTAAATACAACTCCTGATCCTGATTTAGTATGATAGGAAAACTATCTTTACGAGTTTATCAAAGATCTTGATATGTCACTATTAATAAAATTAGAGTAAATTACAATAATCTACTTTGAGGTTTGAGGTAATACAAAGCACATTTAAAGGTTTTTAAAAATGACTAATTTAGTCCTTAAAAACTAACTCCGTTTGTCCACTATCTATTAAAACGTTTTACTTATTTTTTTAGTTTTTCTTCTCTTCACTCTCTCTCTCTCTCAAACTATAAGGGTTTCAGACTCAAGAAAGGACCAAGAATGGATTTTGAGCAAGTTTACCCACAAAACTCACACCATACACCATTGTTTGGGTGGTTGGGTCACGATCTATGAGGATGGTGGCTGGGTCGCGATCTACAAGGATGGTGGACGGTGGTTGCTAGGTTGAGATGAGGGGTAGGCGGCAATTGCAAGGTCACAATCTAGAGCTCGCCGTCATGGGTATAGGTTTTTTTTTTTTTTTTTTTTTTTTTTTTTTTTTTTTTTTTTACAAAAAAGATTGATCTGGGTTTGTTTGGGTTTGAGCTGTAGATCATATGATCTTGGATGGTTGGATTTGTTTGGGTTTAAGGAGCATAAGCGGGTAGTGATAGGTGGTGTCGTGGCGGACGGTGTGTGGTTATGGGTTGCATGATTCTCGCCGTTGTGGGTTTGGGTTTTGTTTTAAAAAAAATTTGTTTCGATTTGTTTGAGATGTAATTTTGTGATGCTAAATCTAATTGGGTTGATCTTGGTTTGATTTTGAATGTTCTGTAAATTTTTCCCCTAAATGAGACTATGTATGGTTTTGGAAAATGAATACAAGTTTAGTGAGATTTGTTTCTTGAGTATTTCTTAAATACATGGCTATGTATATCCTTTGAGTACTGGTTTGAGCTTGAGAGTGAGTGAGAGAGGCGTTCATGTTCTGGTCCTTTTGGGCAAACAAGAGAGAAAATGAAGAAATGGAGAATATAAATGAACTAGAAAATTATTTGGGTGAGAGTGAACAAACGGCAGTACTGGTATTAGTGTTTTAGGACCAAATCTGTCATTTTTAAAAACATGTGGATGTGTTTGGTATTACCCTAAACCTCAGGGTAGGCCACTGTAATTACCCATAAAAGTATTCACTTCATAACTTATTAAATGAATCATGTAATTTGTTTAAATAATATATATGAATGATTTTATAAATCGTCATATAATAGGTAAATTGGAAGAAATTCTTCTTCCATTAAAAATAAAGTGAAGGTTGAATCATCAGTACTCATGAAACACGTCTATATGGTTAACTAATTAAAAAAAAAAAAAAACCTTATACGTGAGAACATTTTCAAATCTCATTTAAAAAAAAAAAAATCTTTCGAAATATTTAATGCATGTGAGAACTAAGGATTTGTTAAAAAAATGGTATGTCACATTTACAAGAATACAAATTGAACACTACAATAATAATAATAATAATAATAATAATAATAATAATAATAATAATTATTATTATTATTATTATTATTATTATTATTATTATTATTATTATTATTATTATTATTATTATTTTGCAGCATTCTTTAATTAAGAAATGTTTGGAGGATCAATATAACCAACAATAAAATTCTTTAGTTCGTTTTAGGGAAGTATATAATTAGTTAGATACTTTATTGCTTTTTGGGCGCTCACGTGTTAGTAATAATAGTGACATGTTTTACGTATTTAGGGTGATTACCTCAAATCTACATGAGGGTTGGGTTCGTCTTTATCTTATTAGCCTGTAGTTCAAAATTAGCATTTTACGTGTCTAAAGTCAATTCCATTAAGCTTTCGTAACTCATTTTTAACTTTCCATTAGGAAAAAATGGTTTTTATCACAAAATCCAACTTCAAACAAATTAAGAAGTTAGGTTTTGAATTTTTTGCAAAAATGATGAACATTATATATGAAATTTCAAACGTAAAATTAAATTGTTTGAAAGCACTTACTAATTAATACTCTCCCTACGTGGAGTTCTCTCTCTCGTGAATACACGAGTTCCTCCCTCCCTTGGCCTTGAGCGAAGGGTATTGTTTTTGTTTTTTACAGTAACCATGGCTAACGAGGTTGCTGAGAGTATGGATAGAATGAAATTGATGACTGAGGAAGAAGAAATAATAACTATTCCTGATGAAGGATGAATGGAAGCCCTGGAGAGTTGTCAACTGAGTCTGATCGGGAAGTTTTGAACATGTAAATCCTTTAATAAGATGGCTGCGAAGAATACAATACGGAGAGCATGGGTTCTGGATGATTCTTTGCAGATTGTAGAAGTGGGGCCGAATCTGTTTCAATTCAAGTTTCAATCTGAATTTGAGATGGATAGGGTTTTGAGAGGAGGTCTTTGGTCGTTTGATAATCAACTCCTTATGTTACAACGATGGAAGAAATGAATGATCGTAAAAAATATTCGAATGGAGAAAGCCTCGCTTTGGGTTCAGATCTGGGGGGTTCCGTTTGATATGATTTCTCCCCAAGTAGCAAAGGAAGTTGGAAGTAGACTGGGAGACGTTGAGGAGGTTGAAGGGAGACAAAGGAAGGATGATATTAATTTCTTTTTGTGAGTACAAGTTGCTTTATCAATAACAAAACCTTTGACAAGGGGTGGGTTTATTGCTGGTTCTGATGGTGAGCATCATTGGGTGCATTTTAAGTATGAAAGGCTTCCTCTGTTTTGTTATTTTTGTGGGATATTAGGGCATGACCTAAAACACTGTGCTGTGCATTATGCAGTAGAAAAAAATGGTGGAAGTGTGGAGTATCCATACGGAAAGTTTCTTAAGGCAGCAGGGGGTCGTGTAAGGGATGTGCAAACTCAAAGTTTCAATCCCATATCCAATCCGGAGGAGGGTAAGGGTAATGTTACAGAACGTCCGATGGTTGTTGTACAAAAAACGGTGGCTGTGATGGACGAAAGTCTAGAAAGTTCTAAGGCAGTGGATGAAGGAGAGGCCATGAATTCAGGGGAGATATTTTCGAATATGGAAGCAAACGTGGAGGGAAAGGACTCTACTGAAGTCATGGAAATTATGGTAATAGATAAGGAAGATAATTATTTGCCCAAGATTCTTGGTGATGCCATGCTTTCAGTGAATGTGGGAAAGGAAAATCGCATGATAGAGGCAGTTTCCAAACACGTGCTACTTGATAATTGTAGTACTCCTACGATCTTGGAGTTTCTTGGGCCATCATCTGTTAAGCCCAAAAGCACATGGACTAGGATAAATAGAATGGACTTTGGGCTTGGTAGTCTAGCTAAGGCCTTTGCATTGTCTGGATTAGGTAAACGAGAATTAAGTGGTGAGGATTTTGAGCAACCTAAAGAACAGAGGAATAAAAGAAGTAAACAAGATGAGGTGCAAGGAAGTTTTGTTGATACATTGGCGGGGGTGGATAGCCACCATTGCCGGGAGCAATAAGGCTGCTTAGTTGGAACTGTCAAGGGCTTGGGAACCCTTGGACAGGTCGAAGCCTTCGCAAGCTTGTGAGGGAAAAAGATCCCACGGTCTGTTTCCTTATTGAGACTAGACTAGACAAGGACGGTTTTGAAAATTTATATAGCAATCTACCTTTTCAGAATAAGGTTATTGTTAAACATCCTAATGTAGGTGGTGGGTTAGCTTTTTTGTGGAAAAACACTATTAGACTGGAGATCATCAATTATACTGTGAATCATGTATTAGCTCTTGTAACAGAGGAGGATGGATTTAGATGGTATTTGACTGGGTTTTATGGGTGGCCAAAGGCACAACAGAAGGAAAAATCATGGCAATTGTTACAACATTTGAAGACATTTGTAGAGGGTCCGTGGATGGTTATTGGAGATTTTAATGCATTCTTACATGCATAGGAAAAGCAAAGCACAAGACCACACCAATATGCACAGGTTAAAGCTTTTAGGGAGGCTTTGGATTCTTGCCATCTTCAGGATTTAAGGTACAGGGGATATCTGTTTACTTGGAGCAATAAGAGGCCGAGTAATGCAAATACAAAAATTAGACTGGACAGAGGAGTTGGAAATGAAGAGTGGAGAGTGAAATTCCAAATGAGCACAATTACTCATCTTTCAACACATGCTTCAGATCACCTGCCAATTATGTTGCAAGTCCAATCTTTTCAGAAGCAAAGACAACAACGTGGAAGGTCATTTAAATTTGAGGAAGAATGGTTACTCTCTAATGAGTGTGAAGAAGTTGTTTAGAAGGCGTGGGGAAGGTCTGTTGATGAATCACATGGGCTGCTATCTATTAAAAATAAAATTCAGGCATGTGGGTTGGAATTGTCAAGTTGGGGTTCAGCCAAACCTGATGAGGCAGCCATTAAGGAGCTCCAAAAACGGTTAGATAGGTTGAATGAAGCTGAAAATACTGAAGAAAATAAAGCTGAATTCCTAGAGGTGAGCAAACAAATGGATGATCTATTACAAAAACAAGAAATCTACTGGGCACAACGGTCTAGAATTTCATGGATGAAGCATAGGGATAGGAATACAAAGTTTTTTCACTCTAAAGCAACACAAAGGAGAAAGAAGAATCACATCAGTGGTATACAAAATGCACATGGGCAGTGGGTGGAAGAGTTAGAGGAGGTTGTTGAAGTAGCTTCAGATTATTTTGACAATCTTTTTTGTGCAGGTGCAGCTGATCAAATGGAGGAATGTCTGAATGCAGTCCCAAATAAAGTGACTGATAATATGTAGGAGGTCTTGCTGGGTGAGTTTACTGCTGAGGAGGTTAAGGAGGCTCTGTTCCAGATGGGGCCTACAAAGGTTCCAGGACCTGATGGTATGAATGCTCTACTCTATCAGAAATTTTGGCACATAGTGGGTGATGATGTAGTTTCTGCTATTTTGGATTTCTTAAATAATGGAAATATGCTACCTGAGATAAATCACACAAATATTGTACTTATTCCAAAAGTGAAAAATCCACAGAAAATATCTGAGTTTAGGCCTATTAGTCTATGTAATGTGCTTTATAAAATTATTTCCAAAGTGCTAGCAAAAAAGTTGAAACAGGTACTTCCAGATATTATCTCCCCCACCCAGAGTGCTTTTGTTCCGGGCAGATTGATCACAGATAACGTTTTGGTGGCTTATGAGACTATACATACCATACATGTGAGGAAGAAGGGCAAGAAAGGGACTATGGCATTGAAGCTGGATGTTAGCAAGGCGTATGACCGGGTTGAATGGCCATTCTTGCAAAAAATTATGGAGAAGTTGGGCTTCCTAGCAAGGTGGATAGAAAGAGTGATGAGCTGTGTTACTACTCCATCTTTTTCTATTTCGGTTAATGGAAAACCTCATGGCATGATACAACCGTCTAGAGGAATACGTCAAGGAGACTCATTATCGCCATATCTGTTTCTCTTATGTGCAGAAGGCTTCACTGCTTTGTTGGCTAAAGCTGAACTAGAAGGGAGGATTACAAGTGTGTCTATCTGTAGAGGAGCTCCTAGAGTTACTAATTTATTATTTGCATATGACTCTTTGCTGTTTTGTCAAGCAACACCAAAGGAAGGGGAAGTAGTCGCTGAAATTCTTCAAATTTATGAACAAGCTTCAAGTCAAAGTATTAATCTGAAGAAGTCTTCAGCTTTCTTCAGTAACAATACCATAGATACTCAGAAACAACAAATGTTATAGATTTTGGGGGTCAAGGAAGTGGTGAAGTTTGAATCCTATCTAGGGCTACCAACTCTGATTGGTAGGGATAAATATCACACTTTTGCTTATTTGAAGGATAGAGTATGGAAAAAATTGCAAGGATGGAAAGGTTTGCTGTTATCCAGAGCTAGAAAAGAAATTCTTATAAAGGCTGTAGCTCAATTTATACCCACATATACGATGAGTGTATATCTACTCCCTTTGAAACTGTGTGATGAATTGAATAATTTGTGTGCTATGTTTTGGTGGGGACAAGTAAGCAATGAAAAAAAAATTCATTAGAAGAGTTGGGATAAATTATCAACGTCTAAAAAGGAGGGTGGTATGGGATTTCGGGATCTAAGGGCGTTTAATTTAGCTATGTTGGCTAAACAAGGGTGGAGGATGATTCAAGGTAATGATTCCTTACTTCATAAATGTTTCAAAGCACAATATTTTCCCCGATCCTCTTTCTTTGATGCTAAGGAATCACCGGGTTGCTCTCATGTTTGGAGGAGTTTGGTGGCTGCCTTGCCTATTCTAAAGGCTAGTTATTGTTGGAGGGTCGGCAATGGGAGCTCAATTCGGGTGCTTGGAGATAGGTGGATTCCGAATCATCCTACAAATAAGGTATTACATCCTAACTATGATTTATTAGGAGAGATGGTTGTTTCAGATTTAATTAACCCAAAGATACATGTGTGGAGGAGTGAATTGATTTATTCAAGTTTCCATCGGGATGATGCTGAAGCAATATGTAGAATTCAGCTTAGTAGAAGACATGTGGTTGATTCTATCATCTGGAGCTATAATAAAAATGGGAATTTTTTTGTTAAGTCAGCCTATAAGGTGGCAAGGAGGATACAAGGGGAGGATAGGGCCGAATCATTAGTTAGTAGTGCTAGTACGAAGATATGACATGTTTTGTGGAATCTCAAAATTCCTAACAAAATTAAAGTTTTTGGCTGGAGGGCTTGTACTGACATATTAGCCACAAGAGCTAACTTGGTGTGGAGAAGAGTATTAACTGATGATAAATGTCCAATCTGCCTAAGGGAATCCAAGAATACAATTCATGCAATATGGGAGTGTGCTGTTGTGCAAGATATATGGGCTGGAAGCTGTCGAAAATTGCAGAAAAGATGTCCAGGTGTAGCTCACGTGATGCAGCTTATGGAGTGTCTCTGTGATAGATTGACGAGAGAGGAGTTAGAGCTGTTTTGGGTTCAGGCTTGGCTTGCATGGAACCAGCGGAACCGTGTGGTGTTTGGTGGTAATTTAATGGACCCGAGGAGCCTGAATAACAAAGCAGAGGTGTATTTGACAGATTACAGACAAGCCTAGGAGCAGCTGATTGTGACACGGATGGAGCATTAGTGCAGCGAAACTTGGCAGCCTCCACCATCATCAGCTAACAAATTAAACTTTGATGCAGCTATTTTTGCAGACATGGACAGATCTGGAGTGGGAGCGATTATTCAAAATGAGCACGGTCAGGTTATGGCGGCAATGACAGTAACTGGTCCAAAGGTGAGTTCTAGTGAGGAAGCAGAGCTGCTGGCATGTAGAAGATCAATGGAATTTGCTGTGGATGCTGGCTTCACCAAACTGATCATTGAGGGAGATAATGTCAATGTTATGCATGCCATTTCATCGTCGCGGATTAACTGCTCTCTACTAGGCTATGTGGTGGATGATATTCGTCACTTGGTTCATTGTTTAGAGTGGGCTAGAATTAGCATTACTAGAAGGGGTGGGAATAAGGTTGCACATGCTCTTACTCAACATGCTAGGAATTCTTTAGATAATAATGTGTATTGGATGGAAGACTCTCTTCCTCCGGCTATGGAGGCGGCCTTGATTCAGGATGTTTTGTTATTATGATTTTTGAATGAATAATTTCTTCTAAAAAAAAAAAATTGTTTGAAAGCATAAACACAAATCAAATGCCCACGAAGATGCCAAAATTTTCACAATGAACACAAAACACAAACTCACAACCCATTTTCACTTCATCTGCAACACAAAACCACAACCAAAAACAACTTCCAAGCCCAACACAACAAAATACATTACTCACCCATTCATTGCGAAACAGATCCACACACATACTCAAACCTACCACAGTTGAAATCAATTTGCTGAAATGAACACCCATGAGTAGTTCAGGTTTAGGAGCTCTCTAGAGGCCGGGTGAAAGAGAGCGAGGACATGGGTCTACTTTCCGGACAAGAAAATGATGAGTAGTTCTTCAAGGGTTTTTTTTTTAGGGCTTTTCAAACTTTTTTCAAGGGTTTTGACCCTCAAAAAAAAAAAAAAAAAAAAAAAAAAAAAAAAAAAAAACAACTTTGTTGTAGTGGAGATAGCGATGGTGAGGAACTTCTGGTCATGAAATTGGTGATGGAGGATGACAAAGTTGAGGAGGGGAAATGAAGGGAAAGTGGGTTGGATTTGGATTAGTAATGGAAAGAATAGCTTTCGTTAATTTTGCTAACGTGGACTTAACTTATTTTATAATAATAATAATAATAATAATAATAATAATAATAAATCATGGACTTGACTTGGATTAATTGATGTGTTAGACTTTGGTTGGACCCCATTTGTCATCTTGTTATAGAGCACATGTAAAAGGATAATAAAATGCTCAATTATGGTACGTAATACACATTTTTCCAAGAATAAGATATAAGAGTTAATGTTTTATTAGATTACATGCACAAATTCATTGTTATTATGTTGTTTTTTTTTTTTTTTTTGGATATGTGTTCAATTTTACTTTTTTTTTTTTAAATGTATAAAAAATTTATTTAATAAAACATTAAATGAATTTTAACCATTGCCATTAGGACATTTTTTTACAAGAGCCTTACAAAATAAAGTTAATAGAAATTTTAGTATAATAAACTTATAAATTTAAATTGACAATAAATTTATTTAGAATCACTCTAACAAGATAATAAATAACTATTTAACTTACTTGTTGTGATTAGTGATATGTTGGTGTGTAATACCTATGGGGAAAAATCTATATGCCCCAGTTACAAAAAAAAAAAATAAAAAATAAAAAATAAAAAAAGAGAAGAAGAAGAAGTAGCTGGGTTTGATATATATCAGTAACAACTAACAACTAGTGCCTCGGCATTATATAAACAATACCTTGGGTTTGATATATATCTAAGGTGACTGAATAATTGCACAGCTGAATTGCCGGGCAAATATCCTTTGGCAATGAACGTCTCCACCTTGTGACCTAAATCACATACGTGTATGAAGTGCAGGTGAGAGGTTAACTGCCAAAAGACTAATTGCCCAGTAATGCAACCGTGCATACGCTTGATCCATTTCGTTGATGAATAGTTTTGGGTGTTCATCTCTATATATACCTGAAAAAAAAAATCAGACAATTCTGGGATGTGCCATGTAAATAGGATATTCTTAGCACATACCCTTTGTTTGGTAAGTAGCAAAGTGGTCCTGTGGCTTCAATTCACGCAACCCTAGCTCTTTTTCTGCACTAGGTTAGATGGCAAAAATTAAAATTCCTCTCTTGGTAGAAAGAATAAAGAAATATGAATTATCCATAAAGAATATCCGCATAATAATTCTTCAATTCGCTTCTTCTTCTTGTTTAAGTCATGTGCATGAACTTTTTTCAACACAAAACTTAGGAAAAGAAGAAACAGTTGATTTCAAGTGAACATAATACGATTGTTTTACATGCATATATATAGGAATGGAAATAATTTTACGGTGTTTTGATTGCTAAAGAACATTGGAAACTAAGAGGTGGGTTGACTTTTGGGGAAGGAACTTGATTCCAACTGAAAAGTTTAATTCTCCATAGCCTTTTCAATCTTCTTCATATTACTGTTTGTGGGGGAAGATCGATGCTGATAATTTTGAATTATATTCAACAATCTGTCATCCTCTGGTTATCTTAAGACATCTCATTCTTTATCCCCTCTTGTATGTAGATGGTTCAAGAAAATATTTAGCTCGAGTCTTGTATATAGATCAGTGGATCACCTTTATTGAGTTGCTTTCTTTACCAAGCACGCTGCTAATATATTGAAATTAGCCTTCACGTCATATGGATCAAATTTGAGGAACCAATTAATTAATATATGATGAAGGCAAGAAAATCACCAATAAGTCACACGGTCCTCATGCGATCAAGACAACACCTGCACAACACAAAACGAGAAGATCTTAGGAGAGTACCGGTGTAGTACCGGCCTAAGACTCTCCGAAGGTTAAGTTAGAAAACTTTTCATAATCTAGAGTGTTAGAGCTGAGTGAATTATGCGTACCTTATTATCTGAGAGCCTTTAGGTTTTTATAGTAGCGTAGAATCGATCTCTGTTTCTTGCGTGAGAAGGCTTTTCCTTATGGAGAAGATCATCATTAATGGGTCTATATTCCAGGATTCTTCTCATGTTAGGATTCTATTCATATTGGGACTCTATTAATTAGGTTTAAACGTAAGACGCAGGTTGTTTCCATTTAGGATCACTTAGAGGTCACTTAAACCATGCGGATGCCACGTGGCCTTAAGTTTCGTCTACATTGCGCTTATGCATCTCATATCCGTCCACTATTAGCACACAAGTCTAACACCGTCATGTTCATTTAGATAGATCCTTCATGTTCATAATTTTTACCCTCTTCAGCTGTCCCCTCACTCCATGGATTCGTGATCTCTGAGTTGACGGACACATGGAGTAACAGTTTGATTTGCTCTTGAGAGACACCAAGCTTGACAGGCTGGCCTAGGGTCATTAATGTTATAGGGGCACGTGGCATCGACTAAGTGGTCCATCTCTTGGAACGAAGTGTCCCTTCATCTTTCGTGCCGTTCCCTCTATATAAACCTGCCTCTCCAACCCTCATTCTTTACTTTCCATTGAAATATTACGATCAGAGCGCTACCGTCACCTTTGACAAACGAGAATACCATTCACTTGTTCACCCGCCATCTATATTCTTGTTGCTCCTCTTTAATCGGTAAGTATTATTCACCGTTTTATTGTATTTCCTTTGTTATTTTTGGACTTTTGTACACTTGTCGTCTATATAGATCCATCAGTGTCTTAGGGTTTACCCGTCACATTTAGATGATAGATTTCTAGTGCGTCAAGTAACCAATCGTGTGTCCGCGAGGGAATGGGCTACGATGAGGTGTTTCCGTCAAGTCAGAACGACCCTAGCACCTTAAGTGAAGAGAGGAATCTGTTGGCCACCTCACCTTCCACAAGGGATAAGGAATTGGACGATAGGTCAAAGGGTGACAATACTGATGGCTTAGTTGGTGCCAAACCCCCAATCCAATCCGTCATAGGCCCTGACGGCCTTAGGGAATTTATAATGCTTCCCTTGTGGACGATCAATGATTTTGTCTCCACCATTAAAGAGTTGTACTTCAAAACTCTAAGGGGGAAGTACTAGATACCCGAGAACATACCCCTCCGTTTACCCTATAAATCAGAGAAGTGTTATTATGACGGTGTTGAAGCAGTTGGAGTTTATGAGCAAGTGCTAAAGGCAGGGCTTAGATTCCCCTTGAACACCTTTCACCGTTGCCTTCTCCAATACCTAAGGTTAGTCATCACCCAGGTTTCTCCAAACGCCTGGAGGGTTTTCCTTGGCGAGGAGGTTTTATATTGGGCCATGTCCAATAGGGCGCAGAGGTTGACGGTGGAAGAGTTCTTTCACTGCTACCGTCCAACTGAAATCGTCCAATCCAAGGCATGTACAGTTTTGTGCCCCGGAGCCCGTTGCTCAGGCTCATCTGTGATATCCCCTACTCCAACAGGAGCTGGAAGAGTTGTTATTTTTTTATGAAGGGTGATGAGTGGATGTGTCACCCTGGGGACCAAGAATATATGCCCGTCAACAAAACATGGGGCATAATGCCCCCGTCTAGTATGTGACTATCTGTATATTAGTTTTTATCATGTAGATTTATGTCATTCTAACCGTCTCCTTTTGCAGCTCAAGACCATCCACAAGTCTCCCTTGAGCAGTGGAGTTTCTTGGAGAAAATTTTCAATAAAACCCAATTATTAGAAAGGACGTGGACTAAGTTAGTCAACTTAGACACTATACACTGGTATTATGACGGACCAGAGCCCACAGTAGTAGCTCGTCGCTACGATAATCAAGTACGCCAACGTGACTCCGTCACCCAACACTTGATCTAATTCTTTTTTTTTTTTATGTAACTTTGTGAAACTCTCCACCTTTGTAGAGATAAATGACGCCAGAAGGTGGGCCTTCATCAAGCAGTAAGCTGCTGCCAAGAAGAAACAAGAGGGGGGTCAACCCTCTAAGGGGACGGGTTCGGCCCAACCGTCCACCAAAAGGAAGCAGCCAGTGAAATCTGACCGTCTTCCTAAGAAACCCAAGACCGTTCCTGAGTCCATCCTGGGTTTAAAGGTGGAGACCAAGAAAGAAGTTACCCCCGTTGGCCAAGGAAAGGGCAAGGGTTTCATGAAGGGCCCTTCTGTCACCGAGAAGCCACCCGTCCTCCTCCGTGAGGATTCAAAGTACGCGTTGGAGCAGCTCTCTTCCATCATTACACCTGACAACTTCGAGGACTTGAGCAACCACGCTACAGAAGCCATGGGGGAGACGAGGCTTTTCAGTATTGCTTAGGTAATTATGCCCATCCCGTTCTTGTTTTCTTCCCTTCATCTTGCCTTGTTTCTAACCCCTCTTGTTTCCAGGCAATGGTGATGATAAAGGGACAGAAGGGTCGTTGCCTGAACCATGAGACAGCATTAGACCGTATTAGGGTAAAGGCAACCTTGACGGAGGATAAGCTAAACGAACTGAAGGCCTAGAAGGCAGTCCAAGAGAAGAAGTTTGCCTTGTTAGAGGAAGCCAGGGAGGATCTGGAGAAGCAGAAGGAGCTGTTGAAGAGGGTCTTGGAAGATAAAGAGAAAGAAATCCGTGATACCAAAGACCAGCTCTGTCAGGCGAAGGAGGAGGTGATCCGTGAATATCGCGACTCTGATGCCCTTGTAGCCTAGCTCGAAAGCTCGTTTACTGATGGGTTTGACAACACTCTCCATCAAGTCAAGGCTTCCTATCCTGATCTAGACATGTCAAATGTCACTATTGATGCCCAAGCCCAAACTTCAGTTTTGCCCGTCGCCTTGGAGAGCAAATAAGATTTATTTGCTGATGAGGCCCATATTGATGATCCTCATGATGATGGAGAGGAAGCTCAAGATAAGCTTGTTGAGGACAGCACCCATCGCCCTGAAATTGAAGAAAAAGATGAAACCACTGTTCATCAACAATAGTTTTTTTTTTTTTTTTTTTTGGGCTAAATTGTAAAGTTTTTTGAGGAACAACTTATGTATTATTGCTTTCTGCTTGTAGACAATTGCCCTTTATGGGTTTCTATTATCCATCTACTCTTATTCTTGTGGATAAATTTTGTTCAATTTTTATGCTCACATGTATAACTCATAATTACGCATCCATACTGTTGAACCCGTCTAGATTATGGACTTTATAATTACATTCGTCCACTATGTGGACCTTATATAGTTATCATGCAGGCTTTAGTTCAACACGTTGTTAAGCTCGTCTACCTTGGGGATATGCTTTTCATCCTGTTGGATGAACCCATCCATATGGACTTTAATTTAACGTTTCTGTTGAACCCATCCACTTTATTGATTTGAACGGGGCTTGTTCATCCATCAGTTATCCTTTTATTTTTTAGATCCATATAGATGAACCTGTCCTATTTTCTAGTTGTGTCCGTCCATTGTAAGGACTTCAAATTATCCTTTTGGATGAATCCGTCCTGTTATGGACTTTATTTTGTAGATGATTCCATTCATTATATGGACTTTGTACTCTACAAATCATCCTTTTGGACGAATCTGTCCTGTTGTGGACTTTAATTTGTACTTGAGCTTGCCCATCATACGGACTTGTTCTTTTTAGATCATCCATTTGGATGAATCCATCCAGTTATACTTTTCAAATCATCCTTTTGGATTAATTCGTCCTATTAGGGACTTTATACTTTTTCAGATCAGCCTTTTGGATGAATCAGACCTATTAGGGACTTTATTTTGTAGACTTGTAATATACACAATATTCTTGAATAACTCCTCTTACTATATGGTAAACATGCATGTAGAAAAAACTGTTCCTAAAAAAAACTTGCCCTTTGGGTTTAAAGAAGCTACGAATAACAAAGTCTTAATGAAAAAGCAATAAACTGGAAATGAGGTGTATTATATTGTTCATATTGTCGCATACTGATAGTATTTCTTCAGGTGCTCTATGTTCCATGGATGATGTAATTTTTGCCCGCCCAACGTCTCCAAATGGTAGGTTCCCTTCCTATGCCATGATGTAATTCTGTACGGTTCTTCCCAATTAGGTCCTCGCTTTCCTTAGGAGGCATCTTTTGTTGTGCCAGTTAACCTTCTTAAGACAAGATCTCCAACCTAGAAGTCCCTATGCATGACATTGGAATTGTAGTACTTTGTCATAAGGTTCTGGTATCATGCTAACCTTTGCTCAGCTATTGCCCTGATTTTGTCCACCGAATCAAGCTGCAGGCGTATAGTTTTATCCTTCTTGCTTTCGTCTTATTTCCTTACTCAATAGCTTGTGAGCCTTACTTCTGTCGAGATGACTGCCTCACTTCCATATGCCAACCTGAACGGTGTCTCCCCTGTGGGTGTTCTTGTCGTTGTCCTGTATACCCATAAAGCACTTGGTAGCTCTTCTAGCCACATACCCTTTGCCCCCTCGAGCCGAGTCTTGATGATTTTGAGCAATGATCGGTTTGTGACTTCAACCTGTCCATTGGCTTATGGGTGGGCGGGTGATGAGTAGTGGTTCTTGATTCCTAGTTGTGAACAGAAGTCCCTTAATATGTTGTTTCAAAATTACATGTTCTATATGATCTTAACATGCATGCAAATTTTCATGCCAATCAGATGTAATTTACCATTTGATCTATAAACTCATCTTTTATGCATTATTTTAAACTACTAAAACTTGAATCTAGACAATTGATTAATAACACAACTATTGATCTTTAATTACCTTGAAATTTTGTAAGCATGAAAAATATACAAAGATAATGTAATCTAACAGTAGATTTTTCAAAATTCACATCGAATTAAAAAATATAGGGTTGGGTTCAAGCTACACTTGACGTAATTCTAAAAAATGTTACACCACCCAATAACTTATTATTGAATTCATATTTTGAAACTCCAACTGCTGGATTATATGCTCTATATGTTTTTAATATGCATGCCAATTTTCATGCCAATCAGATGTAATTTACAATTTGATCTATAAACTTATTTTTTATACATTATTTTAAACTACAAAAACTTGAATCTAGACAATTGATTGATAACATGACTATTGATCTTTGATTACCTTGAAATTTTGTAAGCATAAAAAATATATGAAGATAATGAAATCTAAAGGTAGATTTGTCAAAATTCACATCGAATTAAGAAATATAGGATTGGGTTCAAGTTACATTTGACGTAATTCTAAAAAATGTTATATCACCCAATAACTTATTATTGAATTCATATTTTGAAAATTCAACCGTTGGATTACATACTCTATATGTTCTTAACATGCATGCCAATTTTCATGCCATTTGGATGTAATTTACCATTTGATCTATAAACTTATCTTTTATACATTATTTTAAACTATAAAAACTTGAATTTAAATAATTGATTGATGATATGACAATTAATATTTGATTACCTTGAAATTTTATAAGTATGAAAAATATATGAAGATAATGTAATCTAACGTTAGATTTGTCAAAATTCACATCGAATGTTACACCACCCAATAACTTATTATTAAATTTATATTTTGAAAATCCAACCATTGGATAACACGTTCTATATATTCTTAAAATGCATACCAATTGTCATGCCAATTGGATGTAATTTATCATTTAATCTATAAACTCATCTTTAATGCATTATTTTAATGGGAAGAAATTTTTATTCACTTTTGAGAGAGAGAGAGAGAGAGAGAGAGAGAGAGAGAGAGAGAGAGAACAAAATGCTAAAATTCTTGAATTTTAGGCTACCATTTTGAAGTTGAAAGTGCTATCATTTTTTTTATGGGTACAATTGTTTAGAAAATAAGGACAAACCTTTCTTATATAGAATGTATATAAAAGGTTTTTTTATTAGACTATAAACAAAAGGTTCATCTAAAGAATACAAAGTGCTATCTGTTTAAGTGTTTCTTTTTATTTTTCTTTGAATTTTAGAATAACTTTTATCTCTAAAAAAATTAACATTTTAATGATTTTTTGCGAAGGTCAATCGTGGCCCTCACAAATAATTTAGTATTAGTAAGGGCATATTTTTAACCCGCACAAAAAATAAACTTTTTGCAAGGGATTTTTATTGTCCCTTGGAAATAATATGGTGGGAACATTTTCCACCAAAAATTTTAACATTTTAATGATTATTTGTGAAGGTCGATTCTAGCCTTTGCAAATAATTTAGTATTAGTGGCGGTTTTTTTTAACCGTCACAAATAAGAAACTTTTTGTGAGAGATTTTTAATTGTCTCTCGCAAATAATATGGAGGGAAAAATTTCCCTCCAAAATATTAGTATTTGTGACGGCTATAACACATAATTGCGATAGCTTTTTTTGTTGGTCACAAATATTTCATACTTTACTAAGTATTTGCAAGGGCTTTATTTTGTCATTAAAAATAAGATTTTTTAAGAGGGCTTTTAGGGCCTGTCAAAATTATTGGTCGCTAATGGGCATTTTTCTTGTAGTGCACGTACTAGGATTTGTGCAAATGGATTAGTCACAAATTGGAGATTTGTGCATTAAGGGAAAAAAGGTTACTACAAGATCAAGTCCAATTAGGTATTGGAACGAAGATTCAACTGTAGGTTGGTATTTCGGGATAGGCCAGGGTAGTTGGTAAAATTCCTTATACTTGTAACCACTTAATTGTTGATTAGTGGATTTTCGGGAGTGGTGACTTTAAAATCACTCGGTGAGGTTTTTACCTTACGAGAAGTTTTTCCCATTTGTCAACAAATTATCGTGTCTATTTGTTTTCCATTGCATTTAGCTTATTTGGTGATTTGTTGGTGCCTTCACGATTCGCATGCTATTGAACCTAATTAATCAAACTTGGGTAATTAAATTAATTAACTGGGGTCAAGCTATCTCAACCCAACAAGAAAAATGGCTAAAATTAAGAAAAAAGAAACTGAAAGAGAACATTTGGGGACATCTAACAGTGTGCTCTCTCTCTGCCACCAACTTGTGATTCTTATCTTCAATTGTGACCTCTAGTTTTCTTTCTTCAGCTTATATTTAGTTGGTCAAAAGGTTTCTGCAAAGGGAATTGACATGCATGAAAATTTAGGGCCGAATATGCCATAATGGATATGATCTATGATAGTTTACTGTTGTTGGTAAGAAATTCCTAGAACAAGGCATTAATTCCTAATTATATTAAAGAGTTTCTTAGAAAAATTTTAGTTAAAATTAAGGCTTTATATGGTAGGGTATTAATGGTTGGATTATATATATATATATATATATATATATATATTAAAATTTGAATAATGCTAGAGATACAAACTTTTTTACAACAAATTTTACAAACTGTTGATGTGGTCAATGATTGTTGATAAATGAAAAAGTGATATTAATAGTGGATCTAGACGAAAATCAATAAAAGATTTGTCACATCAGCAGTTTGTAAAAATATTACTAAATAGTTTGTATATGTAGCATTACTCTTAAAATTGAGCCTAATATGGATTAAGATTTTCTAGTTTTCCAGCCGCCCTAAGGCTCCGTAAATTAACGGTCATAACACAGAGACATTTAGACTTTTGATTAATAAATTTTCATAAAGGTTTTCTCTTCTTATTTTTTGGTAGATTCTAGATTATCCTTATGGATTAAAGGACCAACTTGATAACATAAAAGCTTATCCTTAAAAAGATATATTATACGTCTTGTGGTTACCCAATAGTGTTGGTTGTTGTTAGAGCCTCTTTATTACACTGGTTAGTTGTTATTCGAGCCTAGTTATTACACTGGTCAAGTCGATCAAGATTTTAGATTCTCCGATATCACAAGGGAGAATCCTTTAGGACAAATTCTTTTAAATATCACGGTGACACCCAACAAGTACTACGTGGTGTAACAAGTACTAACAATTATTCTTACTAGATACGATGGCGTTATTGGAGAAGATGAATAACCATGGCAACAACAATAAAGCTATAACCATGATAACAACAGAATTTGCTTGTTGGTTTAAGATTTGAGTAATCCTAAAAGCATAAATTATTTTACAATATTTTTATAAATTGTTTATGTGGATTTAGTATTTTTCAAATATTTATTGTAAGTAAAAATGTGATGTTAGTGATGAAACTATATTAAAACTAGTAAGAATTTGTCACATCAACAATTTGTAAAAATGTTGTAAAATAATTTGTACTTGTAGCATTACTCTTAAGATTTATGCGGATATGAATAGTAGAAATTAACAATAGGGATAATTGTCCCGAACTATTAGTATGCCTATTTCCTTTTATATTATTCATGAGGATTATAGAACTTAAAAAAGAATTGAAAGTTTTTAAATTGCTTTATGAAAGTTCGAATTTGTGTGAAAATACAAGAGCTTATTTAGACTTCCAAATTTTAAATTATGGCTAGATTACTTTTACTCTAATTTATCTAAGTGCGGAACAAGAGTAAATAAAGTGCAATCACCGGATCTTCTCTAGTTCATACACATGGACAATAAATAATAAAAGTAAAGCACAAGAGTAAGGAAAGAGAGATACAACCACAAGATAACACTAAGACGTGTTATCGAAGAGGAAACTGAAGAAGTCGGCGAAAAAACTCTTCGCGACCTTCAAGTTGAAATCAATCCACTAGAGAATAAAGTTGGAGTACACGAATAATAAAAGACCCTCCAAGCCTAGTCTACCCAATGTACTTGAGCCCTCTAAGCTCCTGCTACCAACAGATTTCTCGGAGTCATGTCTTCTCTAACTTTTCAGATCCGCCAAGCCTCACCGGTTTCTCTTAGCAAATCCCCAAAACTTTCCAAGTTCCAAAACACTCTCTACACTGTGAATAGGTGTGAGTTGTGTTTGGGTACAAAACTCCTCTCAAGGTATGATAATAGGAGCGGGGAGGAAAATAGGCTACAATGATTTCTTACTAAGGATGAATAGCTCTCTCTCTCTCTAAAAGATGGGTGTGTATGTTGTAGAAAACTTATTTAGGGTTTTTCTCTTTGAATGACCTCTCATACTTTTTTGGGTAATGAAGGTATATATAGTATGGGTGAAGGGTAAGAAAGTCACTCTTATAATTCTCCAGGCAGAACGTTTTGCGAGTATTTTGTGGAAATGCCTTATGTACCCACGAGACACTTACGAATCTTCAAAACTGGCATGATTCTTCAGCTTCTAACATGTGCTTTTCACGTGCCCTTTTCGTGGGAACCCTTCTCGCAAGAGCCCTTCTCGCGAGCTACTCGCGAGCCAATCACAAAATTGCACTAATTTTTTATTTCATGCTCGATTCTTCACCAATTTAATACTAAAACCAATACAATAAAATCCTACAAAATATAAGGAAATAATTTAATGTACTTACAACACTTTTTGTCATGGAATAAAGCCAACATAAAATATAGTTGTAAATCACAACTTTACACTTTATATATAAGATTTTCTTGATTGGTTTGGTAGATCTAGAGGGATTTTAAAATATATATATATATATATATATATATTAATATATGGATATTCCTAAGGAAAGAATAGTTAAAATTGCTTTATATAAACATAGTTGGTATGCCTAAAGCCCTTAAGTTGAAGAGATTGAACAAAATCTCATAAAATCTAATAAGATCTAATAAGGTGAAAACATAGAAATGAAAATGAAAAATTGTTTGTCGCCAAGAATTGGTGGTTTATTATTTCAATCCCTTTGATTACGAAGAGATAATGTCGTAAAAGTTATAGTCGTGAATTCATAATCTTAACTCACATTAGTCATGGAAAGATCAAGATGGTGTTGGAAATCAAAAATATTGCATAGAGCCCTCCTTTGTAACTGGATTAATATTAATCCCTAGTCATTTTATTGAGTGGTTGAATTTCTGATTATTACACTAACAGTGCGACGAACAAATGAAAAATTTTTCTTATGCTTCTGAATGCCAAATAATAAATCTAGGTACAATTTAATTACCTTTTACTCAAATAAAATCCAGCTACAATAAATGATAATGTATATCAGTGCTTTCAATAGTAGAAAGTGTGCAGTAAAACTCGAAGATGTAACGAATATATATTCAAGTCCTTGGTTTCAAACTCTGATGGTGAGGGAATTGGAAGTGTGGGACCACGAGGCCATGAGTAATGGAAAGTGATCCTATATACCACTCGTGCAAGCATTTCTAAATATTCTATTTCTTTCCTCCGCATATCCAAAATTTGGTGCGAATCATGTGGTATAAAAGGCACAGTAGAGTCACAGTAACAACTCGAACATGAGGCATAGCAATGGAAGCAGATGTGGGGTTAGAGAATAACAGTGCAAATCTCCTTTGGCAAAAGAGAACATGCAAATGCATATTGCAAACTTCTGTTTCGTCAAAGGAGAATTGCCTTGCCATTCACCTGCACATAATCATTTCATGCCTGCAGCTTCAGTATCGTGACTATACCAACAAATAAGCTTGTTATGGTTTCTAACTTTGTCTTTGCTATAGGTATTTGCTGTCTCTTTGCCAATGCACGTAACAGTTGTATTCTTTTATTTTTGTGGCAGGTAAATGCTGAATTGTAACAAGTAACAACTGGGATCGGCAACTTATATGTGTACTAGAAGTTTGACGTGAATTGGTGAATCTAACATGGGCAGTTATTATCAAGCTTAAATAGCTCTATATTAAGATTACAAGAATGTGATTGATCTTGAAGGCTAGCTCAATTGAGTTCTATTTCCGACCAGCATAAGCTTCTTCTTTGCCCCTTTTTCTTTTTCTAGGAAGCATAAGACTTGTACGACTACAGAAATCTGAGTAAATTTTGTATCATTCAAGTGATGATTCTCTGTTATATCAAAAGTAAGCTCACGTTGATTTTTTTTTTGTTTCCTTCATGAAGTTCCTTTTTATGATTCAATGATTACACAACTAGCTCAAGTGATTATTGATGAAGAAAGAGAAGTATATCAATCTAATTTCAAGCAGGAAAAAGTGTCAAGTCGTATTCAAATAAACACTAAAAAATAGTTTCACGTTCATATTGGTATATTGACTCAACTCTTCTTTAACACAACCAAGGTCACATGTATGGGCGGCTCTACGCCTAAACGTGAGTCCATTATTACCTATTACCTAGTACCAAAAGACTCAAATTATAAAAGAATAATTTCTTTTACCGAAAAAAAAAAAAAAAAAACAAAACAAAAAAGAAGGCATTGAGCAGTGTTGAAACTAAAAAAATATGTCATAGGTACATGCACCTACACGACAACACAAACAGCAGTGACACTAATGCCGTGGACTAAACAATAGGATGAGACCAGGTGTTTAGTCATCTACAAAAAGATGATTAATATATATATATATATATATATATATATAATTATATATATAGGGGCCCACGTGAGGCTGAAAGCTACCTAATCTGCCATTACCTAGAAAGGACTAAGAAGAAAAAAATAAGGAGCTAAAGAAAAGGTGGGTACAGCATTATCAAAACCTAGTCTGCCATTATCCAAAAAAAACAAGAATTTTTCTAATGTGTGCCTAAGGGCATACAATAGTATACCATTTTTTAAAATAGATTTATTAAAAATTAAAAAAATTTTAACAATTTTTTTAATTTTTGATAAATTTTTTTCCAAATCGAATTATTAATATATGCGCTAACCAAACCCAAAATACAAAGGAGATAAAGGCTGAAAAGGTTGCCATGGAAGGAACAAAAATAATAATAAAGTAAATTGAAAAGCTAAAAAGTGGGTGATGGCATGAACACATGAAAGAAGTTAATGGTCCATGAAAGTTGCCCATGAACTGATCAGTTGATAAAAAAAAAAAAAAAAAGCAGGAGCGGTTTCCCAATCTCTCTATAAATTAAAGAGTCTCTAGCAAATTACAAAGAGAAAAGCGCTCGCGCGCGCGCACACACACACACACAAAAAAAAAAAAAAAAGAAAGAAAGAAAGAAAGAAGAAGAAGAGAGACACGTACGGTAAAAAATAGAGAGCAACAAGCAGAGGAGGAACACACAACATCTTCATTGGTTGAGATTTTATCAGTCATTTTCTTCTTTAAATCTCTCCCTCTCCCTTGTTTTCAAATTCGAATTTTTATTTGGTAAAACAAATAGGATTGAGTTTCATGAGAAGTTCTTAACTCTATGCATGAAACTTTTAGATACAAGCCCTTAACTCGTAAATCATATTTGAAAATTACCAAATAAAAATTCTCTTAAGTTTTGGTTCAATGTTTTCTCAACTCTACCAAATCAAATCCATCATTAATGGAGTTCTTGACTCTACCAAATTAATAGATTCTTTGAATCTACCATATTAGTGGAGCCCTCAACTCTACCAAACTAATGGAGTCCTTGACTCTACTATATTAATAGAGTCCTTGACTCTACCACATTTTAATGGAGTCTTTAACTCCGTCAAACTAATGAAGTCCTTGACTCTATCAAATTAATAGAATCCTTGACTCTACCAAAATCAATGGAGTCCTTGACTATACCCAAAATTAATGGAGTCTTTAACTCTACCAAATTAATGGAGTCCTCGACTCCACCACACTTCAATAGAATTCTTTACTCCCAAAATTATTTTAAATAAAGTGGGGATTCTAATTCCTTCAAATTCTAGCATAACTAATTCTTTGGGATTTCTAATTTCTTAATCAAGATTGGAGTTAATAACTCTCAAAATAAAATGACCATAAAAATTGATTTGAGGAAATTTTCCAATTTCCAATTCCTAAAACATGTTCATAAAAAATAAAATTGCTTCAAAGGAGTTTTCTTTCCCTTAATTAAATTTGGGAACCTCAATCAAAATATCAATAAAATTCGTACAAAGAAGCAAATGAAAGAAAGGGAAATTTGCTTGGATATTCAACCTCTCAAAGAGAGAATCCTTGGTTCAATTTCCACAAAAACATGGTCCTTGACTTATCCTTGAGATTAAAACCAATTATCTTCCACAAAAGCAAAGTTAAGTCGATGCTTAATTAAACACCAAGTATTGACTTAAATGTCCATTATTTAAATTGGACAAAATCATATATGAGGATTTTAAATCTAAAACCTCAAATGAAGAACTATGAATTGGCTTAATCCCCGTCAAGGGTACGTAGGCAACCTAAATAAATTATTATGTGCAGCCACAAATAAATAAAAACACATATTCCCTTAAACATGAAAATAAATAAACTTATGTACAAAGATGACGTGGTTGGAATCAAAGGGTCTTCCCTTGAAACATGGGATTGTAATTAAGAGATACATTATCTTGAATGGGCACTACTCACATCAATAAAACTCATACACCAAAAGGCCTATGGATGAAATTATGTTTGATGAATTTGACTAAATAGCAATTCTTGTTAGACATAATTTGACAATATTTGTTAAACATAATTTAACAACTCTTGTTAAAAATGATTTGATAATGTTTGCTAAACATAATCTAACAATTATTGTTAACATAGGTTAACAATTTTCATCAACAAGCAGTGTGTTTTCAACAGCACCCTTAAGACAATCATGAAAAAGCTAGGCCAATTGAAATCTAACCCAATTGAAACTATAAATTATTTTATAATTAATTTAACTAAAATTTTAGATGAAATTCTAAGAATTAACTCTTGATTAGGGCTGTCCAACCCAAACTGGCACTGAGGTTTGACCAAGTTTGATTGTTGTGACTAGAAAATTTGATTGGTCCACCTAAATGATTCTTGGGCCACTACATATGTATTTCAATCCCTTTTAAAAAAGAACGGTAGATCACCCGTATTAGATGTAAACCAAATGAGATATCACAATGAAAAACAAAACAAAAAAAACAAAAACAAAAACAAAAACCAAAAAACAAAAAAACAAAAAACAAAAACAAAATCCTTCCAAAATTGAGAACAAAAACTTAACCCTGAACAAAACTAGGGTTTTGATCAAAACTTTTTAAACGATCTCAGAATTTCTCAAGTCATATATAGCTTGAATGAAAGCTTGTGATAAGGTTTGTTTTGAGTGGCTTTGTGTAGTGAAATTCTTTATAAAAAATCGCATAAACTATCACACACAATGAACCTTCAATATATATATATATATATATAAACAAACACTTTTAGAGACCCATTTCTCAAAGATTAAACCATAATTTTGGTTTTCCTCTTCAAAATCCATTTTACAAACATCAAACCCTAATCATGATTTTTCCCTTCAAATACGATTTTCAAAGATTTTTTTTTTTTTTTTTTTTTTTTTTTGGAGAAACAGGCTTGAGAGGCCAATATTATTTAATGGCTAAAAAACCAGAAACAAACACCTTATAAATGCCAGGAGGAACAGACCTCATCCAAATTAAAACAGAAAAAGAATATCTCACTTTCTTGGCTAAAGCATGTGTCAAAGTGTTGTCTTGCCGAAGTATATGGGAGAAAAAATAGTTTTGAAGTGAACTAGTTGAAGACAGGATGTCTTTAATTTGGTGAATACAAGCAAGTTAGGAGAAACATCGGTCTTTGATGGCGGAGATGGAGACTTCTAAATCACCCTCAAAGATTGAGTTACGCAAGTCCAAATGGTTTTCTTTGGACGCTGTTTCGAAATGGGTTTGCTACACTACTGCTGAAATTCCAGGAGATGTTGCTTCCAGGCCGGAAAGTTTATCCAGTGGTGCCACTGGTGCACTTATTTCTTCGATTTCAAATAGTCCAACAAGTCATTACAAAGAGTTTCGAACCTTTTGGATTTGAAGATGTCAATCAAAAAAGGTCAGCAAAGGAATTGATTGAATTGCCATCAGTTTTCAAGTTGCTAAATTCATATCCCCAAACTTGACTGATATTTTCAAAGATTAAAATTTAAATTTAAGGTTTCCCAATCAAAAACTCCTTCAAACAAGAATTTAACTCAAAGTAGTTGCTCGAGCCTTCGATTGACTCGTTAAAATCTCTTATTATTACATTGACTTTGGGGTGAACAAGAATGAAGACAAATCCTATGTCTCGGATTGCTATAGATGGAGATGGTAATCTCTTTTAGATTAGGTTATTTTTAATGTAACTTGAGTAGAATGTATTATAGGACATTTATGTACTCTTGTTGTTTTCTTACGGATTGCCAAAAGGAGAAATTGTTTGGATCATTATTTTCTAAGTGTTAGAAAACATGTCTTAAAATTTACTTTATATGTAATTTGAGTCTTAGTTTTTAGTGTCCAACAGTGTGTTGAAGATTCATGATGAAGACACAAGAAAACTGCTAATTCTTGTGCCTTGACTACATTTGGATAGTAGGCTGACTGATTGAACATTACTGAAGTTCAATACTTAGCTCGACACCCCTTGGCCGATCTAGCTACTAGCTACGAGAATTCTAACAAAGTTTTATGTTTTAACCCACGATGATCTAGTTGACATGTCTTTGGATCTATGCCCTAAGGTTCCCAAAGATATAAAAGCCATACTATACAATCATCATCATACAACAAAGAAGAGACATGTATACTGAGAAGCTGCTGCAACTTTGTACACCAGGACTTATTAGAAGGCTACTATTATTTCGTATTGGAGCATGTTGCTGCAAAGAACATTATATCAATCAACTGCATCAATAAAGTATTGTTGTAAGAGTCAGCCACTGATTGGTAGATACGTGCATAGAAGAAGTCTGCTAAGAAGAGTAGTCCAACTAGGTTGGAGATGAGCTTGGAGAGATCAGCCCCCATTCTACTGTAAGTAGTTACTTTGGGACAGAGTAAGATTCTTTGTACTTGTAACCTCAATCTATATCATTGAATTCTTTAGGAATTGTGACTTACATAATCACCTATTGTGGTTTTTCTTGTGAAAATTTTTCCCATAATGGTCATATCACTTGTGTTAAATTTATTTTCTACTACACTTAACTCTAGACAGGTGATGTGGTTGTGCCATTTGATGGACTTTACATGTAATTAGACACATTAATCAACTTGAATAATTATTAATTTAATTGTGTCAATTTCAACCAAATAGAGTTGATATAAATACAATGATAATTATTGTTTACATTATACTAACAATGTAAATCTGACATCGTAGATTAATACACATTTGCAAAAAATATATAATATTGAATGTAAAGTTTACCATATAAATCATTTGTTGTTATTATTATTATTATTATTATTACAAGGTAAAGTAAAATTTTTCCTAAATACAATTTGTAAAATCTCGACTTTAACAAAGTGGATTTGACTTTTTTTCCCCCCCTTTTATACTTTTGTTTATGCTGTTAAGGATATATTTTATATAATTGGCTAATCCTTTGACAAAATGCATTTTACTTGTAATTAGATAGATCTAGGATGAGTTTAGTTTTTCAAGAAATATGTTGTTTATATACTAGAGAGTTTAGAGGTTCTGAAGCGGTAGAAGGTTTTTGCTATAAGTTCATCTACGAGGTTTGTAGAGTCTAGGAATAAAGATTTTGTACTAAATCTATGGGGTTTTGTACTATAGTGAACTGATTTTCGGGATGGTTTCCCTATAGGATTTTTACTGTAAAACTAGTTTGTTTCATTGATTTTCTTGAGTCATCATATCTTGTCTTATTTACTATTTCATTGTGCATGGTATTGATGTTTGTGTGTTTTAACAAGGTTTATTCATAATAAATCTAATTAACAACTTTGGTTTAAAACTTGTTAATTCTATCGACCGTGGTCTAAATTTCCCAACATTTGCAAGCAAGAAAGAGACTTATAGGATGCCTTTTACCATTGCTCAAAGGGTTCAAACTACCAGGCTCAGCAAATCCCTAGCAGTTTCAGGAATAGGAAATTCCATATTGAATTTCCATGTTGACCAAGGAAATGACTATTCTCCACAGGAATTTTAGATGTTTATAAAAAGAAGCATCTTAGAAGTTGTTAAGACATATGTGGAACTTGTTAGAGGCATATGTTATGTAAATTGACTAATCCTTTGACAAAACACACTTTACTTGTAATCTGGTAGATCTAGGATGGGTTTAGTACTTCAAGGAACAAGAGTTTAAGTTTAGTATTGAAGCCATGCAAATCTGTCCAAGAAACAAGTGAAGAAGTGTTATTCATTAAAGCTCAACAGGTAGGTCGCTATATCATATCTATCAAGGTTTAATGTTGATGCTCGACAGCAGTTCGACAGAAGCTGTATCTATCGAGAATTACAAAATTCAGATTTCCAGATCTGATTTCATGCATATCCATGTGTATTTGTTTAAGATTTCTTTTCTCACAACTCTAGACATATAAGGATTATTTTAAGAGCCGTCAAAGTTGATGCAAGGTGATGTAACTTCATGCAAAGTCATTGTGCATGCAAATTGTGACCGGAGACAGAATTTACCCTAGTTCATTATATTCTCTCTAGAAGCTACTGCATTTTTGCACCAAGGGTTTTATAACCAAGGAGCTTCTTGATCTTTATTGTTGGATAAACTGAAGAACTTTACAGCCAACATCTTTCTCAAGTTGGTGTGTTAGTCACGTACTAGGATCCGTACATCATTAGTTAGTCACGTACTGGGAGCCGTGAAGAGATTGCCGTTACATTACAAGTTCAATTAGATATTGGGGTAAGGGTTTAATTGTAGGTTGGTATTAAGTACTGTGATTCTTTTTACTTGTAACCGCTTGTTTTGATAATAGTGGATTCTCGGGAGTACTGACTTTAAATTCACCTAGTGGGGTTTTGCCTCGGTGGTTTTTCCTATTCATAAACAAATCACCCATGTCAAATTTATTTTCCACTGCATTTAATTTAGTTGGTGATTTGTTTGTGCTACCATGCTTATTGAATGAAATTGAATCTAATTAACTTCACTTGACTAATTAATTAGATTAATTTACAAAAAGGGGTCAATACATTCTTAGCCAATCAAGTGGCATTAGAGTGAGCACACTCTGATTAGGATTAATCTTTGTTGTGTGATTTATTGACCCCTGTTTGTCATGGATAGAGGAAAATTTCTAATTATACCTCCTTTATTTGATGGCACTAACTATGTATACTGAAAAGTACGCTTGAGAGCTTTCTTGTAGTCTTTAGATGAGAAGGTGTGGCAAGCTGTGGAGATTGACTGGACTAAGTCAAAGGAAGCGTTGGCTGATTAGGATGACGCTAAGATCAAAGCAGCAAACTTCAACAGCAAAGCATTGAGTGCTCTATCCAGTGCGGTCATCAATGAAAAGTTCAAAAAGATATTATCTACTGAAACTGCCAAGGAAGCATGGACTATCCTTCAGACAACCTATGAAGGGACTAAGGCTGTGAAGGATTCAAAGCTTCAATGGCTTACTACAAGTTTTGAAGAGATTAAGATGAAGGAGGATGAGTTGTTTGACGAGTTCTATGCCAAGTTAAAGGACATAGTCAACTTTGCCTTTAATTTTAGAAAAACTATTCCCGAACTCAAGGTTGTAAGAAAGGTGCTCAGATCTCTGTCTGAGAGATTCCATGCCAAGATCACCGCCATTGAAGTATCAAAGGACATTGACAAAATTCCTTTGACGGAGCTGGTTGACAACTTGCAAACCTATGAATTAGGTTTGACCAGGATCAGGAAACCAAGCAAAAGTAAGAGCATGGCACTGAAGGCCAAAAGCAATGAGACCAATGAGTCTTCTGATGATGAAGATTCCAAGAAGAAATCCTACATCATTAAGCAATTCAAGAAGTTTATGAAGAATGCCAATGCAAAAGGATTTGATAAAGATCAAAAGCAATCCATTTCTTCTCAATTCAAGAGCCAAGATAGAGGAAAGAAGGATGCTAAGGATGGCGGTCAGTACCCTATTCCCTCCATATGAAAGTTCTTTCGTTGTTAAAGTTTTGGACACATGAAACAAGAATGTCCAACATATCTCAAGACTATTTGGAAAAAAAATGGCCTTTGCTGCTTCCTTGAGTGACATCGAGCTTGGGGATGAGTCAAAATACAATGATGACAAGAGAATTTTGAATGCCTTCACTGTTACAATGAATCCTACTAAAGGGATTGTTAAAGAGGTAGATGAAGAAGAGGACTTGGTGGAGTCTAAGTTTGTAAAAATGGATGAACAAGATAACATCCATACAGCCTCTGCTAAGTTGTACAAGGTTTTCGAGAAGCATGAGAAACTTTATTGGCTGGCCACCAAAAAACTGAGTGATGTGGAGCTAAATTGAGAAGAGCTCTCTACAAAGGTTGATGAAGCCAATCAAACCATTGGAACTTTGCGGTTCGAGAACAACTTCCTTACTGAAAGAACAAAGAAGCTTAAAGCAAAATTGTTCCAGGTTAGAGCTCAATTGGAGAGGACTTCCAGTGCAAAACTCGATGAGATGCTTAGCTCTCAAAATTTTGCTTCTGATAGAACCGGTTTGGGGTATGATTTCTCTTCTACTAATATTGCCTCTTCTAGTACTACTGTGTTTATCTCAACTGCTAATAATGTTAATTCTGAAAACAATGAATGTAAAACTGATATAGCTAGTGAGAACGTAGACAAAGACAAATCTATTTTAAGAGCACCCCCTAAGCTTGAAAAGAAAGAGACTAAAAACCCTAGGACTAAGAAGGTTAATAACAAAAAGTCTCAACCGAAGAAGCCGCATCTCTGTCATCACTGTGGAGCTTCAGGGCATACTCGTCTAAATTACTATAAGTAGTTAGCTACTCAACAAAGCAATAGTATGATCATGTCCAGGAACTAGAATCAGTTTCCATCTTCTCTTGCTTCTCTTAGAGATCTTCTTAAGGCACTCATGTTTCTTTTGAACTTGAATGGTTTCAACTCTTCTCTCTCACCACCAGATCAAAGGTTCACTCAAAGGAAATGTTCTTCTAAGGTGTGGAAAAAAAAAGGCTCAAAGTGATTTAGTCACTTTTTCTCTCTCTCCCCTTATGGTTATGCATTACTTATTTGTTTTGCTTTCTTGTTTTTGAGTTAGTTTAGTTTTATGCTTTGCTTTGTTTAACATGTTTTTGTTTGTTTTGCTTTCAGTTTTGCTTTATTTTTTTTTTCTCATAAAAATAAAAAAATTTGAAAAATAAGAAAAATATAAAAACAATGTGTGTTTGTGTACATTAGTACTTGTGTACCTTGGATGACCATTAAAACAAAGTTTCCTAAACTTTGTATCTTTTGTAGCTTAGATGAGCACCTCAATGCACAACTAAGCACGTGAACTTTGTGGCTAATTTTTGTGATGAGTACGATTAAGTAATCTCTTATATTTAACACTCATATCACTCTTTTTGACGGGAAGGACTAAAAAAATCCTAAGAGAAAGGCATAAATAACTATCTCACCACTAAAGCCCACCAATCTTGTATAACATCTGTGCATCGGCATAGTAAAATTGTGATGTTTAAGCTTACATAATTGGGTATTTCTTCTCTCTCCCTTATATGCCCATGCATGATATGCTAAAAAAATGAAAAAAAAAAAAAAAAAAAAAAAAAAAGGAATCAAAATGCTTTCAAATATGGTTGCAAACGTGTTTCTAGGAGATACAGGAGTTATAGAATGTACCTCGAAGGTAATAGTCCCTATCAAGCAGTTATGATTGTATGTGAGTGATATTGATTTTCTCATATCTCAAATCGTCATATTATGAGACACTTATGTACTTTTGCTATGTTTTCACACACAACGCGCAAATTCTTTGCTACTTTTGATACATGTGCAAGTACAATGTAATTTGATCATCACAAGGAATACATGTGTTAATGTATACTCACTGAACTGTCTTAACTTGTTTTTGAAATATAAAATTGGTTAAACTTGTTTAGTGTGTGTGTGTGTGTGTGTGTGTGTTTTGGATCATGAATGCTTTGCATTTTCTTGTTGAAAGATGTTTTTGAGAGTTTAACATTTTGATTGGATTTATGTTTGAGTAGCTTGCTTATTGCATTTATATTTATGTGTTTTTCTTTTCTTTGAAAAACTCCTTTTCTTCATGCTCTACAGCTTCTTAACAGATCTGATAGATTTGCATCTATCGAGCCCCTCTTTCTTCTTTTCTCGACAAAAGTTAGCGCAATTTCGATCCATCGAGCTTTCTGGAATTTTTCTCTATAGCTCCTCAACAGCTTCTTGATCTATCGAGAAACTTTCTGTCTGGCCGATAGATTCTCGACAGAATCTCTATCCATCGAGGTACTTTTGTTGTCGACAGATTCTCAACAACACCTTAATAGTTTCATATCTGTTGAGATTTAGTGCTTGTCAGACCTCAATAGCTCCTTGATCCAACGAGACGCAATTTCTATATATATACTCAGCGCGAAATTAGATTCATTTTTCTCACCTCTCTACTGACAAAAAATATTTTCTCTCCTTCCAAACACTCTCTTCTCACTCAAATCCCTCTACCCACATGATTTCAGCTTAGACCAAGATCAAATCACTTGGTAAGTGTCCTAAATCCTTCATTCTTCATGCATTCATGCATTTTAGACTTGGTTGGGTGTTGTTTGATTGATGCTATATGATCATGCATTGCATTCCATTAGCATTTTCACAATGTTTCATGCATTTAGATGTGTATTTTTTTGTTGAAAATTGTGTGCTTGTAGGTTTGGATTGGGTTTCAACCCATGATACAATTATTTTTAGCACGTCACATGTTCATGCATATTTCATGCATTTGTACCTTTTCTTTTCTTTCTATTTTGCTCTGCTATGATTGTGTTTAGTCTCTCTGTCTCTCTCTCTCGGATAGACTGTGTATGGTACCCAAGCGCAAATCTAATCTGACTCGGAACCTTTTTTTCTTCTGGGTCTTCCTCATCTTTTAATCTTCCCATTCCCCCTCTTCACGTTCGGTTCTATGATAAGAAGGCCTATTAGGACTTTTTTGAGAACTTTTCTAAACGTTGAGTTCATCTGAAGCGCCATGTGATTCTGTCGGACTTTACCGACACTCCTCTACCAGATGTCATTCACACTCGGGGAAGGGAATCTCTTTGTGAGATACCCTTGAGGTGTCTCATCGTGTTCATATAGGAGTTTTACTCAAATATGCATGGTATCAATACCCCTGCATCTCAGTTTGCTTTGGTACTCCGAGGTACACGTATCATAGTCACTCCGGATCTTGTATTCAAGATACTATACGTCCCGCGGGTAGCGCATCCTGACTACCCTAGCTGTTAGCATTTAAGGACGGTGTCCAAAGACAAGCTTCTATCTCATTTCTGTAAGACACCCTCCATATAGGGTGAGTGTCAAAACACCCTATGCTTTGGCTTTGCAAAAGGTCTAAAATTCCTTAATATGGTGATGACATTTGTTCACAGAGCCTCGTGCTCGATTTTTGTTGTCCCTCTTAGAGGATCTCTCTATTGACTTCCCTTCTCATTTCATTATCTCTATCATAGATGTCTATAGTGATATAGTGACCCATGATAAGTTCTTTTTTTCTTTGGCTATAATGCGGATCCTTTCCCATTTTACACTGTCATGGGTGCCATCAGCATAGCGTTTGTTTGGCGAAGCAAGGCCTAACTTTGACCGAAGCAGCTGCGGAAGGAGACAACTGATCCTCCAGCCTCCACCATTCCTTCCACCTCTGCTCCTTCTTCTTTGGGTGATGGTGTGACTCTCGAGGCCATCATGGTGCAACTTCAACGCATGGATGCTCGCCTTGACACTCTCAGTGATGAGTCGTGTTAGGTGAACACCTGTGTCGATCGTATTGCATGACGACAGGCTTGCCTTGATGGTTTCGCCGCTTCTCCCTTTCTTTCTCCCGAGGCTTTAGCAGACGAGGACGGCGATGATGGTGCTGATGATGATGATAAGGATAAGGATGCTAGCTCTTCAAGTGATGAGGAGATGACGACCTCTCAGTGACTTACCATTTGTCATTGGTGACAAAAATGGGGAGTAATTTTGGGATGATGAAAGTAGTCTTGTATCTGGGGGGAGAGTTAGCATAGAGCATTTTTGTTAGGGAGAGTGTCTATATTTTTTAGGGATGTAATGAGGATCTTATGTACCTTTCTTTTCTTTCTTTGTAGTTACATTATCCTCTTGTACACCGGTCTTGTGATCATTTATTTATGACATACATTGTATTTTTTTTCATTTATATATGATGATGTATGTTGTTTTTCACCTATCTCTAGATGTGTTATTTCTTTTCTATCTTTATACACATGTTTCTTTATATATGCAATCCTTTATTTCTATTTCATACTAAGATGTCTTAATGAGTTTTGTTTAAAGTGTTTCAGAAAGATGGGTTGTGAAAATCTATCATGCCATGAACTCTCTTATTGTAAAGTTTTTCAAGAGTTTATGTTAGGGTTAAATTTTATTGTATTCAACAAGTGGTTATGAGTTTAGTAATTTAAGAATTCTCTCATAATTCATTTGTTTGTTGTGGTTTTGTCACGGATTGTCAAAGGGGGAGATTGTTAGGACATATGTTGAACTTGTTAGAGACATATGCTATGTAAATTGATTAATCTTTTGACAAAACGCACTTTACTTGTAATTGGGTAGATCTAGGATGGATTTAGTACTTCAAAGAATAAGAGTTCAAGTTTAGTATTGAAGTCATGCAAATCTGTCCAGGAAACAAGTGAATAAGTGTTGTTTATTAAAACTCGACAGATAGCTCGATAGATCATATCTATTGAGGTTTAATACTGTCAGTTCGTTTAGACCCCTTAAACCCAACAGATTAACCTAGTGAATTAGCCAAGTGATTAACTTAGGTAATTTAATTAAAACTAAGTTAACACAAATAAACAAAAATAACAAAGCAGCGGAAAATAAACAACACAAAGATCTGATGACCCAGGAAACCACACCGGTAAAAACCTGGGGAGGATTTGACCTAGCTATCCTCAAGGTAAACTGAATCCACTATGAAAGAATCGAAGTTTACACAATAGACTTAGACCACTAACATCTTATTGCTACCCAAGTGTAGGAAACTTACTACCATGACCCCATGATAGCTCCGAGATCCACGGACTCCTTCTTTCCGGAATTCTTCAGCAAATCCACAAGCGCACCTGCTTGTATATCTTTGTGTTCTCTTAATTCTGCAACTGTATGATTTACACAACTCTTGACATAAATCTCAAGTTTGTAAACCCTAAGTGTATGTGAAGGTAAACACCTCTAGATCTCACAGAAAGATTCACAAACACAGCAAAACAGAACTCTAAAAACGTGGCTAGGGTTTTCCCTTTTATACTTAGGGCAAAACATAAAACCCTATACGTTAAAACGGGCTTGGGCTGAGTTGGAATTTTCTGCAGAAAAACGTTCTGCACGATTTTCGATCGATCGAGTCTAATTTTCGATCGATCGAGTCATACAGAAAGTGAACAGTACTTCTGCATAAAAACTCGATTCCAACTTTACATTAAGACCTATACTTTGAGCAAGTCTAACACACGACTAAACATTGTTTTGATCATGGTTTGCCAACATACAAATTGAAGTTCTAAATACATTAGTTTCTAATCTTTAGAACCTAACAAACTCTCCCTTTGGCAATCCGTGACAAAACACATACTTAACAAAAAGCTCAAAGTTACAAATTGAAATAGCCCATTACAATAAAAATAGCCACTTAACAATTCAACCTAAACCACTATCTAACAGTTGCAAAATAGACAGCAGCTCGACTGAAAGCAACCTGTATATTCCTGTAACACTTAACAAACACATAAACGCATGTGTGGAAAAAAGACAGGAAATACATAAATAAAAATTTCTTGATTTCACATGACACAAAATAAAGACATATATCATGAATAACATCATCAATATAAATCAATAAGCAGAGTAGTAGCATAGTGAAATAAGAAATATATACATACAAATGTATCTCAACAAAATAAATCTCCTAAACAAGAGCTAAAAATGAGAATACACAGTGAAGCATCTAGATACAATCTAATAACTCCACAAGCTCCGCAGTATCACTACCAAGTAAACAAAAAAACTCCCCCTAAAATGTAAATCTCCACAAAAAAAACTCCTAGATACAATGAACTATGTACTCCCCCTTTTTGTGACGAATTGCCAAAGGGCACTCACTCATCATCAAAAGGTGGTGGAGGAGATCGACGAGAGCTCGCCAAATTCGCTCGTAACGCACGTAGCTCATCCAGGATATCCACCAAAAGCTGACCATGAGCCGCCTGAACGGTCACGACAGTATCAAGAGTCCGACGAAGGTCATAAACCTCATCAAACGGTGGGGGAACATCAGCAGCAGCAGCAGCAACAGCAGGATCAGAAGAAGTCTTAGCTGCATGAGTATCTGTAGAAGAAGAAGGGGGTGGAGTGACATCGGAAGGCTCTACCCTAGAACGCTTAGAGCTAGCTCGAAGTTGAGCAGCCCTTTGCCTCAAAAAGGTAGCACCAATAGGAGCGACAACATGTACAGGCTCAGAAGCAGGATACTCACCAAAACCAAGAAAAAGGAGAATCCGATGAATAAAAACAGGAAAAAACAAAGCATGAGCCATAGAACTAGACCGATGAACCTCGTTCAAAGAACGAAGGAACAAATGCGGAAAACTGATAGGAGCATCAGTGACCAAAGCATACAAAAAGACACACCTCTCAAGAGGAATGGTGTGGACATGCGAAATAGGCCACAAAGAATGACACGCTATCCTAAAGAAAAGATAGTGCAGCTCAGACAGCTCAGCCGAAGTGATCCGAGGATCAGAACCTCACTGGATAGAAGACCCAGTGATGTAGGACAAGACGTCATCAAGGAGTGGAGACTCCTCGTAAGGAAAAACAGGATGGTCCACAATGGGCACCCCAAGAGCATCAGACACTACCGAAGGGGTAATGCGATACTCCACACCACGTAACCACACCTTTACTAAGGTGTCGTTATCGTAGACATGAATAGAGAAGTTCAAATAGAACTCTCTAATCAAGGTGGCAGGAGGAGGAGAATGCTCATACTCGAGCAAAGGTAACCAACCCCGACGTGAAAAGTTACGTCGCACCTCAGGATCCAACTCATCTAAGATAACCCTACGCTCAGCCCAAATCTGACGCCTAAGGTTCAGAGTCTCATAGGTGACTTGGTTTGACTCACTAGGGAACCTCTCAGTGTCAAAAGAAGGAGAAGGATCAGAAGTCCTATGGGCTCTAGTTTTCCTAGGCATAGTGCTAAGGAAAAGATAGACACAGAAAGAAAAGAGCAAAAACAATACCAATGGCAGACTGCAAGTTAGCACAGCAAAAAAAAATAACAATTCTATATGATGCATGAGCATGAACATAACATGATGCATGTACTAATGCAGTGACATGTTCAATTGTGATCCAAATTAATAAAATTGGCTTGAGCAAGCAATATTTATCAAAAATACCCAATCTGAAAAACCTAATTTTTCAAAACACAACAAATTGATAAATTGATCAATACAACATTCAATTAACTCAATATAATGATCAAATTAATCAATCCAACAAGCCAATTTCATCAAATTCAATCAAATTGAACAAAACCCCAATTTGCTCAATTTCAAGCCCTAGAATTTCAAATTTCCTTCAAACCACCAAAATAATCCAATTAAACCACATGATGTGCTTAGGTAAGGTGTCCCCACAAAAACCCATAAAGAATTTGAGAAAGAAACATTCAAAAACAATCCCAAAAAGAGAAAGCTCCTAAATGCCGAAAATACCCAAAGATACATGAAAATAATGCATGAAATTAGAAAATAAATGCAAAGAAAAGGGTATATAGGTCTTACCAGCTGTGGGAGAGAGAGATTGTAGCAAAAAATTTGGAAGAAAGCGACAAAATCTCAAAAAAAATTGCTGACCGGTTGGTAGGAAGACAAAAGACTTTGAAAAAGTTTTTGAAAAGTGAAAAGTCACGTGGAAAAGGACCTTTTTAAAACTGTCATCCCGAGTTTCGATTGATCGAAAGTTACACTCGATCGATCGAAATTACCTTCGATTGATCCAAAATAAGCTTGGATCGATCGAGCTAACCAGAGAGTTTTCTGAGCATTTTAAAACATTTTCGATCGGTCGAAAATCATTTTCGATCGATCGAAATTCTGGAAAAATCATATTTTTGAAAAAACAAGCATTTTAGATTTAAAACTCCTCAAAGCAGCAGATTTTAAAAATCAAATGCATGAGTATGAGATGAGACATTTTCCAAAAACACATGTATTCAACCCAGATTTCCCAAAGCATAATTTTCTCTCAATATACCAAAAAAAACAAACAAGCAAACTTGTTTTGCATCAAATTCCCAAACTTCTCGAACTTGGTTGGTCAGGCCAAAAACACACACAATATCATGTACACAATTCTAGCAAAGAATAGCTTGTGTAGTGTGTTCAACTAGCATAAGCTTGAGAAACATGTGAGGTGATCTACACATAGAAATCAATCACAATTTCTACAAAATCCATCACATGAATTTGAAAGAGACTATCACTTAAAGAGTTACATCCTATAACTCCCACATCTCCTAGAATAAAAGCTTGCAATCATATAAGTTTCTTGATTTGCCTCAATATTTAAATTTATTGATTAGAAACTTAATAAAAGCCGGGATAATGTACACACCAATTTTATTTGAATTTGTGATATTATTATAGTCCAATAATGTACACACCAATTTTAATTAGAGGCTACACCTTATGTTCTTTTTGTGCATGTGCTGCACTTTCTCGAGCACAAAATCTTACGATATGCACTAAGGTGTTCATGATTGGCTAATAAACAGTGGTGAGATGGTTATTTATGCCTTTCTCAATAAGTTCAAGTCCAACAATCAAAGACATAAGACTTCAAGATCAAGATCATGTAATCAACAAATATAGCATCTTCCCACACAACATGCACAACAAGACTTTAGCTAGTAAAGTGCAATAGAAATAAGTGCATTAAAGCTAAACAAGGTACATACATATGACATGTAAATTTTGATTGACCAACCTTGTCTTCAAATTCAAGGAAAAATAGCAAAACACAATTTGTAAAAAAATTTTTTTTTTTTTTTTATTAAACAAAAAAAAATCCTAAAATGAAATGCATGAATGTAATGCAATGCAAATCCTAGAAACAAAGGTCACAACAGATTGAGCAATGAAGCACAAGGACCATGTCAGACAGACTCAATTAGATTGAGCCTTTTGCATCCAAGACTTCTTAGATGCAACTCTTGCATTGGAGTTATGATTCACATTAGAATTCTGAGCAACTCCAGGATTGGAATAAAGGTTTAACGCCTTTACCAATTCACCAATAAGTACCATAGGATCATGTGCTTGAGGCACAGGTACTTTAGTTTTATTTGCTCGCTTCGCAGCTTGCAACTTAAAACAATTTGGACGTATGTGTCCAGGTTTTCCACAAAAATGACAAACCCATGCAGGCTTATCATGCAATTTGCCCTTAGTAGAAGTAGAAGCTCTAGAATGAGAAGCATGAAGATCAACCCTAATCTTTCTAGATGGAGGAACATTAACAGGTTTGACAGGTTCACTCATCAAGGGTTTGACAATCTCAATCTTAGGAGGTTCAGAAGAAGGAACAAATTTAGTGGAAGAAGGTTCAAGCACAGAAATACTTTCCTCATAACCTAAACCGGTTTTATCAGAAGGAGACTTTTGAATACTCAGCATGTGATCAAGTTTGGAGCTTGCAGACCTATTAGTTTGTTCTCTAGCAACAGATAAATCAAGTTCCAAACATTTAACTTTATCAAGTAAGAGCATGTTCTCAGTTTTCACATTATTCAAAAGCTCATTTGCATCAAACAATTTAACAAGTAAATTTTTTTTTTCAAGTTCCAAAGATGCAATTTTCTTCAAGCCTAACTCAACATTCATGGCATCCTTTGCAGCAACTTTGCAAAGTTTATTGTAGGCTTCCTGTAAATCTGCATCCTCAGAGAGTTCCCCATCAGAAGGGTTCTCTTCAACAGATATGCTTTCATTGACTACAGTGGTAGCAGTGAAAGCAATGAAGTTTCCATCCTCATCACTAGCGGATTCATTGCCGGAAACTTCGTCATCACTAAGGGTTACAGCCATAGCCTTACCCTTAGACCTCAAATAAGTAGGACATTCAGACTTTAAATGACCATACCCTTGACAATCATAACATTGTTGTCCCAAAGAATTATTAGAAGATTAACCTACTTTCTCCTTAGGTTTTTCAATGTTATTAACCTTAGTGGGTTCATTCTTCCTAAAATTTCTAGGTGCAACAGTGTTCTTGCCTCTTGCCCTTCTGTTATTATTCCTCAGAAAGTTTTTAAAGTTCTTGGCAAGATAGGCAATCTCTGTAGCAGAGAGATCATCATCAAATCCACCATCATCAACATCATCAACAGACTTAAGAGCCATTGATTTGAATTTGTTAGTCTTAGGGAGGTCTAACTCATAGGACTGAAGAGATCCTACAAGTTCATCCACAGGGATGGAGTCCACATCCTTGCTCTCAGTGATGGCAGTCACTTTGGGTCTAAAATCTTTAGTCAAAGATCTAAGAATCTTCCTAACAATTTTAGGTTGATCATAGATTTCACCCAAATTATAAGCAGAATTAACAATATCATTCAATTTAGCATAGAATTCATCAAAAGATTCATCATCATTTATTCTAATGTTTTCAAATCTAGAAGTTAATTGCTGCAACTTATTAATTTTAACTGCCTTCGTGCCTTCATGCACAGTCTGGAGGATTTTCCAAGCAGTATGAGCAACCCCAACATTAGAGATTCTCTTAAATTCCTCCATGGAAACAGCATTAAAAATAGCATTCATTTCTTTGCTATTAAAAGCGGCTGCCTCCTTTTGAGAAGTTTGCCACTCACTCACAGGAGTAGTGGGCTTCTCCCATCCGTATTCAACGGAATTCCAAACTCTCTCATCTATGGATTTCAGGAAAGCTTTCATCCTTACTTTCCAATATGCATAGTTGTTTCCATCAAAGTGAGGTGGAACAACAAGAGAGTGTCCGTGTTCCATGACAACAGGGGTCAAGGATCAGCTCAAAGATCAAAGGATCAAACAAAAAGCTACCCGCTCTGATACCATTTGTCAGTTCGTTTAGACCCCTTAAACCCAACAGATTAACCTAGTGAATTAGCCAAGTGATTAACTTAGGTAATTTAATTAAAACTAAGTTAACACAAATAAACAAAAATAACAAAGCAGCGGAAAATAAACAACACAAAGATCTGATGACCCAGGAAACCACACCGGTAAAAACCTGGGGAGGATTTGACCTAGCTATCCTCAAGGTAAACTGAATCCACTATGAAAGAATCGAAGTTTACACAATAGACTTAGACCACTAACATCTTATTGCTACCCAAGTGTAGGAAACTTACTACCATGACCCCATGATAGCTCCGAGATCCACGGACTCCTTCTTTCCGGAATTCTTCAGCAAATCCACAAGCGCACCTGCTTGTATATCTTTGTGTTCTCTTGATTCTGCAACTGTATGATTTACACAACTCTTGACATAAATCTCAAGTTTGTAAATTCTAAGTGTATGTGAAGGTAAACACCTCTAGATCTCACAGAAAGATTCACAAACACAGCAAAACAGAACTCTAAAAACGTGGCTAGGGTTTTCCCTTTTATACTTAGGGCAAAACATAAAACCCTATACGTTAAAACGGGCTTGGGCTGAGTTGGAATTTTCTGTAGAAAAACGTTCTGCACGATTTTCGATCGATCGAGTCTAATTTTCGATCGATCGAGTCATACAGAAAGTGAACAGTACTTCTGCATAAAAACTCGATTCCAACTTTACATTAAGACCTATACTTTGAGCAAGTCTAACACACGACTAAACATTGTTTTGATCATGGTTTGCCAACATACAAATTGAAGTTCTAAATACATTAGTTCCTAATCTTTAGAACCTAACAAATACGAATGCTTGACAGCAGCTTGACAGGAACTATATCTATCAAGAGTTACGAAATTCAGATTTCCAGATCTGATTTCACGTATATCCATGTGTATTTGTGTAGGATTTTTTTTTTTTCACAACCCTAGACATATATAAGGATTATTTTAAGGGTCGTCAAAGGTGATGCAACTTGATGTAAAGTCATTATGCATGCAAATTGTGACCGAAGACAGAATTTGTCCTAGTTCATCGTATTCTCTCTAGAAGTTACTGTGTCTTTGTGCCAAGAGTTTTATAACCAAGGAGCTTCTTGATCTTCATTGTTGGATGAATTGAAGAATTTTGCAGCCAACATCTTCCTTAAGTTGGTGCGTTAGTCACGTACTGGAATCTGTGCATCATTGATTAGTCACGTACTAGGAGCCGTGGAGAGATTGCAGCTACATTACAAGTTCAATTGAGTATTGGGGTAAGGGTTCAACTGTAGGTTGGTATTAGATACTGAGATTCCTTTTACTTGTAACCCGCTTGTTTTGATAATAGTGGATTCTCGGGAGTGGTGACCTTAAATTCACCCGGTGGAGTTTTGTCTTAGTGGTTTTTCCTATTCGTAAATAAATCACCTGTGTTAAATTTATTTTCCGTTGCATTTGACTTTGTTGGTGATTTGTTTGTGCTACCATACTTATTGCATGAAATTGAATATAATTAATTTCACTTGGCTAAGTAATTGATTAATTTACCCAAAGAGGTCAATACATTCTTCGCCTATTAGAAGCTAAGAATTTTATGACCTTATCACTTAATCTTTATACCTTCAATATTTATAAAAGTGAAGATTTAATTCTTTGGAGGAGAAAAAATAATACCAATCAAACATAAATGATTTGTTTTTTTTTTATCTAATTTTATAAATTTGAATGATGAAGCCATAAAGATTCAACAAAAACCTGGAAAAAATTTTGTTCTACATTTATTAAAGCTTGTATACGAAGTAAAACAAGAAGCAAAAATAGCAAAATTTACCTACAAATCTACAATTTTGTATGAAGAATTGAAGGAAAAAATATAAAGAAGCAAAACCTTAACAAGAATGTTTACATCATTATCTCACAGTGGAAGCAACAGTATGAGCCCACAATCTTAGAGTGTCTTTCATGCGAGTCTCATTGTTCAAAGCTGCAAATGGAATCCTCAAATTCATCAATGGGTTTTATCTCTTTCTCCTATCTAGAACCTCTCAAGCTTCAGAAAGATAAGGCCTTGGAATTGTAGACTCATCCACTGCCTCTTCTTCATCATCTTTCTTTCCCAATCTATGCAACCCAGGAATGACTAAAGCCAAGCTTGAATTCCTATATTCTTCAAAAAAAAAAAAAAAAAAAAAAAAAAAACCTAAATCCATAAACCCTTTTAGCTCTACAAATTCAAGGTCTGATAAGCTCTTGCTTTCACTACTTTTCCTCCCACTACTACTTCTTTTAACCTTCTTTTTGGAAGATAACACTTCAAAATCTCTCTGTTTTGCTGTCTCTGATACTATGATCTCTTTTCCTGAAAGGATGGTATCGAGCTATGGAGTGTGGAGGACCGAGTTAGGAGATAGAAAGCCATATCCAAAGCCTGTTTTGAAGCTCAATTGGTCACTCATGGACCTAGTATGGAGGGTAGAGATGCGTGAAATCTCAGGTTTTGAGGGTTTTTTCTTGAATTTCATTATCTGGGTTTGCTTCAAAACTTGATGGCTTGGATAGATTTCGTTCTTTTGTGAAGATTAGAGGCTCGAACCAACAATAATCGAAGAGCTTCATGACTTCCTATGCGTCCATCAATGGTGACTGTGAATTGTTTGGATTTTCTAATTGTGTAATGTGTACGATGAGAGGCTGAAGTATCTAGGCTTGATATATACTCATCACATTCATCAAACTCATCACGGAATTCACCTTCATGTTGTTGAATATTACTTCAAATACTTCAACTAGTACAGTGGTATGTACCTAACACATTTTTCTTTTTCTTTTCTTTTTTTAATGAACCTAACACGTTTTTCACTTGGGTAATGTTTTTTAATAGTGTTTTTTATGATAAGTACGTTTTTAAAATTTTATTTTAAATAACGTTGCACTACTTTTTATTAGTTATATATATATATATATATATATATGTATGTATAAATATATAAAACCGAAACCTCTGAAGTTTCCTAAAATTTTCCACGTCAGCACAATATTAAAAATAACAAAAAAAAAAAAAACTTAATTAAACTTTTCTAAAACCCGATTGAGTCTTTCCCTTTCACGAAGACTCTGCCTTTACCTTTCACAATGCTATGCCTCCTCTTCCTTGCCTTCCTCTACCAACTCCTCCTCTACCAGCTCCTCCTCGATCAGATCCACGGCAAGCCAATCAGGCCCATAGCAAGCCAACAACAAAGCATCGCATCTGAAAATCCACCATACCCACCAACAGACATCTTTTTCCTCAGAATCGATCTCCTTCCTTAGACCACCCATTTGATCCCTTGGACAGTAGTTATAAAAGGCCAAACAACACCAAGGTTTCTTACTTCTTTAATGTCTATACCCTTCTCTTTCGTCAATGGCTTTCCCTCTACGATGAGAGAAGAAACACTGAGCCGTACAAATCTCTACTCAGAGAGACTTGGGGAAAGGTCTACAGGAGACTCAATGATGCTGACTGAGTTGGTTGTACGATTGAAAGAACAATGGAAGCTATAGCAATGACCTTCTTGCGAGTTCCTTCAATTGAACAACAAGATTTGTGCGATTCGGGCACCGCCATCTATTGTGGTTTTTGTCAGGTTTAATCAAGCACATGGAGGAGACCATCAATTTCTACATGATTAGAACAATGTGTATGTGGCTTGATTTTTACTCTAAGAAAAATATCTAATAGACTATTAATTTCTCATGAGAAGTCAGATTGCTCTTCGATAATAGAACATTCTAATGTTGATTTTGTTTTTTTAATGGATCATTTCGAAGGTTTTTTCTTCAATTTTGTATTTTTTTTTTTTTTTAGGGATTCATGTTGCTAAACTGTCCTTTCAATCCAATTTAGAACATGTACACCATGTGTTTGACAAAATGTCTCACTCACTCTTGCATTTTTCTTTTCATTCCCTTTTTTCAAACTTGGGCTTCTCCTCTACAGGTTGAAGATTCTTCTATATTTTTATTTAGTTTTTGGTTATTGGTTTATGATTTGCATTACTTTCTTATTATTGTTATATATTATTATTATTTTCATATGTGATGTGTAGAATTGGATCATGGGTGAATTAGAAATTGAATTCATAGACTGATGAGTTGGATGTAGAAGGTTTTGATAATTCAAATTATTAGATGCATTGTATTTTTATGTTCCTATTTGTGTTTTGATTTTGATCCATATATGTTTTTTTTTTTTTTTTTTTTATAGACTCAAAGAATATTTTATAGTTTAAATCATCAATTGCCCTTTTTAGTTGGTAGATTTTGGATCAAGTTGAATTGTATGGTTCCTTATTTCAAAATTCCAGACCTTTACATTAGAGTCATTCAGACAAAAGGTCAAAGACTTAGTACTACCATTAAAAAAATTACTACGATGTTAAAACATATTAGAATAGTGAACTCTCTTCTACCATGTTCAAATAATGCAATGATATGAGACTTAAATGTATATTGCTAAAATAACTCTCTTTTTCCCCTTTTGGGTATTTAGATTAAATTGGTTTGGATATCTATCTATTTTCAATAAGGCTGAGGACAACTACTATACAGTATGAGACTGAAATTCATATTGGTAAAATAACTATTTTTTTTTCCCAATTTTGCTAATTACCTACCATGAGTCATTGATTTCTCTGTTGACATTCTTATGTCACAACAAAATGTTTTTCTCTTTTTGATATACATTAGATAGGCTTAGGCATTAGGAAAGAGGTTAAAATATTCATGAAAGTTATGCCACTATGTTCATATATATTTTTGTATTGTAGACAATTTAGCCTCACTATATGCCCTTTGTTCTTTGCATCTTATAAGCTTACAAATAGATGAACGACAATACCTTCTTTGATCTTGAAATATTGCTGGTATGTCTTGAGCCAAGTAGAAATTATTTAATCTTGCAATCTTACTTATTTTAAGATAATATCTAATACCATTCCCATCCTGCATAATCATATTTAATTGAGTTATATTTTAGATCAAGTTACATTTTCAACAACAAATAAATGCATGTGTATGTATGATGCAGGACTCTGCACCATAATACGTTTGAACAATGCAATTTGTTTTAATGGCTTTTTAAAAAAAAATAAACAAATAAAATTTAGTTACTATAGGGATTGTTTTATATATCTTTCAGTTCAATTATAGGAACATGGTCATGTTTATATGTCCTACTAAAGTGTCCTTATAAAATCTCACCTTGCCAAATCATGCAATTATTCTTTGAAACTCTATTTCCATCTATGCCGGTGGAGATTATTCCTTATGCTTGGCTTCTGCTCTATACCTCTCCCTTCATTCAACATTCTACATCTTCACAAGGCCTGTAATAACTAAGTGAAGAATTTGTGAACATTTTTTGAGGTATGAGGTGAATAATTCAATAAAGCTATTAATTCTTTATGGTTTCTTTGTTCTTAAAAAAAAATTATTTCTTTACTTTTGCTGCCCATGAATATGATGGGCTTATAATGGATGGTCATAATATGAATTTTATTGCTGATAAATCTGGGAAGTGAAATCCATGACTTTGATTCTTCAATTAGGTTTGTGGTTACCATTTATATAGATATTAGTTGTCCATTCATGCTGTTTTCTAGGATTCCCTCCTTAATTTATCTCCAAACTTGAATAATTGTTAAATTTTGCTTTAATAATTTAGGAAATGGGAGGAATTTGATGATAGAATTGTAGTATCATTTGTTCAGTCATGAAAGATTATGTTTTTCGTGTTTGGCCTTCATTCAGTGTAAATAGAAAATCTATGTCAAAGTATACAATTAACTGGAGCAATGAAAATTTATTCAAATAAAACTTAGATAAGAAAGCTGAATTTTTTTAGAAGAGTTGAGTGATTGGTGGGTACATTGAATATTAAACAACTAAACAATATAGCTTTAGGGTGAGTATGAAATACATGAATGATACTAACTTAATGCCACCAATTTTTTGGTTTTCACGTGAATCAATGAGGTTTGTGCTTTGAATGGTTATTAAATCAATGCATGTAGGAAAAGGAAAGTTGCGTAGTATGCTGCATTGTGATTCTTTTATATATCTGTAAAATATTCATGCGATTTGAAATGTTGTTTATGAGTTTTTCATGTAATTCTTTTATTTATCTAGGAAATTGATCTAGAAATCCACACAACAAAAGCAAATTTAAGCTATATACTTGGCCTAAACTAAACATGACCAAGGCAAATTTAGGGATGCATATCCTTTGAGTTATCAAATATGCTTAGACCATATTCATGTGATTGGAAATGTTGTTTATGAGTTTTTCACTTGCATATACTTCTCCAAGAATTAATCTAGAGAGAATCCACACAACAAATATAACCTATATATTTGGCCTATACTAAACATGACTGTGGCAAATTTAGGGATGTATATCCTTTGATTTATCAAATATGCTTGGACCATATGAGTTTCTAAGTTTTATTTATTCTTTGGCTGAGATTATGAGTTCCTTTTGGAAGTATTATTGTTAATTTTGAATTGAAATGTTTAATAATGTTCTTCTTTTCTTAGCTTTTTTTTAACATCCTCCTAAAGTGGTTGATGTGGTATGACTAGCCTGATATTACACTATAAACAAATGCAAGAATATTATTTCATTTATTAATCCAAATGGACCAATACTAAATAAATTTTGATCAAATTAGAATTGATTTTCCATAAATAAATTTTAAGTAAATTAGGTAATTTAATTTTTACAAGTAATCCAATTTCACAACTAGCCCGTGCATTGCACGGGTTAGCGACTAGTTTAATATGTAAAAGCATGATACTTTTTCCCGGAAAGAATACTGATGAGAACGTGTTGGCTTTATGAAGTGGTAAAGCAATTGAATTACTCCTTCACACTAATACATTATATATATAAATATATATATATATATATATATATATTAATAATTGTTGATACGGTCTTTTACGCACTAATAGAACAAAATTACTTTTCTCTAAATTGTTCAACTATGGACTTTTTATTAGAGCATTTCCTTTTGCATCTTTAAAAAAGAAAAGAGAGAGAAACTATAGTCTACTTGAGAGATATGAGGAAAGAGGGAGAATGTAAAGAAAAAAAAAGAATGAATGTTGTTACATTATTCTTTATTTTTAGACATAACTATAGCAACATTTATTGTTGCTAAGGTAGTAGATGAATTGATGCAATGTGTTTTAAGTAATTTACATGCTACACGGTATATTTTTCATTATGCAATAAGAATGCTATAAGAGCACTAGCATTAGGTGTATCAAGTGCCAAATATTTGGCATTTGGCATCCCAAACACCAAAAAGTATCTCACATGAGATGTTCTAAATGCCAAGATATTTGGCATGGATGAAAAGTACAATCTAAGTTTGGAAGCAAACGGACAAGTATTGTAAAATTTTTTTTTTTTTTTATTCCATTTTCTCTATCCTCTCTCATCACTCTGTCAAATCACTTCCTCTCTTTTTCTCAAAAAATGATTTCTTCCTCTCTCATTCTCTCTCAACCTCTCCTCTTTTCTTCTCTCACTCTCACTAGTTCTCCTCTCTTTCTCTCAACCTCACCAAGCCGTAGCCGATCTCTCTCTTGTGGTGGCTTTTTTTATTTATTTATTTATTATTATTATTATTTGTAGGGTGGGTTCAGTAGTTTGTGGGCTCAGATGGTGATGGCTATGTTCTGATGGCTAGTGGTTCGGTGGTGGGTGAGTTTCGATGGTGATGGGTAGGTTCGAATGGGTGGATTGGTGGTGGATGGGTTAGGCTATGGGTGGGTTCAGGTGGGTTAGCCTGAGGGTTCCAATGGATGGCTCGGCAGCGGCGGATTTGGCAGCAGTGGTGGGTGGGTGGGTGGGTGGATTCGGCAACGGCGGTGGGTGTGTGGGTGGAACACTACTGCTTGGGGGTGTTTTTTATTTTAATTTTTTTTTTTTGTTTTAATAATATATATAGGGCATTTTTTAACTTATTTTAATGGGTGATGTCTTAAAATAAGAGATCTAATATGTGAAACATTGTAAAGTAGTGTTTTAAAACAGATAAAATAACTTTTTGATGTGTGAAAACAAATTTTTTTTAGAACATCTGATGTTGATGATGCTCTAACAAAGTAAAATATGTAACAAATATAATGTAGATAATTCACCTTTAAAATTAATTACTTTTTGTTATGAACCAATCACCTTTAAAATTATTGTGTCAATAGTGTAGGCTGTAGAGTTTGCTAGATAGACCCAGATGATGCCAACGTTCCTAATGGCAACCATGAATGTGCATTTCTTTTTATTTTTTGGTGTCAAATCCAAAGACGTTGATCGTTACTTTCATATCCTATCACGTTAGAAAACTGCTCCAGACAATTATGTGGCAATGATTGTTATGGACCAATGATATTTTTGGCTAGTTGATTGCTTCTAAATTACACTAAATTGTAAATACAGCTGCCTAAAGATCTTGACATGGGACGAGTAATAAAATTATTTACGGATAATTCTAGTCATAATTTGTTTAATTAGTCATGTAATTTATTTAAATAATATATAAAAATAATTTTACAAATTTTCATATAATAAATTAAAATAAATTCTTCCAAATGAATTTGAAGTAAAACATTTTCCTTTAATTTAGCATTTAAAATAGAATGAAAGTTGAATCTTCACTCTTTAAATAAATCTATGAGTTAACATTGTGTCTGGATGCGGCGTAAACGGTAAACCCTTTGGTTTATGCCATCTAATAATGTAATGTCACATCATTATTATTAAAAAATTGAATATATCTTGCTACAAACAAATGTCATATCACAAAACAAAATCCGATCTCCTCATTTCTAATTTCTATCATTTAAGTCAAAACAAAATCTCATCTCTTCCTCACAAGAAACACTGATCCAGTAACCTGCCACACACATCGCCAGAGTCACTGCCTTCACCACTGCCCAAACTTCTCTCCCTTTCTTTACAACAAATTTGAACCAACATTAAATTAAATTTGTAAATAGAACTCAATTGATTTCCAACACACAACAATCTCAAAAGTTAGAATGAAACCTCAGGAACTCCACCAAGAAAAAGAAAAAGAAGAAGAAGAAGGAACATTGAAGTTTGAACACCAATTTTTTATACCAATAGTGAAATTTACAAAACCCATTTCATGAAACCCCCAAAAAACAACAAAAGTAGAAAAAACTCACCTAAATTTCCTCTAAAATAGAGCAATTTAAAAGTGAACAAACTAAAAAACTTATAGATCATGTTAAATAAACTGCAAGTCTTGGATATCATCAAACCCTAGAGTCACCATCACAATCTTCATCTTTGCACGTACACAATGAGCCACCAAGTCACCAATCCGTTGCCACAGAAAATCTTTCAAATCCACAAAAAACCAATACCCTCAAAACCCAATCAAACCAACCATATACAGCATATGTTGTTGTTGTGGAGAGTGGAATGGTAGATAGGACGATGGCAACGGCAGCAAATTTTGTGGCTTGTGGTGGCGTATGGCGGCGTATGGTGGCATATGGCAGCATGGGTGGTGGGTTGTTGCCTGAGTGTGCTTCTTCTCTATTTTTGAAGACTTGAACTATAGAAAGAAGAGGATTTGAGGTTTTGATTTGTTTTTATTTCTGAAATAGGATTGTGTGGGAAAGTTGTATTTAATTTTTTTTAGTAAATGTAGATGTGGCATTGTATTATTGGTGGGTAATCCAAGGGATTTACACCACATCCGGGTAAAATTTAAACTCATACGTAAATATAGTTTCTAATTAAAAAAGCCTTATACCTGGGAGGCTGGAAACTCTTTTCGAACAATAATGTATGTACAAACTCTTTAAAAAAAAAAAACTGTTATGTCACACTCACAAAAGTACAAATTGAGCAAGCAATTATTATTTTTGATGCAGCATTCTTTAATCAAGAAATGTTTGGAGGGTCAACAAAGCCAACACTGACAATTAATATTTTATATTTCATGTTAAGTATGTAATTAGTTAAATACTTTATTGCTTTTACCACACACACACACACAAAAAAAAAAAAAAAAAAAAAAAAAAAAAAAAAAAAAAAAAACTTTATTGCTTTTTGAGCTGTCACGTGTTAGTATTAGACTATTATTAGTGACATGTTTTACATAATTTGAACATAAAATAAATCGTTTTCACACTAGAGCGCTAAAGCTAAGGAAAATTCACCTATAATAATTTGATAAGATTGCAATAAAAGTAAATTCTACCTGAAAAAAAAATTAAATTAAGAATGTAAATTGTCTTGTTGTACCAAAACATGCATGTTTATTTTTCTTTGTTCTGTCCGCCATCAAATATGATATTTTTGTTGGAAAATTTCAAAGACAAGATTATAAAATTATGGCTGCAAACTTGAAAAAGAGATAGAAGTGTCATTATCTTCCTTTACTCGGCATTAAGAAGAAATTTACAAGTAGATTGTAATATATATATGGTACATAATAATAATATAGATACCAATAGAGCACTAGTATTGGGGTGTAAAAAAACCCCAATTGCTAGCAACCAACAAAGCAAAAAGCAGCTACATTTGGGGGTGGTTTTCTTTTTTCTTTTTTTTTTTTTCTTTTTTTTACCATCTATGAACAGTTGGTTCTAGGGGCATTCATCAAACCGTACAAACCGCAAAAACCGCCTGCAAAATGGCATAACTACACCGCACCGCAAGTAACAGTGCACCGCACTGCATGGTGTAGTGCAGTTTTATAATAAGAAAACTGCACAAACCTTACTCTCAATATATATTAATATATTTATTATTTTCATAGTAAATATATTATTAATAGTTTAGTTTTCAATGAAAAAAAAAAATAGTTTAATAATCCTAGCAAGTATTGACTAGGAAAGTCAGCCTAAAATAAAGAAAAACTAGTTCAATAGTTTAAAACTTGACCCAAAATAAAGGAAAAAATCAGTTTTGGACTAGGCAAGAAAAGCCCAAAATTTGAAAAATATATTGGCTTCAAACTATTCAAACCATATCTTATATACTGAAATGTACATGTGACGGCAAAAATGAGGTGCGATACAGTTATGATTTTGGCTAAACTCAAAACCGTATCGCACATGTGATTGTAAAAATAAGGTACAGTGTGATTATGGTTTTAGCTAAACTGCACCACAAAGTATGGTGCTAAAAATAGCCGAAAACCGCACCGCAAACACCCCTAGTTGATTCTCATCTATAAGAACCAACTATAGCTTAGGAAGTAAAATATGTATATATATATATATATATATTATTTTATTCGCAAATATATTATGGTGTGTTAGAGAAAGGAGAGATTTATAATATTATATGGTGTAGTTATATTATTTTATTCTATTGGTTTATATTATTTTATTGTATTGTATGTAAAAATAGAAACTAGGATGATATGTGAGTTGTAAGAGCATCCACATCAGTCCATGGATACTCTTCTATAATGCAAAAGTCCCTCCATTTTACACATTTTGGCCAAAAAACCTCCCATATCAGCTTGTGTAAAACTGTGTAAAATCTTCTAAAAATTTCCATGGGCTACAGTACCCGTGTAAATATACACGAGTATTGTAGCTCGTTTATCCATTAAATTAGTATTTGTTTCTCTCTCCTCTCAACTCTCTCAAGCGCTCTCTCTTTCAACCGTGTATAGTCACTCTTCTCACTCTCAACTCTCCATCGTTTCATCTCTCCCTTAGTCCACCGATCTCACCTCAGGCCACTAATCTCACCGATCTCTTAGGCCACTGATCTCACTCTCACCAATCTCACTCACTGCCGATATGATCTTAACATGCAAACGACGCTGTGGCGGAGCTTAGATGGTACGATCTTACCTCAGGCCACTGATCTCACCTCAGGCCACCGATCTCATCTGCACCGATCTCACTCTCATCGATCTCACTCACCGCCGATACGATCTCAACAGGTAAACAACGCCGTGATGGAGCTTAGATGGTACGATCTCACTCGCACAAGACCTAGAAACGATGTCGTGGCGGAGCTCTCAGGGACATGATGTATGGGTTTTGATGGGTATTGATCTGTGGGGTATTGATCGGGTTGATGGTGGGTTTTGATCTTGATTGGCTTGTTTTTTCTGGTTCATTGGTGGGTTTTGATGATGCTGGTTGGGTGGTGATGATGGTGGCTGGATGGTGATGGTGGCTGAGTGTGGAGTGATCGTTGGTAGTGACTGTCGGTCTATGACAGAGAGCGGCAGGGAGTGAATAATAAAAAATTGAATAAATAATGAATATTTTATTGAATAAATGTATAGAATAGATAAACTAATGTAGGTATTTTATAAAACTGGGTGTGTAAAATAGAAAGAGTAGATTTTTTCGTGTAAAATAGAAGAGAAATTTGCATTCACTAATGTGGATGCTCTAAAATGTGATGATAAAATAGATAAAATAGGTTTTTAGGGTAAAATAAGTTTTTAGGGTGTAAAATAGAGTTTGGTATGGATTCTCATATGCAAGTGCTCCATCAGAAACTCAAAATAAAGTGATTCCAAAGTCAACGATCTAATTCAAGGGCTTTATGGTAAATGGGTCACTAATTAAAATGATATTCCAGTTTCCCAAGCTCCTATTTTGAATAGAATAACAAAGAGAGTTTTCTCTGTCTGTGGATTCTCAACCAAAAAAAAAAAGTGTATTGTGGTGTGGACCGTGGTGTCAACTCTGCCATTTGAATTTTATCAAACAGCCAAATCTCACGTGTGCCTAAAACCCATAAGGGCCACGCGTCTGGCTAGACTTTAGATGGATATAAAGTAGCAAGGACTTGAAATTAGAGGAAAATGGGGACTTGCCCCTCGTATATAAACTATGTTCTAAAATGCTCCTATTTTAAAACAATTTAGTAAAATATTTTTATTTTTTAAATTTAATTTTAACAAAAACGAGTTATGTATAAAACTTGATTATCTTCAAAATCGAGTTCTATGTATATTCTTAAGTGTAACTCGATTATATTAAAATTGAGTTTTAAAAGCAGGAACATTTTGCTAAGTAGTTTCAAAATATGAATATTTTACTATATAATTTGTAAATTACAGACAAATGCCAATTTTTCCCTTGAAAATAGGACGGGTGTTTTTGCTATTGACTGCATGTGACAGCTTTACCCTCTAGCTCTGCTGTTTAGCTGCTTTGGCTTTTGTTTGTTTATTTGTTTGTTTGTTTGTTTGTTTGTTTGTTTTTTTTTTTTTTTTTTTTTTAAGTATCTTTGATGCGTACTGTTGGGTTAAGACAAAATTATTTGTTTAAAATTTTTTAAACAGCTGATTTTTTTGTTTTGAATAAAATTGCTTGATTGAGCTTAATTTTATTAATTTTATTATTTATTTATTTTTGAGATCAGACGAACCACACTCCAAGGCATCACTTGAGAAGCAAGATAGATGGAAAACCAATCCGTAGTTCTCATAGCTCGATCTAACCTTTCCCATGCAGTCACATTGTTAGTAACAATCATATACAACATAAACTTTAAACTAGAGTAACCCAAATTCGAAAGTCCACATTCATCAAGAACAAATTTCATCAGCATAAAAGAACTCATCCTACCTCCGCACACACACACACACACACACACCCCCCCCCCCCCCCCCCCCCAAAAAAAAAAAAAAGTTTTTCATGAGTTTTTGTAATCTCATTAAAATCTCCTGCACACATTCAAGGTACAGCAAACCTGAGCTAAAGGTCTCTCAATAAATTCCAACAACAATCCGAAGTTGAGTCTCAGGTGCTCCCTAAAAACCTTTAATCCTTTTAAACATTTTCTTTGCCTCTGTTGACTAGAGCATCTTGGGTATGATATTAGATTAGATATTTCCTACCAAAAATAAAAAAATAGATATGATGACTGATTAGAGATACTCAGAAAGGCAAACATACACACACACAATATTAAATATAATCCGTAATTACTAATTGGAGATTGGGGGATTTTCTTTTCCATCTGAAGCAAACACACACACACACTATCTGTCTGATCCGACGACTACATCTACATATTGTGCTCTCCGAAACAGTTTTGGCACAAGCGTGAATGCCCGTGCCAGGTAATTTTCTAGGTTTTTTTTTTTTTTATGAATAAAGTTTTAGGGTTCTTATTATAAAGTCTTTAACATTGGTTTTAATAATAAAATAAATTACGCAGAAAGAGCTGGAATTTTCTGTGAAAATAATATAGCTGGAGGGAATTGGAACTCTTAACTGAGTCATTTAGCCAAGGAAAACTTTATTGGAAACGTAAAACTTGGGAAAGTCTATCGGGGAAAACCTAAGCAAGGTCAAGAGGTTATTGTCAAAATTTGGTTTCGCTTTGATTCGCAAAATATAGATCTTGCCAACCATCATGCCAATTATAGTCTCACAAGACTAGAGGTACCTATCTATCCATATACATTACATTTCTTTCATTTGTTTACTACTACAAAAGGTTTTTTTTGGCAGTCTGAATGCACCTTTCTGATACATCCGGATGGTATGAATCACCCCAATTTGGTGAAGTTGATCGGTGCTGTGAAGTTGAGGATCACCACTTGGGTGTTGTCTATGATCTTAGATCAAAGGATACTCTTCTCAACCTCATCGACAAAGGTACATTTTAGTTTGTTCATTTTTCATGCATTAAATAACTTTAATTATTTATGCCAACTTCCATAGGAAAAAAAAAAAGCCTAAATGGCGAAGTGCTTTTAATTGCGTTTGCAGATGATTTAAATTGAAACCAAAGAATGCAGGTGGCTCTTGCAATTGCACATGTGCTTGGGTATTTAATTTGTCATGATCCCCTTTACCAACTTCGCTTTGTTCATCCTGCTCTTATAATGCTTGATCAGGTAGGTCATCTTTGGTTTTCTTCATGCTCTCGATAGATAGATAGACGTACTTTTGGTTTTTTTTTTAGCAAACAATGATTCCGTATTCTTGTCTAATTTGATCTTCATTGTTCCTCAGGATTCCAATCCAGTGTTATTTGATTTTTTCATGCTATCTGGTGGAATTGTTGGTGATAAGCAGTTTGTGTCATACCGAGACAAGTCACATTCGTGTTATCTACCCTATTTAGATATCTACTAGTATAATGGTTTAGGTATGTCCATTTATGTGTTCATATATTTCATTATTTAAATTTGTGTGCATATGTGAAACAATTGATGAATCTGAGATATACGTGAGAGTGTGATAAGTAGATACAACAATAAATAGAAATAATTCTTCTCTTGTGTCTGCATAATTACATGAAATTCGTTGAGTCCAGCCATTCCTTGCATTCTGTATTTGGAACTTTTTGTTTTGCTAGTATTTTTAATTTCTGCTATCTTGTCATGGTCTTCCATCAGGTTTTTGTTGTAGTGGCTCTAGTTATAAGTCTGGTCAAGCAACGTAGATTTTGACCGGTTTTCTAGTTGAACTTGATTGGAAAGTTTGCTTGGGATCCTTGTTAACTAGGTGCCAGTCTTTTAACTTGAAATGGGCTATGCGTTATCTTATCTGGACTGAGATGAATGAAGACAAATCATTTTGCCTTTGTGTGATGCTCACATTGTGGTGTGGTACCATTACAATTTTGGTGTAAGATGCTTCCCCTCATTAGGTGTGATGCCTAAGAAGTTTCTTCTATTTCCTTTCACCTCTTTACTTCCTATTTGCTGTTTCACAGCTTCAAGTTTTTTTCCAGCAATCCTAATCATTCTCTACAAATGAGCCCTTTTGCTTTAACATCTAAACCTCAGAAGTGAGATTCCCTGAGAACTTTACTCTAACCCTTAATTACTACCAAAAAACTAGTTTACCTCACTTATTATAACATCCTAACCTGAATCCCTATAGCAGTATCAGGTCCTGTTAATAATTTTTTTGCTGCTGAAACTGAAACTTTGATCACTTTTTAGTTTCAAACCTGCTGTCCTGCATCATTTTTGTTTCCGGTTCTTCCTTTTATCTTATCTATTTTAGCATCTTTGTGATTTTTTTTTAAGCACTATCTCGTATCCTTACATAAGATGCTTGCTCAGTGACAATTGCATCAATGTAGTAATTTGAATAACCCATAATATCCAAGCAGATATCTTATTTCCACAACATAGCTAGTCCACCGCTTTGCCCATCACTTGGACCAATTAGTCCATACTGAACATCAACCTTTCTTTTAACTCTTTCCATACCAAATTCTTCATTTTTGTCTCAGCCAAGAAGACGATTTTGGAATCCTATCATTGCACAACACATTAACTATTCGAGAGTTCCCAAGCCCCGGCAGATCCACCCTAAGCAAATCATTGCTCTTGGCAGTGCTGCCTAGTAACCACCGCCATTTCATTGAAAGAGAAAGCATCTAAAAGGGGTAGAACTTCACAACACCGCTTTTGAGATCGAGCTTCAGAGTCTTCTGGGCTTCAAATTTTACTAAGCGTTTGGCGTCAATAATAGTATCTTGGGCTATCATATCCATGTCTTTAGCTTGTCCCTTCTCACGGAATATTTTTTTCCATTTGCTCTTGCCTGTGGGTTGCTCATCTTTTTCTAGGGCTTGGGTTTGAGGGCCTTCTTCGCTGGGCAACTTCTGTTACGTTCTTTCCTTTAATGGGCTTGTAACTTCTTCCATTTCTTTATAGGCCTGCTGCTACTGACCCACTAGAGAGTGGGCGTCAATAATCCTTTCAATGGAACAAGTTAAGGGAGGACTTTGCCGATCACGTGCTTCCGTGTTTTTCTCCAAGCGACTCGTTACCTTTTTCAGAGCTATCACATTTGGTCAGATCTTTTGCCGCTCGTTGTCCTGTCATACGTGTGACATTAGCAACTCTCACGGTTTTTTCTTTTTCACGACTTTGGTTCTGTATGGTATTCTCGTTCAAACACATATTTTTAATTTTAAAAAAATATTATACATATTTTTACACTTTTTTACTTACACATTTTTTTAAAAAAATTAAAAATTATTATTTAAACACATGTATCAAACAGACATTATTTTCCACTTGAGTTTTCAAACTTCCTGCTATTTTCGGATTTAATGAATTCCGTATCATCAGCCGTTGGACGAGATTTTCCAACTAATCCATGTTCTTCAGAGGTTCCTTGGCTTCCATTGATGTTGGTTCTATCCTTATCAGCCATTTTTGCCTTCCAACCAGCCTTTAACCATTCCCCATATTGGTGGGTAGCATTTTGCCAATCAGGGTTTGTTGGACAGTGCTTATCGTCATGCCTAAGCCTACCACAGATGAAACAAACAGTGGGGAGTCTTTCATACTTGAAGGTGACCCAAAGATGTTCCCCATCCGGGCTTGTGATGTATCCTCCTCTTCTTAGAGGCTTATCAATCTGTAGATCCACTCGAATCCTCATGAACTTTGCTTGGTTTGTTTGCCATGACCTCTTTTCTACCTCAATAAATCTGCCAATCTTACCTCCGATGTCCTTCCCAACTTCCTCTAACATGTACTCAAAACGGTAATTCCCAAAGCTGAACCTAAAAGAGGGAGTGTGTGAAGGTAATATTGGCCGATGTTAGCCCCTTTTTTCTATCGACAAAGAAGTAAAAGGTTGTTATCAAAATTCCAAGGACTGCTTTTCTCTATCTATTCCATCTAGTATTGAGAATTGAACTTGAATTGAAGTATCCCATTTCTAACATCAAGTACTCTTAGTTCCAATCCTATCTCCCATGCTGATCGGAGTGTGATTTTGAGGGCTCGTTAGTTTTGTTCTCAGTCAGAAAGTACGCGTCCCAAAAGACTTAAGAGAGCATTCTTCTAGTAGGTCAGGTTTGCTTGTGATAGTGATGAGAATGTCTTCTTCCTCTTCCTTTGTGAGTTGCAGTTTTTGGAGTCCATGTAAGATAGCGTAATCCATATCATGGATTGATTAGCTACACCTATTAAGAGCTTAGGCAGCCAAAGAGAAAACCCTTAATAGAGAGAAGCTAAGGAAGATAGGTTCTCGCACTTGTTCGAGAAAGAGGAGCTCTTATAGGGGAGAGACTAGCAATATCATATAACCTTCATTCCTTTTGATACACTCTATTACTAATTAATAATACTAGCACATAGGTCCAAATTAGACATGACCCAAATTTTATATATATATATATATATTGGAGTTATGGATCATGTCATCGGAGTGGTCAGAGAGCTGGGATAGTACTAGTAGACTAATCATATGATTTTTATTAATATCAATCCTCAAAAAATATCATGTAGTGAGTAATGGAAGATGTAATAGGCCGAGTGAAAGACCTACACAAAATCACAAATGTTATTATTGGGTCTCAATTCCCTTGGACTTAAATGAGTAAATAAATAGACGGATGCATTTATTATCTTTAAATACAATTTAATTCTACTTCAAGTCTGCTCTCACACGTTTCTGTCATTTTTTTTTTTTTTTTTTGTTTTTCTTTCACTCCACCATGGCAACCCAGCTCTCACTTTCTTCCACACCTCCACCATAAGCTGGTTCCACCTCTCACGCTTTTCACTACAAAAAACACAGGCTATAGCTGCGTTTTCAAAAAACGCGGCCAAAGGAGGACCTATAGCCGTGTTTTTAATAAACGCAGCTATAGGTCCTCCTTTGGCTGCGTTTTTTAAAATGCGGCTATAAGTAAAGTCTATAACTGTGTTTATAGTGCCTTTAGTTGCGTTGTTTTTTTTTTTTTTTTTTTTTTTTTTTTGAAAGGGCCTATAATCGCGTTTTTAAAAACGCAGCTATAGGCCCAGCCCAAATAATTTTTTTAATGGAGGACCTATAGCCGTGTTTTTAAAAACGCGGCTATAGCTAACACACAAATCCAGGATTTGATTTTTAAACAGGATCTATAGCCGCATTTTTTAAAACGCAGCTATAGGTAACCAAAAAGAAAGACTGCTTGGGAAATACTTATTTTTAAGGAGGACCTATGGCCGCGTTTTTAAAAATGCATCTAGAGGAAAAAGGGACCTATAGCCGCGTTTTTAAAATCGCAGCTATAGGTCCAATCAAATAATATATATATATATATATATATATATTTTAGAACAATGGCATTGAATATATAGCCGTATAAAATTTTTTGTATAAAATGAGGACCTATAGCCACGTTTTTAAAAACGCGGCTATAGGTAACATACAAATAAAACGAAAAGCATGATCGGGAAACAAAATTTTTTTAAAGGGAACCTCAAAGCGCAGCTATAGGTAATACCAAAAACAAAAAATTTTGACCTGACCCCCCACCTACCCCATTTGCTTCCAACCACTCATTTCAAAATATCTCTTTATTTTTCTCTCTTTGGCCGTGCACACTTGTTCCTCTTTTCTTTTCTTCTCTTTTCTTCTCTTTTTCTCTCAACGCAACACGCACACTCCTCTCTGTGTCCTTCATTTTTTCGGCAAGGATTACTAAAAGCTTCATAGGTTATGCTAAGGCTCACACATCTCTACTATTTGAGGTAAAAAATTTCTAATCCTTTTATGGGTACTATACATTTGCTGGAGGTTATTTTTTTTATCTAAGCTTTAATAATAAAACCCATGTGATTTATGAGTATTGAGAGTAATATTTATGTGTTTATATGTATGGGTTTTACATTGGTGGAATTATTTGATTTTGAATTTTTTTGATCTGTGACATTGTGTTGCTGAGAGTAATATTTATGTGAATTTGTGCTATTGTGTTGCTGATATTGTGCTTATGTTTAAATGGGTTTGTGTTCTTAAACTTGTTCTTTTGTGTTTCTGAGCTTGTGCTTTTGTGTTTCTTGAATAGATTTAGTGTTAGATTTGGCTTGGTTTTGTTGAATGAGAGGAGATTCATGAGTTTGTGTTCTTATATTTTGGAGCACATTGTGTTTGTATTGTGAGTATGTTGTGTTTGATTTTGAATTTTTTGGGTGTGAATTTTAAATTTTTTGTGTTTGATTTTAAATTTTTTTGGGTTTCTGTTTAATTTCTAATTTTTTTTTTTGTTTGAATTTTGAATTTTTTGGGGAAAAAAAAAACCCAAAATTTTTTTTTGTTTTAAAATAAACCTATAGCTACGTTTCAAAAACACAGCTATTGGAGGCTTTAGCCGCATTTTTAAAACGCAGCCAAAATTGTGCCTATAGCCTCGTTTTAAACGTAACTCAAAGCAGGTCTATAGCTGCGTTTTTTTACAAATGCAGCTATAGGTCTCGGCTTATAAGGAGTGGAAAAATGCAGCTATAGGGGGTTAAAAACGCAGCTATAGATCCTGCAGGGGGCTATTGTCGCACAGGATAGGCCGTGTTTGGAAACGCGGCTATAGAAAACGCAGCTATAGCCTATGGCTGCGTTTTTAGGGTCTATAGCTGTGTTTTTCAAACGCGGCTATGGCCCTCATTTTTTGTAGTGTTTCGTTGTTTTTCCTTTCTTCCATAAAATTTAGTAATCTTAAGTCCAAGTTCCACTTATTTCTGCACTGGTTCTCACAGATCCATTAAACCTAAGCCTAGCTCTCACTTTAGAACAAAAAAATGGCTCCTATCACCTTCAATGAAGATGATATTACTAGTTTTATTTCAAACTTTAATGAAGAAAATAGATTAGGAACTAGGTTTAGTTCGTTTGGCCATGTCTACAAAGGATCCATTTTGTTAAATATATTAGCAATGCGATGTGTTATACCATATTGTATATGCTAAAGTGAATGCGGAAGGGGAAGCATAGAATAGGAACACCAAGAACACAAGGGTTACGTAGTTCAGCCTTGTCGGCCTATGTCCATGGGTGAAACCCTTAAGGGATACATCTTTATTATATAAGAGTGTAGTACAAATCTCGATTTATAATGAAGCATAACATTAGTATATATAAGCGACTAAACCCTAGACTACTAGTAGAAATAGGAGCAAGTTTGGGCCTATTACATTGGGCTAATATATGTCTAATATATCTCTAACACTCTCCCTCAAACTCAAGGCAAAAGCTCGATGAAGGCTTGAGGTTAGATAAGCATGAGAAGATCCCTTAAAGAATGCCTTTGAAGAAACCACAACGAAGACTGTTTCAATTAATCAATTTTGGAGCTTCAAATGAAGAAATGAAGTCCAAAATCAGAATCTACAGGAAAAAATAAGCAAGATAAGCCCTTTCAATTAATTTTGACTTTTGGTCATTAGTTAACGCAAGAAGTCAAAGTCAACAGTTAAGGAATGGTCAACAATCACCACAGTCCAGGTTGGTTCTGGGTTGTCTGGGTCGGGTCATAAATCGGGTTGCAAAGATGCTGTCATCACCCTATGAATGTGGCTATGACTTGGAATAAGGCTTACATGGCTGATGACGTGGCATGCTTGTGTGTCGCTGAAATGGACAGGATGACATCGTCATGACATCAGCAGTATTTTTCGGCTTGTGTAGTGACCACCAGCACATAGAGGCGAGACTAGAAATCCAAGAGGCATGCAGCACATTAGATAAGGGCTAGATTCTTGGGTTCTGTAGACTGACGGATGACAAGGCCTAGATGGCAGCGCGTGTGCCCAAAAGCTGATCTTGGAGTTAAGAATCTATGGTAGCGTGTGGATAAGTGTTGGAATCTGTGGAGGCGCGTGAAGCTTCCGATCGAGACCAGCTTCCTGAGTTTTGGTCATGGGAGGTCGTGGAGCATGTCTCTGTGGTTGGTTTCATTAGGAAAAGCCTCAATTTGCATAAAACTAAAAGGGAGAGGCACAGATTGCTTGGACTTGTGATTTGAGACACAGCGGCAAGGCAAGGGTGGTGATTCGTGGGATCTAAGTGATGCCAGAGTTCAAATCTGAAGACAAGCATGGGGCTCTACGGATTTGTGCTAAGCATGTATGAATATTCTTTGCTTGCTAGAGATATTTTGCTTAATGCCAAGAACGAAGTTTGGCTCTAATACCATGTTAAATATATTAGCAACGCGATATGTTATATCATGTTGTATATGCTAAAGCGGATGTGGAAGGGGAAGTATAGAATAGGAATACCGAGAACCCGAGGTAACATGATTTAACCTTGTCGACCTACGTCCACGGAGGAAACCCTTAAGGACTACATTTTTATTGTATAAGAGTGTAGTACAAATCATATATTATAATGAACTATAACATGAGTATATATAGGCGACTAAACCCTAGACTTCTAATAGAAGTAGAAGTGGGCTTGAGCTTATTACATTGGATTAATATGTCAATATATCTCTAACACATTCCTACAAAAAAAATGTATTCTCTTCTTGAGCAACCTGTTGCTATCAAAAGGTCCTTCAACTTGAAACTAGAAAAACAATTTAAGGTATGATAAAAATTATCCAATGTATGTCTTATATCTTCATTAGTTGACTGATCGTGTATTTGCCCTTGTATGAGAGTTTTATGGTTTAGTTTTTTAACTATTTGTTGGTGTATGAAAGTTTGAAGATTTTATTTTTTTCAGGCTGAGATTGAGTGGCTTACAAAGCTGGAGCACCTAAACATCATTCGTTTGATTGGACATTACTAAACAAACACGAACTATTTTCTACTGCACGAGTTGGCTGAGATGGGATCGGTTGAAAAACATTTGAAGGGTAACATTTCTCTAATGCTAGCTTGTTATTGTAATGCTTGTTGTAATTTATGTGGTTAAGACAAGCAGCCCACAGAAAGGTTTTAGTGTATATTCATTTATTAACATTATTTTATACTTTATTACGTGTTTATAACATGATTTAACACATAATTGTAATTGCACTGCAAAAAATGCTGCCTATAGTGGTGTTTTTTTTAGTGGCATTCGTAAAAAAAGCCACTATAGTGGCATTTTGTAAAAACACTGCTATAGGCTTATCTGTAGTCGCGTTTTAAGGGCTTTATAGTGACATTTTAAAGCACTGGGCCTATAGTAACATTTTATAAACGCTACTATAGGTCATTTAAAAAAAATACTGAATTAAAAATAAAAAAAAAACCTATAGTGGCTTTTATAGACGTGACTATAATTCCTAGGTCATACAAGGACCTATAGTGGTGTTTATAAACGCCACTATAGGTCCTTAAAAAAAAAAAAGGCCAACAAAAAAAAATAGTGGCGTTTATAAAAACCACTATAGATCTTATGTGTTCATGGGCCTATAGTGGCATTTACAAATGCCACTATAGATTCTTTTTAAAAATAAATAAATAAAGCCTCCCTACCCAAAAAAAAAAAAAAAATTAAGGACCCATAATGGCGTTTTATAAACACCACTATAGATCCTATGTCATCATGGGCCTATAGTGGCATTTGTAAATGCTACTATAGGTTCTTTTTTTAATAAAATAAAATAAAGCCTCCCTAACAAAAATAAAATAATTTTGAGGACCTATAGTGGCATCTTCTGTGTCTTCATGGGCCTATAGTAGTGTTTGAAAATGCCACCATAGGTTCTTTAAAAATAAATAAATAAATAAATAAATAAATAAAGCCTCCTTACCCAAAAAAGAAAATAAAAACAAAAAAAAAATTTTTTTTGAGGACCTGATAGGTCCTGTCTTCATGGGCCTAGTATGGCGTTTGTAAAAGTCACTATAGGTTCTTTTTAAAAAAACAAAATAATAATAAAGCCTCCCTACACAAGAAAAAAAAATTAAGAACCTATAGCGGAGTTTACCAGAACGCCACTATTTCTAAACACCACTATTTCTAAACATCACTATAGGTCCTGTGCCTTCATAGGCCTATAGTGGTGTTTCTAAACTCCACTATAGCCAATTTTTTCTTTTTTTAATTTGACTTCTAGTAGCATTTTAGAAACACCACTACAGGGTATAAAAAATGCCACTATAGCCAATTTTTTTTTTTTAAATTATATTTGACCTATAGTAGCGTTTGAAAAATGCCACTATAGGGTCTAAAACTATAGTGGCATTTGTAAACACTGCTATAGGTCAATTTTTTTTTTCTTCAAATTGGCATAAATGCTACTATAGGTCTATACCCTATAGTGCCATTTGAAACGTTGCTATAGGTTAAATTAATTTTTTTAATTGACGTTTGGAACGTTGTTATAGGTCAAATTAAAAATTTTTTTTTTTCATTGGTTGTAGTGGTATTTTAAAACACCACTGTAGGTCTAAACCCTATAGTGGCGTTTGAAGTGCTACTATAAGTCAAATTTATTATTATTTTTAATTGGCTATAGTGGCGTTTTAACTATAGGTCTATATCCTATAGTGACATTTGAAACGCTACTACTGGTAAATTTTTTTTTTTAAATTGGCTATAAACTCCACTATAGGCCTATATCCTATTGTGGCATTTGAAATGCTGTTACAGGTCAAACTTATTTTTTGTTTTTATTGGCTATAGTGGTAATTATAAAAAGCTTCTATAGCCTATTTAAAAAAGAAAAACAATTTCTGCCTATAGCAGCGTTTTAGAGAGCAATTTGATGAATGGTTGTTTTTGTGAACCCTTTCATGATATTGTGGGGAACTCACAAATTTCAAACGGTCTCTTTTAGTTGTGTTGATATTCGGATATTTGGATGAAATATAGATTAATCATGGTCTCTATAATCTAACTGAAACAATGTTGATTATTATCAGAATACAGATGTAAAGTGTGGATAATTATTAGACTACACATGCAAAGTGTTGATTATTATCTAAATGCACATGCAAATCATGGAGATTTTAAGACGTCGCATTAACAAACTCCTAGGCTTTGCCTTTTGATTTTGTCCCTACTTGTTCTTTAACTTAGACGTCTTGAATGCTTAACAGTTCTATTTGTTATGTTCTACTACTGTAGCGGAATAGCTTGCACTCATGAGTCTTTCAGCATTGCAGTTTTATTTTTTTTCTAGGGTCTGTTTGGATACCGCTTATTTTGCTGAAAACTGAAAACACTAAAAAAAATAATAAAAATTACTATTCACTTATATTTTTTACTGTTGATGTGTCTTGGTACACTGTTTATGTCCAATGAACAATCACTAGGCGCTACTTAAAAAAAATAAAATAAATAAAATAAAAAAGGTGAACGAAACGCGCTTCCCAAATGCTCACTATATCGCACTTAAAAAAAATTTCTGTAATAGGTGTCTGGTCGCTGAGAACAGATCATTTTTCATTTGCTATTGTACTTATAGGACTCATATGTAAATGTGCCTTTAGGGTCCGTTTGGTTAGAGGAGTGGGAAAGTGGGAGGACGGAAAATATTTAATTTTCCCTCTTGTGTGTTCGGTTGGAGGAGTGGAAAAGTGAGAGGGTGGAAAACTCTTTTGTTTAGTTGGAGAGAAAAAAGAAAAGATGGAAAATGTAATTTATAAAAATTGACTATTATACCCTTATTATATAATATATAAGAAATAGATTTATTTGTAATCATTAAATAATATAAAATTTATCACATCATATACATAAATTTATATTATTATTTTTATTGTTATAATGTGAAAATTAGATCAGGTCACGTTGAAAAAGAGAGAGAGAGAGAGAGAGAGAGAGAGAGAGAGAGAAGAGAAGGTTAAGGCCACATTGAAGAAGAAAAAAAAAAAAAAAAAGAATGTTGGAAAAAAATAGATGAGAATAGGGCATATTTGTAAAAATGCTGCTATAGCACTTTTCTTTCCAGATTTCCCTTCCAATTTGGAAGGAAAAAAAATGTGGCTCCGGAGAGAAAACTTTCTTCCGGATTTTCTCTCCTTCCTATTTTCCTTCCTCAAATGAACAGTGAAAAACAGTATTTTTCACCCCATTTTTCTCTCTTTGTTTTCCATCTTCCTTATTTTTATTCCAAACGAACGGAGCCTTAGTGGGAAGAATTGGAAAGATAAAACAGAACAACCTCTTTTCTGGGCAACGGATGAATACCATATGAAATTGAAGCCTGGCTTCCAGCCAAATGACTGTCATCTTGTTCATGAGAACCTAAAGACAGAACCTGGTGTTTATGATCTTGATGGAGTAGCACTTACAAAGATGATATTTCACTGTATGGACTTTTACACAGTGAAATGTCCTACGATGTCACAGATTGTTCATTTTTTTGCAGTGTTTACGTGTTTTCAATGGGGATTTTGGTGTGGTGGAAGGTTTTTTTACAGGAGTGGGACTCTTATACTTTTCCAGTGAAGAAAAAAAGCTCAAAATGGAAAGGATCTCTTAAGATTGCTTGTCTGGGTATGAAGGATGATGAAATAGATCAGTGAAACAAGAAGGATGCTCAACAAATCAAGCACTGATGAACTGTCTTCTTTTCTGTAGGAGTGAACCAAATGTAATGTTACCCTGGGCACTGGTCTGGTATGAAAATACTTGATATGTTGTTTTCTAATATTCCTTCCATTTCGTTGATGGACTTTGTGGTGATTGCAACTAGTAGTGAAATATTTCAAATTTGACTTCCTTTTTGTTTCCCTACAATTTTGATTAAATTGCTTTTAGATGGCTCTTAAAATGAGGCAGTATCTCATGCGCCTAGCGTCTATGAATGTATTTCGTCAAAGCATTTTGAAATTACTAAAAAGGTTTTACTTTTATCCTCTATATATTTCAAATGCAGTGATTAAATTTGACAAATGTTGTGTGATGATTTGGCAATATGAAAAACTTAGTGTTCGTTTGAGATTCGCTTATTTTGCTAAAATTTGAAATTTTTTTCTGAAAGTATTGTAAATTAAGGTAAAAGTTAGCTGAAATAGTTTAGTGGAACTCATGAATAGTACCAAAAAGTACAGTGAGACCTATGAATAGTAACAAAAATAAGCTAATTTTTTAATTTGGAGTCAAAATGCATACTAATATGGGGCTGAACCCTACATTTATATTACCTATGCAGTACTATATAGGTTGCAATTTATATTAGTGAGTGATGGGGGTGTTTATGTGAGTAGTTGTCATGTTGTCAAAATTACATCAGTTCTCATTTGATGGATACGCGGTGGATATAGTTCTGTCATTATGCATGCGTTTATACATATAAAATAGGGGGCTATTACTTTTTTTGTAATAGGCATAAAGAATGAGGTATGTGAGATATAATTCACTAGTTTTATATTTAGATTTTGCACATGAGGGGAGAAAATATTAGGGAAGTAAACAATTTAAATAATGAGGGAAGTTGCGGAAGCTATATATTCTTTACTGAAAGGGTGTTTGGTAGGTGACGAAGCCCACTTTCTTTTTCGCATTAAAGTGTAAAGGACTAGTCAAGCTCTTAAATTTGGCATTTTTGGCATTAAAATTAATTCTACATTATTGAATTGGTTTCCCATTGATTTTAAGAAGGTAAAAATTCTATTCTGAAGGCATCTTAAAACAACTTGTATTTACAACAAAATGTTTCTAACCTTGTTGGAATCCAGCTTATTGGTATTCATTCTTATAATGGTGGAGAGCATCTTTCTCATTAACATTTATCTTGCATTAAAGCAAGATTATTTCTAGCTTTCAAGTTGTTTCCAGTTAAAATGCTGGTTCTTTCGTCTACAAGACTGTTTGTGAGTTGATATTTTTGGGGGCAGCAAGGAAAAATGGTTAACATGGTAGTGCTTGGTTTTAGTTTGAATTATTTGTTTCTATAACTTGAAAGAGCACATTTAAAAAAAAAAATTGTGATATCTCTATTAAACCGGTTGAGAGAGACGATAAACCAAAGTTACAAGTTTGTGATATTTACAAGAATCTTGCACATGTTTTAAGTAATTCAGTTGATAGGATGTTTTGAAAAAACAAAGAATTTTGTAACTCAATTGATATCTCTTTCAAATGGAGATTTTCATAGTTCAAACTCCTTTTCTTCTAATGTAACTATTCAATTATTGAAAAAAATAATGTTCCAGAAGAAGTTGATAAGCATTTTACATAAAATCATTATATGCTATTCATCAACTAACTGACTAACTATTGTTAGTAAATGCGTCAAGCACATAGTCATTCTGAAGCTTGGTGCAAAGCTTGTGCCTAACTGAAGTAAATAATACATTTTAAAGATATTATACATTATAGTATATAATAAAAAAAGGCAATACAATGAAAATGGTAATATACTTTACCTATTTGCTAATATGGTTTCAATTGTACAGAGTTTGTAAGTAGAAATTTTATATTTTAACTTCTTAATTACGGTTTCAATTGTACACAGTTTGTAAGTTGAAACATAACCTTTTATATAGTTTTCTTATGCTATATAAAAATTTATAATTGTGATAATTGTGATTAAATGAAATAAGGTTCAATCAAGAGATATATATATATATATATATATATATATGTCTAAAGCCATAGACCAAAACACACCAGAATATTAAATTATTCTTGTTCATATTTTTTGATTTGTAAAACAAAAACTTTTTATTATATGTAAAAAAAAAAAAAAACTTATTTGTTTAGCACAACACCTTAAGAATATTTTTGAATGCCAAATCGATGTCCATGTCATTCTTCAAGATTAATTGAGTAGTAAATTTTAATGATTCATATATTTTTTTAGCAAAAATAAATATAAAAACATGTGGCAAGGCATGCATTTTGCTTCTTCAAAAAGAACTAAAGAAAGAGCCTGAGGCGCACTTCATTAGATGAGCTTCACTTCGGCCAACCAAAGGGCATAGACCTTCTTGTTTGGAGCTTTAAGTTTTAGGCGTACTTTTAACAACTCTGCAACCAACACTTCAAGCAGTCTTCTGAAACAATACATTTTTTACTCAAATAGGCAAATAATTGAAATGTTCTTATATGTCAGATTAATTAGCTTGTATCCCATCCTAATGAACATAAATATTAAACAATAATAAATAAAAAAATTCAAGAATTTTGCTAATATTCTGCAGGATTATGTAAATTATAATCTATTATTATTTTTATTCTTCTTGAAAAAAGTATTGATTATTACTGATGATAATATTATTTTTGTTAATATTTGTATAATGAATATGATACTATGAAACTCTGTGATTGATAACAATATTTTTTAATTTTAAAAATGAAATAATTTAATTATTTTTTTAATAATTGTAGTTAAAGGCAAAAAAATTTTGAAATCACATTTAGAATGACTACCGAAGTTATATATTGCAAACATGCATCTTTTGCGCAATTTAAATGTACCAGCATTGCTTGCTTGCTTTTTAATAATTTTATGCTTTTTATTTTTGCATGAACTTCATAAAGTTAATAAGAAACTGTAATATTCATTGTGATGAATAAAGAATATACTCAAAATTTTGAACAATTATAATAAGACCATTTTTTTGGGCCGAAATTAAATTAAATGATAATAAGATTATATTATAAAGATAGTTTAAATGAATGCAACATGTTAAACTTTGTTCATGTTCCTCTTGTAATTGTGAATGCAAAATAAAATTAGACACCATGTATGTGCATGTGCAATGCACGGATATGCCCTAGTTAAGAAAAAAGATTAAAAAAAAAAAAAAAAAAAAAGTCGCATGCCTGTGTATATGTCAGAAACAACTAGTCTCTTGGCATCATAGAAACATTACCTAGGGTTTGATATTATATTTAAGGTAACTGAATGATTGCACAGCTAAATTGCCGGGCAAATCTCCTTAGGTAGTGAACATCTCCGCAGCCCTAGCTCTTTTTTTGCAATAAGATTAAAAAAATTCATCATGTTTTGATTGCTAATTAAAGAACATTGGAAACCAAGAGACAGGCTGGTTTTTGGGGTATGAACTTGATTCTAAATGAAAAGTTTAATTCTCCATAGCCTTTTCAATCTTCTCTATATAATATTATAATTGTTTCCGCTTGTGGGGAGAGCTAACTCTGAGAACTAGAGGATATTATATATGTTAGAAGGTTGCAACCACCTTGAAATTCCAGATTTCTAAAAACTACCGGATTCTCATTGATTGCAGTCTCATTATTTACTTAGAAAATGATAGGCTCCAAAAGAACCCATTTCATTTATTACCCTTTTACTATAAGCCACAAACTATTTTATAATATTTTTACAAAATGTTGATGTGACCAATTTTTTATTGGTATTCATCTAGACCCATTATTAATATTACTTTTTCAATTACCAATAATTACTCACATCAACAATTTGTAAAAAAAATTATAAAATAATTTGTATCTCTAGCATTATTCTTACTACAATGAATTGCATCATTAAACATAGAAATTAATGCTTTAATTAAAAAGGTTCAATCACGCAAGAATTTACTAACTTCATTTGCACACAAGAATTGAACTTAATTACTATTAGCTCAACTGGTAAAGTTTCTATGGTTGTAAGAGATCTGGAGTTCAATCTCCGCCTATACCAAAAACTGATTGGTGTTTTGGTCTAATGATCATAAAGAGTTATCATCAAGAGTGGACACCGTAGGTTGAAACTCTCTAAAAAAAAAAAAAAAGAATTGAACTTAATTAGTTGCAACATTATTACTATTTGCCAATGGTGTCTTGCTATATTATTTTCTCCTAATGGCCTGTGGAAGCCCAAACGGAGCAGAAAACTACCCAAGACAGCACTCCTTTTACTCCGCTATTGCTAGAATTGTAGTCAACCATTGAATGTAGGTAACACCCCAATCATTTTCAATAGTAAGTAAACTAGAGCTCATTCTCATAAACTGCATTCTTATTGTCAAGGTGAGGTGGGCTTGTTAATTACAATTTTTTACCGCATCACTTTTTTTTTTCTTTACTTGTAATAGCTTATTTAAATTGGGAAATTATTATAGTTTAGAAGCAATACTCCCTCATCTCACATGAAGGGTGAGCCACATGGTGGGACCAGGAACGGACCTAGGGGGGGGGGGTGCTGGCCTCTTGGCCTAAAGAAAAAAAAAAGGAAAAAAAATAATCGGGCCCCCATAGATGGAAATCCTAGGAAACATTACTGTCAAATTATGAATATTATGTCAGACTATCTAATAATTATCCATTCAAATTATGAATGAAAATGGATCAGATTTTTATTTTTATTTTTGTTTTGTTTTGTTTTTGCTTTTGCTTTTGTTTTTGTTTTTGTTTTTGTTTTTTTTTTTTTTTTTTTTGGAGGGAGAAACAGTCTAATATATCACCTACCTAACCCTATTAAACTTTAAGAATTTCACCCCAAAGCACCTTTTTAAGCATTAATGGGGGCACATGGGTCTAATTGTGTCAAGTTAACTTAAAATTGAACATCAAAAATATATTTATTATTTAAATTTACACATTAGCAAATACTTTACCCTATACTAAACGAGTGAAATATAGGTGCACTTAATTTTATTATATATAAAAACCCTAGTTTTTGTGTAGATAAATTTAATAATAGATGGGGATATTTTGATAATTTAAGTAAGCAAATTGGTCAAATTCAGGGAAAATTTAAAAACCAAACCCAGTTAGCATAATCCCATTAAAAAAGTCTCAAACCCTTATTGAAAGATTTGGGTTGGAAAAATTTATCAAACCCAATCCCTTGCCATCCTTTATTCGAACCTCACTTATAAAAGCTCTAAACAAGCACCACTTTTAGAAATAGACCAAAAAATTTATGCTCTACCAAACAAATACTTAAATCAGTAATGCCAAAATTATTTTTTGAACCTAAGATTTATTGAAGAGCCCAAAGTTCCAACACCAATCCCATTGCAGCACGGCCAGAGCTAGCCGTTACTATGACATGGCTTATCGAAAGCCCAAAGTTATTTCAATATAAGTCTTGATGGCACCACTACCAGAGCTGTTATTTAAACAATGTTGTGATATAGACCGTTCGTTCCCACTGATGTGTACTGTCATATGAAATCTTTGAAATGATAAGGAAAATCAAGCATAGACACTAGACTTAATGGTGATTGATGGGTGATGAATGGATGGAAGGCCTTACATGTTACATACAATCCGAAAAGCTCTTACTTTTTGGGTTTTGAAACAGAAGCGCATCGGCCTCCAAATTGGGAATGAGAGTGAAAATGGTGAAAAGGGTAAGAAAGAAAAAAACAAATAGGAGAGTACCACACTCGTGTCCATGAGAGTGTGGCGCACAAGAAAAGTAGTGCCACCCAAAAAAATATCAAAGGTAACTCGTCGCATGTGGCGGAGATGTGAGTTTATTACCATTCACAACTTGTTAACTACAACAAAAATTATGATATTTTTAATGTTGCATTAGCATTTCAAAAAAAAAAAAAAAAAAAAAAAAAAGGTAATTATATACCCTGACATCAATCTAGTCCCACCTGTCATATTTTACACGCTTTTGTTCTAAAAAATTGACACTACAAACCGTCAAACACAATAAATAAATATTTTTTTCCATAGAAGAGCAATAAACCTCCGTTCTGTTTTTATTTTTTTTATTTTTTATTTTATTTTATGAACCTCCATTCCTTTTGATACACTATTTCTGAAAGAAACATACTAATGATGCTAGTACATAGGTCCGCTTTTCCCAAAAAAAAAAAAAAAAATACATAGATCCAAATTAGACATGACTCAGATTTTATATATATATATATATATATATATTGGAGTAGACTAAGCATATGATTTTTTTTTTAATAGAAGACATAATAGGCCAAGCGAAAAACTCACACAAAATCACAAATGATATCATTGAGTCTTTATTCCCTTGGACTTAAATGAGTAAATAAATAAAAAGATGCATTTATTATCTTCAAATACAATTTAATTCTACTTCAAGTCCACTCTCACACTTTTCTATCAATTTTTTTTTTATCTTTCTTTCCCTCTGCCATGGCAGGGCCGGTCCTAGACATTTTGGGACCTTAGGCGAGAACTAAAAATGGGGTAATGACAACCCTCTCACCTTCTTCCAAACCTCCTCGATAAGCTGATTCCACCTCTCACACTTATAATCCTTTTTTTGTCTTTCTTCCTCCACTTATTTTCGTTGTTTTTCTTTCTTCCACAAACTCTAGTAATCTTAAGTTCAAGTTCCACTTATTTTTGCACTGGTTCTCACAGATCCATTAAACCTAAGCCCAGCTCTCACTTTAGAATAGCGAAATGGCTCCTATCACCTTCAATAAAGATGATATTACTTGTTTTCTTTCAAACTTCAATGAAGACAATAGATTAGAAACTGGGTTTAGTTCGTTTGGCTATGTCTACAAAGGATCCATTCCTGAAAACAATAGGTATTCTCTTCTTGAGAAACTTGTTGCTATCAAAAGGTCCTTCAACTTGAAACTAGAAAAACAATTTAAGGTATGATAAAAATGATCAAATATATGTCTTACGTCTTCATTAGCTGACTGATCAAGTATTTGTTTGTGTATGAGAGTTTTAGGGTTTAGTTTTTTAACTATTTGTTGGTGTATGAAAGTTTGAAGATTTTATTTTTTTTTCAGGTTGAGATTGATTGGCTTACAAAGCTTGAGCACCCAAACATCATTCGTTTGATTGGACACTGCCAAACAAACACCAACTATTTTCTAGTGTACGAGTTGGTTGAGATGGGATCGGTTGAAAAGCATTTGAAGGGTAACACTTCTCTAATGCTAGCTTGTTATGGTAATGCTTGTTGTAATTTATGTGGTTGAGACAAGCAGCTCACAAAAAAGTTTTAGTGTATATTCATTTATTAATATTATTTTATATTTTGTTACGTGTTTATAACATGATTTAACATGTAATTGTAATTAATTGATATTTTTTACATTGTTAGTTAATTGTAATTTTATTTAAAATTACAAAATTGTCTTTTGAAAACTTCATTTCAATTTGTAACACCTTTTAAATATTAGTTTGAAAAAAAATTGGTAAAATTGTGAAATTGTGTTTCTTTTGAAAAATTGTTTTCAAATAATGTGTATAAAGTGTGTGCAACAATTAGTATGTAATCAACATTTATTATTATTTATTAATTAATATAGTAATTAAATTTTAGTCAAACTTCAATCAACAATATCACTGGAAACCAAAAAATCAGTTCCTCTGGCGTGGGCAGCTGTCCTCCCTCTTGGTGGAGGTTCACACTAAGGACTCTACTCTTCTTTTGTAGTTTGGCCTTGTGGCAATAAAAAAATTTTAGTTCTTAAAATAAATAAAAAAATCACAACTTCAAAATCCCAATCTTTGCTTCGTCCTAGTCAAAATTTTGGCACAAACTTGTTGTGTGAAGAAATTAAGAACTTCTTACCACTAACACAATAGTGAAGAAAAGAAAGAGAAAGAGAGGAAATGAGAGAGAGTTAGAGGAAAATTTTGAGAAATTTTATATTTGAATTTCTTGAATTAATACATTACACTATATGAGTATTTATACATCACCTATAACCATAACACTATGGAGTTCTTTTGGTAAGGTTGAAAACAAAGCCTTTTTGATTTTAAATTTGACTCTATTTAATTAATTTCGTTTATTTTTTTAATTTGAATTTTGAACCAATTTTTTTTAATATTGAGAGTTTGAAAGAATTTAATTAGTATTTTTCATATTTGTGTAGTCCCCAAACCCCAGTGCACTTGTAGTCATGAAAAGACAATATGATTTGGAATAAAGAAATTATTATTTGAGAATATATATATATATATGTTCCTCTTTGTTTGGTGGTGATGTCAAACACCCTTAGCTTGTGATGCCTAGGGTTCAAATAGATTTTAGGTGGTGGAGCCTAGAGTTTGTTTGTTTTTTTTTTTTTTTTTTCTCATTTTATCCTTATTTTTCCTAAAATATTCTACATCACTATGAAAAACTTATTTAACAAAAAAAAAAAAAAAAAAAAAAAGGAAGAAGATTGTCTATTAAATAACTTGCTTATGTTGCAATATCCACCATCTTGTGTATACTTTGTTTTTTTGTGTTACCTTATTTTTATTCATAACTTATTTATATAAAAATAAAAACAAACAAACAAGAAAAAGATTGCCTATTAAATAACTTGCTTATGTTGCTATATCCTCCATCACAGAACCTACGTACTTTGTTTTCTTGTGTTACCTTCTTTTTATTCATTACCTATTTATTAAAAAAAATAATAATAAAACAAAAGATTGCCTATTGAATAACTTGCTTATGTTGCTGTATCTGCTATCACAAAACTATCCTGGGAGCAAATCCTCAAAATTTTCAGGGGAGTGGTAGCCTAGGAAGCACTGGTGGATTTAGGTTTAGATACAGTGCGGTGACTCAGCAATTTTTGAAAAAGTAAGGTGCAGGTGCGATAGGATACATTTATTAATAAATTATTAAATATATTTTATTTATATTTTCTATTTATTGCTAAGCATACTCTTTCATATAATGGTAAACATATACCAATTTAAGAGCAATAGTAAATAATAAAGTAAATATTGACTACTTAACCATTCCATGATGTTCAGAAATTAGAATACAAGATCAAAAGTTTGAAACTAAAACTAAATAAAAGGTAAGTGTTCAAGACAATCAAATAGAACCATCATCTTCAACATCAATAGCTTCACTTTGAACTTCACTTTCACTATTAGTAACACTACAAGTGAGTTTGAGAGGAGTTTAGGGTTTTTCCTTTAAACTAGGATGTCAAAACGGTGTGTTTTGACAAAGTTTTTTTTACATTTTGTTTTTTTTTTTTGTTTTTTTTTTTTTGTTTTTTTTTTTTTTTCATTTTTAAAACACTTGTTTTGACCCATATCGTACCAATTTGGGGCCTGTTTCAGCTCATATTAGACTGAATTGGATTGTATCAAGCCAAATCGGTAAACGAAAAAAAAAAATTTAAAAAAATCATCGAGGATGCGTGTACAGCCGCGTCCACAGCTGCACGGTGCATCTACATATATCAGACTCAGGTACACCAACCCAATCGGGGTACTGATGCTTTCCAGGTGATAGCAGCCATTGATTACATGCACATATTTCCTGAGCATGTTGTTCATGGAGACATTAATCCAGGAAACATATTATTTGCAGTGGTACCTAAAAAAAAGTCTTCTTAAGTTTTAAAATGTGCTTTAATGGATCTAAATTTTATTTAGCGTACAATTCTTTTTCATTAGGATTATGATCCCAAACTTGGTAACTTTGGTTGTACAAGACTTGAAAGAGAGGAAAGCATTGAAGGAGTTGAAGCATATTTCATCCAATTCCAGACTGATAGTAAGTTATTGACCTACATTATGAGTTTCTTTTCAATTTATTTTTACGACTCTCTTGGGAAGAATTAACACACTATTCGAAAAGGCTTGAATATTGAATAAGATAGACTGGAACACACCCAGCAATATATAGTATTTTATTTATTTATTTATTTATTATGTAGTGGGTGCAAAGTTTAATTATGTAGCTAGAGGAGAGAATTTAATATTTTATTTTTTCTAGAGATATGGGACAAGACAAACAACAGAGTATGTTCTTGAATTAATTCAATTTCATTTCATTTCTCTTTTTATTGTTCTGCTGTTACAATGCATGGCTTATATAGAAATCTTTGGTTTTCTTTGAATAACATCTAGCATGAGAGGTTTATATGCAAGCTTGAATTAGTTTGGTTCTTTCTTGTGTTGCTATATCCTCCATCACAGAACCTATGTACTCTGTTTTCTTGTGTTACATTCTTTTTACTCATTACCTATTTATTAAAAACATAATAAGAAAACAAAAGATTGCCTATTGAATAACTTGCTTATGTTGCTATATCCACTATCACACAACTATCCTAGGAAAAAACTCTGAAATTTTTAGAGGAGTGGTAGCCTAGGAAGCACGCATGTGGATTTGGGTTTGGGTGCGGTGCGGTGACTCGGTAATTTTTTTAAAAGTAGGGTGCGGGTGTGGCAAGATACGTTTATTAATAAATTATTAAATATATTTTATTTTTATTTTCTATATATTGCTAAGTATACTTTTTCATATAATGGTAAACATATACCAATTTAAGAGAAATAGTAAATAATAAAGTAAATACTGACAACATAACCATTTCATGATGTTCAGATATAAGAGTACAAGATCGAAAGTTTGAAACTAAAACTAAATAAAAGGTAAGTGTTCAAGACAATCAAATAGAATCATCGTCTTCAACATCAATAGCTTTACTTTGAACTTCACATTCACCAGCAATAACACTACAGGTGAGTTTAAGAGGAGTTTAGGGTTTTTTCTTTAAACTAGGATGTCAAAATGGTGTGTTTTGACAAAGTTTTTTACGTTTTTTTTTTTTTTTTCATTTTTAAAACACTTGTTTCAGCCTATACCATACCAATTTGGGCCCTGTTTCAGCCTGTATCAGACTAAATTGGATTGTATCAAGCCAAATTAGTAAATGGAAAGAAAAAAAAAATCATCGTGGACGCGTGTGTAGCCGCGTCCACGGCCGCAAGGCGCATCCATGTGTATCGGACTCGGGTGCGGTGACCCAATCGGTGCACTCGTGCTTTCCAGGTGATAGCTGTCGTTGATTACATGCACATATTTCTTGGGCATGTTGTTCATGGAGACATTAATCCAAGAAACATATTATTTGTAGTGGTACTTAAAAAAAGTTTTCTTAAGTTTTAAAATGTGCTTTAACGGATCTAAATTTTCTTTAACGTACAATTCTTTTTCCCTAGATTATGATACCAAACTTGGTGACTTTGGTTGTACAAGACTTGAAGGGGAGGAAAGCTTTGAAGGAGTTGAAGGATATTTCATCCCTTTCCAGACTGATAGTAAGTTATTGACTTACATTATGAGTTTCTTTTCAATTTATTTTTACAACTCTCTTGGAAAGAATTAACACTATTCCAAAAGGCTTGAATATTGAATAGGATAGACTACTTGCAATCACCCAACAATATATAGTATTTTATTTATTTATTGTGTAGTGGGTGCAAAGTTTTAATTATGTAGGTAGAGGAGAAAATTTAATATTTTAAATTAATTCAACAGAGTATTGTTCTTGAATTAATTCAATTTCATTTCATTTCTCTTTTTATTGTTCTGCTATTACATTGCATGGCTTATATAGAAATCTTTTGTTTTTCTTTGAATGACATCTAACATGAGAGGTTTATATGCATGCTTGAATTGGTTTGGTTATTTATTGTCCTAACCCCTTGGCACCCATAGATTGAATTCTCCTTCAAATCCAAACTAACTTTTGTTATATGTACTTTATTATCTATCTTTCAATCTTTAATTTTTTTTCTTTTTTTTTTTTTTTATAGATAACATAATGTCAAACGCGAGAATGAAATTTATGCTCTTGGGACTACCACTCTTCAACTTCTTATGAAGCAGAACCATACGGTAAGGATGGGTCTGACTGATCGCCATCACATTAAAATCGCTGTGGAAGAGAATGCTTTGGCAGTGTCCCCTAGGCTCAAATGGAGTGGCACTACAAATAAATTTTATTACAATAAAAAAAATTGTTGCAATAATATTAGAGTCATTGCAATAGTTTATGTGAAGTGTTATAATAAAATTTGAGGTAATAAGTTTGTGCTACAAAAAATTTCGTTGCAATTATTGCAATGGTATCTTTATTTTAAGAGATAATTGTTTTATATTTTTCATTACAATAGATTGTAAAATAATTGGTATTAGATAATTATAATAATATATTCATTGCAACTCCATGTTTGTCATTGCAATAGATTGTAAAATAATTGATATTTAGTTATTGCGATGATTAATTGTTGTAATAAGTTGTCTCTTTGAAATTTCTACTGTAATATATTGCAAAATAATTGGTATCAAATACTATGCTCTCTCTATTTTAGTTAACTTTTAGTTTTATTTATAGTACTTTTAAATAAATTATAATATTTTTAGTGTTGCATTAGCATTTCAAAAGAGAAGAAGAAGAAGAAGAAGTAAATGAGTACCCTGACATCAATCTAGCCCCACTTATCATAATTTACACCTTTTTTTAAAAAAAAAATTGACACTGCAATCCGTCAAACATAATAAATAAATAAAAAATTTTCTATAGAAGCCAAATAAACCTCCATTCTTGTTTGTTTGTTTGTTTGTTTTTTTTTTTTTTTTTTAATGAATCTCCATTCTTTTGTTACACTTTATTTTTAAAAGAAACAAGAAACATACTAATGATACCAGTACATAGGTCCAAATTAGACATGACCCAAATTTTATATATATATATATATATATATATTGGAAGTAGACTAGTCATATGATTTTTATTAATGGAAGATATAATAGGCCGAGCAAAATACCCACACAAAATCACAAATATTATCATTGACTCTTTATTCCCTTGGACTTAAATGAGTAAATAAATAAAAAGATGATATTTATTATCGTCAAATGCAATTTAATTCTCTACTTCAAGTCCGCTCTCACACTTTTCTGTCATTTTTTTTTTTTTTTTTTTTTTGTCTTTCTTTCGTTCTGCCATGGCAACCCTCTCACTTTCTTCCAAATCTCCCCAATAAGCTTATTCCACCTCTCACGCTTACAATCTTTTTTTTTTTCTTTCTTCCATCACTTATTTTCGTTGTTTTTCTTTCTTCCACATACTCTGGTAATCTTAAGTCCAAGTTCCACTTATTTTTGCACTAGTTCTCACAGATCCACTAAACCTAAGCCTAGCTCTCACTTTAGAACAACAAAATGGCTCCTATCGCCTTCAATGAAGATGATATTACTAGTTTTCTTTCAAACTTTAATGAAGACAATAGGTTAGGATCTCAGTTTAGTTCGTTTGGCCATGTCTACAAAGGATCCATTCCCGAAACAATAGGTATTCTCTTCTTGAGCAACTTGATGCTATCAAAAGGTCCTTCGACTTGAAACTAGAAAAACAATTTAAGGTATGATAAATATGATCAAGTGTATGTCTTACATCTTCATTAGCTGAATAATCGAGTATTTGTCTGTGTATGAGAGTTTTACTTTTAGGGTTTAGTTTTTTAACTATTTGTTGGTGTGTGAAAGTTTGATGATTTTATTTTTTCAAGCTGAGATTGAGTGGCGCACAAAGCTTGAGCACCAAAACATCATTCGTTTGATTGGACACTGCCAAACAAACACCAACTATTCGTTTGAGTGTTTCATATTTTTCATTATAATAGATTGTAAAATAATTGGTTTTAGATAATTGTAATAATATATTCATTGCAACTTCATATTTGCCATTGCAATAGATTGTAAAATAGTTGATATTAGATAATTGTAATAATATATTCTTTGCAATAGATTGTAAAATAATTAATATTTAGTTATTGCAATGATATATTTATTGTAATAAGTTGTCTCTTTGAAATGTCTACTGTAAAATATTGCAAAATAATTGATATTAAATTATTACAATGGTTCTACAATTTAAGTTATTGCAAAAAGATTTCCAAATTCAATTTAGTATTAAAGCCTCTACTGCAATTGAAAATTATAAATTATTGCAACTAATTATTATTAATGTAATAATTTATCACTTTTAAGTTACTGTTCCAACAACTTTTAATTTGTAGATGTGATATTATGTTTAATACCACTATACTAATTTTGTTATGTTAACACTTGATATAATAGACTTATTTTGATGTAGTGTGGCTGCAAGAAGAAGCACGGAGAAAGACTTAAAGAATTGGTATTGAAGAGTCTTCTAGCTACATATATGGCAGATTATGAATTTGCAACTTCAGGGGAGTGGAGCTTATTAGTAAATTCACTAAACATGGACACAGTTAACAAATTTAAGGATCTACTTTTTTAAAAAATCACTAAACATGGCCACAATTAAAACCACAGTTTGAATTTAGGTTATATATAACATGTTTCTCTTAGCATAGGATTGTGTCTCATGGACTTGCTCTCTATTTTAAACCTTTTTTTTTGTTCCAAAGCAGGCTAAATTAGGCAATCTGGGGAGGTTCATGACAGTGTATGCATCTGTGTAAGAATTTGCTCTTCCTTTATTTGTCTGTTAGTTCTTTTTTCTTTTTTTCCTTTAATTATTTGTGCTTTTCTTTTTTAGTTATATGATTTGTGTGGACATCAGACGGTTGGTAATGACATTTTAATAGTAGTATATAAGCATCTTTCAATTATACATGAAATTAATGTTAGAAAATGGCTTGAAGTGATTGTAGCCACTATGGAATGGCTGATTGGAAAAGTACTATAAGCCAAATAGTACTTGCATGTGATCACTTCTCTCATTTGCATGCATTGTCAACACAAGTTAATATAGGGGTGGCTTTAGGTTCATGCTAAGTTAAATTTTTTTCTCATAAAGTATGTGAATTTGTTGCATGGTAAAGCAAGTGATTCAAGCCTACTTAAATGTGTTAGATTTGCTTCATGGTCTTTGCCGAAGTTGTTGACTTCTTTGTTGCATGGCTTTCTTGCTTGCTTGCCGACACTTTGGTATTGTTTTGCTCTATATATATGGAGCCCGTTATTCAGAAGTGATGTGGCAAAATGAAGGGGCTTTTTGGGGGGTTGTGCAGAGAAGAGAAAATTTCTCTTTGTATTTGGTGCAACCCCAAACTTTGTATTGAGTCCCAAGCCTTTGTATTGAGAGAGAGAACTTTATATTTGTGTGAGAGAATAATTTGGGTGTATTGGGGTTTGGGTTTAGTGAGAGTGTCATTATACCATTTTATTCTCCACATTTGTCAGTGAAATTTCTCCTAGTCACCACCCATGGACATAGGCTAAAAGTCGAATCAAGTAAATTCTTGGTGTCCTCTCTTGTGTGTGCCTGTGTCTATTTTCTTGTCAACTTTGTTTCATTCCTTTTAATTATTTGGTGAAGTCTTTCAAAGGTCTATGATATTTTCGCAATCAATATTGTGTGGAGTGCTGCCTAGAGGCATTTTCCATGACAATTTGGTAATAGAACTTCCTCTAGCTATTTACAACAATTAATGATATAATTTTTTGGATATGGAATTTATGATTCAATTAATGACAAATTCCAAAATTCAATTTCAAGCATATGGAGAAAAAAAACTAATATAAAGAAATAATTTCATAAAAGAAATTGTAATATACTCTTGGAATTCACAAACGTAATTGTGCCAGTTTTGTTAAGGATATAGCCTTATATAAGTAGAGGGAAAAAATAGAGATACACCCCTTTCGGTGAAAAGTTTCAGTAAAATATCCTATTTTTGAAACTATTTAGGAATATGCCCTTGTTTTAATACTCGATTTTATTAAAATCGAGTTTTAGTGTGGAACTCGAGTTCCTTTAAAATTTTCAAGTGACTCAAGTTACAGAACTCGAGTTCCACAATTTTTTTTTTTTTTAGTTTAATTTAGCTATAACTCGATTTTATAAAAATTGAGTTTTATATTGAAACTTGATTTTTAAAAAATCAAGTTTCAAAACAGAGGCATATCCCTAAATAGTTTCAGAAATGAAGTATTTTACTGAAATTTTTCACTAAAAAAGGTATATCCCCATTTTAACCATAGGTAGAGTAATCCTGATATGTTGTTCTATTCCAACATGATTTTCCTTTGATTTTGTTTGGGGGTCTTTTTTTCGATTTGCCACGTATTTGAATTGATTGGACTTTCTCGTTGACCGGAATGTCGTAAGAGGAGTCGGATCTGCTATTCGCGCTTACACGAATGATAAAGAGCGTCTTTGTGTTCAAGGCATTTAGCAAATTTGTAAATAAATCTCCTAAGGTATTGTCCCCCAAATGTTTAGGTCGTACGTCCTCCATTTTATAGCTTTTTTAGAGTTACTAAAAATGTGCGTTAATCCAACAGATTCTTGATTCTTTCATGATCAATTATGCATCGCATATTGCATCGAGTATATATGAGCGTATTGGTCTCACAATTGCTTCAAGCTTCAAGCTCATTTGAGAGCTTTTTAAGTGGGTCCAACCATATGTAGAATGGCTATTTTACCCTTCAATCCATCTCTCCTACTTTTAGTGTCTGTAATTAATTAATTACTATTCTAATGAAATTATGCCCGACAGTTATATCATATATATCAGATTTCCCCCCCTACATAACATGCTATTGTCCATTGTTACAGAACTTTCTTATTTGTGACAATAACAAAAAATTTTGTATAGTATTTGTTAACGGAAAATTTTGCAAGGACCTGGCACTTGTCACAACTAATGATTTTTTCTGCTTTGGACTCAATGTTTTAAGAAACACTGCAAATAAAGTTGGATCAAATGTCACTCTTTTGATCATTGATAAATTACTAGGTCTTAATACTCTAGGCATATCTTTGGCTTGCCTTGACTTTGCATCATATGGCCTGAATCCTCCTCACACTCACCCTCGCAACACTAAGCATTTGGTGGTCAAAGATGGTACTTTTTTAGTTGGTTTGTTACATCCAACCCAAACAAACTCGAAAACCAAAGTTCTAAACAAGGGACACTTCTTTATATTTCCAATTGGTCTCTTATTCACTTCCAATTCAACATAGGGGAGGTTAATGCTATTGCCTTAGCCGGTCTTAGCAGCCAAAAAACTAAGTTGATCACCATAGAAAACGTAGTATTTGGATCTAATCCTCCCATCAATCATGATGTTCTCATCAAGGCCTTCCAACTAGACAAGAGTGTAGTTGATTCTCTTTAAAAATAATTTGTGCCAAACTAGAATCTAGAAAAAAGATATATGTAATAGGGACGGTGAGTTACTAGATAGTTTGAATAAAGTTTACCTAGTTTCCCTTATTGTAATATCAAACGAATATTCTCTATCTCGTTGTAACTATCAAATTATCAAACAAATAATAGATAAGAGCTTTATTTTCTTATTTTCTTTTATTTTCTTTTTTTTTTTTTTTTTTTTTTTTTTTTTTTTTTTTTTTTTTTTTTGCAAATGATAGGCCAAATTGAGGGCTCAATAGCATCTATCTATGTCAAAAAAACATTCATAAAGGTAATGTTTAAGAAACATTTTTCTTTTTAATAATTTGATAGTTATAATGTGGGAGAGAGGTTTGAATCCCATTTTTTTAGTGTTGAAATAATGATTTTGGAATTTACTTCTAATGATAATTCTTTATTGTCAGAATAAAACATTAATCAACTTTTAGTATAGGCAGGGATTGAACCCAGATTTCTTATTCAATCATTAGAAATTTTACCAGTTGAGCTAACTAGAACCCACGAAATATGAGTGAGATTAATATAGGAAGTGGAGACATCCAAACCCAAAGTTGGTGGTGATATTAAATTATTTCCAAGATTTATCACAATAAAATTTTGTGATGTTAATAGTAGATTCATATGAGAATCTGTAAGAATTTGCCACATCAATAGTTTGTAAAAATATTGTAAAATAGTTTGTTCTTGTAGCATTGCTCTTTAAGAAAATTACACTTTACCTCCCTAAACTATAAGAATACACACTTTACCTCCCTAAACTATTCCCACTTTTACCCTTACCCCCCCCCCCCCCCTAAACAATGAATGCTCACTTTACCCGTTGAACTATAATCCGTTTACACTTATCCTCCTAAACAATGACAACACATACTTATTTTCCTAAATTATTACCTATGGGATAAGGTGCAAAGTGTTACATGACTAATAGTTTATGAGGGTAAATAAGTGTTACATAAGTAATAATTTAGGGGGGCAAGTGTTACGTAGATAATAGTTTAAGGGGGTAAAGTGTGCATTATCATAGTTTTAGTAGACGTAAGCGTAAAATGCGGTATAGTTTAGAGGGGGTAAAGTGTAATTTCCCCTTACTCCTTAAAAAAAATTCATATTAGATTATCTACTCTAAAAATTTATTTCAATAAAATATTTATTCTTCTACATTTTTTATTATTTTCTTTACACTCTCATACTCTCTAGAACCCTCCCAGTCTATTTCCTTCACACACTCTCTCTCTCTCTCTCTCTCTCTCTCTCTCTCTCTCTCTCTCTCTCTCTCTCTCTCTCAAAGACCTAGCACAACCCAAAATCACCAAACAACTAGCTACCATAAGCCCACCTAGCCATCATCAATGTACTCATCAACCCTCACTAATCATCAACCCACCTATATATCATCAACAATCATCAACCCAACATTCATTAAGCAACAAGCCTCCATAATCAAACCATCATCCGAAAAAAATGATCTAAAAATCCACCATAAAAATTTCATACCCCTAGATTAGCAACCCACCAAGCAAGATTAAGGAGTTATGGGTTCCGTTGAATTATTGGTATTTTGTTCTTGTGGTTAATTAATTGACTACGTGACCTATTTGTTTGTTTTTTTTTCTTTTCTTTTCTTTTCTTTTCTTCGATGAGTCAGGCAATAAAAGAGGCTGGGCTAGACAAATGAATTTTGAGAAGAAAAAAAAAAAAAAAAAAAAAAAGAGATCAAGGGAGAAAATGAGTCTAATACGAAGCGAGAAAAAAAAAGGAAATTAATTACATAATTGACATATAACTACAATAATCGTAGAAATATAGGTAGTTACTGTAACTCTTTTGTATACTTACAAAGCTATAGGAAAGCTGATATGGGTTAGTTTTAGGAAAAATTGTGTAAATTTTACATCTTCTTCTATTATGTACTCACTGATGTGAGTGCTCTTACATACTATGCATATTGGTTAAAGGGAAGCATACCCTCTCTCAAAAATTAAAAACAAAACCACCTTATATTACACTTGCTTTCATATAGAACGACGGAGTTAGAATCCTAAAACTGTAATTTTCTGACCAATCAAAGAGCATCCTTTTGATTTGCTACCCCCTCACTCCACTTGCATCAACGACCATCATTTGAGCCATACAATAGAGGTCTCTCTCTCTCTCTCTCTCTCTCTCTCTCTCATGCGCGCACACACACACACATATAAACACTTAGAGACTCCCATGCTTATTTTAAAGTGTCCTGTTAACAAGTTTCTTTCAGGCATTTGTTAATGGACCATTTAAAGAGAATTTTGATTTTTATGGAAAATATAAAAAGCTGAAAAAATAATCAATTACTTTTTTTCTTTTCCCATAAAAAATTTCTAAAAGTATCTCCTAAACCAATGCCCTTATTCATTAAATTTTCTCTATTATAAAAATAAAAACCTCAAAACCAAGACCATTACGCCTCAAACCAACAACATTTATTTAATTTGGATTTTTTATACTTGTAGCCTCAATCTTTATTAGTAAATTCTTCAAGAGTGGTGACTTATATAATCACCTGTTGGGGTTTTCTTGTGAAATATTTTTACATCATAATCATATTATTTATGTCAAATTTATTTTCCGCTACACTTAACTCAAGACGGGTGATGTGGTTGTGCCATTAGCTAGACTTTACATGTAACTAGACACATTAATCAACTTGAATAATTAATTAATTTAATTTTGTCAACTTTAACCAAATAGAATTGATATAAATACAATGGTAATTATTGGTTTACATTATAATATCAATGTAAATCTTACATTGTTGATTAATACTCATTATCATTTTTTTTTAAATAAAATTATTTTTGTTTAATTCAAACTTAATAAGGAGTGAAACTCTATTTCTCTAACAAATCCAACTTAAACTCAAAATCAAACGTATTTGATGAAAAAACAAAAATTCTGATTTTCTATTTCATACTTATACGTATTTGATTTATATATAATAAATTTTGGTGAAGATAATTGTGATTTAGGATTTTTTTTATATATTAAACTTTTCTTTAGAGAGATCGGTTCACATCCTCACGTATTTGATTTATTGCACACTTATCTTCACCAATATAATAAGATATTATCCTCAATTATTACAGTTAGAATACGCTACTACTGAAAAATAAAACCCTAAACTTAGAACAATATAACCGACTTATTCCATTCACTCCCTTCTCATCAAAGCCTCTCTTCCCTGCAGTATCAAGATCTCTCTTAATCTCTTCTGTCTAGTTTCATTAAAGCTTTTTGTATTTGTTGTTGGTATGCCAACCTCAAGCTAAGTATCTTTTTAATTGAAAGAGTTGGAAAATTTATTAATGAAGATTGTGGTCAGTATCTCTATTCTATTCTTTTCTCACATTTTTTCAGTATTATGCAATAAGAGTCTTGAATTTGATCATTTGTATTATGTGTCGTTGAGTGGTGGGAACTTCGAAAGTTAGATAGTTCTCACTAGAAGTATTGTTGTTAATTTATTGACTTCTGGGATTATCATGCCGTTGTTAATTTAGTGCATTCTTTTGGCATTATATTATCTTAGACTCCTCCGTTTAGGGAGAGGACGGGTTAGAAATTTACCTTTCAGCTGTGATTATCTTAATTATGTTTGTTGCCATTGCCCTCTTTAAGTGATTGTTCCATCAACAAATAGCTTAAGATAGAAATAGGAACAATTTTCTACTCAACTTATTCCTTCTTTTCCTTTGTCTTCGGTACACCAACAATTAAGTTTTTTTTTTTTTTTTTTGGTTTTCAAAAAGGCTAGCTTTGTAGCATAATTTTGTACCTTTATATTTTCTAAACACACAGAATATTTTTCATATTGTGTTTTTGAAACTCAAATTATTGTTAAAACAACTAGTGTATACACTACAAGAAAAATGCCCATTAGCGACCAAGAATTTTTGACGGACCCAAAAAGCCCTCTTAAAAAATCTTATTTTTGATGGAAAAATAAAGCCCTTGCAAATACTTGGTAAAGTGTGAAATATTTGTGACCAACAAAAACAGCTATCGCAATTATGTGTTATAGCCGTCACAAATACTAATATTTTGGAGGGAAATTTTCCCTCCATATTATTTGCGAGAGACAATTAAAAATCTCTCGCAAAAAGTGTCTTATTTGTGACAGTTAAAAAAAACCGTCACAAATACTAAATTATTTGCAAAGGCTAGAATCGACCTTCACAAATAATCATTAAAATGTCGAAATTTTTGGAGGAAAATGTTCCCACCATGTTATTTCCGAGGGACAATAAAAATCCCTTGCAAAAAGTTTATTTGTTGTGCGGGTTAAAAATATCCCCTTACTAATACTAAATTATTTGTGAGGGCCACGATTGACCTTCGCAAAAAATCATTAAAATGTTAATTTTTTTTAGAGATAAAAGTTATTCTAAAATTCAAAGAAAAATAAAAAGAAACACATAAACAGATAGTACTTTGTATTCTTTAGATGAACCTTTTGTTTATAGTCTAATAAAAAAACCTTTTATATACATTCTATATAAGAAAGGTTTGTCCTTATTTTCTAAATAATTGTACCCACAAAAAAAATGATAGCACTTTCAACTTCAAAATGGTAGCCTAAAATTCAAGAATTGTAGCATTTTGTACTCTCTCTCTCTCTCTCTCTCTCTCTCAAAAGTGAATAAAAATTTCTTCCCATTAAAATAATGCATTAAAGATGAGTTCATAGATCAAATGGTAAATTACATCCAATTGGCATGACAATTGGTATGCATTTTAAGAATATATAGAACGTGTAATCCAATGGTTAGATTTTCAAAATATGAATTTAATAATAAGTTATTGGGTGATGTAACATTTTTTAGAGTTACGTCAGGTGTAACTTGAACCCAACCTTATATTTCTAAATTCGATGTGAATTTTGACAAATCTAACGTTAGATTACATTATCTTCATATATTTTTCATGCTTATAAAATTTCAAGGCGATCAAATATTAATTGTCATGTCATCAATCAATTATTTAAATTCAAGTTTTTATAGTTTAAAATAATGTATAAAAGATAAGTTTGTAGATCAAATGGTAAATTACATCCAATTGGCATGCATGTTAAGAACATATAGAGCATGTAATCCAATGATTGGATTTTCAAAATATGAATCAATAATAAGTTTTTGAGTGGTATAACATTTTTTAGAATTACGTCAGTTGTAACTTGAACCCAATCCTAGATTTCTTAATTCGATGTGAATTTTGACAAATCTACCTTTAGATTACATTATTTTTGTATATTTTTTATGCTTACAAAATTTCAAGGTGATCAAAGATCAATAGTCATGTTATCAATCAATTGTCTAGATTCAAGTTTTTGTAGTTTAAAATAATGTATAAAAAATAAGTTTATAGATCAAATTGTAAATTACATCCGATTGGCATAAAAATTGGCATGCATGTTAAAAACATATAGAGCATGTAATCCAGTAGTTAGAGTTTCAAAATATGAATTCAATAATAAGTTATTAGGTGATGTAACATTTTTTAGAATTACGTCAAATGTAGCTTGAACCCAACCCCATATTTCTTAATTCGATGTGAATTTTGAAAAATCTACCGTTAGATTACATTATCTTTGTATATTTTTCATGCTTACAAAATTTCAAGGTGATCAAAGATCAATAGTCGTGTTATCAATCAATTGTCTAGATTTAAGTTTTAGTAGTTTAAAATAATGCATAAAAGATGAGTTTATAGATCAAATGGTAAATTACATCTGATTGGCATGAAAATTTGCATGCATATTAAGATCATATAGAACATGTAATTTTGAAACAACACATTAAGGGACTTCTGTTCACAACTAGTAATTAAGAACCACTACTCATAGCCCGCCCACCCACAAGCCAATGGACAGGTTGAAGTCACAAACCGATCCTTGCTTAAAATCATTAAGACTCGACTTGAGGGGCAAAGGGTATGTGGCTGGAAGAGCTACAAAGTATTTTATGGGTATACAGGACAATGGCAAGAACACCCACAGGGGAGACACCGTTCAGGTTGGCATATGGAAGTCAGGTAGTCATCTAAGCAGAAGTAGGGCTCACAAGCTACCGAGTAAGGAACCAAGACGAAAGCAAGAACGATAAAACTATGCGCCTACAGCTTGATCCGGTGGACGAAATTAGGGCAATAGCTGAGCAAAGGTTAGCATGGTACCAGAACCTCATGGCAAAGTACTATAATTCCAATGTCATGCATAGGGACTTTCAGGTTGGAGATCTTGTCTTAAGAAGGTTAATCGGCACAACAAAAGACGCCTCCTAAGGAAAGCTAGGACCTAATTGGGAAGAATCGTACAGAATTACATCATGGCAAAGGAAGGGAACCTACCATTTGGAGACGTTGGACGGGCAAAATCTACATCATCCATGGAACATAGAGCACCTAAAGAAATACTATCAGTAGGCGACAATATGAACAATATAATACACATCATTTCCAGTTTATTGCTTTTTCGTTAAGACTTTGTTATTCGTAGCTTCTTTAAACCCAAAGGGCAAGTTTTTTTAGGAGCAGTTTTTTCTACATGCATGTTTACCATATAGTAAGAGGAGTTATTTAAGAATATTGTGTATATTACAAGTCTACAAAATAAAGTCCCTAATAGGTCTGATTCATCCAAAAGGCTGATCTGAAAAAGTATAAAGTCCCTAATAGGACGAATTAATCCAAAAGGATGATCTGAAAAGTATAACTGGATGGATTCATCCAAATGGATGATCTAAAAAGAACAAGTCCGTATGATGGGCAAACTCAAGTACAAATTAAAGTCCACAACATGATAGATTCGTCCAAAAGGATGATTTGTAGAGTACAAAGTCCATATAAAGAATAGAATCATCTACAAAATAAAGTCCATAACAGGACGGATTCATCCAAAAGGATAATTTGAAGTCCTTACAATGGACGGACACAACTAGAAAATAGAAAAGGTTTCATCTATATGGATCTAAAAAATAAAAGGATAACTGACGGATGAACAAGCCCCGTTCAAATCAATAAAGTGGATGGGTTCAACAGAAACGTTGAATTAAAGTCCACATGGACGGGTTCATCCAACAGGATGACAAGCATATCCCCAAAGTAGACGAGCTTAACAACATGTTGAACTAAAGCCTACATGATAACTATATAAGGTCCACATAGTGGACGAACGTAATTATAAAGTCCATAATTTGGACGGGTTCAACAGTACGGATGCGTAATTATGAGTTATACATGTGAGCATAAAAATTGAACAAAATTTATCCACAAGCATAAGAGTAGACGGATAATAGAAAAAGCAATCATATGTTACTTAAGAAACCCATAAAGGGCAATTGTCTACAAGCAGAAAGCAACAATACATAAGTTGTTCCTCAAAAAACCTTACAATTTAGCCCAAAAAAAAAAAAAAAAAACTATTGTTGAATAGGGGTTTCATCTTTTTCTTCAATTTCAAAGCGATGGGTGCTGTCCTCAACAAGCTTATCTTGAGCTTCCTCTCCATCATCATGAGGATCACCAATATGGGCCTCATCAGCAAATAAATCTTCTTTGCTCTCCAAGGCGACGGGCAAAACTGAAGTCTGGGCTTAGGCATCAATATTGACATTTGACATGTCTAGATCAGGATAGGAAGCCTTAACTTGATAGAGAGTGTCGTCAAACCCATCAGTAAACGAGCTTTCGAGCTCGGCTACAAGGGCGTCAGAGTCGCGATATTCATGGATCGCCTCCTCCTTCTCCTGACAGAGCTGGTCCCTGGTATCAGGGATTTCTTTCTCTTTATCTTCCAAGACCCTCTTCAACAGCTCCTTCTGCTTCTCCAGCTCCTCCCTGGCTTCCTCTGACAAGGCAAGCTTCTTCTCTTGGACCGCCTTCTAGGCCTTCAGTTCGTTTAGCTTATCCTTCGTCAAGGTTGCCTTCACCCTAATACGGTCTAATGATGTCTCATGGTTCAGGCAACGACCTATTTGTCCCTTTATCATCACCATTGCCTGGAAACAAGAGGGGTTAGAAACAAGGCAAGATGAAGGGAAGAAAACAAGAACGAGATAGGCATAATTACCTAAGCAATACTAAAAAGCCCCGTCTCCCCTATGGCTTCCTTAGCGTGGTTGCTCAAGTCCTCGAAGTCGTCGGGTGTAATGATGGACGAGAGCTGCTCTAACGCGTACTTTGAGTCCTGACGGAGGAGGACGGGTGGCTTTTCGGTGACAGAGGGGCCCTTCATGAAACCCTTGCCCTTTCCTTGGCCAAAGAGGGTAACTTTTTTCTTGGCCTCCAACTTCAAACCCACGATGGGCTCAAGAACGGTCTTGGGCTTCTTAGGAAGATGGTCAGATTTCACTGGCTGCTTCCTTTTGGTGGACGGTTGGGCCGAACCCGTCCCCCTAGAGGGTTGACCCCCCTCTTGTTTCTTCTTGGTAGCAGCTTGCTACTTGATAAAGGCCCACCTTCTGGCATCATCCATCTCTACAAAGGTGGATAGATTCACAATACCAGTGTATGGTGTCTAAGTTGACTAACTTAGTCCACGTCCTTTCTAATAATTGGGTTTTATTGAAAATTTTCTCCAAGAAACTCCACTGCTCAAGGGAGACTTGTGGACAATCCCGAGCTGCAAAAGGAGACGGTTAGAATGACATAAATCTACATGATAAAAACTAATACACAGACAGACACATACCAGACAGGGGCATTATGCCCCATGTTTTGTCGACGGGCATATATTCTTGGTCCCTAGGGTGACACATCCACTCATCACCCTCCATAAAAAAATAACAACTCTTCCAGTTCCTGTTGGAGTCGAGGATATCACAGATGAGCCTGAGCAACGGGTTCCGTGGCACAAAACTGTACATGCCCTTGGATTGGACGATTTCAGTTGGACGGTAGCAGTGAAAGAACTCTTCCACCGTCAACCTCTGCGCCCCATTGGACAAGGCCCAATATAAAACCTCCTCACCAAGGAAAACCCTCCAGGCGTTTGGAGAAACCTGGGTGATGGCTAACCTTAGGTATTGGAGAAGGCAACGGTGAAGGGCGTTCAAGGGGAATCTAAGCCCTGCCTTTAGCATTTGCTCATAAACTCCAACTGCTTCAACACCGTCATAATAACACTTCTCTGATTTATAGGGTAGACGGAGGGGTATGTTATCGGGTATCTGGTACTTCCCCTTAGAGTTTTGAAGTGCTACTCTTTAATGGTGGAGACAAAATCATTGATCGTCCACAAGGGAAGCATTATAAATTCCCTAAGGCCATCAAGGCCTATGACAAATTGGACTGGGGGTTCGGCACCAACTAAGCCATCAGTATAGTCACCCTCTGACCTATCGTCCAATTCCTTATCCCTTGTAGAAGGTGAGGTGGCCAACGGATTCCTCTCTTCACTTAAGGTGCTAGGGTTGTTCTGACTTAATGGAAACACCTCATCGTAGCCCGTCCTCTCGCGGACACACGATTGGTTACTTGACGCACTAGAAATCTATCACCTACATGTGACGAGTAAACCCTAAGACACTGATGGATCTATATAGACGACGGGTGTACAAAAGTCCAAAAATAACAAAGGAAATACAATAAAACGGTGAAGAATACTTACCGGTTAAAGAGGAGCAACAGGAATATAAATGGCAGGTGAACAAGTGAATGGTATTCTCGTTTGTCAAAGGTGACGGTAGCGCTCTGATCGTAATATTTCAATGGAAAGTAAAGAATGAGGGTTGGAAAGGTAGGTTTATATAGAGGAAATGACACGAAAAACGAAGGGACACTTCGTTCCAAGAGATGGACCACTCAGTCGATGCCACGCGCCCCTCTAACATTAATGACCCTAGGCCAGCCTGTCAAGCTTGGTGTCTCTTAGGAGCAAATCAAACTGTCACTCCATGTGTCCGTCAACTCTGAGATCACGGATCCATGGAGTGAGGGGGCAGCTGAAGAGGGTAAAAATTATGAACATGAAGGATCTATATAAATGAACATGACGGTGTTAGACTTATGTGCTAATAGTGGACGGATACGAGATGCACAAGCGCAATGTAGACGAAACTTAAGGCCACGTGGCATCCGCATGCTTTAAGTGACCTCTAAGTGATCCTAAATGGAAACAACCTGCGTCCTACATATAAACCTAATTAATAGAGTCCCAATATGAATAAAATCCTAACATGAAAAGAATCTTGGAATATAGGCCCATTAATGATGATCTTCTCCATAAGGAAAAGCCTTCTCACGCAAGAAACAGAGGTCAATTCTACGCTACTATAAAAACCCAAAGGCTCTCAGATAATAAGGTACGCATAATTCACTCAGCTCTAGCACTCTAGAGTTATGAAAAGTTTTCTAACTTAACCTTCGGAGAGTCTTTGGCCGGTACTACACCGGTACTCTCCTAAGATCTTCTCGTTCTGTGTCGTGCAGGTGTTGTCTTGATCGCATGAGAACCGTGTGACTTACTGGTGATTTTTTTGCCTTCATCATTTATTAATTAATTGGTTCCTCAAATTTGATCCATACGACGTGAAGGCTAATTTCAATATATTAGCAGCGTGCTTGGTAAAGAAAGCAAATCAATAAAGGTGATCCGCTGATCTATATACAAGACTCGAGCTAAATATTTTCTTGAACCATCTACATACAAGAGGGGATAAAGAATGAAATGTCTTAAGATAACCAGAGGATGACAGATTGTTGAATATAATTCAAAATTATCAGCATCGATCTTCCCCCACAAACAGTTATATGAAGAAGATTGAAAAGGCTATGGAGAATTAAACTTTTCAGTTGGAATCAAGTTCCTTCCCCAAAAGTCAACCCACCTCTTAGTTTCCAATGTTCTTTAGCAATCAAAACACCGTAAAATTATTTCCATTCCTATATATATGCATGTAAAACCATCGTATTATGTTCACTTGAAATCAATTGTTTCTTCTTTTCCATAAGTTTTGTGTTGAAAAACGTTCATGCACATGACTTAAACAAGAAGAAGAAGCGAATTGAAGAATTATTATGCGGATATTCTTTATGGATAATTCATATTTCTTTATTCTTTCTACCAAGAGAGGAATTTTAATTTTTGCCATCTAACCTAGTGCAGAAAAAGAGCTAGGGTTGCGTGAATTGAAGCCACAGGACCACTTTGCAACTTACCAAACAAAGGGTATGTGCTAAGAATATCCTATTTACATGGCACATTCCAGAATTGTCTGATTTTTTTCTCAGGTATATATAGAGATGAACACCCAAAACTATTCATCAACGAAATGGATTAAGCGTATGCACGGTTGCATTACTGGGCAATTAGTCTTTTGGCAGTTAACCACTCACCTGCACTTCATACACGTATGTGATTTAGGTCACAAGGTGAAGACGTTCATTGCCAAAGGATATTTGCCCGGCAATTCAGCTGTGCAATCATTCAGTCACCTTAGATATATATCAAACCCAAGGTATTGTTTATATAATGCCAAGGCACTAGTTGTTAGTTGTTACTGATATATATCAAACCCAGCTTCTTCTTCTACTTTTTTTTTTTTTTTTTTTTTTTTTTTTTGTAACTGGGGCATATAGATTTTTCCCCATAGGTATTACACACCAACATATCACTAATCACAACAAGTAAGTTAAATAGTTATTTATTATCTTGTTAGAGTGATTCTAAATAAATTTATTGTCAATTTAAATTTATAAGTTTATTATACTAAAATTTCTATTAACTTTATTTTGTAAGGCTCTTGTAAAAAAATGTCCTAATGGCAATGGTTAAAATTCATTTAATGTTTTATTAAATAAATTTTTTATACATTTAAAAAAAAAAAGTAAAATTGAACACATATCCCAAAAAAAAAAAAAAAAACAACATAATAACAATGAATTTGTGCATGTAATCTAATAAAACATTAACTCTTATATCTTATTCTTGGAAAAATGTGTATTACGTACCATAATTGAGCATTTTATTATCCTTTTACATGTGCTCTATAACAAGATGACAAATGGGGTCCAACCAAAGTCTAACACATCAATTAATCCAAGTCAAGTCCATGATTTATTATTATTATTATTATTATTATTATTATTATTATTGTTATTATAAAATAAGTCAAGTCCACATTAGCAAAATTAACGAAAGCTATTCTTTCCATTACTAATCCAAATCCAACCCACTTTCCCTTCATTTCCCCTCCTCAACTTTGTCATCCTCCATCACCAATTTCATGACCAGAAGTTCCTCACCATTGCTATCTCCACTACAACAAAGTTGTCTTTTTTTTTTTTAGGGTCAAAACCCTTGAAAAAAGTATGAAAAGCCCTAAAAAAAAAAAAAAAAACCCTTGAAGAACTACTCATCATTTTCTTGTCCGGAAAGTAGACCCATGTCCTCGCTCTCTTTGACCCGGCCTCTAGAGAGCTCCTAAACCTAAACTGCTCATGGGTGTTCATTTCAGCAAATTGATTTCAACTGTGGTAGGTTTGAGTATGTGTGTGGATTTGTTTCGCAATGAATGGGTGAGTAATGTATTTTGTTGTGTTGGGCTTGGAAGTTGTTTTTGGTTGTGGTTTTGTGTTGCAGATGAAGTGAAAATGGGTTGTGAGTTTGTGTTTTGTGATCGTTGTGAAAATTTGGCATCTTCGTGGGCATTTGATTTCTGTTTATGCTTTCAAACAATTTTTTTTTTTTTTAGAAGAAATCATTCATTCAAAAATCATAATAACAAAACATCCTGAATCAAGGATATATTGCAGGAAAAATAGAGTTACAATGGAAGATGATGCATAAATTTATAGGAACTCTCCTTATGTTGCCTGTATTTGGTATTTTGGAAACCCTTTGAGCAATTGCATGGATTGATTTTTTTTTTTTTTTTTTGTTTGAAGCAATGCTTGAAATTAAATGCGATTGATACGGCTCCACTATTTGCTATGGCTATCTTCACGAACACTACCATGGATTATTCTTTTGAGGATAACCAATCTTTCACTTATATTTCTCTAAGCTCTAAATTTTTGATTTCAACAACTATAGTCATGAATTATTCTCTCTAGTGTATCTTATCTCTCTCTCTCTCTCTCTCTCTCTCTCTCTCTCTCTCTTATATTTATTTGTTGTGTAGTCTTATATATTTTGTTTTTTCTGATAATTTTTAGGCTTTGAATATTTTGATTTGCTAATTTTTATGGCCTTTTGAAAGTTTAACTTCTAAATTATTGGGTTTATTTTTGTAACATTTTAAACTGGTCTCTTATTCTTATATTTCTCTGTTGTGAAGTCTATTTTTTTTTTTCAATAATTTCTGGCTCTGAATCATCTTATTATTTATTATATTTTTGGACTTTTGGAAGTTTTGACATCGGGTTCTTTGATTTTCCACTTTTTTTTTTTATTCTTTTGAGGTAACATGTATTTCTCTATATTTCTATGTAGAGTAAAGTAGTCACAATCATATTTTTTTGTTTTGTTTCAATAATTTTTTTTTTTGTTTCAATATTTAATTTCTAAGGTTTCTGATAATTCTAAGTTTTAACATTTGAATTTTTGGGTTCATTTTTTGCAATAACTGAACGTGTCAACTATAGCAATGTATTAGTCTTCTAAGGATAATTTCATCTTTCTCTTATATTTTTCTGTTGTGTGGTCCTATATTTTTCATTTTGTTTTGATAATTTCAGCTCTGAATTTTATAATGATACATTATACCTTTATGTAAAATTTTCATGTGCATTGTATAAGATTAAGAAACATGAATTAAACTTAGTCTAACCTAATAGATTATACTTTTCCTCATGTCATGAGTTAGTAATTGAGAAGAATTTGACGTGATCCATAGGCCAAATCATAAAACCTTGTTTATTAAAAGTTATTAATTAATATGTCATTTGTTTCATAATATATTATACATTTATGTAATGTCTATCCATGTATCACATAAGTTAGTAACTAATTATTATTATTATTATTGTTATAAGGTAAATTAAATTTTTTTCTAAATACAACATGTAAAATCTCGAAGTTAACAAAGTGGATTTGACCCTTTTTTTCTTTTATACTTTTGTTTACGCAAGCAAGAAGGAGACGCATAGGATGTCTTTTACCAATGCTCAAAGGTTCCAACTACCAAGCTTGGCAAATCCCTAGCAGTTTCAAGAAATGGATATTCCATGTTGAATATCCATGTTGACCGAGGAAATGACTGTTCTCCACATGAATTTGAGATGTCTACAAGAAGAAAGATCTTATTTAGAAGCCAAGAATTTTAATTATGACCTTATCACTTAATCTTTATACTTTCAATATTTATAAAAGTGAAGATTTGAAGTTTAAATTATCGGGATTAAGGTTATTTAATTGTTTAGAGAAGGAAAAAAAAACCAATCAAACATGAATGATTTGCGTTTTTTTTTTTATCTAATTTTACAAATTTGTATGATGAAGCCATAAAGATTGAACAAAAACTGGAAAAAAAAAAAATTTGTTCTACATTTAGTAAAACTTGTATACAAAGGAAAACAAGAAGCAAAAATAGCAAAATTTACCTACAAAAATGCACAATTTTGTATGAAGAATTGAGGGAAAAAATATAAAGAAGCAAAACCTTAACAAGAATGTTTACATTATCTCACAGTAGAAGCAACAGTATGAGCCCACAATCTTAGAGTGTCTTTCATGCGAGTCTCATTGTTCAAAGCAGGAAATGGAACCCTCAAATTCATCAATGGGTTTTCTCTCTTTCTCCTATCTAAAACCTCCCAAGCTTCCGAAAGATAAGGCCTCGGAATTGTAGACTCATCCACTGCCTCTTCTTCATCATCTTTCTTTCCCAATCTATGCAATCCAGGAATGACTGAAGCCAAGCTTGAATTACTATCTTCTTCAGAAAAAACAAAACCCAAATCCATAAACCCTTTTAGCTCTTCAAATTCAAGGTCTGATAAGCTCTTGCTTTCACCACTTTTCCTCCTACTAGCACTTCTTTTAACCTTCATTTTGGACGATAATACTTCAAAATCTCTCTGTTTTGGTGTCTCTGATTCTGTGACCTCTTTTTCTGAAAGGTTGGTATCGAGCCTTGAAGTGTGAAGGACCGAGTTGGGAGATAAAGAGCCATATCCGAAGGTTGTGTTGGAGCTCAATTGGTCACTCATGGACCTAATATGGAGGGTAGAGATGCGTGAAATCTCAGGTTCTGATGGTTTTTCTTGGATTTCGTTTTCTGGGTTTGCTTCAAAACTTGATGGCTTTGTTAGATCTGGTTGTTTTGTGAGGATTTGATCCTCGAACCAACAATAATCAAAGAGCTTCATGAGTTCCTCTGCGTTCATCAATGGCTGCGGGCCTGCTGAAATATGTTTGGGTTTTCTAATTGTGTAATGTGTTTGATGAAAGGCTGAAGCATTTAGGCTTGTTATATACTCAATTTTATCACGGAATTGACCTTTATGTTGTAGAATATTCCTCCAAAAAAAGTCCAAATACTTCTACTGGCTCTGAACACGTTTTGCATTTGGGTAACGTTTTTTAATAATTTTTTATGATAAGTTTTTTAATGATATTGCGCTACTTTTTTTTATTATTTAATATAGTGTGTTGTTTTTTCCAGGAAAGAAAAGTGATGTGAACGTGTTGGCTTTAATATGAAGTGGTAAAGCAATTGAATTACTCTTACACTAATCCATGTTTTACCACACGCAAAGACGTTGTAGAATATTACTCCAAAAAAAGTCCAAATACTTCTACTGGCTCTGAACACGTTTTGCATTTGGGTAACGTTTTTTAATAATTTTTTATGATAAGTTTTTTAATGATATTGCGCTACTTTTTTTTATTATTTAATATAGTGTGTTGTTTTTTCCAGGAAAGAAAAGTGATGTGAACGTGTTGGCTTTAATATGAAGTGGTAAAGCATTGAATTACTCTTACACTAATCCATGTTTTGCCACACGCAAAGACATTCCTGATTATTATTATTATTATTATTATTATTATTATTATTATCATCATTTTTTGGTAATAAGTCTTATATAAACAAGAAAACTAGTGGGCCATAAAGGCAATACAAGTTGTGTTACATCCCAAACCAATAAGGTTATCCATCAAAAGTAAAGATAAAAAGGTAACACCACACGAAGAATAGAATAAGGAAATTTTGTTGTAGGTAGACAGCCATCTTGCAAGGAAATCAGCGTAAAGTTGGCCTCTCTAAAACAGTGATTATTCAATTTATTCTTTTACTGGGGAATTTAGTTCAACAGGTTTTGTAATCATAAAAAATAAGTGCATATTTAGCATTTGAGAAATCATTATTGTTGAGCAAGCTAACAATATAGCTGACATTGCGCTGATTATTATTGCTTTGAGACAATATTTATATATATATATATATATATAATAATTTTTTATACGGATTGGAATAAAATTACTTTTCTCTATGTTCATTGTGGACTCTACTTCATGCATACATATTACACAGCAAAATATGTTAGCAGTGGTAACAAATATCGTGTAGAGTTGATCTTTAAAATTATTTTTATTATGAAATAATCACCACTACAAAAAAATCGTTCTGTCCCAGCGTTTTTTTCTCGACGCTTTTAAAAACTGCCGTAATAGATAAGCTTGTATTAACGCTTTTAAAAAGTGCTGGTATAGGACATCCTATTACGGCGGCTCAAAACCGGCGCTTTAAAAAACGCTGCAATAGGAGCTCTATAGCGGTAGTTTTCAAAAACGTTAGTACAGGAAGTATTATTGCGTTGGAATAGGGTCACTAATTTCTCTTCTGGAAAAGACCTATCTCGGCGCTTCTAAAAGTGCTGGGACAGGTCTTTCTCTATAAGGGAATAGAGAGACCTGTCCCAGCACTTTTAAAAGCGCCGGAATAGGTTGACCCTATTCCAGTGCTTTGAAAAGCGCTGGGATAGGATCACTCCATTCCCTTGTGGATATAGACCTATCTCAGCGCTTTTGAAAGTGCTGGAATATATTGATCCTATTCCAGCGCTTCAAAAAGCGTTAGGATAGGATCACACTATTCCCTTGTGGATAAAGACCTGTCCCAATGCTTATGAAAGCGTTGGAATAAGTTGACCCTATTTTAGCGCTTCGAAAAGTGCTGGGATAGGATCACTCCTTTTCCGTTGTGGTGAAAGACCTGTCCTAACGCTTTTTAAAGCGCTGAAATAGGTTGACCCTATCCCAGCGCTTTTCGGGATAGAATCACTCCATTCAGTGCTTCGAAAAGCGCTGGGATAGGATCACTCCATTCTGTTGTGGTAATAGACCTGTCCCCGCACTTATAAAAGCGCTGGGATAAGTCACCTATAGTGTATTTTTGGTTATTTAATAAACTCATTATTAGTGTGAACTACAGACTGTAGAGTTTACTGGATGAACCCAAACGGTGCCCAACGTTCTTGATGGCAACCATGAATGTGCATTTTTTGTGTCAAATCCAAAGACTTTGATTTGTTACTTACATATCCTATCATGTTAGAGAACTGTACCCGGGGAAGTTAATTCCGTACCGTACCGGCCGGTACCGCCGGTATATATCGTACCGCACCGACATAGGTACACCTTTTGTTTCGTACCGGAAAAAATGCCGGCCGTACTGGTCTTGTACCGGTGAAATCCGGCTGTTTCGGTCGGTAAAGATGTTTCGGACCGGTACAGCAACAAGAAAAAATAAAATGAAAAGGAAGAAGATGAGGAGATGTTTCAGACCGATACAAGCAAGAAGAAAAAAGAAAATGAAAAGGAAGAAAATGAGGAGAAAAATGGGTCTGTGACTCACTAATTTGGTGCCTAATGACTGAGATCTGTGCTCCAAATCTTTCATTTTTTTCCCTTCTATAGCCTTTTCTAGTTTAGATCTCATTCCTCTCCATTGTAGCTGCCACTGCAACTTCTTTATTCTCCTTCTTCTTCTTCTTTTTTTCCTGCGTCTTTAGTTTCTTCACTGATAATGAACTACAACGGTTTGCTTTCAGCTTTGTGTCTTTCAAATTTTTTTATCTAATATTTAGTCAATGATTTCAGATGGTTAAGTGGAACTATGAAACACTCAAAAGTGTTGAATATTTTTCAAACTTGTCTTTAGTATCAATTCATTTCTACCAACCACGTGGTCTATGCTCTTTACTTTTTGTTTGCCCCTGTACTTTCTTTTTCTTTCATTACCAAGGTATCTGGCATATATACTGATGTATATATACATTATTATTATTATTATTATTATTATTATTATAAATGTTAAGTAAATTGATGGGACTTGTTTTTAACTTGCCACTCCAGTAGTAACCCACCCACAGTCACGTAGAGGAATATATATATATATATATCTATATAACACTATATAACTACAATGGTACACACTAAAATATATTTACGTGGTTGGTTTCTCTTTCTTTCTTTCTTTTTTATTTTTCTTTTTTTTGATGAACTTGTTGGTTTCTCTAAAGTATATATTATTATTATTGTTGTTGTTATTGATTAGATGAGTGACATAAATTTATCATTTTAAAATTTTATATATACATATATATATATATATCTATATTAGCGGTAATTCTGAAACGGTATACCGGTATTGACCGGTATCCAAAATATATTGTACCGCTGACCAAATTAGTACAGCCTTCTGTACGGTATTGATTTCCTTGACTGTACCAGACAATTATGTGGCTAAGATGATGCTTTTGACTGGCTAAGATTGTAACTACATCTACCTAAATTATAAGGTAGGTAAACTCTCTTTTCGAATTCATTAAAATTTTTGACATGTGCAATTAATAAAATTATTCATTAGTTCTAGTCATAATTTATTTAATTAATTATGTAATTTATTTAAATAATATATATGAAAAATTTTAAGAATTTTCATGTAATAAGTTGATAAAAAATTCTTCCAAATAAGTTTGAACTTTAAAGGGTGTGTTTGTTTAGAGGTAAAATAAGGTAGATAAAAAACTTTAGAGAGAAAATAAGAAGGAAAACATTTTTGAAGTGTGTTTATTTAGGTGAAGATGAAGGAAAATAAATAATGGAGCCCGAGTGTTTTCTTTCTGAGCTTACCAAAATTTTTTTTTTTCAAAATAGAGAAAAAACTGAAGAGAGAAAATAAGGCTACTTAATGTACAAAAATACCTATGTACACTTGCACATTGCCTCTGCCAATTTTTTATTTTTTATTTTATTTTTCCTTTCCTAGGCCCGTTGCCTCTGCCAATTTTTTTTTCTTCTTTTCCTTTCCTGGGCACGTTGCCTCTGCCAATATTTTTTCCTTCTTTTCCTTTCTTGGGCACGTTGCCTCTCCCAATTTTTTTTTCTTTTCCTATCCTGGACGTTGCCTTCTTCCTTCCTCTATTTTTTTTTTTTTTTTTGGATTTCTTGCGCTGTAAGTGTGATAGTTGTTTTGTTTTTTTTTTTTTTTAAACTAGACATGATTTTTTTTTTTTGGAACATGGTTTTTATTTTTTAATAAATTAGGTGATTATTTTTTTTTTGTCACTTTTTTGTTTTAATTGGCTATCATTTTTTAACTAGGGTATAAAATATGAATATATTTATATAAATTCACATTTTCCATCATTCTCTTTTTTTACTCTCAATCAAATAAAAATATGAAAAATTAAAATCTTTTCTATACTTTCGCTTTTTCATTCTCTCACCATTTTTTATCCTCTCACTTTATCTTTTATTTATCATTAGAAATAAAGTGAAAGTTGAATCTTCACTCATTAAATGCATCTTAACAGCTTAATAATTAAAAACACCAAATACCTGGGAATTCTTTCCAAATATTAATGTATATCTGTGAACTCGGAAAAAAAAAACTGTATGTCACACTCACAAAAGTACAAATTCAGCACCACAATTACTATTTTTGATGCAGCATTCTTTAATCAAGAAATGCTTGGAGGGTCGATAAAGCCAACACTGACAATTAATATTCTATATTTCATGTTAGGGCGGTATATAATTAGGTAATGAGCAAAACTTAGCTATAGTACTTAGGTGTTATTCTTTAAATTTTTTTTTTAAAATTTTGTGATGTGAGTTTTTTTTTTCATGGAATGAAAGTATATTTTTTTAGTTAAGTGGCCACATAGTTAAATCTTAAGAAGAAAATCTAAGAAACAACACCTAAAATACTGTATCTGAATTTTGTCCTCAGTTAAATATTATATTGCTTTTTGAGTACTCACGTTTTAGTATTAGACTATTATTAGTGACATATTTTACATAATTTGAACATAAAATAAATCGTTTTTACACCTGATCGCTAAAGCTAATATGTAACAAAGGAAAATTCACCTATAATAATTTGATAAGATTGAAATAAAAGTAAATTCTACCTAAAAATAAAATAAAATTAAGAATGTAAATTTTTTTGTTTGTACCGAAAACATGCGTGTTTATTTATTTTGTTCTCTCTGCCATCAAATATGATATTTTTGTTGGACAATTTCAAAGACAAGAATGTAAAATTATGGCTGCAAACTTGAAAAAGAGATAAAAGTGTCATTATCTTCCTTTACTCGGCATTAAGAAGATATTTACAAGTACATGGTAATAATAATATGCTATAGATTATAATAGATAATTCAAACTTAAAATAGTGATTCCCAAGTCAATGATCTAATTCAAGGGCGTAATGGTAAATGAGTCACTAATTAAAATAATATTCCAGTTTCTCATGCTCCCAATGTGAATAGAATAACAAAGAGAGTACTGTGTAGGTGGATTCTCCAAAAAAGAAAAAAGAAAAGAAAAAAAAAAAGTGTACTATGGACCATTGAGTCAACTTTGCTGTTCGAATATTATAAAACGAACAAATATCTCACGTGTGCCTAAAACTCACGAGGGCCACGCGTCAGGCAAGACTTTAAATGCCCAATAGCTACTTAAACTGATAGATCCTCCCAAATTTCAGTAGCAACATCTAAGACATCTTTATTGTTAAACTTTTAGACATTGCATATTTTTATGTATTGAGTATGAAATTTTATCTTATTTCATATTTTAGTGGATCAATTTTTACCAAATATTAAATATCAAAATGGAAGAATGAAAAGAAAATATAAATATAAACATAAACATGAATATAAACATTTAATTATTTATGAGCATTCCAACTTTCTTCTGTTAGAGCAATTACATCAGCTCAGTTAAAGTCTTGCAAAATAGAAAAATGGGTAGTTTTTACATATTTTGGCCCAAAAAACCCCCCATATCAGTGGGTGCAAAGTTGTGCATTTTTGCACATTTGCTATAGTAACCGTGCATATATGCATGGTTACTATAGAGCCTTTATTCATTATTTTATCATTTTCCGCTCGCACCATTTTTTCTCTCTCTATTTTCCATTCACAACGACCTCCTCATCTTCTTCTCCTCATCTTCTTTCTTCTCAGATGAACACAAACACACCCACACACAAACACATCCACACACAAATTAACACAGAAACACACCCACACACAAACAAACCCACACAGACAGAGACCCAGGAGGTTGGATCGGCCGGTGACGAAATTGTGGGGCTTGGTTCGTGGATCGGCCGGCCGGTGAAGAAGATGTGGAGCTTGATTCGTGGATTGGCCGGCCGGTGAAGAAGTTGTGGCGTTTGGTTCATGGATCGGCTGGCCGGTGAAGAAGTTGTGGAGCTTGGTTCGTGGATCGGCCGGCCGGTGAAGAAGATGTGGCGTTTGGTTCGTGGATCGGCTGGCCGGTGAAGAAGTTGTGGAGTTTGGTTCATGGATCGGCCGGCCGGTGAAGATGTGAAGCTTGGTTCGCGGATCGGCCGGCCGGTGAAGAAGATGTGGAGCTTGGTTCGTGATCAGTCGGCCAGTGAAGAAGATGTGGAGAAAAAAAGAAGAAGAAGAAGGAGAAGATTGAGAGGCGGAGACAAAGATGAAGGGTGTCCGTGTATGAGTAAAAAGAAGGGTTAAAGAAGGGTTAGTTAGGGGTTAGGTGGGAAATAATAAAAAAAGTGAGGGAAAATATTATTTTAATAAAAATGTGTGTATAATAGATAAACTGATGTGGGTGTTTTGTAAAAGTAATAGTGTAAAATAGAAAAAATATATTTTTTTGTGTAAAATAGACGGAACTTTTACACGAACTGATGCAATTGCTCTAGACTAACACTTTATGTGCGAACTCTAATAAAATTATTTTTTAAATGTGGATATATTAATTTCTTAATTTTAGTATCAATGTACAATTTTGTAATGATACTAGAAAATTTTATAAAGGCATATGATGTGAGAATGACTATATATACATATATACTCAATTTGTAATATATACTCAATTTGTAACATATTGTTGGTACTTCATTCCATTTTTGGATGTCTCAAAAGATTAATTTTTTTAAAGTAAATTTAAAATTGAAATATAACATTTTTACGAAGAAAGTTGTAGTTATTAAAAAATAAAACAAAAAGAAAGTTAAAACCATGGATGTATGGAAATATAAATCAAAAACTTTTTAATCATTTTTTCTCGTATGGCTTTTTTAATGATTTTCCTAAGAGAATTATTTTATAAAATGTATCACTTAATCCATAAACATGAATAAAAGAAACTATTTTTATTAAAATAACCCAACAATAATCATAAAGCCCAAAAAAAAAAAAAAAAAAGCAATAGCAAAAGACTTTTTGTTTTCTTCATACTTGATAACTTTTAAAGTTGACATTATCGAAGGTAAGATGGAAGAAGAAAAATAATAATGAGATATATGTCCAGGAATTGATATTAAAAATCAAAAGTTGTTAATTTGTTAGTAAGATTATCTGTTAAGAAAGAGATAAAAAAGTTGAATTAACACAAAGTGCCACTACAAAATTCGCGGGTCTGAGGCCGCGTTTTTTTGGGCCGCGTTTGTAAAAGTAAGTTGTAATGATGATCTCAAACTAATTTGATACAAAAAACAATCTCTAGTTAGATATTGTCATGCAAGTTGTTCAACTATTCTTAAGTGTGGAAAATTTTTCATTTAATTATAAATTAGACTATAGAAGGTGGAGAATTTTTTGGTTGTGTCAATTATATATTTTGTATTTGCTATGGACTGAGATGATAATTTCAAGTTTGCAGACAAGAAAGTGACCAGACATATTTCTTTAGAATCATTGGAGCCATCTAAGATTATAATTGAATCAAATTTCTTAGTGCATTAGAGAGGTGGGTTGGGATGGTCGGTTTGTAGAGAAAATTGTTACCATTTTTGGGAGGAGAAAGATATTTTTATACATGTTTGAAAATTTTCAAACATAGAACTAGAGATAAGCATAAACAGAAATGATCATATGAAAACTTATTAAGATTATTGACATAAGGCTTAATGATTCACTTTTTCATCTAAAATATAATTGAAGTTGATGCAAATGCTTGTACAAATACCTTATTAAGGATAGGTAATCTCCCTTACAAATACCATGTATATGAAGGTGGAATGCCTTAGTTAATACTTTAATTGTGATAGGTAAACAATTTCACAAATACTGTATTGGCTAAATTCAAATGCCCTTACATGTACCTCATATGTGATAGGTAAAGACTCTCACAAATACCTTATTTATTATAGCTAGATGAACTTGTATATATTTTATTTGTAATAGGTAAAGAATCTTAAAAAAACATTTAATTTGTGATAAGGTAAGGGCTCACAAATACCTTATTTATACTACACTACAAAAAACGGGGCCTTTAGGCCCCGTTTTTTTGGGCCGCGTTTGCAAAAACGCGGCCCAAAACAGACTAAAGCCGCGTTTTTTCAAACGCGGCTTAAGTCCTTCCAACGGGCCGCGTTTTTGTAAACGCGGCCCAAAAAACTCGTTGAGGCCGCGTTTTTTCAAACGAGGCCCAAAAGAAGAGCTTGAGGCCGCGTTATTAGACGCGGCCTCAAGCTTTTTCTGAAGCCGCGCTGATAAAGCGCGGCTTCAGTTTGGAATGGGGCCGCGTTTATTAAAACGCGGCCCCAATTTTGCCTAGAGCCGTGTTTTAGACACGCGGCTTTAGGGTTTGGATATATTATCCATCTGATCCCAAGTGCCCTAGCCCTCATCACCCTCACACATCACCCTCCAGAGCTCCAAGTCCTCATCACCCTCATCTCCATCTCTGAGTCTCCCATGCACACACATCTCCATCTCCGATCGGATCGGAGCTCCGATCCTCGATCTCCGATCGAATCGGCGCTCCGATCCTCGATCTCCGATCCGATCGGAGATCGAGGATAGGATCCGATCGAGGATCGAGATCCGATCGAGGATCAGAGCTCCGATCCTCGATCTCCGATCCGATCGGATATGGAGATGGAGGCTTGGAGCTCCGATCGCTGATCTCCGATCTGAGATCGAGGCTCGGAGATGGAGGCTTGGAGCTCCAAGCCTCCATCTCCGATCTCCGATCTCCATCTCCATCTCCATCTTTGATCTCCGATCTCCATCTCCGGCCACAGCAGGTACTCCATGCTTGTTTCCCATTTCTGTTTTTTTCTTGGTATTCTTTGAATTTGAGTTTTGAGTTTTTGTGGGTTGTGATAATTTGGTTGTTATGAGTATTAGTTACTACAGGATGAAAATTTAGCCTTTATTTTATTGTGTATTAGTTATATTATTGTTGGATTTAGTTGTTGGATTTAGTCATAATGAAAAATGTTTAGGATTTTCAGTGTTTCAATTTTGAATCATGCATGTGCTGCTGTACTGTAAATGGAGGATGAATGTTTCACTAATTTGTAGGGTGTTTGATCTTGTTTGATAGTGTGTTGCAAGGTGGGGATTTAGAGTTGTGTTTTGTAAATTAGATGATTAGTCTGACTTTAGGTTAAGGATTTAGAGTTGTGTTTTGCAATTAGCTGTTAAGTGTTGTATCAGTGTTTGTCAATTAGCTGTTAAGTGTTGTGTTTCTTAGTATTGATTCTTTCCAAAAAAAAAAAAAAAAAAAAAACGTTTAGCTGAAGAGTAAATTGAAGGTTAATTCTAAGAGGGGACACTGGGGTCTTAGGCCGCGTTTAAAACGCGGCCATAGGCCATGGCCTATGGCCGCGTTTTAAATGGGGCCTAAGACCATGGCTTATGGCCGCGTTTTAAACGTGGCTATAGCTTCTACCTTAGGCCACGTTTAAAACGCGGCCATAGGCCTTGGTCTTAGGCCGCGTTTTAAAAGGTGCGGCCATAGACCCCGGAGGCCTATAGTCGCGGGGTTTAGGCCACATTAAGAAACGCAACCTAAAAAACCGCGGCTATAGCCCTTTCGGGCCTATAGCCGCGTTTTTAGGACCTAAAGCCGCGTTTTTAAAACGCGGCCTAAGGCCCCATTTTTTGTAGTACTAGCAGGATGTACTAACAAATAAATTATTAATGAGAATCTGTTTGAAATACCTTATTTGTGTGGGCTATTTTTCCTCTCAAAATTTTTTCATTATAAATGTTGGGTTTAGATCCCTGTCAAAGCAGTTTTATTTATTTATTTATTTATTTATTTATTTATTTATTATTATTATTATTATTATTATTATTATTATTATTATTATTGATGCATGAAAATCAATAAGCTGGAATGCTTCGAACTATAATGACGCCTATAAATCCTGAAAAGAAAGAAAGAACTATCAAAGGTGACCGGTGTGATCTGGCTAAGGACCCTCTGATGGTTAGTCGCATCGTTTCAGTGACTGGGCCTGTCACTTATAAATAATGGAATTCCTCTCCTACCCTCTCACATTTCTCATATTTTCTCCTCTGACCTTTGTCATCTAGCGCTTCGTCTAGGAGTTTCCATCTTTAATCATCCTCATTTAGAGCCTGGTATCCTCCTTTTCTTGTCTTTTAGGCTTTTCTTCAGTTTTCAGAATGTCTGAAATCATAATGTCTTCATCTAGCAATAGTGATGATAGGGAGATAGACAAGTACCATGATAGCAGTTTTAGTGGTAGCAGCTCTGATAGTAGTAGTAGTGAGAGCAGTAGTAGTGGGGGAAACACCTCGGACGAGGAATATACACCTGGTGTTCCAGAATTCCTTTAGACATCTTACAACAAGAGATGAGGACGAGGATGACTTCTGGTTCACTTGCTGGCATATCCACTAGTGTTCCCTTGTCTCCTTTAAGTGAAGAAGAGACTTTATATAGCTATGCAATAGGCATTCCTTCAAAGACCGGCAAGAAAAAACTCACCTCCCTTAGGAGTTGGTACCAGATCTCGGACGACCTCAATCCTCGATTGGCCGTTTGTGGTGAATGGTGTAGCCATCCTCGTCTTGGGGTAGGTATCTATGAAGCTTACGTTCTTGGAGGACTTAGATTGTCTCTTAACGCTTTTGCCAGAGAAATACTCACTAGATTAGGTTTAGGAATTAACTAGATTAATTCCAATGCCTAGAGGCTCATTGTCTCTATGCAGGTTTTGTGGAATGAAGTATTTGATGGGAACCGTCCTCTCACTATGAACGAGTTTCTATACTGTTACAAGCCCTCGGAGATTAGTCAATCCCTAGGTTTTTACCAATTTTCAGCTAGGGGTTCAAATTGTAGATTGGTGAGATCCCTCCCTACATCTGATAGGAAGTGGAAGACGGAGTTCTTCTTCGTCTCCGGGTTTTGGGCAAGAAACCCTGTTGAGGTAGGCAGGGATCCATTTCCTCTCTATAGTGGTGAAATGGGGAATCATCGTCTTGAGTGTAGACACTCGATTTTGTACCCATGATTTAATCAAGGAGAATGACTTGAATGACCATCCATATACCCCAAAAATCATAAGTGCATCACATGCATCAATTTGTTCTTGCATTACGTACATCATTTTGTTTTTGTATTACATGCATCATGTCATTCATTACATATCATAACTATGATCTTGAGATTCTAACGATCGCAACGGTGCATCTGGTTTCTAAATCTAACCATCAAATCGAAAGATATCACATGATTAAGTTTACACGGTCCATATGCATTATGTCTAGGAGGAGTCGACCACACACGATTAATTTAAATTAATTTTGATTAGCTGAACAATTAAAATTAATTAAATAATTTTGTGATTAGTTGATAACTAGTGTCTAAAGTAGGATTGCATGCATAGGAATAAAAGGGATGATTAGATAACAATAAAATTGTAGATAATCTAAACTTTATCAAGATTTATTCTAAGGGATTAATTCACAAGATAATTGTTCTTAAAAAGCCTGAATCACCCAGAAAAGAGATAAAAAAAATCATAGACAGAGGATGAAAACATGTCTAGATACAAGGACTGGAAAAAAAACCCTAGAAGGAGAGTTCAAACGGCACCCAAACAAGGAAGTGCGTTTGGCATTGAAGAGCCAATTCAGCACTTTTGGAGTGCTGAATTGCCATCATGTGGGCTTTGGCCCAACGGCCTTCGGGTGACGATAAGGCACACCCTTTTCGACCTTTTCGCAAAAGGATGTGTTCGGATTCAAACCCTAATCGTCCGTACCTATTTTTTAGAGTCCTCTGATCTCTATAAATAGAGACTGAACATTATAGTTCAGCACATTTTTTCTACGCTTTGAGTGGCACACGTTTTAGGCTCTCAAATTGCTCATATTTTTTGATCTCCTTTCTGAGTTTTGTTAAAAAAATTAGGGTTTTTAGGTTTTAAAGAGATTTGAATAAGCTTCTTTGAACCCTAAAACATCCTCTCAAGAACAAAGAGTGCTCATGTATGAGGTTGTTTCTTAACCCTTTTTCTTATGATGTGATGATGCATACTATATCTCTTTCTTTTTCAAATAGTCATTGTTAATTGTTGTTTTCTTTATGTGATTGTTATAATTTCTTTCTTGAATGTCAATAATCTACATGTAAATAATTCTTTTTATTAAAATAAAACAAATCTAAATCTTTCTTAGATGTAGATCTGCATTTTTCTTGAAATAAAACATATTTGCATCTTTTCTAGATGTAGAACTGAATTTTTCTCAATATAAAAACAGATCTGCATCTTTTCTAGATGTAAATCTGAGTTTTTCTCAATATAAAAATAGATCTGCATCTTTCTTAGATGTAGATCTGAATTTTCATCAAACAAAAAGAGATCCGCATCTTTATGACATGCGGATCTAAATTTTTTTTTTTTTAAATCAAAACTGATTTGTATCTTTCTTAAGATACAAATCTGATTTTTTTTAATACATGCAAATTGTTGAAATAAAGGAAGAGATTGCATAAATTTAGATTATAAATGTTTGTGTTTGTTTTAATTCATGATTGCATAAATTTAGGTTATGAGTGAAACTCTCTTCTTAAAAAAAAAAAAACTTTTTTTATTCTTTTAAAACATATATAAAAAAAAAACAGATCTGATTTTTCTATCATCAAAAACCATTTTTTTTATCATTATAAAACAAATCTGAATTTTTTAGCTCCATAAAACACTTTTTCTAAATACTACAAAACAAATCTGATATTTTGACAAATAAATATTAATTTTTACCAATCAAAACAGATCTGATTATTTTTAAAAGGAGAGATTTCATTCATAATTAAATTTATGTGATTTGGTTTTTAATTCACATGTTTAACATATCATTCATGACATGCATAAAATGGTACATTGGTCATAAGAGTCTAGAAGACTAGACTCTGTTTAGGCGGAATGGGTGCCTAACACCTTCCTATTTCGTAACCTAGCGTCTGGATTTAGGTCTTTCGTTAAGTAGATCTAGTCTTTTTTTTTTTTGGGTAGATTGTAACTAGGACAAAAAGCCATATATTTTGGTAGATTGTAACTAGGACCCAAAGCCATGTAACGTTCAAACTTTCAAACTTGTATCTTTCCATTCAATCAATAGCAATGAGGCATTTCAGTAATGTATTTTGTACATATTTAGTTTTTCTTATTTTTTGTACATAAAAAAATAAGTGGCAACTCCACAGCACTTACCCAAAAAAAGCGGTGCCCTAAAAGGTACTTTAATCTCTTTTTTGAGAGGGACCCCGTCTCTCACAGTGGTGACTCTGCTGGGGATATTGAAGTCTAAGCTTCGTATTAGACTTAAGTGACTAAATGTATACCCTTGTTTTGCATGGTCTTGCATGATATTGTTGTTTGCTTGTTTATTTATGTTTGATGAGATGTTAAATAATATGTTGTTGTATGATATTTTATTTTTTGTATTGTTTGTTAAAATATTTCCCTAATTGTCATTGTGTGTGCCATTCAAACAATATATATATGCACCCCTTTTCAACAACTTGTGGTGGTAGTAACCATGGATCACCAGTCTTCATTAGATTCGGGTACCCAGTGGCGAACTCACCAACTCATAGCCCAAGTCACTGGATCATTTCCTGTTGACTGTAATGGACAAACCATGCCGTTCGGACCAACGTAATGTTCATTACATTACAAGTTAGGAGGTGTAACATTCTAGCTATGAGAAACAATAAAACAACAAACCCACCCTGCAACATAATGACTTAGAATTGACCCTTAGGTTAGTCCCTGTTAAAATTGCATTACATGTTGTGTGTGTTTGTTTTGCTTGGTTGTTTGATGTAGATGGTGACCTAGCTTTAATTGACCCAAGAAAGCCTATTCTAGAGAGAGAGAAAGACAGAGAAAAAGCAAGAGGGGAAAATTTGGTTAAGATCTGAAGGAAGGCTACAAAGAAGACCTAAGGTTGACACTTAAGCCCATAGCTCCAATTCTAAGCCCATCACTCCCATTACGGTGCTGAAGCCCATGAGCATAGAGGACACTCTGTTGTTGCAACATCACAAACCCATACCCGACCTACAAGATCCTTTAAACCCCAACCAAACAACCCAATACCCACAAATGGGGGGAGATACTTCAAAATCCAATCAAGTAACCCAACATCTACAAATAGGGGGAGATACTTCAAACCTCAGCAAGTAACCCAACATCCACAAATAGGGGAAGACACTTCAAACCCCAAGATACCGATCCTAATGACCCAACAAAAATTGCCCATATTACAAGGGGGGAGACACTTCAAACCCCTGCATTTGGAGATAGACAACCCAAAGCCAAAGTTCACCATGATTTCAACCTTTTGGATCATAAGTTCAAGCCCATCAAGCCCAAGGAAAGTTCAATCCTAATTAGCGAAGAAAGAATTGAAGATGTTCTCAACTCCATTCTGGAAGGTCAAGAGAGGATAAATGAAGAGCTAGCCCAAATCTCCTAGATGGCATACTTTGCATTACAAGTCAGCTTAGCCAATCAATCTATGCTCTCTACCTTGTGCAAAGATAATTCACCAGAACCCGAAGAGATTCCAAACTTCCAATTTTTGAAGAAAAGAGCTGGGGATTTCAACAAGTTGTCTTTTCGACTATCCTCTCCAATCAACAAGAACATGTCAATGGATTCAATCCCTAAGGAGGTAGTGCCTTATCACATCAATAACGGTGCAGTCAAACCATCAACTGGTAATTGTAGGCGTCGAAGAAATTTTTCAGAACTACACATGACTTTGAGTGAAGCCTTGGAGAAACTACAAGCTAAGGGATAACTGAAGCCATTGGATCCCACGCCAATACCACATCCCGTGCCTAGAAGATACAATCTTAATGCTCATTGTAGATATCATCAAGGGAAAGGCCATACTGATGGATGTCGTAGCTTAAGGCATGCCATTCATGATCTGATTGATCAACAAGTCATTACTTTGCCTTCATCAGCCAGTCATTATGACTTTGTCTGAATTTTATTTTACAGGTTTTTTAGATAGGCTCTTTGATTTTATTGTTTATTTAGGATTTGCTTTCTAGTTGGTTATTTGCTCAATAAAGTTCATGTAGTGTTTGATGCATTTGATGCATCATGAAAAAAAAAAAAAGAGTTTTTTATTATTATTTAATTTGCACTAGGGGCATTGTGCCTTCTTAGTAACCTTTTTCTGAAAACCCTTTTTTGTTCCTTCAAAGACTCCAAAATTTTTTCAAAAGCCTTCTTTTCAAGAGAATACAAGAATATCCATTTAACAAAACTTCTTCCAAATCATGATGATTAATTGCTCTACTAATCAATTTGTTCCAAAAAGGGATTTAACTTCATTCAATACATGTAAGCACTTTTGCTAAACATCCAAAATATGAAAAGAAAATGTCCTAAAAGACAATCAAAGAAATACATCTATTTATCCAAATTTCTCAAACCACATACATTTAATCCCAATCTCTCGGGATTTTGTCATATCATTAGAGTATTTAAACTCTTATTCCAAGAATAATTTATTAAAAGAGTTTAGGTTGTTGTGCTTACAAGAGAGCATCACTAGGGATATGAGGCCGCTTTTAATAACCCACATTATTCCTTGACACCTATTACAATAATTATCCATTGCTAGCCAACTTGAGCCTTTAAACAGTTAGTTTGTTTTTCAATGAGCCCACTAAAAACTTAAACCTTGGGTGGGGAAATTAAGTATGCATGCTTAAATCTCAAAATGAGGAAGTGTTGACCTTATGGTTTCAACACCACTTGGTAAGGTTCTCAATGAAGACAGTGAGACCGATGAAGAGTTCATCAAGTTCAGAAAAGAGAGTTCATCAAAGTTAGGTAGAAAGGAAATCCATCAAGGAGAGATAAAATTTTGAAAAAACATCAAATTGAAAAAAAGAAAAAAAGAAAAAAAAGAGAGAAGGCCATCAAGCTAGAAAAGACTTCAACCAAAAAAAAAAAAAAAAAAGAGAGAGAGGGAAGTGAATGCAAGAATTTTCATCAAGTTGTGAGAAAATACTAATTCATCAAAAGATGCGAAAGATATGAGATTCCATGAAAGATCATCCAAGTTGAGTGGGATGAGCAAAAATGAAGACTCATCAAGAGAAGAAAATCTAATCAAATTGAGGAAGATGAGGAAAATGAAAAAAAGACACATTTCATCAACAAAAAAAAAAAAAAAAAAAAAAAAAAAAAAAAAAAAAAATTCAAAAAAAAAAAAGCTCACTAGGCTGAAAACCTAAAAGGGCAGTCTAGGTGAAAATTAGAGCAAAAAAAAGAGCTTGCTAGGCTAAAAACGCGAAAGGGCAGTCTAGGAAAAATTAGGGCAAAAAGAAAACAAAAAAAATCAAAAAGACCAAAAAGAGGAAGTCATCAAGCTGAAAAGATCAAGACCAAATGAAAGGAATCAATGAAGACCAATGAGAAGATGATGAACATGACAAGGATTTTAACACAATAGTCAATGAGATGTGGAAAAATCTTCCAATGCTTGAATTAAAGTATTGCATACTTGGGGAAACATCATAAGGGTTTTTGAGCCTTTTATATCCTTAATTTCAATAACTTGAACCTAGCCTACATTACAACCTTTGAATAAAGCCCTTCCTGAGGTCTTGCTGATTGAAAGCACACATTTAGTTCTGATGATACTTTCTCTTAAATTAAGAAGGAAAATTTCTCAAGATTATCAAACCCCACTGGCTAATATCCTTAAAAGACAACTTTCACAAACTCTCAAGTGACCAAAATTTTTTTGAAGCCCCAAACAGTCACTTTGTTTGCTCCCAACAGAAAATGACTCTCAAGGGAACAAATTTCCAAATTCTTAAAAATTTTCAAATCTTCAAATTTAGTATTTTTCCCTTTCTTGCTTATTCCCAACATGTGTAATCCCTAAGCATTTCATTTCTTTGATTGTCTTTGAAGACTTAATCTAAAAAATTTTCAGAATGGAGAAGCAAATTTGATTACATGTTTTTAATGATTTCAAATCCTTTCTAGCCAATGAGGTCAGGTGAACAATTAAGCATTATGATTGGTCAAAGAGGTTGTTCAAAGGATCAACTTTTGTTCATTTGAAAAAGATAAAATTTCTAAAAAATCTCATTCTAATTAGATTGTTGTTTTTCAAAAAAAAAAAAATAAAAAGATTTTTCAAAACTTCATTTTTCAAAACTTTTTTTTTCCGAACAACATCTGGACCTGATCCTCAATAAAAGAGGTATGTAGGTAGCCTTTTCAAAGGCCTGGTCACAATCACTCAAAAAACTTTCTTTTTTCAAAGGCTCAAAATCAAAACATTTTTTTTTTGGTGTGAATTTAGGTTGAGCATCTGTTTTACATTAAGCATATCATCAATTTTCTGTGCAAGCATGTCTAAACTAGGGGCATTGGCCCAAAACATTTTCATAATAACTGATTACTAACAAGTTCATGAGAAAAATCTTTTGCGGGAGGTGGAAATGGATTTTTCATCTACTCAACAATCACCATCAATCTTCAGTTTAGATGTGCCAATCGGCACTCCAACAGAACCCATTGGCTCATCATCTCAGCAATCTTTGTTTTGCCCAGTTTTGTGATTTTGATCTTGTTTTAATCAAATTTTTCTTTATTAAGGTCCCTATGCAATAAGATTTTTTTAAAATACACATTGATTTTTGAACTAGGGGCATTTGACCATGCCTCATTCATTTTCAAGAAAAAAAAAATCATCATATATTCATAAAAAATCAAGATTTTCAAAAATCATACATCCATTTTTAAACTAGGGGCATTCAGTCATGCCTCATCCATTTTGAATAAAAAAAATCATCTTTTCCTCAAATATCAGGGTTTTCAAAAGTCATGCATCAATTTGCAAACTAGGAGCATTCGGCCATGCATTCATTTTCAAAAAATGGGGATCACCATCATCATCTTTTCATGAAAAACCAAGATTTCAATATTTCAAAAAAAAAAAAAAAAGTCATGCATCAATTTCCCAAACTAGGGGCATTAGGCTCTGCCTCATTCAAGTAAGTGTAAACTCCATCAGAGTCAATCAAGATAAATTCAAATTAGTGCTACAAGATCTCATCAGGTAAATTCTAAACTTATCTTGGTTAAAGTCTCTCAATGATCCAAGAGGCAAAGAACTAAATATTGAAATTAATACAAGATTGTCTAAGGAACACTTCCTTTTCTTTCGCAGGAACATAAAAATACAAGTCATACATCATTAGGACTCCGAGTCTGCCTGCGTGAAGATCTCCTTGAACCACCTCTAGAGGAGCCGCCTTTAGTATTTCCTTCCTGACTTGCAAAAAAGCGAGGATTGTACTGATGACTTTCAAGTTCGAGGCTCATAATCCTTTCCTCTAAAGATCTCCTAGTAATGTCAGCAATTTCCATTCGATGTGCCTGAAAAGTCAGCAAAATCAAGTAGTGTTAAATTTCACCACCAAGCACAGTTCAAGCAAGAGATACTCAGAAAGAAACATGGTATACCCAGCTCGCATCATTGAGCCCATATTGGAAGGATTGAGTGCAAGCAAATAATTGCAAGCCTCCAATCATCCACATGCTTTCTTTTACAAGATCCACATCAACCTGAAGTGCAAATTTGCCAGGTCAAGCGTCATCAGATTAGAAGCCATTCATCAAGTTAAGAAGAAAATAAGGACAAAAAACTAAATATTCAAGAGTATACCGGATCAGGCCAAGGAACATTTGGTACGTGCTCTAGCCTATTCAAAGGCATGGAACTAAACGTTCCATCAGGATTCATCACATCATACTGCCATGCCAGAAAATGAGGATAAGTCTCCGCAAAGGAACTAGAAGAACTACCAACATGATGAGGAGAAGGAATTTCTTCCTTTTCATCTTCCTCTCCTTCAGAAGGTGGAGGTTGAAAATCCAACACGCAAGTATCGTTACCAAGCAAAAATATGAAAAGGAATTTGTAGAATAAAAGTTTGATCTTAGAGGGGAAGAGAAATACAGTTCTGCCAACCAAGCAACCCTGCAGGTGATCCCGAACAAATTCAGAGTAATTTCCTTCTATTCCTGCAACAATATAGCCATCACAGGCCCGAGCAATCTCTTCATTAGCTAGGAAGTCAACCAACCGAATAGTGAGACGAGGAGTTGGAATTGTGGTAGGAGGATAGATATAAAAAAAAAAAAAAAATCTTTTTTTTATTCTTTTAAAACATATAAAAAAAAAAAAAACAGATCTGATTTTTCTATAGTCAAAAATCTTTTTTTTTTTTTTTTTTTATCATTATAAAACAGATTTGAATTTTTTTTCTCCATAAAACACTTTTTCTAAATACTACAAAACATATATAATATTTTGACAAATCAATATTAATTTTTACCAATCAGAACAGATCTAATTATTTTTAAAAGGAGAGATTTCATTCATAAATAAATTTATGTGATTTAGTTTTTAATTCACATGTTCAACATATCATTCATGACATGCATAAAATGGTACATTGGTTACAAGAGTCTAGAAGACCAGACTTTATCTGGGCAGAATGGGTGCTTAACACCTTCCCATACTGTAACCTAGCCTTCAGATTTAGGTCATTGGTTAAGTATATCTAGTTTTGTCTTTGTTTTATTTTTGGGTAGATTGTAACTAGGACAAAAATCCATGTATTTTGGTAAATTGTAACTAAAACCCAAAGCCATGTAAGTTTCAAAATTTCAAACTTGTATCTTTTCATTCAATTAATAGCAATGAGGCCTTTTTATCATGTATTTTGTATATATTTAGTTTTTCTTATTTTTTGTACATAAAAATATAAGTGGTGACTCCATACCACTTACCCAAAAAGAGAGGTGCCCTAAAAAGTACTCGAATCTCTTTTTTGAGTGACACCGTCTCTTACATTGAGGGTATATTCTTTTTCTTTACTACACTTTCACTTATATTATTGTACTTGTCTAACCCCTTTTTTTGTGCAGCCGTAAAACGACCCATCTTGTCTAAATTTTATTTAGACCGTGTCCAGCGGGCTCGTTCTTACTCGGATAGGACGTTTCACTACCTAGTGACACTTTGCCGTCTTGCATGTTGGGGGACTTGGCTTTGAACCTACTGAAGAGGCGCTTGCTCACGAACTTACAAACTGAAGACGTAAGTTTTCTCTTATTGTATTTTTATTACTTGTTTCGTCTTAAAACCTAACACTCTTTTTTCTTTTAGGAATGGCAACCATAAAAAAGAACAAGAGGAAAGGCTTGGTGGACGAGGAGATCGTGCAAGAGACTCACTCTCAACCTTATCCAGCTACTGGAGATAAGAGAAAGACTTTAACTAGGACTGTGGACTTAGATAGTCTTCCAAGCCGACGGAGCCACAAGAAGTCAAAACATGGGTCATCCAAGTCTGTTGTTGTCAAGCCTGGTTCCATTGTTCCTCTTGCGTCTTCCAAATCACCGTCTGGACATGCCTTTAATTTGGACTCGTCCAACCCTGTCAAGGTTACTTCATCCAAAGCAACTGAAACTACTTCGTCTAAGCCTCCCAGAAGCATTCCTATGACTCTTCTTGAGAATGAATATCTTGCCTGAGAGAAGTTTCAGCAAGTGGTCAATGACGAGGACATTACTGTGTGCTATGACATGTCCAAAGAGTTTGAACATTCCACAGTTCATGATCACTTTAAGGTTCACCCTTTTTTTTTTTTTGGCTTCTTGAATTTTTCATAATTAATATTCTCGTCCACTCATCTTTTCAACCAATTTGATTTGTAGGTTATGTCAAAGTTCATGGCAGCGTCCAAATAGGCTATTGAGATGACCTTGAAAAGGTTAGGTTGGAGGCCAAAATCCGTGATATGGAGAAAAAGTCAAGCCACAGGATGGGGGAAAGGATGAAGCTTGAGGCTGAAGTGTTGGAGTTGAAGAATTTGGTAGAGGAATTAAGGACGGACATAGTGGAGAAGGACACTCGTCTGGATCATTTGTAGATGCAAAATGAAGAGCTTAGGTTGTCCTTTAAACAAGCCAAAGACAAAGTGATCAAGGAATTCAAATAGTCCAAAGCATTCACTGATCTTCTGGACACGAACTATGCAGTGGGCTTCGAGGATTTTCATATGGATGTTGTTGAGTTGTTCCTTGAAATAAACTTCAATCCTATCAAGCTTCGTACTGTAGCTGAAAGTTCCTTACTCTAGACAAGTTCAAAAGATTTGAATATTGAAGACAATGCTTCCACTCCTTTCCTTGTCAAAGACAACCCTAAGTCTGGTGGCAATGCCCCCAGTTGTTTATCTCCATGAAATGATTTCTATCTATTTTTTTTTTTTAGAAAGGGTCTATTTTTTTTGGACCACTTTATATTTATCCAAGTACATTTAGTTCATCCATGTTTAAAGACAAATCTTGATACAATTGCCTTGTTTAGGCTTAACTATGTTAAGGGTTTTTGGACGATGGTCGTCTACCCTTTTTATTTATGAATGTACTTTTATCTATATTGTTATTGCCAAATCTAATTCCAAGTGTTCCTTGTCCATGTTTTGGACTTTATTTTGGAATGTATATTTTTCTCATCCTTAGACTTATTCTTGGAATCCCCCCCCCCCTTTTATATATATATATATATATATATATATATATAGCTTGGATTATATAATTGGTTGGACGTGTCATCCATGGAATGTTGCATGCATGCTTTTCTTTCGTCCTTAACTTTTTGGATGAGTTTAGTTGGGAAGTTTATTCTTTCCCTTGGTTATGGCCTTTTTTTGGCAATTTGCTACCTTTTTATGGCAATTTACCTTATTTTTATTAAGGATGACTTATGACGATATATCTCCGCATCTAGAGATTTTAAACATCTTTAATTTGTCATGGACATTAATCTCACAATACACTTAAATTAGAGAATTCAAGCAACTTTATATACAATAACTATACATAACATCATCCATAAACATTAGAGAACTTAGTACGTACCAATTCAAAGACATCATCTATGCTAGTACTTAGTCTTTATAGGGAATTTGAATTACTTTATGCTACGGGCATGTTCATGACATCATCCATAGCATATGCCAATAGCTAGTGCTTTTTGGGGAGTTCAAAATACTTAGAAACATAACACACCGTTTCAAACATAAACACTGGAATATAACATAAACAAACTACTAATAATCATAAGTAATTCTTATTCTTGTCCAGGCTGACCTTCCTAACGAGTCACTTTTACTGGTAGTACTTTCTCAGATGTTCCACGGTCTATAGGTGTTCCAGCTTTCATCCATCTAAGGCCTCCAAGTGGTATGATTCTCGCCTTTTGGAGTTGATGACTCTGTATGGCCCTTCCCAGTTAGGCCCAAACTTTCCATGAGCAGGATTCTTTGTAGCTAGAGACACCTTCTTCAAGATGAGATCTCCAATATTGAACTGTCTTGGCTTGACCAATGCATCATGATGCTTGGACATCAAATTTTTGTAACGAGCCACCCTTCGCTCTGCACCCATTCTTACCTCATCCATAAGATCAAGGCTTAGATGAAGCTGCTTTTTGTTCTCTTGGTTGTCGTAGTGAGCGACCCTGTAGCTAGTTAAGCCAACTTCTACGGGAATGACTGCATCATTTCCATACACCAACTTAAAAGGGGTCTCTCTAGTTGGGGTCCTTATCGTCATCCTATATGCCCAAAGGACACTGGGTAGTTCTTCTGGCCATATTCCCTTCACCCTCTTAACTCGGGTCTTGATGATTTTCAACAAGGACTGGTTTGCAACTTCAACTTGTCCATTGGCTTATGGATAGGAGGGGGAGGTATAATGATTTCTGATCCCTAATTTCTCACAAAAGTCTTTGAAGGGTGTATTATCAAATTGGCATCCGTTATCCGATATGAGTACCCCAGGAATTCCAAAGCGACATTTTATATTCTTCCAAACAAAACTTCTGACATTTTGCTCAGTGATCCTTGCCACGGGCTCCGCTTCCACCCATTTTGTAAAGTAATCAATCCCTACTATTAAGAACTTCATCTGTCTTGTTCCCTTAGGAAAAGGACCAAGAATATCAAGTCCCCACAGGGCAAAGGGCCAAGGGGCATTTTAGAGTAAGATACTATGATGGTTGCCTAGGTATGTTACTATACCTTTGACACTTATCACATGCTTTTACATAGGCTTTAGCATTTGCTTGCATAGATGGCCAGTAATACCCCGCATGGACCATCTTATAGACGAGGGATCTAGCCCCTGAATGATTTCCATAAGCTCTTTCATGGACATCTCTTAAGACATAAAGAGACTCGTCTAGATTCAAACATCTTAGGTAGGGTTGAGAAAAACCCCTTTTATACAACACCTCGTCCATGCAGACAAACTTAATAGCTCTTACCCTTAGTCTCCTTGCTTTTTCAGTATCTTGAGGGAGTATTCCATCTTTAAGATAAGATACAGTTGGGGAAGTCCAGTTGGTAACTCCATCTACTTAATTTACTTCCTAAATATCTATGCTCGGAACATACTGGACTTTAACTTGATCACCTATCATTTCATTTGAAGATGCTGTCTTAGCCCAAGACGTCAGCTTCTATGTTCTTTTCCCTTAGTATTTGCTGAAATTGGGTTGTTGTAAATCCTTTGATGCACTACTTAACTTTTTCTAAGTATCTCTTCATTCATTCTTTTTTGGCTTCACATGTCCCATTTACTTGGCCTATCACCAATTGTAAATCCCCCTGGACGAGGATTGAGTTTGCTCTGAGTGATTTAACTAACTCCAAACCCTGAAGTGAGGCTTCATACTTAGCTTCATTGTTAGTTGTCTAGAACTATAGACGGACAGCATATTCCAAATGATCCCCTTTTGGTGATTGCAAGACTATCCCAATTCCTCCTGCATACTGTGTGGATGATCCATTGCTTCACCCCCTGGTCTTCATCTTCTTTAGCAGGAGAAAATTCAGTAATGAAATCTGCAAGGACTTGAGCTTTTATTGCTTCCCTTGGCTTATATCTCACATCAAATTCACTAAGTTCTACTACCCACTAGATCAGCCGTCCAGCGGCCTCTAGCTTATTCATAACTTTCTTCAACGGGTGGTTTTTCAGGATGTTGATTGCATGAGCTTGGAAATAAGGTCTGAGGTTCCTCGTTGCTGTCACCAATGAAATTGCTAACTTTTTCATCGGTGGATACCATCCTTCAGCTCCTCTCAATGCTTTGTAAGTGTAATAGATAGGTTTTTGTATCTTTCCTTCTTCTCTGATCAAGGTTGAACTCACTGTGTGGGGAAACATTGCTAGATAGAGATATAACTCCTCTCCTTACGCTCGTCTCAAATCTTTGCAAGTGTAATAGACGGGATTCTGTATCTTTCCTTCTTCTTTGATCAAGGTTGAACTCACTGCGTGGGGAGACACCGCTAGATAGAGATATAACTCCTCTCCTGGTTTGGACGGGCTTAATAGCGAGGTTGAAGCAAGATAAGTCTTCAAGTCTTCAAATGCTTGTTAACACTCGTCCGTCCATTCAAATGCTTTCCTTAATACTCTGAAAAACAGTAAAAACTTGTCAGTGGCTTTTGAAACAAACCTGTTTAGAGCCGCCACTCGTCCAGTAAGGCTTTGGACGTCCTTGATATTCTTTGAAGGTTACATGTTGAAGATTGCCTGGATCTTATCAGGGTTGGCTTTAATCCCCCTTTGTGAAACCATAAAGCTAAGGAACTTCCCTGATGCAACTCCAAAAGCACATTTTCTCGAGTTCAACTTCATCTTATATCGCCTAAGTGTATCAAAGGTTTCTTGAAGATCATCCAAATGCTGCGTCTCTCTCACACTTTTCACCAACATATCGTCCACGTATACTTCTACATTCCACCCAATCTATGGACGAAACATATGGTTGACCAACCTTTGGTAGGCAGCCCTTACATTCTTCAACCCAAACGACATTACTTTGTAACAAAACAAGCCTTGACTCGTTACGAAGGATGTCTTTTCCTGGTCTGCTTTGTCCATCTTAATCTGATTGTACCCTGAAAAGTGTCCATGAAGCTCAGTAGCTGGTGTCCAGTTGTTGAATCTACAAGCTGATCAATGCGCAGAAGAGGATAACTATCCTTAGGGCTTGTTTTATTTAAATCTGTAAAATTCACACACATCCTCCATTTGCCATTGGCTTTCTTAACCATCACTACATTAGCTAGCCAGTCAGGATAATAGACTTCGCAAATGAATTCCGCAGTGACTAGCTTTTGGACTTCTTCTTTAATAGCATTATCTCGTTCTGGGGCAAACACTCTCTTTTTTTGATGAATAGACTTGTAGGACGAAGATACATTCAGACGATGAGTAATCACACCTGGATCAATTCCAAGCATGTTTTCATGGCTCTAGGCAAAAACATCTTTGCTTATTTTAAGGAATTCAATGAGATCTTGCTTTGTTTTTTCCTCCATGCTTGTCCTAATCTTGGTAAACTTCTCTGGGTTGGACTCATCTAATGGTACTTCTTCCAATACTTCAACTGGTTCAGCCAACATCCTTCTTTCTTTAATGTTCATTGTCATCATATGCTCGTCCATAGCTAGAATCGCTAAATAGCATTCTCTTGCAGCTAATTGATCTCCTTATACTTCTCCAATGCTATATTCTATTGGAAATTTGACTGACAAATGGTAGGTAGACGTTTTAGACCTCCAAATGTTCAAAGTTGGTCGTCTAATGATAGCATTATATGAGGATGACCAGTCTACAAAAAGAAAATTCACTTCCTTGTTGATTTGTTGTGGGTACGAACCAACCACGATTGGCAAAGAGATGGTACCCACTGGTAGAACTTTCTTTCCTCTGAATCCTATCAATGGCACATTTACAAGATGAAGTAACTCTTTGTTGATTCTCATTTGCTGAAAAGCTGGATAATAAAGGATGTTTGTTGAACTTCCATTGTCTATTAACACCCTTCTAGTTGTAAAGTTTGCAATTGTCAATGTGATAACAATCGCATCATCCTGAGGGTGGTGTAACCATCTTGCATCTTCATCTATGAAAACAATGGTTGGCTCATCATCTCTGATCATCATTGGTGGTCGTCCAGATATCCGAACATTCTGAACCTCCTGTAGATAAGTCTTCTTAGATTTGAACGAACTTCTTGTTGATATGCCCCCTACAATAATCTTTATTTCTCCAAACGGTGGACATGCTTGTTCCTCTGCCTTGCCCTTCATTGGCTGTCTATCGTCCTTATGGTCTTGTCCAAGGAAAATTTTTCAATTTTCCTTGTTTGATAAGGACTTCAATTTGCTACTTCAAGTTATAGCATTCGCCCGTATCATGCCCATGGTCACGATGAAAGCGACAACACTTCCGCTTGCTAGGATCTCCCTTCATTCTTTCTGGCCACTTCAATGATGGATCATCTTTTATCTACATCAACACCTGATTAAGTGAAGTGTTCAGAGGAGTATAATTAGAGTATTGTCCGGATGGTGATCTTGCCTTCTTGCCATCCTGATCTCTTTTCTCCTCAACCTTAGCTTTCTTTGGACGAGAGCCCTGTTCTGGATGGTGCAAGTAACTATTCTCCAGTCATTCACCCTTCTTCTTTCTCTTAGCAATAATTGCAGCTTCTGCATTTATGAAACTTTAGGTTGAATGTATCAACTTAGCCATCGTTTGCGGCTCCTCATCATATGACTTATGAATGAATAGATCTGAGTTGACTCCATTGTAGAAAGCTATCAACAGTATATTGTCGTCCATTTCGACCACTAATAGGGCTTCCCTGTTGAAACTGCTGATTAAAGATTGAAAACTTTCATTCTCTCCTTACTCTATGCTCAACAAACTTGACGAGGAACGTTTCTGCCTTTGTCCGCCCACAAAGTTGTTAATGAACAACTTACTCAACCCTTGAAACGAAGTTATGGTGTTTGGTGGTAACTTTCCAAACCACACTCTAGTTGGTCCTTTTAATGTGGTAGGAAAGGCTTTGCACATAATTTCATCTAGAACCCCTTCGAGATGCATAGTCGTCTTGAATGTGGCAATGTGATCGCAAGGATCACGCGTTCCATCATATGAATCCAAGGTAGGCATTTTGAACTTGGAAGGCAAGGGATGACTGGTGATGGTTGCAACGAAGGGGGAATCTGTCCTATGGACGAGATCATCCACATGGTTTGCTCTCCTCATGGAATCCATCATCTCCTCCATGGCTCTCTTCATCTGCTCCATCTCTCTCTCTAAATATGGTACCCTATGAGTGATGGTACCCTTGGATTGGTCCTCTTCAACATTGTTCTCAACACCTTCACATCCTAAGTTTTGGCCTCGCTCTCCACCATGCTGTTGACATTTCTTGTTAACTTCCCTAGTTAACTCTTAGTTCTGTTGTGTCAGTTCTGCGATTGTTGCTGCCATGGACTAAAACTGTTATTGGACGGTCATGGGGGGTTCTGGTGCATGATTTGGATGACTGGAGGCGTTTCCACTCTCTTGGTGTCTTAGACTAATGGCCATTGACCTAGTTCGAACCATGCAGCCTTTTTGTCTTGAAAAGGGAAAAGAAGTTTACACTTAGAAACTTTTAACTCCTTGTTCTTCCCCACAAATGGCACCAATTGATGATGTATGAAAATCAGTAGGCTAGAATGCTTTAGACTATGATGACGATTGTAAATCCTGAAAAGAAAGAAAGAACTATCAAAGGTGATTGGTGTGACCTGGCCAAGGACACTCCGATGGTTAAGTTAGTTTTCTTTCTAGGACACAAGAATGGAAAATAGTGAATAGTGGAACTTTGTTTTGGGAGATGGGACCCGCTCCTTTTATAGAGAGTTTTACATGAGTCTACTTGTTTGGGACCTATCACCATTGTGGGTGATGTTCATGGTTAATGAAGAAAGTGGGGTATGTGGAACGAAATGTGTGGAATTCCTTCCATGTACCAAGCAACGTGTCATGTTTTGCTTATGTAGAACCTATGGGGAATCATTAGCAGAATTTACCAAGTACAATTTAGTCGTCCATATGTGTAGTCGTCTGTAACATGTCGTCCATGGATGACTTCTTTTTGGTGAGTCCCATCATTCACAATGAAGGGTCTTGTTGATACGTTGTCATCCTGTTGTAGCTTTCCCTGGGTGTGATTAATATATGGATGACAACTAAGGACGAGCCATACTCAGTTGATCCCCATCAATTATTATTATTATTATTATTATTATTATTATTATTATTATTATTATTATATTTTTTTTTTAAAGAATACCTTGTCAAAGCAATTAATAACCTGTTTTAAGGCCAAGAATTTAATTATATTTATTATGAATGACCTTAGGTTAATGTAACAATCATCAATATCATGCACAACTGAATATATAGTAAATAAGACATGATATGATGATCTATGAAAACCAATAAAACGAATTGTTTCACAATTGAAAAAACCTAGGGGGACTTGAGCTACAATCCCTAGGAAGTAAATTCACTATCAGATGAAAGTTTACAGACTGAATATATAGCCTTATTTTTCATAAACTTAATTACAGTTACCAAACTGAGCTATGAGATTCACAAATATCACCAATAGCAACCCACTACAACATGATGTTATGAAAAATAATAAGCTGTCACATTTTTCGTCCTTTAAGACTTTATTTGACATGTTTGAATATTTGTGAGGAAATTGTACCCTTACAAAGTTTTTTATTATTATTTATTTACTAAATTTACCTTTGAGATATCCTAATCACAACTAGTGTGCACTATATCTTAAACCATGACAGTTTATAGGCAATAACTCTTATCTACATTGTACCATCTAAGGGTTCTACGCTCATAAAGGAGAAATTGAATTTTGTACCTTTAGAGGTCACAAACTAACTATACTCAATATGTTTAAGTTCTAAGATTTAACATGATCTTAATTAAGGAAACCACTACATCTATGCATATATCTTACACTACTTAGCACACATTAATCATATTTTGCCGCATCCGACAAAATTAAATAACATATTTTGCACTAACTTCGCAATCAAAACTTCGCTATGCTAGGAATCATACCCACTTATAAACTACTCTCACTGCATCTAACTTCACTAATGAGAAAAACCTTCATGGGATGATCTTTATCTTTACCAACATTGTTCCCATTTACTAACTCTTGTATGCTCAAGAAGTGACAAGAACACCCCAAACTATTACAAAGTTTTAGGATCTAATTCTACAAGAATTATGAAATATTTTTAAAAAAAAAAATAAACTCAATTCACTAATTACAATATTATTAGTTTATTTGTTTTATTTCATATTATGCGCCACCCAAAAACTAGTTGTCCGAGCATATCTCTTTTCATATGCTTAAGAACACTTGCCCTTGCATGTATCATCAAATCACTTCCACTCGAATAATTTCTACTTTAACCTCAAAGATTAATTATCACAGTTAATTCTTAATTAAAATTTTATGTAATAATGCACTACCTAATTTTATTTGTTTTTATTTAAGCATTTGTTATATTTCAGCATACTATCATTGTTCAATTCTTTTAGAAAATTTAAACCCCAATTAAATTAATTAGTAACCCGAGTAGATCAATTAAACCAATTATGAAAAAGTCCAATTTAACATGCTATGGGTACAACCATATCACAAAAATAAAATATAGTGAAAAATAAATTTGACATTGTGATAAGGTTATGATAGGGTAAATCAAGATAAAAAAAAAAAAAAAAAAAAATCCTAGTGGTTTAAAAGTAACCACCAAACTTAAGAATTTACTATGTAAGATAAATGTTACAAGTATAAGGAATATACCCGATCGGTAAATACCTACTTACAATATAACTCATTTATGCTATCCAAGCGCTAGTCAAACCTAGTTGGACTACTCTAACATGTGAATCTCTTCTGTGCATAAATACCTATTTTATGATTGACTTCACCACACCAACTCCTGGATGTAGTAGTATTGTGTAGTAACTTCATGTAAAACACGAATAGGATCTTCAATGATTAGTGGGAGATTATGCTTAGTATTTAACCCCTTACTATACAAAAGTTGCAGCAAAATCTCATTCTTCTCTTTTTGAACGCACAAGTTCAAGAGGTGGTTTTTTTTTTTAATCTCTATATACCTTAGGTTTTCTGCCTGTACAATCTAATTTAACTTTGGGCTTAGTGGGCTTTATATAAGCCCTCTATTAGGGTCATAAAAACCACTTATACAACCAGCTAAAATAAAACGTTTCAGCCACCATCAAAATCCGCAAATCTCAATTGGTTGGTTGGTGTCGAGCTTAGGTGAGGCTCGATCAACGAGCTAGTTTTGAGGCAACAAATTTAGCAGTTCTTGAGTAAATTTTTGAGCAATATCTTACGTTTTTAAATATCATATTCAAATGCATTCCTAGACGCTAAGAAACTACAAGTCAAAATAAAATTAAAATTGAACAAAGTTTTGGGTACGGGTTGCCAACACTTGCCAATTTTGGACCTAACCATTCTAAAAGTAAATGCAATATATATAATTTAATCACACATGTGACAAGGTGCATAATAATAAATTACAAAAGTGCTAATTCTCACTCAAACACCATATAAAACAATTTTGTATAGAAATGCACCGTGTAATTAAATTACTTGGCAGTATCATATAGCAAATATTGAAATTCTGCTATGCTACTTTCATGATTTGCCTCATTAAATTTAATTCTTCTATTTTCCAATCATGCCTTTTTATATATTAAAAGTCATTCAAAAATATTAAGGCACAACAAAAATTTGCAAAAAAAAAGAAGTGAATTTCATATTTTCTGTGTGTAAGAACATAGTAGATGGCTTCTCTTAATTTTCTCTATATTTTTTTAAAATGTTTAATTTCCACAATATTCTACTAATTTATAAAATATAAAGAAAACCATGGTAAATTCAAGAATATAACACAAAAATCTAGGACATTGCAAAAAGAATTCCTTGGTGTAGCCATATACAATTTTCCCAAAATTTTTCTATTTTTCATATTTTTACTAGCTTCATAAGAAAAATAAATAAAAATTATAGAAAATCATAAAATCTTTCAAAATTTTGGGAAACCTGTAAATTTCATGATCTATGACCATAAGAATATATTATTGCATCCATCCATGGTTTTATCCAAAATTTTATAATTTTCAATAATATTCTCTCTTATCCAAAATAAAATAAAATTTTACAAAAATTTTCTTATTTTTCTAAAATTTTCCACAATCAATTACAAAAACTATTAAATTTTTACTGATTAAAATATCTCATCTCCCACCCTAGTTGGCTACCCTCAACTCCAAGAAGATGTAAGTCTAAACCAAAGGCTCATGAGAGTTCTCATGCGCTCTTATGCACGTGAAGTTCATGACTCTCAGTCCCTCTAATCCGACATCTGATTTGGGTGGTTTCTATGTTGTTGGAAAGCTTACTTTGAGTACTACAACTTAGGCTCGTGAAATACATTATGTACAAAAGCCCGAGTAATTATAAAGATATTCAAGTTACAAAATCATTTATCCAAATTACATCTCGTTTGTTCATTTGAACTCTTGACTCTTGAGCCGACTCAGCCGAGGGGAGTCTAATGGTAGTGGTGCTGTCGCCGGAAAGTCACCAAAGAAATGAATGCATACCTTTAGGACCTATGTCTTGGAAACAATGAAAAATAGCCTATGTCTCTAAATACCGATCAAAGAAATGAATGCATACCTTTAGGACCTTCAGCACTTCTTTTTTAATTGCAATCCATGCCATCATAACCCACATATTTTTTTCTCATGATAGTGCTTGCTACTAAAGCAAGACACAAAATCCATGGCTTAAAAAATGTACTTGAGAGAACCCAAAAGGCATGTCTGATACTGGAGAGGAAGAATTCATTATTTATTTATTTATATTTTTTGCATTAGTTACCCTTTGTATCAGTTACAAAAATGCGTAGTTACATAAATGGGCATAGTTTTAAAAATTGAACCGAACTGGCTGGTTCAACTGGAAATTGAACCTTAATTTGGTCTGGTAAAACCCCTCTAATATCAGTCAAAAATTGGTAAAAACCAGTAAAAATAGGAAATCATGACCTTTTTTGTTCTTTGATTATTCCCATTTTAAAAACCATGCAAACATGGGTGACGTCACTTGTGCTTTAGGTCAAATGAACTTCTTGACTTGATATATAAAAATTTATATGTATAAAATATTATTTTATTAGTCTAATTTACCTTTAAAAATATTTTTGCATACTTTGACATTGATCAGTCCAGCCCGAAACTAAACAACACAAATCCATCCATTCCAAAACTAGCCAACTACATAAATGACAATTTCTCTCTCATTAATCTCTTTTCTCTATCTAAGTATCGATATCTCCGATTGTAAGAGTAAAGAGTGAGTGTTTGTGAGTTATAAGTGTATCTCTTCTATATTTACATATTATTTGCGTGAGTGTGTGTCTGATATTAATTGTATGCATTTTTTTTGTTATTTATGTATATGTGTGTGTATAGTATAAATGTAATATGACTTTATATAATTTAATAATTAGAAAATTTAGAGGGTTTGTTACATGTGTCATGTATGCATATTGATATCATGTTATAATAACATTTTTTTTTTTTATAAAGTTAGTGATTAAAAAAAATAGTGAAATTAGTGATTCTTCAAGCATTTGATTGGTTAATTAGACACATAGTGTATTTTTTAGGGTGAGATTTGGGTTCAGTGCCTAGTTGCACTGAACTTGTTTAGATATTAATGACACATGTTCCCTTTTGAACATATATCACCATCTCAACATGTCTAGCGCACTAGATGCAATGGACCTAAGCCTCACCCTATTATTTATATATGTATGAATGGGAGTGGCTCTTTAGGTCAATAATTAATACAATGCTTGTGAGTTGACTGTTTTCATTCAATTTAAAATATTTTTATAAAAATAATGACAAATAGATAATGAGAATTTTATAAAAATAAAAAATGTTATACAAACTTAACAAAATAAAATAGTTACACCTACCCATGTTGAAAATGGATGATTAAATCTCATAATGATTTCAAAATTTGAAAACTTGATCACCGCACACCCTTGGTGCGATGGTCGCTCTACAAGTATAAGTCACTACAAAAAAAACTGGACTATTGCGGCGGGTGCAAAAACCATCGCTATATGTCGCCTATTGCAGTGTTTTTTGTGATCGCCACTGTACATAGGGTCTATTGCAGCATTTTTGGGACTGCCGCTATAGGTATAGACTATTGTGTCATCCTATAGCGGCCAGACATAAAACCACCGCCATATATAAGTAGCATTAACGTAAATATAGCAGCGCTCCTGGGACTCCTTTTTGCGTCGTTTTTCCTTAGTTATAGGGGCGGGTTAGACCGCCGCTATAGACCTTTAAATTTCCAGCCCCAAAATTTCCCTTTGTTAGTTTCGTCTTACCTTTTAGGTTTTCACTTTTCCCACTTATCATTCTCATTCTCACTCTCTCTCAATCCGAAACTCTCACTCTCTCCAAACTCTCAATCCCAAATCCTCGCCGAGCTCCACCACCAACATCTCCACCCTCCACTCCATCCCTGAGCTCGACAAAACCACCCTTTGCTCTGCCGCCAACATCTCCACTCTTCGCTCCATCCCTGAGCTCGAAAAAACCACCCTTTGCCACCAACATCATTCCGATCCGTAAGGTTTTTTTTTTTTTTGGTTAATTGATTTGTACTCATTGTGCAAGGAATCCTACTTCTACATCCATCTCCATCTCCCAATCCAAAGGTACTCTCCCTCTCTCTCAGTTCCATCCCACTTAAGGTTTGGGTTTTTTTTTTTTTTTTTTTTTGTGGTGGTTTTATGATTTAGTTAATTAATTGGGTGTTTGAATTGGTATTAATTTATTGTGTTTAAATTATTGTGTTTTTGGTTAATTTTCTGAGATCTATTTGGTTAATTTATTGTGTTTTTTTTTTTTTTTTTTTGGGTGTTTGAATTTTATGTTGGAGACATGATGGTGAATACTATACAAATATGTGATGGTTATAGTTTTGTTTGAAAGTTTGAATGAGCTTAAAAGTGTCATGTAAGTGATTTGGTCTTGAGCTTTGGTGTATGGTGCTAGATCATTTCAGGTTAGTCAGGTGAAGGTAGATTGATTATCTCAGCTGTGAACTTGAAAACATTTTAGTTTATACTCCCAATTTGGTTTTCGAGAAAACAAGAAAAGAAAGAGAAAATGTGGGTTTGTTTGGTTGGTTTTGAAATATTGCATTTTGGGTTTGTTTGGTAATTGAGAAAATGTGGGAAAGGAAAAGATATATTTTTGGTTCCTGGTTGATGAGGCAATGCAGAAAATGTAGAGTAATTAAGTGTTTTTTTTATAGGTGTACTGACCCTTTGTGACATATATCGTGCAATTGCAAAATCTGAGCCATGGATAGAGTTAGAGTCAGCCTCTTCTTCTTTAGGTATGCATCTATCTTCTTCTTCTTGGTGCCGTTTGAGATTTGCAATATTTTGATGCTGAGAAAACCATGAAATCTGACTTGGTTTGCAAAATCCTAGGTACCCATTTTGAGGTTGTACATGATTTTTTTTTAAAACAAATGAAAAAAGATTTCTGGGTTTGATTGTATATGGGGTTATAGCATTTGGGATTGTGTTTCTTGTGAATTTGATTTTGACTATGTGGACTAGAAGAAAGTTCATTTTCTTATGCTAAGTGAACCAATTTGTTTTAAATTTATAATCTTTTGGTTGTAGTGGTGCCTATCTATGTTGTCTTAATTGGTAGTGTTTCTTATGAAGCTTGACTATGTGTTTGGTGATTCATCCCATGTTCTGTAATCTCACTTTTGCAATCTTGTTACAAGTTGGATAAAAATATCACACTATACTGCTAGCTGATTGTATTGTGACTTGTGATCTCACTTGAGCTATCATTATATAACAAGTTAGATAAAAATATATACAAGTTTTTTGATTTAACGATTTCCTCAAGTAGTTTTGGCCAAGCTTAATGGGTGTGTCTTCTATTACTTGGAAGGAGAATTGAGCAAGAAGCTAAAGCTTAAAAGCATACCTAGAAACTTCTATTACTTGGTACACATTAAAATAGTATTTCTCATTACCTCAATTATTTGCATCTGCTAAAATCATATGGCTTGCTAGATGAAATTTTGAGGAGTCGGATTTGGTTTTGCTTTTCTTCAAAATGTGGTTTTCTTAATAAGTGTAATGGTAGTTTTTTTAGCTAGCAGTTTTCTTCAAATCAAAACTCTGTTGTGGTTAAGTCTAAGTTCTTTTTCGTTAATGTACTTATATCTCTAAATAAATATTGGAGTAAACCTAGTGAATCTGTCTTCCAACTTTTCTCCTCTTCCTAAAGTAAATGAAAAGCTACGATTTGCGTTACAAAGTCTTTTATTGTTCACTATAATATCAACTAGCTAAGTAACATGTTTAAGTATTTTAATTTGCAATGAATTCACTATAATATAAATTAGCATTATTGATTAACAAAAAGTCCTATAATTGTGCTATGCGTTGGTTGAAAGTATGTGATATAAGATGGTATTAACTGATTTAGGAGCCATATATGGTTTTGTAGTGAATGAGTGTGCGGTAAGGATGAGGTTGTATGTATTGTATCTATAAGTTGTACACTACTAGACTAGACAGGACTCCATTCCTATGTGCATCTTTTCTCAAGTCTTCAGCTTTCTCAACTTATGCCATTAATCACTATCTTATCATATGATATCTATACAGTGTCTTGTCATTGTCAAGTCTCCTTTGCTTTTTATAGGTGAGTGGTGACATATGTAGAAGAGCAAATTGCAGTAGTACTATTGGGAAGATACAAGATCTCAATCCCTATTGGTGAAATAATTAAGGTGCTCTCTCCCTCTCTCTCTCTCTCTCTCTCTCTGTGGTTGTGGTGGGTTGTTGAATTGGGGCTAGCAGGTGGTTTGCATGGAGTAATAAGGTGGTTTTATTTGATATTGAGAGTGTTGAATGTTTTGTGTAATACTGGATGATTCTTGTTGAGTTGTTTTTATTTGATTAATTCATTTTAGGCTATTGCTAGTAATGATGTTATAGTTACCAAATGTATTGATAACTTCTCTATGCGTTTAAATTCATTTTTTTGTTAGGAACATAGCTGAAAGTGAATGATTAAAGATGATTTGTTTCTTAAATTAAAGTGAAATTGTATAAATGAAATGTGTATTAACTCTTGCTTTGTGCTTTCATGAAATGACATTATAGGTATTTCTTGTAAACCACTTTATAGCAATGGATAAGAGTTGGATGAAACTTACGAATAGAAGGTCGTGAGAATATTTAGATGCAGTCCAATAGTTTTTGAATTTCGCATCTAACCATGCACACTTGAATGGAACGATTTCATGTCCGTGTAAACAATGTGTGCATACAAATTCGTGGCCTATAGATGTCGTATGGGCTCACTTAATGTCAAAAGGGATTTGTAGGGGTTATAACCGTTGGGTTTTTAATGGGGAATCATCATCTACATAGATTTCTTCTGAAATTCCTATTAGTCACGTTCAAGAAAACCATAGGGTATGCCGATCTTTGTGACATATTGCATGACATGTTCCCCATACAAGATATGGCATTACAACAAAAGTGGACTATGGTGACGAAACCTTTCATCATAATATGTCTTTATTTTGTCACCAAATACATATGGTGACAAAATGGTGACGAAACAACATTCGTTACCTAAGCTCCGTCACAGAATGTATTGGTGACAAAAATGTTTCGTCACTAATAAAGAAAATGATAGGTGACGAAATTTTTTCGTTACCAATAAAAAATGATAGGTGACGAAAGCTTTTCGTTACCTAATATTTTTGTCACTAAACCTTATTTTCAGTGACGGAATATTTCATCACCAAATGTATTTTTTTTCCAATTTCAATAGATTAGGTGACGAAGTTTTGCGTCACCGATTGTTTTTTGTTTTGTTGTTTTTTTTTATTTTTATAATTTCAATAGATCAGGTGACAAATTATTTCGTCACCAATTTCTACTTATAGTTAGATATGACGACGAAAATTATCGTCACCAATTTTTTTTTTTATTAACATTCTTTACATTTACTTGCCATTACATAAGCTGTTCATATCTAACCAAATCCATTTATATACAAATGATGTCTTTGCTTCCAAACTTTACAGAAAATTATTTGAGTTCAAGTAGTCCCACAAAAGCTATCTTTTTGCCACCAATCCCATATCCACACAAGTATAAAGGAAAATACATCAATAACAAACTAGACTGTAAACCGATATCCCTGATAAGATGTACTACAACAAAAAAAGATTATTATTAGTAAGACAATGCAAAAAATGTCCACAGAATACCCAATACCAAATTAGACAAAATAATCAAAATGCAGCATCATATGAAACCAAACTATCAAAGAAAGAAGACCCATAACATTCTCATCAAATAAAAACCCAACCCACATTACAAACCACGGAGAAATCATAAAGAATGCAGAAAAATCCCAATTTAAAACAAAACAAATAAGGCATAAATGCACTTTTAGTCCCTACATTTTGGCCCTATTTCTCTTTTGGTCCCTACATTTTCATTTCACTACTTTTAGTCCTTAAACCAATTAACGCGTGTTATTTTAGTCCTTTCCGTCAGTCAATAGATGGAAATAGCTGAGATGGCTAACGGAGGGATTAAAATATTAATTAAAATCCACTGTGGCACTCAGGCATGGGTTTCCGCCCCTTTATTTAACACGTGACCCCTACATGACCACCACTACCCCGTAAATCCCCCAAATCAGTACCAGAAACCCTAAACTCCTAAAATTCGAGCTTGGACATCCACCCACAAGTAAGCCTCATCTCCCTAAACCACGATCAAAACAAACAATCTTCGAAGACCAATGGAAGCAAGCTCTTCAACAAGTTTCGGCGTGAGGAGAGCACCAATGATGTGCTATTGTAATAAAAAACCTGTACTAGTTGTGGCATGGACAGCAGACAACCCTGACAGAAGATTCTATGGTTGTCCAAACTACTGGGTATATCAATTTCAGTAAATTGTTCGAGTGGGTTTTAGTTAATTTCAAAATGTTGTTTCAATTTGTTGCTACAATAGTTTATGGATTTCCATTTTTCATTTTTCAGAGCATTATCTGTGTTTTAGGCGGGGCGAAAGTGTAGGTTCTCTCAATGACGTGATGATGAGATATGTGAACATGGTAAGGTGCTTATCCCACAGCAAAGGCAAAGGATTTTCAAACTTAAGGCTCAACTTGTAGACTGCAAGAAGAGAGAGAAGTTTTTAGTTGTAGTTGTGGCATTGTTAGTGGTGATATTTGTAGTTTTATGTTTGCGTAGGTATGGTTGCTGTGGTTGGTAGTGCATGTAGGGTTGCAGTGTTTATGTGTAGAGGGTTGGCAATGTGCTCTATTTTGATAGGATTAGTTATTAGCAATGACACACCTGCTGCTTATTTTGTACTCTTTCTGTTGAGATATAAATGAATACCTTTCTCATTCAATGTGTGGATGTGTGGATTGGAAATAGCAGGATTGGTATTGGTGTGTAACATAGTCCCTGTTCAACCATGTTGTACAGAAATGTCCCTGTTGAACCATGTAACATAGCTCCAAGTGCATGTAACAAATAAAACTAGTATTAACAGATAACATATTCCAAGAAAGCACTATGCTACACATATAAAACAAGACAGAAGGAAATAACAAACTCAATCTTGAAATCCAAACATACTGGCAAACTTACTGTCAAACTTAACATACGGCCAAACTTAACCCAAACATCTTCATAGTTATCATTAAATAAAAAAAAAAAAAAAAGCAAAAGTATGTTTAAGTAACAAAAGGGCATTGTTCAATTGCCAATCTTAACCTAAATAGCAGGGCATTGTTTAACTAATACCAATTATACAAAATAAGGGCTTGGCTATAATTATACAAAACACAAACCTAGCATCAAAAGATATAAAACAACAAGCTATTAATTTTTTCTTTGGAGCATGCCTTGATGACTGACTCCCACCAAACTTGATAGCCCCCATGTATCTAGATGCATTCTTGGAAGCATTTAGGGCCTCTGATGTGACAATCCTTTTCCTCCCCAGTCTTGGAGTTGGACTGCTGCCTAAGTTAGGTGGTGCAATTGGATTGGAGTTGGCCTGAACTGGATTGGATGATCCTGTGGAGGTCTGGTGTGCACTTGGACTAGAGCTGTGCATGTTGGATTAGAGTGGTGGAAAAGGTATGGCAGAGCTGTGCATGGTGTACTGGTATGATGCCCTTGGGCTAGATGAAAAGTGCATACTGGTTTGGAATGTTGCACTTGGGCTGGATGAGAAGTGCATGCTGGTTTGGTATGCTACACTTGGGCTGGATGAGAAGTGCATGCTGGTTTGGTATGGTGCACTTGGCCTAAAAGAGCTTGTCCATGGCTGAGGAAATGCACAAGAAGTGAAGCTGTGCATGCTAGACTGGAATGATGGAAATGGACTGTGAGAGCTTGTCCATGGTTGACTTGGTGCACCAGGAGTGAAGCTGTGCATGCTGGATTAGGATGATACAAATGGCTGAGGTGGTGTAAATGGGGTGGTTGAGCTTGGTTAAGCTTGAACTTGTCCTGTTGGCTGATTAATGTTGGAAGAGTTTTTGTACCTGCTGGTCTACAAACAAGAAATCCACATTTAATATGTAAAACTCTCACACATTTACTTGGTAGAATGTTACCTTATTGGCTACATGGTTCTGTTTGTGGTGCCTTGTAGGGAAAAGTTTCCTCCAATCTTACCCTTGCAACATCTTTTATTGTGTCCTATTTTACCACAGGCCCTACACTGTTTGGAGATACTAGCTCTCCTACCTGCTGGTTCACCAGGCTCCCTTACTCTCTTCTTCTAGGGCCTGCTAGGTGGTCTTCTTTTGATAGGAGGCTGAATAGGTTGGACATCACTAGGCCTCTACATATTCTGCCCATTGATAGGTACAATTACTAGCTCATAACAGGCCTTATATATGGAGACATGAAAACACCTGTGCACATACTGTTCAGCATCTTCCTTATTGAAGAATATTCAAGAAACTACATGGGCACATGGTATGCCAATTGTATCCCATTTCCTGCAACTACAATGTCCTTTGGCCAAGTCCACAGTGAAGCTTTGCAGTCCATTTTTAACCTCAAACTATGCATCACCTGCCCAACAAGCAAACCACCTACTGCTTGCAGTTTTTTCACTATGCAACCTCTTAAGCACTTTAGGGCATATCTCTGATTCCACTTTCATGATCTTTTGTTTGTTTTCTTAAAACCTGGTCATGAGATATAACCTAATGGACTCTAGCTGCAAGCACACACAAACTGTTAATCAAACAATTTAACTGATTAACTGTTACTCAAAAGCTTAGATTCATACCATAGTAATTATAGGCTTAGATCTAAACTTCAGAATCCTACTGTTAAAACTCTCACACATGTTGTTCAGTACTGTATCAGTCAACCCATCCTCATTGAACATGTGTTTGACCCATATGGTGGTTGAATGATCTTATGTTAGGACATATGTGTTTCACTTGTTAGGAACATATGTCACTACTTTATGTAATTGGCTAATCCTTTGACAAAACGCGCTTTACTTGTAATTGGGTAGATCTAGGATGTGTTTAATACTTCAAGAAACCTTGTTTCAAGATCAAGTGTTAAAGCCATGCAAGTTTGTCCAAGATTCAAGTCAAGAAAGTGCCTATCATTAAAGCTTGACAGCTGCTTGACAGCTGCTTGACAGCTGCTCGACAGCTTCTCGACAGATGCTATTTGTTGAGGTTTAAGAAAAATAGATTTTTTGTTTTCTTGGGATCCGTGAATGTGTCTTTGGGCCTTTTTTTCTCATAACCCTAGACATATAAAAGGATTATTTTTAAGGACCGTAAAAGAGTTCACAAGTTGCACAAGCATTGAGCAAAGTCTGTTCAAGAAAATTGTGACCGGAGATAAAGTTTTTCCCTAGTTCATCTCTTGTGAAGAAGTTGCTGTGTATAGGATTTTGTGACCAAGCATCTTCTTGATTTTCATCGTTTGAATGAGCTGAAGAACTTTGCTGCCAACAAATTTCTCTAGTTGGTGATTGAAGTCGCGTATTAGAATCCACACAATTGGTTAGTCACGTACTTAGGAGCCATGCATCAAAAGGAGAAATTGTCACTACAGAATAAGTCCAATTGGGTATTAAGGTAAGGGTTCAACTGTAGGTTGGTATAAGGTACTGAGATTCCTTTACTAGTAATTGATTGTTGTGATAATAGTAAAATTTCGGGAGTGGTGACCTTAAAATCAGCCGGTGGGGTTTTTGCCGTGTAGGTTTTCCTCATTCGTAAACAAATCACCGTGTTAATTTAATTTTCGCTGCATACTTAGTTTAATTTGTGATTTTTTTGTGCTACCACGCTCATTGCATGTAATTGAACATAATTAATTCACTTGGTTAATTAATTGGTTAATTCATCACAAGGGGTCAATACGTTTTTGGCCTATCATCTTGCAACCAACTGTGTGCATCCTCATCAATTCCCTTCAGTTTATCCATCAGCCTATCAAGCTCAACTTTATAAGTAGGTTTGGCTGCTTTCCAAAAGAAATCTCTGATCAGAACACCCGGATGGTTCTTCCTGAGATTATTGTAGAGGTGTCTGCAGCAGATCCTATGCTCATATTGTGGCCAATTATCAATGAAGGTTTGCACCAACCCCTGTCAGTACAACTACAACAATTGTGGTGTTAATAACTCTATACATCCAATATGATAATGCATATAGATATGGTAATAAAGATACATACCTTCTGTTGGTCTGATATAAATGTCCATCTTGTATTTTGACCAATGTTTGCAAGTAGTAAATTTATGAACCAAGTCCAGGAGTCTTTAGTTTTAGCCTTCACTACAACATACGCAAGTGGGAAGTACTCTTCATTAGCGTCTCTAGCAACTGCTGTGATTAATTGCCCACCTGACTTAGTCTTCAAGTGGCAGGCATCCAAACTAATTTTTGGCTTGCATAGAGTCATAAACCCTCTCTTGCAACCCTCCAAGCATATGTAAAACTTTTCAAAATAAGGAACACCACAGACTAAGTCCATCTTAGCAGCCAAATCACCTTCATTGAAGGTATGTACCTGCATAAGTATGGTACTGCCAAGGCTAGCCCTCCTCAACTCCTCACAATACTCACAAAGCTAATTGTATTTCTGTGTGTGAGCCCCATTAACATATTCTCTTGCCTTTTCCCTAGCCCTGCTAGCTTTTCCTGCACTTATGTTTAGTGTAAACTTCTCATATACAGCATCTTGGATGTCTCTTAGTTTTATGTTAGGTTGTCTTTTCACCTTCTTCATCAACTTCTTCCCAATGTATGAAGAAGTGCACCTTGGATTCTTATAAGTCCTAAAGCATGTGTGTTCCAAATTTAGTGTTCTTAGTTGGTAGCTCTTCTTTCTTGGCACATTTGTTAGATATGCCACAAACTTGCAGATTTCCTGGCAAACTGCTCTTACTCTCTACAAATCATTTTTTTGCAAATTTGATCCCCCAACCACCATGAATTGCATAATCAGTTATAACTTCTTTGAATTTCTTAGGTGTTGTGAATAGCATATCTTTCTCAAATCTGATATGTTCAGCCTTAGCAACTAGCTTAAACACTAGAAAGGTCCTCATTTATCCCCTTCCCTTTTCCACAGGTGTGTTCAGTTCATCCTCAGAGATATCATCACTATCATCCCCAATATCATCATCAGATGATGATTCTTCAAGACTATGTAACTCCTCACTCTCATAATCAGAGTTCATTACACTAGCACCCATTTGTACTGGTTCAATAACATCCTCATCAAAACCATCCCAACTATCACTACTGTCCTCCACAAACTCCCTCTCATCAGGACTCATTACATCTTCATACTCTAGGCCACTTCCTTCACCATCACCTCCTCCACTGTCACTGCTATTAGCTACATTCTTGTCCTCAGATGGGTGCTGAGTCACAGGTTCCTTACCTGTTCTCCTAGAATACACCTCTGCAGCATCAACCTCAACAACATCATCATTAACCTCCTCAACCATCGGTGTGTTACCTTCTCTCCTAGAGTAGGCTTGTTCAGCATCTACTTCAATGGGATCCTCATTATCATTGTTACGATCTTCATTACTAGCATTACTATTGTCAACATCTTCACTACCTTCATCATGACTAGCATCATCATTACTGCCATATCCTAAAAGGTTTTGCTCCACTGCTAATGGCTGCACATCTACCCCAATATGCTTACCTTCATCTATTAGTATCGGATTATCCACAGGATGCTCTATAAACAAATGAATTTCTTCATGACCAATCAATAAATCTGTCATAAACATGGCATCATCATCATCAACTATCAAATGGAAATTAGCCCTTTCTAGATCATTACCAGGCATTTTATACCAAAACTTGCTCACAGAGGTGTATCCAAAGTCCCTGTATATACTCTTAATCTCTGTCTTGGACCACCTATCAGGGTCAAAGTTGTCCACTATATCCACTTTACCTCCCGTATATTTTTAAGGGTTATCAGTAAAATACCCATAATGATGCACAGACAAGCTAAATAGCTCACTCATGCTGCATGCAAAACACATATAACCCATTTAAATAATACTGACTACATTCCAAAACAACACTCATTAGTTAACAAAATATCACACATTGATTATTTACCAAATCAGCACTCATCATTCCACAATCCACCTCAGCTGTTTCGAGTAATATAATATGGTAATGCACATTATCTTCAACATTGTTTGGAAAGCACAAACAAACATATAGTAAACAACAATATCATTAAAAAATAGACGCATGCATAGTAATCCACAAACAAACACGTGACTCAACATTTTGGCCCACTAATTCAGTATACATCACACACAGAATCAGCCATTATCTTCAACAGGGGAAAACAAAAACCATATTGGAAGCCACAAAGAAACACATGCCCAGACAAGGACCAACAAACAGTTAAAAATTACTGAACAAACATAATAAAGTCAAAACCCAACAATGAATATACAAAAGCAACGTTGTGGCCCCTATGCATAATATAAAGCTAGCTATATATAAGGACATACAGAGAGAGAGAGAGAGAGAGAGAGAGAGAGAGAGAGAGAGAGCTAATACCTGTGTGTTTGGTCTCAGTTCATAGAGATAGAGATCTCACTGCTTTTCTCTTCTCTGCTATTCCAAGAAAAATGGGTTTAGGTATATATATTTCTAGGTTTGTTTGTCTACAATGGTGGTTTGTTTGTCTGCGATGGTGGTTGTGGTTTGTTTGTTTCCAATGGTGGTTTTTGTTTGTCTGCTATTGTGGTTCGATGGCTATCTTAAATCGAGAGAGAGGTGGACTGATTTGGTTTTGGGGTTCACAAAAAGAGAAGGTGGACGGATTTGGGGGTTCACACGCGCCATAGGTGGTTGTAGTGAGGGTCACGTGTGACATAAAGGGGCTAGAAACCCATGTGGCATGGGTGACAGGAGCCATAGTGGATTTTAATTAATATTTTAATCCCTCTATTAGCCACCTCAACTATTTCCATATGTTGACTGACGGAAAGGACTAAAACAACACATGTTAATTGGTTTGGGAACTAAAAGTAGTGAAATGAAAATGTAGGGACCAAAATGTAGAGACTAAAAGTGCATTTACACCAACAAATAAAGTGAAATCCAAAACAAAAACCCAGCCACCATCATAAACACAAACCCAACCACCACAATGAATAAAAAATCTAGCCAACACTATTAAAAGAAAAAAAAAAAAACTAGCCACAACCATTAAACAAAAACCATAGCCACCACCATAAACAGAAAACACAACCACCGCCATTAACACAAAAACTCAGCCACTACCATAAACAAAAAAACCCAGCCATCACAATAAACAAAAAACTCAGCCACCATCATAAACAAAAAACCCATCACCACTATTAAACAAAAAACACAGCCACCACCATTAACACAAAAACCCAACCACTATCATAAACAAAAAAACCCAACCACCACCATTAAACAAAAAGCACAACCACCACCATTAACACAAAAACCCAGCCACTACCTTAAACAAAAACCCACCACCACCGTTAAACAAAAAACACAGCCACCACCATTAACACAAAAACTTAGCCACTGCCATAAACAAAAAACCCAACCATCACAATAAACAAAAAACTCACCACCAACATTAAACAAAAAACTTAGTCACCACCAAAAACAAAAAACCCCCCACCACCATTAAACAAAAAACATAGTCACCACCATTAACACAAAAACACAGTCACTACCATAAACAAAAAACCCCCCACCACCATTAAACAAAAAACATAGTCACCACCATTAACACAAAAACACAGTCACTACCATAAACAAAAAACTTAGCCATCACAATAAACAGATAACCCACCGCCAACATTAAACAAAAAAGCCCAACCACCACCATAAACTCAACCACACAATAAACAAAAAATCCAGCCACCATCATTAACACAAAACCCACCACCACCATTAAACAAAAAATTCATCCACCACCACAAACAAAAAACCCACCACCACCATTAAACAAGAAACACAATTGTAGCACAATTATGCTATGTTACCCTCATACATATAAGAGGTTATTATAGCACAATTGTAAAAAAAAAATTACAATTGAGAGACCGGGTAATGCTTGTTTTTGTGTTTTTGTTAGAGATATTGGCAAAACTCACGTGTTTTCAATGGCCACAACTTCTTCCAATTGCTTCCCCTTGACCCACTTAGAAGCTGAAAATTATGATAGAGAGCAATTAGAACAATCCCTTGCAATAACAAAGGCCACAATGTCATGAAAAAAGGACAATAAGCTAAAGCAGAATGCAAATGGCAACTTCCAAAAACTTGACCAATCAGTTAAAGAGACAAATATTTAAAAGTAATTTCTAACTCTAGACCAAGTTTCAGATATTTTCTCAATAAACTAGCAAAATCTCAATAAACTGAGTGATGGATTGTTACTATAGGCAATCTATTTTTTAATGGAACATTGACTTCCAAACCAAATTACCCTAGCAAGATGACATTGAGTAAGTAGATGTAGTGAGGATTTTATCTGAAATTTGCAAAGAGAACAACTTGGATTTGAGTTGAGTTTATGCTCTCAACTCAAATTCAAGCTGTTCTCTTTGCGCATATATATATATATATATATATTTTTTTTTTTTTATAGAAATTTTTTCTCTGGTATATAAAATATGTTATTGGTAGGTGTATAATATTTTGATAATTATCATCATATTATAAATAAATGAGAGTGGTCCATGTGAATAGTCCTATAGTTATATCCTTGTCAAATCAGAATTTACGAGTATAGCAATAAAACAAGGAATAAAGGAGGAAAGGAAAATCAAATATCCCCAAAAACATGAACCACCAGCAATAGCAGAGTAATACTCATATTGAAGATCGAAAACACAGCCAAACTTTTAAGAGAAAACAAGCATTAAGTGATATAATAATACATGAACCCCGTAAAATATGAGGTAAAAGAAAAACAAAAGCCACATAAAGAGACAAATAATACAAAACAACAATAGAATGACAGAATCAAATCTTATGCCAAAATTTATACGCACACAAATTAACATATAATAGCAGATGGAGCTATATTTAACTTCAAATGCAACAGGTTCATTCCATACAAACAGTTGCTCAAAACTTTCTATTCTTTTGAGAAGATCTTGTTGTGTGCATGATCATGCTCGAACAAGTCAACATCCTCCGATGATTGTATAAAATCCTTCTCTTTCTTATTCACCTATTGTTATTCTTTGGTCGGTGATATATACATGAATAAGGCCTACCCCAAACCAGGCCCATCATTTACAACATGAGCCAATGCTTGAGGGAACTATACAATTATCTATATACTACTACACAAAGGAAGTTGAGTGAACTCGAAACTTCAGCAGTCACCATACCATATATATTACTTTAAGCAAATTAATTGTCATTTATAGTTCATAGCTAGGTTAATTATAATACTTCTAAATGATATTCAATCCAATTAAAACTACTGCTCTAGTTTCCACTTGCTTTGTAATCGTCATTCATTATTAATTAAAGAAAAAAGCCCTTCAAGTTTAAAACACTTTTTTGGGTAAATAACAATATTTATTCATATGAAAAACGCAGACATTGGCAAGCTTTCTCTAGCTCATGTTTTTATTTTTATTTTTCTTTTACACTCTTCTATGAAGATAATGTAATCTAACAGTAGATTTTTCAAAATTCACACCTAATTAAAAAATATAGGGTTGGGTTCAACTTACACCTAATGTAACTCTAAAAATGTTACACCACCCAATAACTTATTATTGAATTCATATTTTGAAAATCCAACCGTTGGATTACATGTTCTATACAGTCTTAACATGCATGCCAATTTTCATTCTAATCGGATGTAATTTACCATTTGATCTATAAACTCATATTTTATGCATTATTTTAAACTACTAAAACTTGAATCTAGACGATTGATTGATGACATGGCTATTAATCTTTGATCACTCTAAATTTTTTAAGCATGAAAAATATATGAATATAATGTAATCTAACGGCAGATTTGTCAAAATTCACGTCGAATTAAGAAATATAGGGTTGGGTGTGAGTTATACTTAACATAACTCTAAAAAATGTTACACCACCCAATAACTTATTATTAAATTCATATTTTGAAAATCCAACCATTGGATTACAGGTTCTAAATGGTCTTAACATGCATGCCAATTTTTATGCTAATCGGATGTAATTTACAATTTGATCTATAACCTCATCTTTTATATATTATTTTAAACTACTAAAACTTGAATCTAGATAATTGATTGATGACATGACTATTAATCTTTGATCACCATGAAATATTGTAAGCGTAAAAAATATACAAAGATAATGTAATCTAACGGTAGATTTGTCAAAATTCACATCGAATTAAGAAATATAGGGTTGGGTTCAAGTTACACCTAATGTAACTCTAAAAAATGCTACACCACCCAATAACTTTTTATTGAATTCATATTTTGAAAATCCAACCATTGGATTACATGTCTTATATGGTCTTAACATTCATGCCAATTTTCATGCCAATCGGTTGTAATTTATTATTTGATTTATAACTCATCTTTTATGCATTATTTTAAACTACTAAAACTTGAATCTACACAATTAATTGAAGACATGACTATTAATATTTGATCATTTTGAAATTTTGTAAGCGTGAAAAATGTATGAAGATAATATAATCTAACGGTAGATTTGTCAAAATTCACATCGAATTAAGAAATATAGAGTTAGGTTCTAGTTACATTTAACGTAACTCTAAAAAATATTACACCACTAATAACTTATTATTGAATTCATATTTTGAAAATCCAACCGTTGCATTACATGTTCTATATGATCTTAACTTTCATGCCAATCGGATGTAATTTACCATTTGATCTATAAACTCATCTTTTATGCATTATTTTAAACTACTAAAACTTGAATTTAGACAATTGATTGATGACATGACTATTAATTTTTAATCACTTTGAAATTTTGTAAGCATGAAAAATATATGAAGATAATATAATATAACGGTAGATTTGCCAAAATTTACATCGAATTAAGAAATATAAGGTTAGGTTCTAGTTACACCAAACGTAACTCTAAAAAATGTTACACCACCCAATAACTTATTATTAAATTCATATTTTGAAAATCCAACCATTGGATTACATGTTCTATATGATCTTAACATTCATGCCAATTTTCATGCGAATCGGATGTAATGTACGATTTGATCGATAAACTCATCTTTTATGCAGTATGTTAAACTACTAAAACTTGAATCTAGACAATTGATTGATGACATGGCTATTAATCTTTGATCACCTTGAAATTTTGTAAGTGTAAAAAATATATGAAGATTATGTAATCTAACGGTAGATTTGTCAAAATTCACATCGAATTAAGAAATATAGGGTTGGGTTTAAGTTACACCTAATGTAACTCTAAAAATGTTACACCACCCTATAACTTATTATCAAATTCATATTTTGAAAATCTAACTGTTGGATTATATGTTCTATATGGTCTTAATATTCATATCAATTTTCATACCAATCGGATGTAATTTACCATTTGATATATAAACTCATCTTTTATGCATTATTTTAAACTACTAAAACTTGAATCAAGACAATTGATTGTGACATGCTTATTAATTTTTGATCACTTTGAAATTTTGTATGCGTGAAAAATATATGAAGATAATATAATCTAATGGTAAATTTGTCAAAATTTACATCGAATTAAAAAATATAAGGTTAAGTTCTAGTTACACCTAACGTAACTCTAAAAAATGTTACACCATCCAATAACTTATTATTGAATTCATGTTTTGAAAATCTAACTATTGGATTACATATTCTCTATGGTCTTAACATGCATGCCAATTTCCATACTAATCGGATGAAATTTACCATTTGATTTATAAACTCATATTTTATGCATTATTTTAAACTACTAAAACTTGAATCTAGACGATTGATTGATGACGCGGCTATTAATCTTTTGTCACCTTGAAATTTGTAAGCATGAAAAATATATAAAGATAATGTAATCTAACGGTAGATTTGTCAAAATTCACATCGAATTAAGAAGTATAGGGTTGGGTTCAAGTTACACCTGACATAACTCCCAAAAATGTTACACCACCCAATAACTTATTATTGAATTCATATTTTGAAAATCTAACCGTTGGATTACATGTTTTATATGGTTTTAAAATTTAATGTCAATTTTCATGCCAATCGGATGTAATTTACCATTTGATTTATAAACTCATCTTTTATGCATTATTTTAAACTACTAATACTTGAATCTAGACAATTGATTGATGACATGACTATTAATTTTTGATCACTTTGAAATTTTGTATGTATGAAAAATATATGAAGATAATATAATCTAACGGTATATTTGTCAAAATTTACATCGAATTAAGAAATATAAGGTTAGGTTCTAGTTACACCTAACGTAACTCTAAAAAATGTTACACCACCCAATAACTTATTATTGAATTCATGTTTTGAAAATCGAACTATTGGATTACATATTTTATATGGTCTTAACATGCATGCCAATTTTCATACTAATCGGATGAAATTTACCCTTTGATTTATAAACTCATATTTTATGTATTATTTTAAACTACTAAAACTTGAATCTAGACAATTGATTGATGACGCGGCTATTAATCTTTTATCACCTTGAAATTTTGTAAGCATGAAAAATATATAAAGATAATGTAATCTAACGGTAGATTTTTCAAAATTCACATTGAATTAAGAAATATAGGGTTGGGTTCAAGTTACATCTGACGTAACTCCCAAAAATGTTACACCACCCAATAATTTATTATTGAATTCATATTTTGAAAATCCAACTGTTGGATTACATGTTCTATATGGTATTAACATGCATGCCAATTCTCATACGAATCGGATGTAACTTACTATATGATCTATAAACTTATATTTTATGTATTATTTGAAACTACTAAATTTGAATCTAAACAATTGATTAATGGCATGACTATTAATCTTTGATTACCTTGAAATTTTGTAAGTATGAAAAATATATGAAGATAATGTAATCTAATGGTAGATTTATGAAAATTCATATCGAATTAAGAAATATTGGGTTGGGTTCGAATTAAGAAATATTTTGAGGTTATTTCATGAGTATTTTGCTCATTTTAGAGATTTTGGGATATTTTGGTCATTTTAGTTTTTTTTTTTTAGCATAATTGGTAATTTTAGAGATTGTAGGAGTATTTTGGTCATTTTAAAGGTTTCATGTGTATTTTGCTTATTTAAGAGATTTTGAGGATATATTGGTCATTTTAGTGGTTTTTGAGCATATTTGGTGATTTTATAAAAATCGGCTTTGGGTAGGGTATGGATATCCATGAATAAACAGACTGGGTAACAATTAGGTATGGATACTAATTGGGTAAGATAATTGGATATCCATGGATAAATTAATTGGGTCGGGTATATATAGGTATACCCTGCCCATGACCTTCCTTAATTATTTGTAAACAATAGGTGACGAACGCTTATTTCGTCGCCAAAAACACCTCCATCTTAATATTGGATGATGAATTTGGAATTTCGTCACCTCCGGTTAGTCTTTGGTTAAACAATAGGTGATGAAAATTTATTTCGTCACCAAAAACACCTACATCCTAATATTAGGTGACGAATTTAGAATTTCGTCATCTCTGGTAAGTCTTTGGTGACACGAATATTTCGTCACCCTAGGTTTGCCTTTTTTCATGACCTATATTGACGAAATAAATAATTTGTCACCAATTTGTACATCTTTGGTGACGAAATATTGATTTTATCACCAATTTTAAAATTTTTATAATATTTGGTGTCGAATTCTTCTTTTCCTCACTAAATATTATCATTTGGTGATGAAATTTGTTATCCTCACTAGATTTCGTCACCATAGCCCACTTTTGTTGTAGTGACATTTAGGCCTGCCAGTTCGTTTAGACCCCTTAAACCCAACAGATTAACCTAGAGAATTAGCCAAGTGATTAACTTAGGTAATTTAATTAAATCTAGGTTAACACAAATAATCAAAAACAGTAAAGCAGCGGAAATTAAAGAACACAAAGATCTGATGACCCAAGAAAACCAAATCGGTAAAATACCTGGGGAGGATTTAACCTAGCTATCCTCAAGGTAAACTGAATCCACTATGAAAGAATTGAAGTTTACACAATAAGACTTAGACCACTAACATCCTATTGCTACCCAAGTGTAGGAAACTTACTACCACGACCCCATGATAGCTCCGAGATCCACGGACTCCTTCTTTCTTGAATTCTTCAGCAATTCACAAGCGCACCTGCTTATATTTCTTTAAGATCTTTGATTCTACAACTGTATGATTTAACAAGCTCTAAACATAAGTCTTGAGTTTGTAAACCTCAAGTGTATGTGAAGGCAAACACCTCTAGATCTCACAATGAGATTCATAAACACAGCAAAACAAAACTCTGAGAAACAGAACACTCAGAAACAGAACTCTGACAAACAGAACTCTGACAAACAGAACACTAAAAACGTGGCTAGGGTTTTCCCTTATATACTTAGGGCAAAACATAAAACCCTATACATCAAGTGGGCTAGGGCTGAGATGGAAAATTCTGCAGAAAAACAATCTGCACGATTTTCGATCGATCGAGTCTAATTTTCGATCGATCGAGTCAGGCAGAAAGTGCACAGTGAATTCTGCATAAAACTCGATTCCAACTTTACATGAAGAGCCATACTTTGAGCAAGTCTTACACAATACTAAACATTGTTTTGATCATGGTTTGCCAACATTACAAATTGAAGTTCTAATACATTAGTTCCTAATTCCTAGAACCTAACAAGGCCAATGGAAGAAGTCCCTAATATGTAACAACCCACAGGAGATCCTACAGAAGGTCCTAATGAAGATGCACTTCGGTTTATGAAATTGCTTGAAGATGCTGATCAACCTTGTTATGAAGGTTGTAAGCATTTTAGCAAATTGTCAACGATTGTGCATTTGTATCACATGAAGTGTCTTAATGGTTGGACCAACAAATCATTTACCATGTTGCTACAATTTTTGCTTGATTTTCTTCCTTTAAATGCTAAGTTGCCAAAAGATTGTTATGAGGCAAGGAAGATTATTAAGGATTTGGGCTTGAGTTATGAGAAGATTCATGCTTGTCCTAAAGATTGTATTTTATATTGGAAGGAGAATGCCAATCTTGAAGCATGTCTAAACTGTAACCGTTCAAGATGGGAAAGTAATGAGTCTAAAGGTCAACAAAGTAATAATGCTTCCTTCAAGAGAAAAAAAGAAACCTACAAAGATCTCACGGTAGTTCCCCTTAAAGCCAAGATTGCAACAACTATTTACGTCTCCTAAAACAACCAATCATATGAAGTGGCATGCCAAAGGTCGTGTGAATGACGGGTTACTGAGGCATCCTATCAATTCTGAAGCTTGGAAATCATTTGACTCTTAGTACATAGAGTTCTCATCCGAGCCTTGTAATGTGAGGCTTGGATTAGCAGCCGATGGATTCAACCCGTATGGAAATATAAGTAGTACTCATAGTACATGGCCTATAATTTTGATCCCATACAATCTCCCTCCATGGATGTTCATGAAAAGGTCTTCTTTCATGCTATCATTATTGATTCCCAGTCCAACCTCGCCCGGGAACGATATAGATGTGTACTTACAACCCCTAGTAGAATAACTGAAGGAGTTATGGGATGTTGGAGTAAAAACATTTGATGTGTCTTCTAAAAAATCATTCCAAATGCATGCTGCATTATCGTGGGCCATAAATGATTTTCCTGCATATGATGATATCTCAAGTTGGAGTACCAAATGTGCTCTTGCATGTCTCCCTTGTAACTATGATTGTTAGTCTCATTGGTTGAAATATGGAAGGAAATTTAGTTATAGTAGACATAGGCGATTCTTGGATAGTGATCATAAATTTCGTAAGAAAAAACAATAATTTGATGGGCATGTTGATACGAGATCAACTCCTATTACAGTATCCATAGGGGAAATTATGTTACAAACGGATGTTGTAGTCAATCATATGTTTGGGAAGAAAACAGTTAATTTTCCCAATAAAAGAAAGAGGGGAGGAAGCCTTAACTGTGAGGAAGAAGAGAAGTATATCTTTCACCTTGCCTTATCGGGGGGACCATGTGTTGCGTCACAATCTTGACGTGATGCATATTGGAAGGAATGTAGTCGATAATATAATTGGCACATTGTTGAACTTGGATGGCAAGACAAATGATAACTTGAAAGCACGTCAATACTTAAAGAATATGAATATAAGCAGTGAACTTCATTTAGAAAATGTTGGGAATGATAAGACACGTACGCCACATGCCTGCTACCATATGAATGCCAGTGAAAATGATGGCTTTCTGCAAGTTTTAAAGGATGTATGAGTGCTAGATGGATATTCTTCAAACATCTCACATTGTGTTAAACTCAAAGAACGCAAGATTAGTGGGATGAAGAGTCATGATAATCACATCTTAATGCAGCAACTTTTTCCGATAGCAATACGCGGATCATTACCCCCTGAAGTGAGTAGGCCTATAATTGGCTTATCTTGTTTCTTTAGGGAGGTATGCTCCAAAGTACTAAATGTGGATGAACTTGGGGCTCTTGAGAAGAGAATTGCAATGACATTGTGTGAGTTGGAAAGAATATTCCCTCTCTCTTTCTTTACAGTGATGGTACATCTAGTCATGCATTTGGCTAGTGAAGCCAAAGTTGCTGGCCCAGTTCGTTATCGTTGGATGTATCCCAGAGAGAGATATCACGTATAGTAACTTTGTCTATCTAATTAATTGTTTTTCACACCAATTTCCTGTTGTTGATCTTGGGTTTTCCAATAGGTACTTGTCAAGACTTATGTCTTACGTGCATAATAAAACTTATCCAGAAGGCTCTATTGCAGAAGGGTATATAGCAGAGGAATGCTTAGCATTCTGGTCACACTATTTTAAATCTGTTGAAACTGCATTCAATTGGCCTGTAAGGAACGTCGAGGAATCCATGGGTGTGGTGGTGAGCACTACACTAGATTCAAATTCATGGATCCAAGCACATCGTTATGCGCTATTCAATTGTGAAGAAATCACCCCATTTCATGAGTAAGTAATATGTCATTGCGTATCCTTTCATGGCATTCAAGTACAATATTTTAACTTAACACTAACACGTTTGTCTACATAGTGTACACATAGCGGAGATCAATGTTGATTTCCCTTTTCATGTAATTGATGATGTTATTCAAAAGAAGCACGTGAAGAAATTCTACAGCTGGTTTAGGAATTATGTAAGTAAAGCATATATATAAAACTTGGTTGTTTATAATAGGTGATGTCAATGTCTATATATAAAACTTGGTTGTAACACTTTAGATCGCATACTTATAATAAACGTCATTGTTTATATTAGGTGATGTCAATGGAGGCATCTGAGAAAAAGAAACTCTCTGATAAAGTCATATGGCTTGCTCGATATCCAGATAATGAAGCAAAATAGTTCAAGCGTTATGTTATAAATGGTGTGAAGTTTCGAACCAAAGACTCTGAGGCAACTAGGAAAACTCAAAACAGTGGAGGTTGTGTTGTTACTGAAGGTGGTGCTACTTATTATGGTGTACTAATCGATATTATTGAGTTGAACTACTTTGACAAGTATCGATATGTACTATTTAAATGTCAATGGGTTGACGTTATTAGTGGGAGAGGATGCAAAAAAGATGAGTTTGGATTTCCCCTTGTCAATTTTTCACGATTGATACATATGTGTGGTCGATTGATTGACGAGCCTTATGTATTAGCTTCTCAAGCTTCACAAGTATTTTCGTGGAAGATGTGAAACATAAAGATTGGGCGATGGTGGTAAAAAAAAAAAACCTAGGGAGGTGTTTGATATTGGTATTAATGCTTCACATGATGATGATGATGATAATGATGATGATGATGATGATGAAGTGGGTACCTATCTTGAGAATGTCCCTTACAATATAATTACTGATGATGCATGTGATGATGCAAATGACAACCATGCTTGGGCTCGAGTTAATGAAGAAATAACAATTTATGATACACCGTTGATCAGTAAGGATGAATTGCTTGAACAAGACTTTATCAATGACGAAGAGTTTTGCGATGATGTTTATGAGTCTAATGATGATGAGTCCAATGATGATGAGTCTAGTGATGATAAGTCTTAGAGTTTCAAAACCTCTCTCTGGTTAGTTTCTTCTCCTTAAAATTGTTCGAAATTGTTCGAAATTATCTCTCTCTAGTTAGTTTAGGAAAAAAAAAAGTAAAAAGAAAATATCTCATCTAATTGTTGAATTGGTTTGAATTATTCTGTGTTACATTACCATTAACTCCAATTTAGAATTCTAGATTTCACCCATATCTTCACCTACTAGTAAGTCATGACTTGAGAAATAATTTTGCATATGAACAGAATAGGGATGGGTTTGTTATTGGAGATGGAGCTGGGGTATTGCTCTTAAAAGACCTAGAACATGCTAAGGTATATTCGTAAAATTAATTTCTCTAGTTTTCCTAAACGCTCTTGAAATTTATATGTTGAGTTTAGTAGCTTAAACTCTTTTATTTTTCCTTTTTGGGTTACTTTTCTTATTTCTTATTTGATAGAGAAGAGGTGCAAAAATATATGCAGAGTTTGTAGGTGGAAGCTACACTTGTGATGCCTATCATTTGACTGAGCATCATCCGGATGGTAGGTAGTCAGGTCATTCAGATTACTTTGATAATGCTGGTACTTGTGTATTAGCCTCATCTTTTCCTTTTGACTGTTTCTATATATTTTCCCCTCTCCTACAATTTTTTGCTGTCAAATAAGCTATCCATCAAAATTAAATACAGCTATTCTTCAATGAGACACAGCAAACAATATGAGATTACTTAAATATCAAATTTATCTAGTTCTTATTATCAAATTTACAATATGAGATTACTTAGTTTGAGTTCTAATTCTTGCAGCTTAGAGTGAACTCTACAAAATCCATGACTGGTCACCTACTAGGTGTCTCAAGTGCTGTGGAAGTTGTTGCAACAATTAAGGTAATTAGTTTTTGCTTTGTTTCTTGCACATTGCTAAAGTAGTTAGTTTCTGCTTTGTTTCTTGCACATTGCTAAGGTAATTAGTTTCTGCTTTGTTTAATTGTTTCTTGCACATTGCTGAAAAACACTCATATGAGATTTGAAAAGATAGAGGCCAATCCAAATCTTTTAGATGGCTTTGGCCTTATAGTCATTTACTGTAGTCTATAACAAGAGCCTATGTGGCTTGAGGTGCTTGCACTGATTAGAGGGTTGTACTAAAGAGGAAGTTCCATGTTTCTTCCCCTTTTTTGTTCTTCTTTTTTCTAGTTATTTATTTATATATTTATTTTTTCTCAAATTATTGATGAGATATTGATCTCAATGTATTGTTATTTTCACTAAGTTAAAGCAAAAAGTTGCAGCACGAGTGACCACTGCTAACTATACTATTACCAGCAGGCGTGGAGTTGGGACTACTGGTTCTTCTTGCAAAAGTGTACCAAGGGCATCTTCTTTTAAAAGTGTTGAAATTTTTGTTTAAATACTTTGGAACTTTGATAATGGTTATAGAAAATGTTATATGTATTTGATAATATATTTTTATGTTAATATTACATTAGTTTGGAGACATTTGTGGTATTGTTAATTAGTTGCATTTGTGGTACTATGTTAGTAGAGCTAAAACTATTACAGGTTTTTTGTAACAGGTTTGTAAAAAAAAAAAATAGTGGTTTTAATACCTGTTGGAAAAAAAAAAAAAAGAAAAAAAAAAGAAACCTATAGCGGTGGTCAAAAAACGTCGCTAAAGGTGCATATATTATGATTTAAATAGAGCCCTATAGCAAAGTGCAATGAGTTCGTTTCAATTGGTTCTCTAAAGCGGCGCCTTTTGCCCGCTGCTAAAGGTGTACACCAAATGTGGCGAGCCTAACCCACCGCTAAAAGTCAGTTTACACGAATTCTGACAACATATGGCGATAGTTTTCTGCCCGCTGCAAAAAACCAAAAACACCACTAAAAGGTGTATTTATAGCGGCGTTTTTTGTTACTACCACAATAAAACTATTGCAGCAGTGCAAGGCTGGCGGGAGGAACCGCCGCAATTGGCCAAATGGTCCTTTAGTGGCGGTTTTGGCCCGCCGCAATAGTCCATTTTTTTGTAGTGAGTGCCTGTAGAGTATGAGAGGCAAGGGCCGAGATTCAAGTCTCCAAGATGGAGCTTTACACATATATACACTTAGATTAGATTAGAGTAAAATTTATACCTTGTATAAAATTGAAAACTTGTAAAAGGAAATAGTAAGATGTCATGTATTATTATTATTTTTTAATTTTTAACTCTTCGCTTCATTACACCGAAATATGATTCAATACATAAAAACACTGTTCTTCAATGACACCTGGGTTTGGTGTGCGTGCCGGCATATGTTTTTTTATTTTATTTTTAACCATTGAACTATATCACTTGAACAGTTGAACTCCCTTGATGTCTTCTACAAAGGCAAATAAATAAATTTTAAGCTCAAATAAGTACCCCATTTATCTCTCTCTCTCTCTTCTCTTGTGCAGATATGTGTTTTTTTTTTAACCATTGAACTATATCACTTGAATAGTTGAACTCCCTTGATGTCTTCTACAAAGGCAAATAAATCAATTTTAATCTCAAATAATTTCTCTCTTTCTCTCTTCTCTTGTGTGTGTTTAAATAAATGAAATTATATTGGCGCCACATGGAGAGTGCATTATAACTATTTAATTAACTCTTCGCTAATACTTTCTTACCCAAATTACAAGATGTTAACTTACTTTTTCAATAACAACTCCATTACTAGGAGTTAGAAAATTCAAAAGAAATTTAGTTACTTATTTCAAATTATTTTAATCATGTATCATAATTTAAGATAATATTTATGCTTTTTGTATTTAATATTTTATTATTCAATTGAATTGTATTTATAAAATGTTTTCTTTACGTTACAATCAACGTCAAAACTAATAGCAATAAACATCTTTTTGCTAAGTTTTTTCTTAATTATAGGCACATTATAATGTAAGCCCTTACAAATCATATAAAAAAGAAATTATATAAAAAAAAATATATATACATATATATATATATATATATATATATATATCTTCTCTCTGAGAGAGAGAGAGAGAGAGAGAGAGAGCGAGAGAGATGGGCTGTTTGACTGTGCAGATTATGTATCGAGTGAACGAGATCCATTTGTATTCTATCAGTGTTTATCATGTTGAGACCGTGTCTAACACACGAGTCTTCGCTTCTAGTAGTGAACTTTTAAACATTGCAACAGAATGAAAAATACAGGAAATCAAGTTGAATTTACAGAAAGAGAAATTGATAAATAATATACCTTGGTTTTAGATCGATGGAGATTTAAGGAGCATAGCTAGATGACTGCACAGTTGAATTGCTGGACAAATCTCCCTTGGCAGAGGGCTTATACTTACATATATACCCATGTAAAAATGGATCACGTCAAGTGGATTGGCCACCTGCCAAAGGAGCATCTGCCCTGTAATTCATTGGTACACATGAGTACTCGAATCTTTTGAATAATTTTGACCAATTTTTAAGGCTTGGTTTCTCTATATAGGTAATGATAAATAACTGCGTGTCATCACGAATAGGTGCTCCCTAGCTAGTTGAAGAACAATATGTAACTGCACGATAGTTTTCTCCAAAAAAATGAAATTGTTCATCTTTCTTTGTTCACTAGATTGTGGTCTTAATTAGAGGACTAAGAGGGTTTGGTGTTAGTATGGGGAGTTAGGATAAGTGATGGCTAGGGCTGTTTTGTGTTGGCTGTGCTCTTTTCTCTCTTAGGATCTCTCTGCTTTATACATCAAGTCTTAAGAAAATCCCGGCCTTCGATCAAGTACTTTATTGTGTGGGTGATGACTTGAGGTCTTGACTATATTAAATTATAATCAATATTAACTAAATTAATTAGGTTGGTTTTGACATGGATGTTTGGAATAGAGAGAGAAAAAAAAGTGTCATTACCAAGTGGAAGTTGACTAGTGATGAAGAGGCAAAGAGAGTGACGTTTGAGGTATTAACAAACCAAATGAATATTTAAATATTATCAAAAGTGTTGTTCTAGTATTTTTTTTTAATCAAAATTTAAAGATTCAAATATTATTTTAATACTCCAACAATTGGGAGAGTTTCAAGTATTCCATAAAAAAAATGATTTAAGCTTTACATACTAACATGACTGAAAAAAAAAAATTTAATTCACCTTTTAAGCTTTACAAAATAAAATATTTGATTTATTAGAAATTTAATATTCAAGACTTTAAATTTTTTTTAAACAGACAGTTTAAGAACTAAATTTCACAGTGAAAAATTAAAAGAACTAAATTGACTCTTATGTCAAAGGATACAATTTGTAAAATGTCATAATAATAAGTATAATTTTCAAGGTTAACCACAAAGTAAAATATTTATTGAATAAAAAAAAATTTAAGTCTTTGAGATGACTAATAGCCTAACATGGAGATTAAATCTTTTATTGAACAATAATCAACGATTTTAGATCACTAATATTTTCTTAAGAATTTTAACACAATTTTTATCTTACATGTGTCAAAGATCCTTTTGTTTTGTTTTGTTTTTTTAGAGAACATGCATCAAAGACTTAATATGTTTTTATCAAATATAGATAGATTTTTCATTTTTTAAAAAAGTTTATTATATAGGTTGCTGCTAATTTTCTAGTGTTGATCAAAGGTTATTCAAAAAAATCACCTTAGTATTTTTAGTTTCGAAAGTATTAATAAATTGATATTATTCTATTTTTCCTACAATATCATCCCATGAATTAGGACTTGAGGAGAGAGTCCTAATGGGATGATATTCTTAAAAATAACATTTCATGTCCCTCGTGCCCATTAAACAATGGGGTAAAGAGACAAATCAAAAGGGAGTTAGTATGGCTTTCTGGAAGACACTTAATAAGGAATATTAGGAGCATTCCGGAGGAAAAGTTCGCATGTGCCATGCATGCTAAAAGATAAGAGAAGCTTAATATTACAAACAATTTTTTTAACATATAACCAATCTTCTTCTTCTTTTTCTCTTCTCAATATATATATATATATATATATATATCTATTTATTTCTACCTTGACCAATACCTTGGCCCGTGAACTTAATATTACTCAAACAAATGTTTTAACATATAGCAAGTTGTAACTGGAGAAGCATTATTTTCATATAATTTTATCATTGATATTATTTTCTATTAAATATCAATCATAACAGCAACCTCATAAGAAATAATGAAAAATTTATATATTATTATTATTATTATTATTATTATTATTATTATTATTATTATTATTATTCCAAGTGTTGTGTGAGTAGGTTGTAGTTTCTTGGAAAATATAACAATTAGGATTAGAAAAACATCATTTTCACATGAGTTCATTCATAGTATCATTTATATTCGATCTCAATCATAACAAGTAACGACATTATAAATTATGAAAAAAGATATTTGTATTGCGTCACTACGTTTATTGATAATTGTTAGAATTTAGACCCATGTAAAACTAGATTGTTTAACCTAATTAATTAACCAAGTAAATACTTAGGTTTATTATTCAAATATAGGTTAAACACAAATAATCATAAATAATAAAGCAGCGGAAAATAGAGAACACAAAGATCTGATGACCTAAGAAAACCAAACTGGTAAAAAACCTGGGGAGGATTTAACCTAGCTATTCTCAAGGTAAAACAGCAAATCCACTAAAAAGAATTGAAGTTTGTACAATAGCGACTTAGACCACTAACATCCTATTGCTACCTCGAGTAGAAAACTTATTACCACGACCACGTGACAGCTCCGAGTCCACGGACTACTTCTTTCCTTGACCTTTGCAAATCACAAACACCCACGCTTGTGACTTTGAAATCCCACTCAAAGGTTTAGCAACACAAACTCTCCTATTTGTGACTCCAAGACCATCCTTAAAGGTTTAGATCATCAGCACCTTTGATGAGTAGAGAATGCAGCAACTTCAACAATACCGGATCTTGAGATTCTTCAAGGAATAAAACTGGTAAAAGATATTAGAAAGCTTTTTAGGAACAAAACCCTAAATACAAAAGATGCACACTCTTCTCTTACTAAAAAACCTTATAAAAACGTGCTTAAAGTTTCCTTTATATACTGGGAGAAGTAGATCTGAAACCCTAACCCTTAATGGGCTTGAATTGCTGTTTAGGCTTAATTAAAATTCTGCAGATACGACTTTCGATCGGTCGAGCCTGTTTCTCGATCGGTCGAACCAGACAGTTTCTGAATTCTTCTTTCTGTAGCTTAGTTGTTCTTGAATCTTGATTTGAATCACCTTGAGCATTGTCTAATAATACCTATAAACTCTAGGATCTATATCTAGACAAGTTTGTGTTCACGATTTGCCAATTGTTCTAAACTTTTAGAACCTAACAATCTCCCCGTTTGGCAATTCGTGACAAAACTTACATACAAAATGAAATGCTCAGATACAAGAACAACCCAATACAATAATATGCCAAATTACATCACAAATCCCAATCTAAAACTCCTAACCTAGAAGTTGCAAGAAGATGTAGAAGGTCTTGATCAGAATGTACCTGTCTTTCCTGAAAACAGTCAAAAGAACACATTGCCGCATGTGTGGAAAGAAAGACATATAAACAATAATATGAAACAGAAATATAAAATTAAAAATAAATTCTAACTCTTCCCCTAAGTTAGATACATCAAAAAGTTTTTATATTCTCCCCCTTTCAAAAACAATTTTATCTCCCCCTAAACAAGATATACAGGATTCCACATTTCATCTCTTTCTCCCCCATTTTGTCACATATTGACAAAGAAAACTCTAACAAAGAATAGATTGACAGTAAACATGAGAGAAAAAAAAGAACTAAAGGAACATAAAACAGTTTAGCTCTATAGATAATAGAGAGAACTCCCCCTATGAACAACAAAGGCAAAAAAAATTTCTCCCCCTATAAAAATAAGAAAAACAAAACAAGTTTTGGGGAAAATTTAGGAGGTGGGAAAAAGTAAAAACACAAAAAAAAAAAAAAAAAATTTGAGTTGAGGATACACATGAAGAAAAATATTCTCTCTTTCAATAAATGCAAACTTGACACTATGTGACCCATAAACAGTTGCATGAGTAGAAAAAATATTTGCACATTGATTATCCATCATATCTCTTAAGAAAAATATTTTCTGCAGTTCACACATTAAGAAAAATAACATATACTAAAATGTACAAAGGACTAAAAAATTAATCAATCAATTTTTTAATTCAAGTTGAGTACCCAATTTAGCAAAGTGTATGCATGTTATGTGTGAAAACAATGAGGGATATGACTGCAAAACTGTAAGATGGATAGAGAAAAATAATGCAACTCATGTGAATCCTAAACATAAATGATGCATGAAAAAAAAAATTTTGGTTAAAACTCTAAAAACTGAAAATTTTTCAATTTTGATGAATCGAGCATCATCGAATACCAATCGAGTCAGATAGATTCAAACCAAAATTTTTATCGTAATTTCGATCGGTCGAGAAAGAGATTCGATCGATCGAAAATCTGGAAAACTTAAATTTTTGAAAAATAGAGCAATTTTATACAAAAACTCCTCGAAGCACAATATTTCATGAATGAAATGCATGAGTATGAGATTAAAATTTTTTCAAAAACACATGAATTCAACCCAGATCTTCCAAAAACAAGTTTATCAACCAATTTGTCCTCAAAACTCAAATTTTGCATCAAAATCAAGGAACATATAATCTTGGATGGCCACAACAAAATCACACACAATAACATGTACAAAGTTTAGCAAAGAAAAACTTGTGTAGTGTGTGCAACTACCAAAAGCTTAAGAAACATGTGAGATGATATGTAAATAGTAAGCAATCACAATTTTTACACAATTCATCACATACATTGAGAGAGACTATCACCTAAAGAGTTACATTATATAACTCTCATATCTCCTAGAATAAAAGCTTGCAATCATGTAAGTTTCTTGTTTTACCTCATAATGTACACACCAATTTTAATTGATCAGAACTTATTTAAAATAGCCGGGATAATGTACATACCAATTTTATTTGAATTGTGAAGTTATTATAGCCCAATAATGTACACACCAATTTTAGCATTTTAATCGAGGCTACACCTTATGATCTTTTTGTGCATTTGTTACACTTTTTTGAGCACAAAATCTTACGATATGCACTAAGGTGTTCATGATTGGCTAGTAAACAGTGGTGAGATGGTTATTAATGCCTTTCTCAATAAGTCCAAGTCCGACAATCAAAAGCATGTGACTTCAAGATCAAGATCATGTGATTAGAAACTATAAATAATTCCCACACAACATACACTACAAAGCTCAAACTAGTAAAGTGTAATAAAATAAGCTCATCCAAGCTAAACAAAGTACATAAACATGTTATGTAAAGATAATATGACCAACCTCAACTATAAATCCAAGATATATAATATAAAACACAAAAAAAATGTTTTTGGTTTTAAAAAAAATTTTGTGACCAAAAGTAAAAGCACACATTATGCTAAATGATTAAAAATGCAAATGCAATGCATGACAATGCTTAACTAAGCTTTAAAGGGTACACAAACAAGAAATATCAATTTCTTAGTTAACCCATGAGTACATGTACAAACTAGTACATACTCATACAAAATCATAAATAGCTTAGCACTTATATAACACATACTTTTTATGTTTCTCCACAATATCAAGCATGTTCTAAATCAAGAGAGAGATATCATAATTCATGTAATCCTCAAGAAAAATTAAAACTAGACACAAAATAAAATATTTTTGTCTTTTTGAAATATTTCAATGTTTTTGGATTTTTTTTTTAAATAAAAACAACTTAAAAATCAAAACAACCAAAAACTAAAAGAAAACATGTTCACAATTAATTAAAAGAATTAAATTAAGGATAAGTACACAACACTTACCTTAGAGAATCTTTTCTCACCCATATAGTACTAGTCTTCGGCTTTGTAGGTGAAAATCCATGAGAAGTAGAGTGTATTTGAGGGATTACACCAATCTTTTAAGAAATACTGAAATTTTGCAAATTCCTTTCACAAGCCAACATGCTTAAATTTTTCAAAAGAATATGAAACAATTTATATGGACTTATGGTAGGAGAAACATCATCACATATCCTAGATTGAAATACAGAATTTTTAAATTTTAATTTATGACATTAGGACGAATGTGACCAGAAACACCAGAATAGTGACAAACAGGAACAAATTTAGGAACATTAGTATTCCTAACAGCAAATCTAGTCTCAGATTTTGATTTTTGCCTCAACAAAGAAAAATTTGGTCTAATATGACCAACAACACCACAAAGGTGACAGGTAGGCGCAAAAACAGATTTATTATGCTCTCTAACAGTAGGTTTAGACTTAAGTTTAGAAACTTCAGTATCTACATCAAAACTTTTACCTTTGTCAAACCTAGCAAAATAAGCATTTTCTTTATTATTCCTCTTGAAAGGAGGGATATAAACTTTCTCAGTTTTAGACTTAAGAGAAACAGAAACACTTTTGTTATCAACAACAGGCTTGGTACTAGTCAAATTTTCAGTTTTAGGTTTAGATTCAACTAACTCTTGTTCCAAGTTTTACATCTTCTCATCTTGAGAGGAAATTTGATTTCTCAAAAATTCATTCTTCTTATTAAACTCATCTAATCTAACAACTAATTCCTCTTTTTTAAGCTTAGCCAATTTTAACTCTTTCTTGAATTTTTTAGCAATTTTCATAGATTTCAATAATTCTTTACGAAGAGTTTCACAAGCATCAATAAAATTAACAGAAACAACAGTGTCCTTTTTATTCAAATCATCACAATCAAAAACAGTAATACACTTAAAATTATCCATGATAACAAGGATCAAGGATCAACTCTTAGATCAAAAGATCTACACTAGAGTGCTACCCGCTCTGATACCACTTGTTAGAATTTTAGATCCCTGTAAACTAGATTGTTTAACCTAATTAATTAACCAAGTGAATACTTAGGTTTATTATTTAGATCTAGGTTAAACACAAATAATCATAAACAATAAAACAGCGGAAAATAAAGAACACAAAGATCTAATGACCTAGGAAAACCAAACCGGTAAAAAACCTGGGGAGGATTTAACCTAGCTATCCTCAAGGCAAAACAGCAAATCCACTAGAAAGAATTGAAGTTTGTACAATAGCAACTTAGACCACTAACATCCTATTGCTACCTCGAGTAGAAAACTTACTACTATGACCACGTGACAACTCCGAGTCCACGGACTACTTCTTTCCTTGGCCTTTGCAAAACACAAACACCCATGCTTGTGACTTTGAGATCCCACTCAAAGGTTTAGCAACACAAAATCTCCTGTTTGTGACTCCAAGACCACCCTTGAAGGTTTAGATCATTAGCACCTTTGATGACTAGAGAAGGCAGCAACTTCAACAATACTAGATCTTGAGATTCTTCAAGGAATAAAACCGGTAGAAGATATGAGACAGTTTTTAGGAACAAAACCCTAAATACAAAAGAGGCACACTTCTCTCTCTCTAAAAAGCCTTATAAAAACGTGCTTAGAGTTTCCTTTATATACTAGGAGAAGTAGATTTGAAACTCTAATCCTTAATGGGCTTGAACTGCTATTTGGATTTAATTTAAATTTTGCAGATACGACTTTCGATCGGTCGAGCCTGTTTCTCGATCGGTCGAACTAGACAGTTTCTGAATTCTTCTTTCTGTAGCTTACTTGTTCTTGAATCTTGATTTGAATCACCTTGAGCATTGTCTAATAATTCCTATAGACTCTAGGATCTATATCTAGACAAGTTTGTCTTCACGATTTGCCAATTGTTCTAAACTTTGAAAACCTAACAATAATAACTACTAAGATGATGTTCCACGTGATATATATGTCGGAAGGTTATAGTTTCATTTTTTAAAAATTATAAAAAGTTTTTTATAGTTCATATGTAATCCTTATTTTGTCATATGTGATTTTATATATTAACCTTTAAAATATTATTTCAAATTATATTAAGTGTCATTAAGAAGAAAAGCTACATTAATTGCTAAGTACAGTATGATAATTTGATTGTTATATTAATAATGTAAAGATCAAAATACTCTTTACAAATTTAGATTTTTATGGAATGGATTTAGAATTATCTACAATTTTTTTTTTTTGTTTCTCAAAAAACATTTGTAGACAATTCTAAATCGATTCCATAACTTTGCAACTTGAAATATAAATTTACCTTCCTTGGAATCCATCACAATTTATTGTTAGACCACACAAAACGTCTTATTATTTTTTTAATACATGGAATAATAGGAAACAAAATAAGAATTACAAAAAGAAAAAGAAAAATAAGAAAAAATGCTCACAGTTTCTTTTCTTTTTCTTTCTATATTTCTCTGTAATTACTCTCTCACTAGATATTCCACCATTCTCACTCCTCAAATCCACACGCTGATGTACAAATCCCATTCATCCACAACAAATGAAAGCTTAAAATTATATGTCACAACCCTAGCCTAAAAATCACAATCCTAGCCTAATAAACAAATTAGGCACGCAACAATGATTGTACACTTATAGACATTTTCCTTACAAGCATGCAAGGGTTCTTACGTGTAGGAATATCCTAAGGAATATTCTCAAAGAATTAACAGAAAAAATTACTAAATACTATCAGTTTGATTTTTTTCCCCATAATTTCTTAAGCTCCTTTCATGCATACCACCTCAGTGCATCTAAAACTTGTGATTTAATAAATTCTGAATTTGATAGGGGAGAAAAAGAGGGGCCAAGTTTGACAACTCAATAAATAACCAAATCTCAACTAGCAGAAGCAAGTGTGAGTGAGTGTGTCTATAAACTTTACACAAGATGAGACTACATAAGTTTAGAAACTATGGCTAAGTTCAAATGAGAAAATTGACATGTAATTTGTAATGGATTTTAAAATCATAAAAGTATATTTTACAATGAGTTTCAAATACACCAAAAATATAATTGTGACTTGTTATGAGTTCAAAAAACTTCAAAATTTTCATGGGACTTGGAACAGTTTATATTCTTGAATTCTTTATTACTATTGTCATTTTATTTCTCCATGATTAGACTTAGAATCATGTATTGACGTGTAATTAGCCCTTAAAGATACTAGCTTTTATGCCAATGTATAACCCCATTGGTGCGGTTAAAGTATAGTCAAACTGTAAAAATAATTACAGAAGTTATCCAGTTTAATTTCAATATGGATTCCTACTTTGTTACCAGGGTCGAACCCAAAGCCATAATGTCTCAAAACGAGGAGGTATCCTAATTTTTGGCCTAATTTTTCTTCTAATGATTCCATATGAAAAAAAAAAAAAAAAAAAACATATAGCATAAAATCATAGTTTCATTTTATTTTTATTTAAAACTTGGTTCTTTTCACAAAATTTACACATCCTTGAACCGGTTTGAGAAAATAAAAAATTTTAAAATGTCCAACTTAATCAAATAATTTTTCTATATTTCAATATTGAAGAAATTTAAATTATTTTCTTTAGATCAGTGTAGCTAAAATAATTATATACAACTTTTCAATAAGGAAAGAAAAGAGAATATTTAATAAAGAAGGCATTGTATTTTAAATCATATATAACTAGTCAAGAAAAAGTTACTTACCTCACGTAGGCTTACAAAATTTTCGACTTCTCTCTAAACCTTCTCTTCTAAGGTCCACTACAAGTCCCACCTAACACCAATTATACAATGACCTAAGTCCATCAATCCATATTAACATACTATTTACTTAGTGATTAATTGATTAACTATAATCTTTCAACTGTATCTGGCCAATAACGATACTCTCTAAAGTGTTCGTAGGTGCTTACTGATAACTCTCCCACTTAAATTAAGATTAAATACAACTCTTAAAAGTACAAAAATATAGAAAGGTCCAAACCATATAGAACGGTCACTTTAAATTTTACATGATAAAAAATATTTAAAATAATTCTCTAATACTTCTAAAATGTAACAAATACCTCTAAAATTAAATTAATAACTACACGAAAAAGTGGAAATAAATTATTGATAGCCATTGTGAACGCTAAGGAAATTGCTTTTCAATATTATATAAAATATAAAACGAGAAGCTGGGAGAAAGTTCAATGAATGGTCCAAATTAGATTCAAATTGCACTCTACTTTTATTTCAAGTATTATTTTAATTGTCTATTACTTTGATGGTAAGTGTCTATATTTTAAATACATTTCACTTTCATGTCAAGTATCCTTCTAATTGTACTTTAATTTTATATAAATTATGTTTACAAGAATATATATATATATATATATATATATATAAGTTACAAGCTAGTTTCATTTTTTAATTAGAAACCTACATGATACAAACTCAATCAGTCTTTATATTAAGTTTCTGAAATTATATATACTAGCTTTTAACCCACGCAATGCACGGGAACATTTTATGTATGAATGAGCTTACTTTCAATATAAACTTAGTTCTCATGCTTCCACTGCATGCATTCAAGTATATATGTTCCATTTATAATTTGTTCTGCTAAAATAATTTTCCTCTTTTTTTGTTTGTTTTTGGATATGAATTTTTTCCAAAAGATAAGAGGTGAAAACGATAACCTGTGCATAGCTATAAAAATGGTTTCATTAAAAGTAATAAAGTTATAAGAATTAGATATCTTTATGTTTCTTTTAAAAAAAAGGGAAGAGAGGAAAAGAAATGGAAAGAAAAATTTAGATTGTTAGATTTTTATATCCAAACCATGGCATACTATTTCAGAAAACATGTTTTAACTTGTCATATTTCTTGGGTAAAACTCCAGTGTTCCATTAAGCAATTGAGCATGCATTCAACTACTCAAAAGATTTTCTCAAAAAAAAAAAAAAAAAAAAAAAACCAATAGATGATGAGAAGAAAAAATAGCCTATTTGACATCACTACATTATAGTCATGATACAAATTCTTACGCAAAATTCAGTAGACATTATAAGGAAAATTTTGATGCATTCAAGTAGATATATAACTGATCCAAACAGCCACAATACAATTATATACACTATATTGACTTGGTTGAAAATTAAAATAACTAAAAACATAGAAATCAGAGATGAAAAAAGTACCCTTTCCAAGCTCTCCAATTTGTTTCATAGCAATAGACACAACAAAATTATTGATAAAACATGAATATTCAAATAAAATTTAACCTTTTGCATGTTTAACTTAGTTTTGTCTCTCTGTTACAACAGGAAAGAAAGAAGCTGAAAAAAATATAACTATAAAAAATTCATGTTTCCTCAGTTTCGTTTATATATAAAGTGTGAGGACACCATTTTTGTTGATACAAATTTAATATTATGCTTTATGTTAATTGTAAGTAGGTTACTCAGAACATATCTGCCAAGAGGGGGCGTAGTAGTCTCTAAATTTGTGAGAATGTCCTTGCAAATCAAAATGGGAAATTGCTATTAACAAAATGCAATTAATCCATCCACTTTCAAACAGTAAATTCCCTCTCAAACTTTGATTTTGACATTAAATTTTGAGTTTGGCATCCGGAGAAGCTGCAAACGAAGAAAAGAAGAGTTCAATATTGTTTACCCAAGAAAGGAGAAAAAAAAGAAGCTTGAAACTTGGAAAACAATTCCAAAGGATAGATTAAGCAGTCTACATAATTCATTGAAATAATCCAATGTTAAACCCTAATTTATGGTCAAGTGCAGATTTCTTCTTGGCATTCTCTATTCTTTAAAATGACTTTTGAGAGAGGGCTTAGTTTTTTGTTCTTCTGAGTCAAAGTAGTGTAAATCTCATTCAAAACTCTAATGTGATTCTGATTGACAACAATAATCAAACACATTCAAGGAAATTCATTAAATGACAAAACACCCAACTCACATTTGCACCAAATCTAAGCTACCTAACTCACTGGATTGATGAAAGAAAGTCCAAAACCTTAGCTAAAATTTTTTTACTACAAAGAGGCAAGTACTTTTAGCTGGAAAAAAAAGAAAAGAAAATGGAAGTCTAAAACTCTTCCCAAACCTATATAAAAAAGAGGGGGGAAAAAAAAGAATGAAAGAAAATGTTCATCAAAGTATCCTTCACAGTAAAATATATATTAGTGCAAGGGCATGTTGTACAACCCCTCATTTGTCCTACTTGCAGGAATGCTATGTATAAACTACAACATCACTCCATTTAAAATCAACTCCAAATGTCTTTTATAGAATTTAAAAAATAAAGGTGTCCATCTAGAAACAAAATATCAAGCACATAGTATGACACAAAACATAGAAATTAGCAGAGATCAAGATACTTGCGGTAAGTAAACTATTTATTAGAATTTACAAATTACAAATTTCTCAAATTAGCATTAAAACCAAATTATGCTCAAGTAGAAATTGTCCATTAAAAGAATATGCCTGCTACAAAAAAAGTTTACCATAGATATAGGATGACAAGATGCAGAGAAATAAGTTTCTAATAAAAAAAATGCCCATTGTTCCTAACTTCCTACTTCTTTGCCAAGTTTGCATTCTATTACATGTTCGAATATATATTTTTTACATGTTCGAATATATATATATATATATATATTTAAATCAATAGAAATAAAGGGGAAAATCCCTAAACTTACCATTAAATTATGATATTCATTGTAACGCAATTACATGCATTAATCATTGTGATTTGTGAACTCTTTGACCTTTACATCACAACCCCAGGAAAAATAATTAAAAAAAAGAAGCCCTCAAAGAACTTGTAAACAACAAAATAAAAAGAACACAGGAAACCAAATTATAAAGAGGAGCAACATATGAAGAATAACATCTAGTATGAATTTCAAATTAAATACATAAAAAACTATCACAATCAAATTTATAAATGATTGGATTATAGTATTTTTATGAACTTCATCAATAACTAATAAGCAGAATTCTTGAAAAAAAAAATTTGGTTCAATGAACGAAGCAAGTTAAATTTTGATAATGAGGAGATATCTGATAGAATTTTAATAACAATAATTAATAGTTCTTATGTGATTATTTAATATTAAAAAAGTCTATACTGACATACCGCTTACAGTTTCATTTCAACCTAAACTAATTTGGATTTGGTTAATAACCCAAAACAAAATGAATTCTAACCCAAATGCCTTAATCAAAACCAATCCAATATTACATTACGTTACATTATTCCAGTATACCAAAAACCAAACACAGCCAGCCCAACATGAATGATATGCAAGTATTAACATAAAGAATCTAAGCTAGGTGGAAAAAAAAAAAAAAAATCACAATCAGATTTTTTTTGGGGGTAAAAAACAGTGCTTTCAGTAAAAATTTGCGATAATAAAATGAAAAAACTACTTGATGTGGGAACATTGTTGCCACCACCATCATCATTATCGTCATACCCAACTATAGACATGTCTTCTTTACATTGAAACTCCATTCAAAATTAACACCCATTTATAACAAAAACTACTTCCGACTTGAGTAATTAAAAATTTTCCTTCACCACCTTAGCAAGCTTTAAAAACATGCAAGAAACATCTAGAAATCCTACTAAAAAAGAGCTAATCTTCACCACCTGTTTTACAATGCATGTCAAACCTCGCTTGAACCCTTAGACATTCAGCCTGTGTTTGTCTTTTCTATACTTTCTTTCTTCAAAAATTTATTGGACAATCCTATTTGTGAACAAATAAGTAAATTACAACCACAATAACTGAGCCAAGCACCACATCATTTTTTCCCATATGCTCAATATTTTTCAAAATTAGCACTCTTCTTCTTACTAAATTTTGAGATCTCTTAGGTAACCCACTCAAGCGTTGTTTTATTTTAATACTCTTCACATGTAAGCAATCACTCAAACTTGTTTTCATAACTCATGTTTGTGTCATAACTCATAGCTTTCTTAGCCTTGCAACCCATAAAAATAAACAAATAAATAAATAAATAAATAACTTTACTAGTAGTAGCAATTTTTTTGGATATGGGTTCTCATTTAAACTCCAATTTTATTTTCTAAGAAATGCTTCCTCATCTGTATATATCTAATTATGTTTTCTGAATAAGCAATAAGTAGCTCAAAATTCCTAGTTATCATGCTTTTCTTAGGAATAAGCCACCAAATTGTTCAAAAGTTTTTCATAGGTACAAACCATAGTAGAAAATTATGAAAGCAGTAAATGATAATAAACCAAAATACAAAACTAAAACAATATGATCTATACAAACAAAAAGCTATAGTAAGTCTTTACATTGGAATGGTAAAGGTTGAGCATAAGAAAATAAATTCATAGCTATTAATAATTATAGATATAAACACATTCAAAACTTTGTTTTTAAATAATTCAATGACATGAAATTACAAAAGGCCACAAATATAACAAAAATGGACAATGATCATTTGACAATCCCAACTTTTTTTTACAAATCAAATAGAAGAAGCAAATTAAAAGGAAGCAAAAACTTACAAAAAGATTTAAGTTTGGCAGCTTTTTAGCAGCAATTACATGATAGTAATCTTGCCTACCATATCCACTTTTAGGTGCTTAAAACTTTTTTCTACACCTACACATCAATAATACTATCAATGTTAACTTTGGAGCAAATAGCAGATCACTAATTTTGTTGGTCCATGATAGTAAGAATTTACAAATAAAATAAAAACTAAACTTCTAGCTTACTAATGTCATAAGGTAAGGCAGTGTTTATAACATTTGAATTAATATCAATATCAATCGATTGTTTTTATTACTAATGTCAAAAATGATCGACATGGTTTGTCTTTATAAAGGATGGATGAACATAATTCTTTAGAATACAGCTCCTAATCTACAAATGAAAATATTATCTACAAAATAAGATCATTCTTAATTGATTAAAATCACCAAACAACAAATTTATTTTAGAAAACAATAAAGCTTCTATGAGAAATTCCATAAAACGTTGTGAGAGACCGCGCCCCCGGCCCCCTCTTTTATATATAGGCGTATTGGGCCAAACCCACGTGAATGGGTGGAGTCGTGTTATTGCCTCTCAAAATGGAGGTTCGACTAGTAATATTTTCCCCTTTAGATTAAGGGTTTTACAATGAAGTCGCCACTTATTTAATTATTGGAAAAATAAGAAAACCTAAATTGAAAAATAATTCCTCATTTTATTAATTTGAAATTGAATTTACATTGATCATAGGAAATTACATGGCTTTGGTCCTAGATACAATCTAATATAAAGTACATGGCTTTGTTTCCTAGTTACAATCTAAAAATCAAAAATTACAAGGATAAGAATTTGATCTACTAACCCTTGATCTAAGTTCGGAGGCTATGTTACAAGGTGGGAAGGTGTTAGGCACCCACCTTGCCCGGTGAAACCGGTCTTCTAGACTATGGTGGCTAATATTCATATCATATCATCCAATATGTCAATCAATAAATTTGCATGTTGAATTTAAAGTGTGTGTGTGTGTGTGTGTGTGTGTGTGTGTGATAAACCCTAATTCAGTTTGTTAAGCATTGCATTTGGATTGAAAAATAAATTCTAGTGAATGTGTGTGAATGGTGATAACCTAGATTCAAGGATTTGAAAGAATTATGAGACAAACATGTTTTTCATATTTTTGATGTGGATTTAAGATTAAAACTAGTGTTATGCATGAACATGTGATGAACAACCAAGAACATATGAAGAACAATTAAGAATATTCAAACATATTCAAAGGAATTTAAATGATCATTATCATGCTTTAATCTTAAACTCTCATCATGGCAACACAAAAAAAAAAAAAAAAAAACAATTAGGGAAAGAGATTATACCTTCATGCAAGATCCATATGGAGGATGAGGAGACTCTTGACGGAGGTTCTAAGGGTGGAGGAAAAGAAGAGTTAGGAGAGGAAGAGTGAGTCTCACTCAATACCTTGAGTCTCAGGAAGACCAAGATATGACAAGACTACTCAACTTCACTAGAACTCAAGAGAGGGAAAGAGAGGGGGTTTTTTGTGTTGTGTCTTGGAATGAAGGAGAGGGGGGTTTATATAGTAATAGTGGAGGAAATATGAATGGAAGGCCATTAATGAGGGTTGACAAAGAATCATGAACCTAGACCTCATTTTAGCCTTTGGGGAAATCTGATGCATTAAATGGAAAGATTGATAGGAGTGAGGAGCAAGCCAAAATTCGGTTTTCCCGTAGTTGCTGTAACAGCCTGTGGAGCCAACTTCGAAAAATCATATCTGACTCAATTCTGATCGGAATTGTTTCATTCTTGTGCTCAAATTGAAGCCTCGGATGTCTAGTTTCTGGAAACATTAACCTCATTCACAGATTCAAAATATTCTGAGAGATATTGATGAAATAGTGAGCAAAGGTCATTTGTTAGAAAATGGTTTCAGCACAATTAACATTAAGAGGTCCCAAATTAGCTCCCAATTAACATTAAATGGCTCCAATCACTCCCATTTCAGACTTAATTGGTCCCAAATTTACTCTAATTAAAAGATAATTGCACGAATTACTCATTGAATAATTAATGCTTAACTATCTAATTAATTAGGTGTGTGCAACTTTACCATAAAATGTAGTCCTAACCAATCAAATTATGACACGTCATTGATCTCAAATTGATTATACTTATAACCAATCAAAATCAATTGCTCATAATCACATATAGTCGGACTCAACATGTGATGGTGCATCTCGGCCATTAAAACTTGATTTGATGATAACTTTCAATCTGATGGTCTGATTAGGGCTTATGACCAGTCAATTTGATCGTTACAACATCAAGATCATTTTAGTGAAATGAGATTAAGGATCTAGTGACCAAAATCAAGATGCATATTTTCAAGGTAAAATTACCATTTTACCCTCCTGTGAGGTTAAATGTGGGTTGCAAAATGGGGTGTCAACAAACGTATTCTAAATTTTCTAGATTTAGCCTATCAACTACTCAAAACACATAGATTTTAAATATATATATATATATATATATATTTATAGGGTAGTGTTGGTGTAGTAATCTAAAGCTTTTTCTTATCTTTCTTATCTCCTCTCTCTCCCCTTCACTCTCCTCTGTCTCCCTCACTTGCTAATCTGGCATCAAGCTACTATCCTAACTCTTATAACCTACATTTAGTAGGTAAAATTTTCTGAGTTGTTTTCCATAGTATTTTCAAATTCCATCACTTCTTCTAGACTGATCTTTGTGCTTGACATCACCCCTTGTTGCAAAAAATATTTTGACCTCACTATAAACCTCCCTTGAGAATTTATTATCCATATAATCTTATCTGGTGTATTCCTTATTAAGTGAGGATTTTAACAATGGGTTGGGTAAGTACACTTTGGGGTGTGGAGCTATGCGGTTTGGCATGTAACAAAAAAGTAGTTACCATTACCATTAGAACAATATTTTTAACATAAAAACCATCAATTACATGATGTTGGTTGATGTTTGGGTAGAAAATTCCTGATAAGTTCTTGGAGGACTGTTAGCTATGGGAAAAAAAAAAAAAAAAAAAAAAAAAACTGTGTACATGTTTGGTAATATTACCAATTGCATCACATTTGGTTCAAAATTCATTTCATCCACCATGCTGATATCTTCTAGACTTCATCCTTCTAAAATTTTGTTCATATTCATTGTTGATAAATGAATAAATTATTTATATTTATCACGATATGGGGTGGGGAAAATCAAATCCAAACATCACATATTAGGTCTAAGAAGGATTTCATATAACATGTCGAATGCAATTAAAACAAATATGTAGAATAGTGTAAATTTTTATCTACAGTCAAAGAAACTCAAAAATTCAAATCGGGTCCAATTTAGTAACATCATAGATGCAACAGCAAACAACTAAACACAGAAAGAGTATCTGAAACAGGAAAATTAACAACGTTATGCTGACCTTGTGTGTATGAAATTGCAGAAATGAAATGAACAAAGCATGAAAAGGGGAAGAGTTTCCTTTTCTTTTGCTCATTTTTGTTGAACGAATGGCAACAGAGGATGATAACCTTTTTTGTTGAGATACAACACCAAATTGAAACACGAAGATCTGAAGAGTAAAGACATACACCCAAAATGAATTGAACCCAAATATCCCAAAAAGAAACCAAATCTAAGATAGATAACTGATATTAAAAACCATTATAAACCAAATTCCTAACTCAAAACCGAATCTAAGTCAAAACCTGAATTATATGGATATAGATACAGATTATTTTAAAAAAAAAATTAACCCAAAACATAAATCTAACCCAAAAACCTAAGTCAAAACCAACCCAACCAAAATACCCAAAGCTATCTCATAAGTTCATAACCAAATCGAAGGAAAAAAAAGCATGGCAGATTTCAAAAAACAAAAACAATATTTGAAGAGGAAAAAAAGTATATAGACCTTCAAAATATGTTGTTGCAGAGATGAACTAGGCAAGAGAACGAACTGGGAAAATTTGATGCATCCGTAGCCTTCTTACAATAAATCAAAGTCACCGTTGAGGCTGTGATTGAATGAAGCTGGAGATGGGTGGTGCTGGACCAAAAACGTAACCCTAAACCAAAATCAAGTCCTTCAAAAGCCTAAATCATATTTAAAATTGAGGAAAAAAAAAACATTTTGATAGAGAATCCAAAAACCCAAAACAAAATGAATCAAATCTAAACCTATTCAACAAAAAAACTCAATCAAAAGTAACATTTCATACCCAAATCTAAAAAAAGGAAAGGAAAACAATGTGCCAGTGCCGTACTTCGCGTCGGAATCGACAGTGGTTACAGAAGGCTGATCAAATGCCTCATCGGTTGGTTCTTCCTCTTCTTCTTCTTCGAGGCGATCTGGTGGGTGTGACAGCAGTAGTAGTAGGGTTGAAATTGAGTTGGTCTGATGAATCGGTGGCCATTGTGTGAGAGAATCGGAGATTGCGTGACAATGAAGTGTTGAGTTTGATTTGGGGGAAGGATATGGTTTTGATTTTTAGGTTTCTGAGAAAAGAAAGGAGTTACGGGTTTCTCTCCTTTTGCCGTGTACTAATTTTTCTTTCTCTTTTATTTTGTTTTAAGTGGTTGGTTTCTTTTTATACCCAGAGTCTCTCAAACAGTGTTTTAACGTAATGAAACATTGTAATTTATCGCTTTTTTAACTTAAAAATGTGGTTGAATTTTAGATGGCTATTTTTCCTAACGTGGCAACAACTCCTTAAAGGTTTTTGCTTTTATATAATATTAGATTTTTTGACAATATTTTCTATTTGAAATAAATCTCATATTTTTTTGAAATGTGTAGAAAATAATAAAATACACCCTATTTTGGGTGTATGTTTCTCCCCTCACAGTTACTGGATCCCACCATCTGTGAGGGTCTGCTTCATTGTAAAATAGCTGAAAAAGCCTTCCCACGATATAACCTCTCTCTCTCTCTCTCTCTCTCTCTCTCTCTCTCTCTCTCTCTCTCTCTCTCTCTCTCTCTCTCTCTCTCTCTACATATATATATATATATATATATATTTTCTATGAAAGCAGTGATCATAAAAGTATAATTTACAATGAGTTAGAAATACACCAAAAATATAATTGCTACTTGTTATGAGTTCAAAAAACTTCAAAATTTTCATGGGACTTGGAATAGTTCATATTCTTAATTTCTTTATTAGTATTGTCATTATATATCCCCATGATTAGACTTAGAATCACATATCGACGTGTAATTAACCCTAAAAGATACAAGTTTTTATGCCAATGTATAATCTCATTAGATCAGGTCAAAATATAGTCAAACTATAAAAATAATTCCAAAAGTTATCCAATTTTATTTCAATTCGGATTCCTTCTTTGTTTCCGGGGTCGAACCCAAAGTTATAATGTCTCAAAACGAGGAGGTATCCTACTATTTGGCCTAATTCTTCTTCTGATGATTCCATATGAAAAAAAAAAATAATAATAATAATAAAATCATAGTTTCATTATATTTTTTTAGAAAAAAACTTGGTTCTTTTCACAAAATTTACACATCCTTGAACCGGGTTTGAGAAAATAAAAAATTTTAAAATGTCCAACTTAATCAAAAAAAATTTTAATATTTCAGTGTTGAAGAAATTTAAATTATTTTCTTTAGATCAGTGTAGCTAAAATAATTATATACAACTTTTTAATAAGGAAAGAAAAGATAATATTTAATAAAGAAGGTATTGTATTTTAAATCATATATAACTAGTCAAGAAAAAGTTACCTACCTCAGGTAGGCTTACAAAATTTTCGTCTTCCCTCTAAACCTTCTCGTCTAAGGTCCACTACAAGTCCAACCTAACACCAATTATACAATGACCTAAGTCCATCAATCCATATTAACACACTATTTACCTAGAGATTAATTGAATAACTATAATCTTGCAACTGTATCTGGCCAACAACGATACTCTCAAGTGTACATAGGTGCTTACTAATAACTCTCCCACTAAAATTAAGATTAAATAAATACAACTCTTCAATGTACAAAAATATAGAAAGGTCCAAACAATATAGAACGGTCACTTCAAATTTTACACAATAAAAAATATTTAAAATAATTCTCTAATACTTCTTAAGTGTAACAAATACCTCTAAAATTCAATTATTAATTACACGAAAAAGAGAATATAAATTATGGATAGCCATTGTGAACACTAAGGAAATTGCTTTCCAATATTATATAATATAAAACGAGAAGTTGGGAGAATATTTAATATAAATTATGGATAGCCATTGTCACTGGGAAACAACCTAGCCTAAGTCATTGGGTCAAGGTCTTTTCTTGAATCTTTAATCTGTCATCACCAAATGACCCCTCCTCCGGGTAAGTAAGTCAACCTATCTGTTGCTCTTTCATTTCAGAATCTGTCTCCTTATTACTTGTTAGGTATTAGGAACTTTTTTTATGCATGCGTGCACTCCCAGATCCAAGGCACATGTCCATCATGCCAGTATGTATATATGAAATTGTCAAACCTAGCACCCTGAAAAGAAAAATGTTAAAATTATTAAAAATTTTAATTTAATAAACTAAAACTTGTACACTGCAAGACACCTGCCTCCTGAACGCTGTTTAGTAATCTCATGAGGAGTGAGAGTCTGTTGCCCTATTGCCAACTCGAATGGGTTCATCCTAGTTGATGAAGACTTATGCAGATTGTAGGCAAACTGCGCAGAATCCAATAAGTCTAGCCAATTCTTCTAGCTGGCAGTCATATAATGCCTCAAATAGTCCTCCAACACAACATTATTTATTTCTGTTTGCCCATCTGTTTGTGGGTGATTAGTAGTTGAAAACTTCAACTCTGAATCCATTAAACCATACAAAACCATCCAAAATCAACCAGTAAATCTCAAGTCTCTGTCACTTACAATATCTTTAGGCAACCCAAAGTATTTCACCACATTCTTATAGAACAAATCAGCAGCTATCTCTGCTATACATGTACTTGGTGCAGCCATAAAAACAGCAGAATTTGAGAATCGATCAACCACTACAAATACTGAACCCATCCCCTTAACTTTTGGCAAACCAATAATAAAATCCATTGAAATCGAAACTTATGGATTTTCTGGTATAGGAAGAGGCTGCAGCAAGCCTGCTTCCTTTTGAGTCAAGCCCTTGTCTTGCTAGCAAACTAGACAAGTCTTCACATACAACTCAATATCCAACTCCATTTTAGGCTAGAAGTAGGAATGAGATAATAAAGTATACATTTTATCCTTACCAGGATGTCCTGCCCATTGTGGATCATGAGTTTCCTTCAGCAACTCTCTACAGATCTTCCCACTTGGAACAAACAGCTTGCCACTCTTGGCATACAACAACCCATCCTCAAGCCAATAACGCCTCACAAGGCCTGCATTCACACCTTGCACTAGCTTCTAATAGGTAGCGTCAAGCTTTGCACCTTCTTTGATCCGATCCACAAAATCTGACTCTACTCTCGTCAAGGCAACCACATATTCTTGCACTTGTTTGCGGCTAAGTGCATCTGCTACTTCATTGTGCTTGCCTAGTTTGTGCTCCCACACAAAGTCATATTCTTGCAGCAACTCCTGCCACCTAGCCTGCTTGGGTGACAGCTTCTTTTGTGTGTTAAATAAGGTATTTGCCACGTTATCTGTTCTCACCACGAAATTGGGCCCTAGCAGATACACACGCCACACTGACAAACAATGTACCATTGTAATCATCTCTTTTTCGTGGGCTGAACACTTCTGCTCTGCATCATTCAACTTCCTGCTTTCATAGGCAACATGATGTTTCTCTTGCATCGGCACTCCACCAATTGCTTTGTTAGAAGCATCAATATGGACTTCGAATGGCAACCCAAAATCTGGCAAACGCAGCACTGGTTCACTCGATACAGCAACCTTCAGCTTCTCAAAAGCTTCATTACATGCATTTGTCCGTACCTATATCTTGTCCTTCTTCAGCAAATCTATGAGAGGGGCCACCTTCTTGGAATACCCTTGAATAAACTTCCTATAATAGTTAGCTAATCTAAGGTAAGACCGTGACTCAGCAACCTTACTTGGTGGAGGCCAATCAAGAATAGCTTGCACCTTCCTCTCATCCATCATCACCATACCTTTGCTGACCTTATGCCCTAGAAACAAGATCGCTTGTTGGGAAACTCACACTTCTCTTTCTTAACAAACAATTTATGTTCCCTCAATTTGGACAGCACCTTCCTAAGGTGTTCCACATGATCCTCCAAGGATTCACTATGTCATCTAAGTAAACCACAACAAAGCGATTCACATACTCATAAAAGACATCATCCATTAAATTATAGAGAGTAACAGGGGCATTGGTTAAACCAAAAGGCATAACTTAAAACTCATAAGAACCATACCGGGTCATACAAGTAGTCTTAGGCTCATCCCCTTCAGCAATCCTCACTTGCCAATACCTTGATCTCAAGCCCAGCTTTATGAAGTAAACAGCTTTGCTCGATCTGTCAAAGAGGTCTTAAATCAAAGGGACTGGATACTTGTTCTTCACAGTCACTTTGTTCAAGGCTCTGTAGTCGATACACATCCGCAATGAGCCATCTTGCTTCTTCTGGAACAGAACAGGACCACCATAAGGAGCCTTGGAGGGCTGAATGTAGCCTGCATCAAGAAATTCTGTCAATTGCTTTCTCATTTCAGCCAACTCCATTGGGGACATTCTGTAAGGGGCCTTCAAATGAGGCTTTGATCCAGGAACCAACTCGATTCTATGATCAACAGTACACGCCTTGGTGGAAGGATCTTTGGCAATTTTGGAGGCATCACATCAGCAAACTCCCCTAGTAGTCCAGCCACAGCATCTGGAACTTCAATATACTTGTCCTACTTCATCTCCACCAATGTAGCCAAGTAGGTCATCTCACCCTTCCTCAGCCCATGCTCAACCTCCATGACTGAAACCATTGGTTCTTTCCCCTTACTAGTCTTGCTATTTCCTGCCTCATACCTAACAGGAACATAGTATGGCTGCTTCTCATCAAGGATTAACAATAACTCAAGGAATGGCAGTAAGGCAGCCTTAGCAGCCACTAGAAACTCATCACCTAGAATTACATCGAAGTCATTTAACTCCATGACTAGGAAATTCACCTTTCCTTTCCACTCGCCCACGTTAAACTTCACTCCATAAGCAATTCCCAACACAGGTTTTGCCTCTGAGTTTACTGCTTTGATCTTACTTGGACACTTACTCACTTTCAAACCAAGCCGTTTGAGCATCTGATCAGTAACAAAATTGTGGGTAGCACCAGAATCAAGCATACCCTCAACCCCATTCTCTTTTATCTCCACTTGAACATAAGATAGACCCCTAGAAGTACCTCCTGCACACAGTGCATTCAGCAATTGCAAGGGGTAAACTCTGTTGGGAACTTCTTTGTCGGACTGCCCACCACCATCTTCAGCAATAATGGCATTAAGCTTCTCATGCTTTGGACAGTCTTTAGCACGATGAGGGCCATTGCAAATGAAGTAGCCAACATTAAGCTTGGGCTGTTCTTTGCTTGGTTGAGAGGTAGAACTCTCTCCCTTGCTCTTAGTACCCCGATTTTTCTTATGCTTATCCTTCTTCTTGCCTTCCTTTCTCTGCTTCTCCTTGCCTTTATCCTTGGACTTACATTTTTCCTTATCCCTACTGAGCTTACTGAACTTGTAGTCCACTAAAGCATCTGCAGCAAACATAAGAGCGGGCAGATTATGCACTACTTGCCTCTTTAACTCCAACTGTGCCCAAGGCTGCAAGCCAGACATGAAATTGAATAGTTTGTCCTCCTCTGACATGTTCTTGATATCCAACATCAAAGAATTGAACGTCTTGACATATTCCCTCATTGTACCAGTCTGTTTCATTTTCTTCAAGGCGACTTTTACAACCCATACAGTGTTGGTAGGCAAGAACTGGTCCTTCAATTCCTTCTTTAAGGCTTCCCACGAGTCAATTTTCCCTTTACCAACATCTGCATCATCTTCCACATCAGTTCTCCACCACAACTTGGCATCCCCTGAAAGATACATGCTAGTAATCGTCACCATCTCTTGACTAGGCACTTTGACAGCCTTGAAATACTGCTCCATATCCCACAAGAAATTCTTCAAATCCTTGGCATTCCTAGCACCATTAAAGGGCTTTGGTTCAGGCATTTTCACTTTTGTGGCCACTTCCCCTCCCTAGGTAGGCCACTCGCTGCTCTTTTCAACAGAGCAATTTCTATTTCAAGTTTGTGTTAGGCCTCCCTTGCTGCCTGGTTCTGGGTGTCAAGTACAGCAGCCTAACACGAATCAACACGACATCCCTCTGATTGGCGAGTTCATTCCGTATCACATTAGTTTCTACAGACAAGGCATCCAATCTGTCACCTACAGAAAGTTGTTCTCCCTTTGTAGGAACTCCAAGTATGTTCTCCAAGACAGTCACCCTTGCCTTGGTGTCCAAAGACATGGCAGCCAGGCTCTGATACTAATTGTCACAGGGTCAAATTTTTCTTTTAAATTTTTTTCCTGTGATGGCACTAAGTTCCTCACTCAGTCTTAGCCAACATTCCACACACACACACACTGCAGAAACTCACAACAGAATTATCAAGGGAATGCACACACACACACACAGCACACATAGTGTTTACAGGACACGAACCCCAACCTTTATTCCTCAATATCATGTACAAAGGAAGCTTGAGAATACACACGAAATTCTCTAAGCCAAAATATACATTCAGTTGTTGACAACCCCAACAGCCCAGGATAAATATACAAAAATAATTGTCACGGCAGTTACCACTAAGTAACTGCCCCCTGTCTAGGACTTGCTACCATATGTGGTCTGACTCAGGACGCCTTCAACTGATGCTATCTTGGCCTACTCTTCACATTTCCAACCCCTACACAGTAGGTCTGAACATTCAGCAAGCTTGGAACTGCTTGGTAACTGCTACTGCACACTCTGCACATGCCAACCCATCTCACAGCACATCATGAGGCATCTGCCTATGCTTCAGCAGCCCACACACAATTGTTCCATCACCTTTTAGAAGGCTTGGCCCCCTTCCCAAGCCCTTCTCATCAACATCACAGCCCACATAGCATGCCTATATGTAGCACAATAAGTAACTACCATCACCCCACTCATACAAGTCCACGCATTCTGCCAGCACCAACCAGTCCAATGCCTTGCACAACATATCATCATCACATCAGCCCAGCACTACATTGCACCCAAGCCACCAAGCCCACGCACAAAGCAACCATTAGCCAAGCCACCAATGCCATGCACCACCACGTAGGGTCAGCACCACCTGCTACTACTGCCCAACATCAAAATCCATCCCTACCCATTATGGCCCTCCTTTGCCATGGCCTTTGGGTATCATATGAAGCAATATGCCTCCACATGTTGCCCCCTCATCATGCTCATCAATTTGAATTCAGCAGGGAGACCGGGCTTGTCCCCCTCATAGAACGGTTAGGAACTTCACTAGATAGGCATGAAGAGTCATTGGTGTCTTGAGAAAACATTGAGCCAAGTGACTGGCCTGATGTTGTCCAAGCACTCCAATTCCTCATGCTATCATCAGCAACTCATAAAGCTCCTAACAAACCACCCCCACCAGAAGAAGCCAACGTCCTCGTCGGTAGGGTATCCTCATATGCCTTTACCTCTTTCTCAAATTGCCACAATGTAGATGCCTTCTCCCAACTTGCCTCTGATTTAGCCGCCCATTTCCACTTCACTAAGTAGTAAGTTATCATATTTCCTCCTGATAACCTGTCACCTTCTTGTCAAGGATTCTGTCTACTTTCTTTTCAAACTGAACCATGACAGTAGGCGGGGCATGCCTTGCTTCACCCCTTGTAGGATCTTCTGTATCCCTATGGTAAGGCTTCAAGAAGCTTACATGAATTGTTTGGTGAATTTGTAATCTCTTTGGCAGCTTTAATTTGTAAGCCATAGCACCAACTCTCTTTACTATCACGAATGGACCATCATATTTAAGAATTAAACCTCTGTGAATTTGCTCACTTTTGAACTTCCTCCAAATCTGCGGTGTCAATTTCAATAGCACTTTCTGAAACTACGGTGTCAGTTTCATTTTTTTTTTTTTTTAAATGTGTAGAAAATGAGAAAACAAACCCTATTTTGGGTGTATGTTTCTCCCCTCACAGTTACTAGGTCCCACCATCTGTGAGGGTCTGCTTCATTGTAAAATAGCTGAAAAAGCCTTCCCACGATATAACCTATATATATATATATATATATATTTTTTTTTTTTTCTATGAAAGCAGGGATCATAAAAGTATAATTTACAATGAGTTCGAAATACACCAAAAATATAATTGCAACTTGTTATGAGTTCAAAAAAACTTCAAAATTTTCAAGGGACTTGGAATAGTTCATATTCTTCATTTCTTTATAAGTATTGTCATTTTCTATCCGCATGATTAGACTTAGAATCACATATCGACATGTAATTAACCCTAAAAGATACAAGTTTTTATGCCAATGTATAACCCCATTGGATCAGGTCAAAGTATAGTCAAACTGTAAAAATAATTCCAAAAGTTATCCAGTATTATTTCAATTCAGATTCCTTCTTTGTTGCCGAGGTCGAACCCAAAGTTATAATGTCTCAACACGAGGAGGTATCCTAATATTTGGCCTAATTCTTCTTCTGAAGATTCCATATGAAAATAAAAAATAAAAAAAATAATTGTATAGCATAAAATCATAGTTTCACTATATTTAAAAAAAAAAAATTGGTTCTTTTCACAAAATTTACACATCCTTGAACTGGGTTTGAGAAAATAAAAAATTTTAAAATGTCCAACTTAATCAAAATTTTTTTTTAATATTTCAGTGTTGAAGAAATTTAAATTATTTTCTTTAGATCAGTGTAGCTAAAATAATTATATACAAGTTTTTAATAAGGAAAGAAAAGATAATATTTATAAAGAAGGTACTGTATTTTAAATCATATATTACTAGTCAAGAAAAAGTTACTTACCTCAGGTAGGCTTACAAAATTTTCGACTTCTCTCTAAACCTTCTCGTCTAAGGTCCACTACAAGTCCCACCTAACACCAATTATACAATGACCTAAGTCCATAAATCCATATTAACATACTATTTACCTAGCGATTAATTGAATAACTATAATCTTGCAACTGTATCTGGCCAATAACGATACTCTCAAGTGTTCATAGGTGCTTACTAATAACTCTCCCACTAAAATTAAGATTAAATAAATACAACTCTTCAAAGTACAAAAATATAGAAAGGTCCAAACAATATAGAACGGTCACTTCAAATTTTACACAATAAAAAATATTTAAAATAATTCACAATACTTCTAAACTGTAAAAAATACCTCTAAAATTCAATTATTAATTACACGAAAAAGAGGATATAAATTATGGATAGCCACTGTGAACACTAAGGAAATTGCTTTCCAATATTATATAATATAAAACGAGAAGTTGGGAGAATATTTAATATAAATTATGGATAGCCATTGTCACTGGGACACAACCTAGCCTAAGTCATTGGGTCAAGGTCTTTTCTTGAATCTTTAATCTGTCATCACCCAATAACCCCTCCAGGTAAGTGAGTCAACCTATCTGTTGCTCTTTCATTTCAGAATCTGTCTCCTTGTCAGTTGTTAGGTATTAGGAACTTTTTTTATGCATGCGTGCACACCCAGATCCAAGGCACATGTGCATCATGCCAGTATGTATATATGAAATAGTCAAACCTAGCACCCTGGAAAGAAAAATGTTAAAATTATTAAAAATTTTAATTTATTAAACTATTTCAACAAGATAATATAAATAAGTCTTCGATGATTTATATTTTATAATCAGTGACGCATCAGTTTTTAATAAAATATGTAGTATTTCCAACGCAACTTTCTTAAACAAAAGTTTACATTTAATGAGCTAGTTTTAACCTTTTTGTATAACTCCGTCTATTACCAACAAGACATATAAGTATTTTACAACTTAATGAAATAAACCATACCAAACGCAACATTTCCTCATTGTTAGAAGTCGGGCTGGGTTTGACCCAACCCATAAGCCAAGACTCATGAATCATTTACATTGGTTATCTAATAATTAAGTTTAAATTAAAATTGAATAGTTTTGATATGAGTCATCAAGATCAGTAGTGGAGTAATTTAAACTTGGTGGCACATCTAATAGTGGGTGGATCTCTGCTAGTATTTAAAATACTCCTATAGCAGCCAAATAACTAATAACTTATAGTGAATATTGTGAGAATAGAAAATATATATGTATAGTTTTGTCTAGAGCTTTCTTAAATAGGCCATCTCTTTCTAGGAACTCATCAATAATCCCCTGAAATTTGGAGCATGAAATAATGGAAGAGACTCTAGTAACCTCTCCCGTGACAAGAAAGGGCTCAAGAAGTATAGAGAGTATGAGATGGAGTTTGTAAAGCAAGTAATGAGAAAAATCTTGCAATTGCAATGATCCGTGCTCCCTAGGTAAATGCCCATATGGCCTATTTTATTTATTATATGCTCATTATAATCTTAAATTCAAAAAATCAATCCTATTAAAAGTCCCCTCCTTAGAACTATTGCCTCCAACCTGACAAAAAAAAAACATTAGAGACATTGTAGGAGCCTTTGGAAAAGTCTTTTTGTAATTGGTAATATATTAGTGGTGAATACCTTATTGAGTAAAATCTATCGTATCCCTAGCATGGTTTTGAAACCCGGACCGTTTATTGAACCGTAAAAGGAAGAGGTTCAAGGTTTTTGAGATTGAATCGAGGTCAAACCGAGGTCAAATCGTGATGACGTCCTAATTAATTTAATAATTATTTTAAATATATATAAAAATATTAAAATAATAAAAAATAGAAAAATTAACTAAAATAATCCAATTAAATATAAATATCTATATTTCAAATATATATTTTCATATTATAGCTTTTACAAGACAAATAAGAAATATCAAATCCTAAGCAAATATAAATATAATATCTATTTATTTATTTATATATTGATTAGTTAAACTTGTAATAATAATAATAATAATAATAATAACAATTATTATTATTATTATTATTATTATTATATAAGAATTAGAAAGACACTCAAATAAAATAAAATAAATTATTTAATAATTTTAAATTGAAATAATTATTTAATAATTATTATATACTTAACTGTAAATATTAATTAAAATTAGAGCAATAATAGTACCATAACATTTTATACAAATTTTGCCACAATTTGACATGTAACAAGATGTGAGTGGTAGAGATGTAGATCCATAACTTTTTTTTTTTTTTTTTCATTACTCACACTTTGCCATGTGTCAAATTATAGTAAAAATTTGTGTAAAATATTGTGATACTACATTACTCTTAAAAATACTTAAAATATTTAATGCACCTATCAATGCATGTCATATCATGTTGGGCAGCTGAAAAAAAGATCTAAATCTAATGGCTGAAAATTTTTTGCTTTTATTAAAAAATTAAAACTTTTCATCATTTCCAATGTTAGCCACGCGAGGGACTTAGGAATTCAAAAGGAGTTAAAAAGTAACAAAAGTCTAAAGAAAGAAAGAGAAACACATAGTTCAGCAAAAGAGAGGAAATTACAGAGCTCCATCAACGGAAAAAAGAAAGAGAAGAAGAAAAAAAAGAAGAAAGAAGAAGAAGAAGAAGAAGAAGAAAGAAGAAGAAGTAGCAGCAAAAGACGGAGGCGTGATTGGCGACTGTGTTGGCAACCTGCTAGCTGCTGCTTCAACAGGGCGCAAACCCTGCTTCGTTGTGTTCTTTTTTCTTCTTTTTTTTTCCCCTTACAAATCCCTTTGTTCAAGATTTGAAATTATCATATCTCCTTTCAATCTTTGTTCTTCTTCGTGTTCTTTCATTTCTTTTTCATTTGTTTTAGATCTGATCATAATTTCGTACCGGTGTATTGGCCAAAATTCACTGGAAAAGTTGAAACAAAAAGAAACCATCTAAACCTCAAAAACCAGTCACGGTTCTCAGAACTGTATGGTTCGACCACGGTTCACAGGGGTTCCTGCTTTTTTCCTATAGAGCAGATCTTGAAGCTGAAAAAATAGCAAAACTAAGAGGTTTGCGGTTTTTCCTATACGGTCTTGTCCGGGTTTCAAAATCATGATCTCTAGTACCACTCAATTGTAAAATGCACAAATTTGCTCATGTTTCTATTTGTAATTGTGAATGCAAGAATAAAATATCAAACAATCGATATGTGTGTACTATGTGAAATCACGTGTTTGAATGTTATACTTGGAGATGCCCTAGTTAACATGAAGGATTAAAAAAAAAAAAAAAAGAGTGCATGCTTGTGTAAGTCAGCAACAACCAATGTCCTTGCATTATAGAAACATTATCTTCAGGTTGATACACACACACACGCACGCACGCACACGCATGCATATATATATATATATATTTATTAGGTGACTGAATCAGAATGATTGCACAGGCGAATTGCCGAGCAAATCTCCTTTGGCAGTGAACATCTCCGCCTTGTGAACCAAATTACATGCACATTTGCAGTGCAGGTGAGTGGCTAACTGTCAAAAGAGTAATTGCCCTGTAATGCAACCATATACTTGATCATTCATTCGTTGACGAATAGTTTTGGGTGTCCATATATCTATAAAAGGTATTACGCCCACAATATTTTTATAATATTTTCACAATAAATTATAGGTGATTAGTTGTTATAAGTTCAAATTTAAACCTAACAATAAGATTACTTTTTTACCTCAATAATAACAACTAGTAACAATTTATCACTTAAAATTTGTTATAAAAATATTATGAATATATCATTCTTCTATATATATATATATATATATATATATATATATATGATGATAAGTCAGAAAAAATTCTGGAATGTGCCATGCAAACAGAATATTCTTAGCATATATCCTTCGTTTGGTAAGTTGCAAAGTGGTCCTGTCGCTTCAAGCTCTTTTTCTGTTCTAGGTTTGACACCACATTGCTCTATCTCTTGGCAGAAAGAAAAAGAAAAAGAAAATGTGAATAATCTATAAAGAATATCCGCATAATAAATTCTCCACGTACTTTTATTCGAAGTCGTGGGTCTTCTTCTTTTTTTTTTTTGTTTTTATGTCTTGTAAATGCACGCCTTTCAAAACAAAACTAATGATTTCACCTTGTATTGGTTGCTTTAGAACACAGAGGCGGGCTGACCTTTGGAGCAGAAACTTGATTCCACGTGAAAAGTTTAAATTTTCCACAGCCTTTTTTATCGTCTTTTAACTGTTTGTCGGGGAAGAGATGCTGGCTACTGAAACGTAATATTCTACAACGTGTCATCCTCTAGTTATCTTGTATAAAACATTAGAGCATTTGCAGCAGTATAGTTAAATAGTTATGTTATTTTAGCTACATTGAAATAAGAAAAAGAAGGTGTAGCAGTGGAGCTAAATCTTTTTAGATTTAGTTCCACAGCTACAGTATACATCTAAAAATAGATGTGTACTATAGCTCAAAGTAAAAAAATTTTTTTTTTTTTTTTATTCTCCCTACGCATAAACAAATCATTTCTTTGCTCTCTTTGCCTCACTCTCAACTCTCTCAGACTCTCACCTCTCTTGCAACTCTCTCCTCTCTCACAACTCTCACCGGCCAGCTCGCCGACCCAAGCCCATCGCCGACCCTAGTCCATCGCCGACCCAGCTCGTCAACCCAAGCCCATCGCCGACCCAGCTCGCCTACCCAAGCCCATTGCCGACCCAGCTCGCTGACCCAAGCCATTGTCGACCCAGCTCGCTGACCCAAGCCATCGCCGAGCCAGCTCGCCGACCCTAGCCCATCACCCATCGCTGTGCTGTGCTGGGTTTTTTTTTTTTTTTTCTTGTTATGTACTGGTGGTGGCGGCGGCAGTAGTGGCAGCGGCAGTGGTGGATGTGTTTGTGACTGGCTGATGGTAGAGGAGGATATGGTTGGTGTTGTGAATTTTTTTGAGTAATAAGATATATTATTTTATTGTAGAGGCGTATTATTTTATTGTGATATTTATATTATTTTATTGTATTGAAAGCTAAAATAGATCCACTGCTGCAGCATGTGTGTAGCTAAAATAAATAAAGTAATTTTTGGTAGAGTTAAATTGCTAAAAATTTAGCTCCACTACTGTGGATGCTCTTACTTTCCTTATCTCCTCTTGTTGGTATAGTTTTATAGATCCTACGCGAATACAGACCAGTGGACGACCTTTACTGGCCTGCTTTCTTTTCCGAACACACTGCTATATAGTTAGCCTTGACATAAATATATCACATTTGAGGACCTATTAATTAATATTTTGCTGAGGCCTCTTTCTCTCTTCAGGGCTACATGGCACAATTTTAGTGGACAATTATTGTCACGTCAATATTATTTTACATATAAAATGAAATGGATTTTGGGTTCAAATCATTTTATTAACAAAAAAGCTCAAATTCCTTCACTTCACAAAACGGGCTCAATGCCCACATTTTTGTACTCTATGGATTGGGCTGATGGCACGTATCTTATCTATATGACGAAATAGGCTCACAACTAGTACTTTAATGCATAGTTAATTAGGCTGAAGCCCATATTTTTTGCTCAATGGATATGGGCCATGTCTTTATCTATTGAGGAAATTAAACCTAATGTCTTAAAGTTAACCATATTTAAAAGAAATAAGGCGCACACTAAGGAACACAATAATAAATCAAACAAAACAGCCTCAATCATCATCATCATTATCCACATAGAAAATCCGTGCCCTTACACTACTACTTGTGGCTTAAACACCTCATTGAAAAACCTCTTGGCTTCGTCACTACACTGTATTGTTTGTCTTGATCAAAATAGATATGTTTATTGAGTTGTATACACACTTTCCTACTCATGATGCTTCGCAGTGGTAATATATGCACTAGATTATAAAGTTACATTTTGCTTCTGATTGCGGCTCATGATGCTGGCATCTTTAATAAGTAATAATATCATTATCATAGGGGTTTCTCGTCAATGTTTAAAATGCATCAGCAACGAAGGGGCTTCACACGGCATTGTTTTATAACCCCATGAGTTTCCTATAGAGGTCATGAATCTGGCTTAAACAGTTGGATCTAAATCAATAAAGTTCTAATGTTATTAATGTATTTTCAAGAATGCAAATTTTGGTATATACTATTGCTTTCAATTTATTCAGAAAATTTTATGGCATCATTTGATATGTGAATTTTGAGTTTTGAAAAAGTGATAACTATATGGTTTGACATATAACAAAAGACATGATTTGCTATTGTAATTATATCTTGTCATATATGAGATCTTCTCTTGTTACCAGAGAATTCTTCATGCAACTTTTCATACATGATTATATTTTCTATTTTCAGTATATTGTGTTCTCTCTCTCTCTCTCTCTCTCTCCAATAATAAGGTTTTTCTTATCAAGTTATTTTGAGGCATTAAAAACAAGAATAGAAGATTTGTAATGCTGCTTTCCTGCAGTCAACTGCTGATTATGATCTCTATGGCAGATCATTGACATTCATCAGCATCGCCTTTATAAAACATTAAGAGCAGGAGTGGGTCATACAAGTCAACATATTTTCTTGCTCATTGCTTTTTTTTTTTTTTTTCCTGAGATTTTCAAAATACTTTTTTTTTCCCCTAAATGTGTTATGTTCTTTCTTTGTATACCTTATGTGTTCTGTTTTTTCTCTAAATGTGTCCTGTTATTGTATTTCTCCCCACCTTAACTCTATTTTAAAGATCTGTAGCAGTGTGCAGTTCCTTCCTTGGTGACCCTGGAAAGGTATCTCTTGTAAATTTAATTGATCTCTCTCTCTCGTGCATATGTGCAAGCATTAACCTGAGGTGTCAATGATGATATGAGAGCCATGGCTACATTGGATGCAACTAGCTTTAGTGATTGCATACTGGACATTGATCTGCTCACATAGTAGTTTGCTACTTTGCTTATTCAACATAAAGCATTGGCAAATTTAAAGGGGCCCCTTAACAGTTGATTGGTTTGTGAATTCATCAAGTCTAAAGTTTAGTAAATAAGGGACGATGATGAAGTTCGGAGGAATGCAGGGTCTTCTTAGAATTATGATTTCTGTTGTTAAGATGAAAGTGTTTAGGGTTTGATAAGTTAACCCTAACACATAAAATATTATTTATATATAAAGGAGTACAATATATGGCATTACTGTTTAAACTCATTACAGTTTCCTTGTAGACGATAAAGTGTGGGTGCATGGGAAGGCATAATGAATGCCTTTGCCTGGAATATCATGTGCCCAAGTCCAAGCTTTGTCATGGAAGACAAGAAAGAAAAAAGTACCACCACAATCATGCAATTGGCTCGAAATATTGTCAAATTTTTCATTTTCTAGTGAGTGATACAGACTGCCAACTGTATCAATGACATCCAGTTTTTCCATAGTCCATTATTCTTAGCTATGATTTCCTTGTAACAAAGGATGGCCGCTCAAAGTTCAGGGGCACCCAAAGCCCCAAACACAGCCTAAGTTTCCTTAAAAAGGAACAAGTGATCAACTCAGCCTTAACTATTGTGGCAGGCCTTTTTGTAATATTGGGCTGGGCTGCCTCCTGCCATACTGAGCCCAAGTGTTCTGGATTAAAGAGTTGGGACCAGTCCAATTGTAACCCATCTTGGCCCGGCTTGTGCACAAACTATGCCTAGTTTGCCAAGACTTTGGTCATATGCCCATAGCAGGCAAAGCTGTTATAGGAAAGTTATGACAGATAGATATAATAGTAAAGATAACAAAAGAAACGTGTTCGCCACTAAGAGAGAAAATAAATAAAGGGTAGTGGTAAGACATGCCCTGTTCGTAAAGTAGCAGAAATAAATAGGAAAGAAATAATATTGAACTTATTGAATCAAAAAGGGAGATGTCAGTCTGCCATGCCAAGTCAAGTCACAGGGCTAAAGTCAAGAAGGGAACCATTTTCTCAATGAGAATAATCTCCCCAGGAGGAAATTAATTGCTTTAAGGAAGTGGACCTAAATGACTTGTGCCTAAAAGAATCTTTTATTCTTGACAGATAGCATGGACTTTTGAGGGGGAAAGTGGATCAACTTATTGGTACATGCCTGCCGTTCTATGCTCCCTATTTTCTTTCCTTCTTTCTAATTCTTTTTTACTTTTCTCTCTTCTTTTCTTAGTGTTTGCTTATTTTTTGTTGTAATTCTCTCCTAGAGGTTACTATTATTGTGTTTGTGCTCCCCTCCTATTCACGGCAAGGGTTCCTTATATAATGCCTGCTGTGACCGGATTTTACTATTTTAGCCTTTAACTACCTTTGTCTGATTTAGGTGTCCTTGCCGACCACCTACTGGTTTGTCAGTCATTCAGCCACCACCACTTACTTGTGTTGGCTGTGTCATCAGACAAAGAAGACTATTTTGTTTATTTGTTTGCTGTGGCACTCTTTCCTGCTACGGTGTGGGTGCTCTCTTTTCCTATCCCTCATGGCATCCTAGTAGAACATTTCCCCCAAAAGAGCATGAGCAGGAACCCCAGAATAGGTTTTTCCCTCTCCCCACCACCAGACCATACCCTCTTACCTCTAATTCATGACCTTACCACTTCCTATCACTACAACAAAATATATTTTTAGTGACGAAAATTAGTGAGGAAATATTTTTCGTCATTAAAAATACAGTTTTAGTGACGAAATATGAATTTCGTCACTAATAATGAAAAAAATTATAATATTTAGTGATGAAAAAATAAACTTCGTCACTATTGTGATCTGAAAAATGGGCGCCAGCGGAAGGAAACTTTGGCGCGAGTTGAATTAATCTATAGTGACGAAATATTTCGTCACTAAAAGTTGAAATTTTTAGTGACGAAATATTTCGTCACTGTAGGTATTGTTGTTGATAGTATTAGTGACGAAAATAATTTCGTCACTATAAGGAAGAATTAGTGACGAAATATTTTCGACACTAAAAATAATAATAGTTTTGTACTTCCATGTTTTTAGTGACGAAATTACAATTCGTCACTAAAAGTAAGCTTTAGTGAAGAAATATGAATTTCGTCTCTAAAAATCTCAACAAAGCCTGGGTCTTTAGTGACGAAACTGAAATTCGTCGCTAAAAGCTTAAAATCCTACTACCTTTTGCGACGAAGAAGTGGAAATAGCGACGGATTAAATCGTTGCTAAAGATCACTATAAATACCCTTATCTATTGTTTATTTTCTTCAGATTTTCTCCTGAACCCATTTTCTATCCTGAACCCATTTTCTCCTAAACTCATCCCCAATCCCATTTTCTCCTAAACTCATACCCTCACCGTCGCCGATAATCCCTGAGCCGTTATCGTCGCCGATAATTCCTGAGCAGTTCACCCTCACCATTACCGTCGCCGATAATCCCTGAGCCGTCGCCATTGACCCTCGTCGTTACCATCGCTGTTTTCCCTCGCCATTTACCGTCGCCGTTTAGAAATTCCTAACGGTTCGCGATGCTTCAGCTCGTGTCGGTTTGCGTAGCTTTAGCTCCCGATGGTTCGCAACGCTTCAACTCGCCCGCCGTTCGCGAAGCTTCAGATCACGACGGTTCGCGTAGCTTCAGCTCGCTGGCCGTTCGCGATGCTTTAGCACCATCGGCGATGCTTTCGGCGACCCTTCGCCTTCCACCCAGCCAGCGACTCTTCGCCTCCTACCCAGCCAGTGACCCTTCGCCTTCCACCCAACCGGCGACCCCAAACGTATAATGGGTATTTTTTTTTCCTTTTGAGTTAATTTTTTTGTTTATTTTTGTTTATTGATTCTAGTTCCATTGGGTATTTTTGTTTAATGATAATAAATGCTTGATGTTAATTTTTTTGTTTAATGATTCTAGTTCCTTTTGGTATTGTTTTTGTTTGATACAGTAATGGGATTTTGGTTTAGTTTGCATTCCCTATTGGCGGCGACCCTTCGCATTCCCTACTGGCGGCGACCCTTCGCATTCCCACTTCTCTGTAAGTTCTTCTTTTTTCGCATTCCCACTTACATCTTTGTCATCTTTGTCATTTTTTTTGTTTTGATTTACTAATATTTTTGGGTTTGTTTATTTTTCTCATTTTTATTTTGGTTTGTTTATATTTTTTCTTCTTTGTTCTGTGATAAAAGGAATTTGAAAAGTGAATTTAGTTTGTAATTTATATATATATATATATATATATATATTTAGTTGCTTTGCTGTGCAATTTGTGAAATTGGGGAGGTGGGTTTGTTTGAAATCTGGGTTGGACTTAGCTACAGGGGACGTATTATCCTAAGGATTCTAGCATTTTTGTTGTTGGATTGGGGGTGCATTACAGAGTTTGAATGTTGAGGATGATTATGGGTACATTATGGAGTTGATAAGTGTTGATGGTGTAGTGTTTCAATAGTATCAATTTAAGCATGGTTGCCTATGAGGGTTTTTTTTTTTTTTTTTTGTGATGCTATTTTGTTGATATTTGTTTCCCTGTGTAGACATTGCTTGCACCCACACTATGGAAATGAGCACTGGCTTTTATTTTTGTTTTGTGTGGAGCACAAGGATTGGATGATGAAGTTTTGAGCTTCTATAAAAGTATTTGATCTGAGATTTTGATGCTGGTTTTGAAAAATCTATGTGTATAATTATTGTCCATTTCTTTTGATTCAGTGCTTAGGATTTCGTTTGACCTTTAAGCTATAGATTTTTTTTGGTACAAGTAATTTAGCTATTTCTCATTTATTTTGAAATTGGTCTTTTTTTTTTTCTTAATTCTTTTAGTTGTAATCTTGTCTGTGTAAATTGCATAACTTGTAACTCTGAGAAAAAACTAGTGAGGGACATATGTTATAGTCATGTTGATTACAAGACTTTATTTGTAAGGTCAATGGAAAGTAGTAGGCTTGGGCAAAAAAATTATAGTTGAAGAAGTTGAATGGTAATAAATTTGGTTTATCTAAGTTTAGTTCAACTGAGCATGTTGGTGTCACACTCTTGTAGGATGAGGAATTTGGATGACTGTTATTTCTCAAATGGGTATTGGTTGGATTTGGGACCCCTGGTTAATTGCATGTACCAGTCAGACCAATCAGTGGTGACATGTGAAATAATACTTGTACAATATCCACATTCTTGTTACTTTCTTTCTTTCTAACCTGCACTGAAGCTTTGTTTAGAAGATACAATGTTTTGAATACACTTGTTTCTTTGTGTAAATTCTTGGGTGTAGCAACCTTGAAATCAAAGGGAAATGAAGATAGTTTTAAAGGGAAAGATGACAGCTCAATGAAGTTTAAGTATGGAAGGAAAGTTCATATCAATTTTGAAGGTTAATGTTTTCTTCTTTTCCCTTAGAGTATATTAAGTTTGTTACTGGAATATGCTAGTCATAAATATGCTTATCCTCTTAATCTTGAACAATCATTTGAAGGAAACTTAATCATATTCATTAATTTTCTCTAATTGGCGGTCTTGCATAGGTTCCCTTGAACCTAAAACTCTTTCTTCACCAAAATTTGTGGGGAAGGATGACACTCCATTTCCAAAAGGTCCAATTTTGTTGATTGTTTTGTTTGGTTGTTGCCTGTTTATGTTGATTTTACTAGAGCTTAACATTGAGCTAGGTGGGTACTTGGGAGTATATTTTTGGTTTACAGTCATTATATTCATTATTTTGTTGAGATAATGAAAATTTGGCCTCTTTTTGTGTTTGAATGTTTCACTTGTTAATACTGTAGATTTTATGGTTGTATACTGTGAATTTTTTCTTGGTTTTGGAAAAATTAGTTCTAGACCAACTTCTCAAGTCCCTTTCACATTGTCCTGTTGGGTTAAACGGTGGAACAATTGGGTCTTTGTGGTGGCAGGAAAATTATGGTGAAACAAATATGTCTCTGCTCTTAACTCTAAGCTCTCCACTTGGCACTTTACATGCAACTTCATGGTTGACACAATGGTTGTAATTAAGTCATTTCTCTTGATGTGCAGCTTAGCATAAGTCACTTCTACAATTTCCGTAAAAGGTGTGTCAACAAAATCAAGAGTCAAAATGTGTTAAGAACCTAGTTTTGCCTAAAACATGTACTTATGGATGTTATGTTCAAGTTGTAACTTGTATTAGCACTTGTGTGTAAGGTATTGACCTTGCCTTGGTAGTAGTTGCTGCCTAGCTAGCAAATTAGTTATTAGGCAGTTAGTTACAGTTATTAGCCAAGTTTGTTAGCTAATATTGGCATTTTTTGGTGTAATACACAACTAAGCCTTCCTATATAACGTTGATTGCTGCTTTTAATCATTTATTCAAAATCTATTAAGCAAAGTTAGTCTCTCAAACCTCTCTTTTCTCTCTAATCTCTCTTCTTTCTCTAGGAGGCTTGGCTACCTCAAACTAGCCACCCAAAAACCACATCTCCACTTAGTTAGGCTCTTATCAAAATGCTTTTGAATATTTTGAAATAGTTTTTATGTGCCTTTAGTAGAGTCCCATTAGCTGATTCACCTTTAAGATATAATCTACAAATCATTATTAGTCTAGTAACTTACAATCGTTATTATTTGTTTGGGGTCTTTTTTTTTTGCACAATAAAATGACATATTGGAAGTTTAAATCAATGCTATAAAATCTGATATGGATGCTAAAATGGAGAAGGTTATGGATGCTAAAATGGAGAAGGTGATTGATGCTCTACTTGTTACCATTCCTTTGTAACCTCGTTGGGGTTTAATAAGCTCAAAGAGAGATTAAAACACCTTATTATACGTAATTTCCCAACTTTAACACACATTCACATACTTGTATACACATTTACTAAAATGTTTTGATAATGGTATTGAAAGGTCACTTGGCTTCACTTTATGTAAAATGTGATTAAAATGTATACAGCCACCTTTTAAATGATGATAATTTATTTGTGGAGATGCTAAAAGTTTGAAAAGGAAGGAAAAAGAGAGCCTTTAGAGTCAACAAATGGATCTATGATGTGTTGATTTCCATATTGAGACTATATTATTTTATAAAGTTCTTAGAAATGACAACTGAATACTAGGAGTTATTATTAAATATAGTAAAACATATAATTTTGAGAATGGATACAAGTTTAGTTTAGGAAACAAAATTGTTTGCAAATCATCATTAGTATTAGTAACTAAAAAGCATAGTAACTTTTTTATTTTTATTTTTTGTTTTTGGCAGGCAACTCATTATCTGTTTGTGGTCATTTTGGATTTCTTTGGTAGAGGTGTGTGTTGGCTTAAGCATAGTAAGTAATTTCTTATTAAATTCTTATAAACATTATTTTTTGGGATGTTGATAATTGGTTTTGTGGTGGGTTTTTGTGTTGAAGCAAGCGGGTAACTTGTGTTGTAAATCTATAACATATGTAGTAATTATGTTGGAGCAAGCGGATGCATTGTTAGAAATGTTTCTTATAACATAGTTAATATCTTTACTTTACAATTTTAATGTAGTATTGTTTTTATATTTGTGCAGATTTCTTATTGGTGGTTTTAGGGGATTTACTTTTGGCATTACTTGAAGATATTTGAGGACATCTTCTGTTAGTTCTAATTATTTTATGCTACATTTTTTGTATTGTTATAAAACATCTGGGGTTATTGTATGTATTGCAAACAATTATTGTATGAAAGGAGTTTGAATTGGATACTTGTTTTATTTTTTACTTGTGGAATGTATGGATTATTATTATTATTATTTTTTTGTAAATCTGTAGTTGAAATAATTGTGTTATTCAAATGTGAGGTTTTAATAATGTAATGACAGGTTACAGGATAACATCAAAGCTATGAAAAAAATAAAAACAATAAAATAAGTTTTAGCGACGAATTTTTCCATCACAAATATAGCAACAAAAAATTGTTTTAGTGACGAAATATTTCATCGCTAAATGTGGCAAAATTTTGTAAGAAATGGTTTTAGTGACGAAAATTTTTATCACTATATGTGCCTGGATTTTTTTTAAAATAATTTTAGTGACGAATTTTTTCGTCACTATATATACCCAAACATAGTTTTAGTGACGAAATTATTCGTCACTAAATATGATTTAATAAACTAAGGTGTTTTTAATGACGAAATATTTTCGTTACTGAATAGTATTTTTAGTGAGGAAAACATTTAGTGACGAAACGTTTTCGTCGCTAAAAGGTTTTTTTTTTTTTTTTTTTTTTTTTATAAATCAAATCGGACTTTTAGTGACGAAATTTTTCGTCACTAGGACATTTAGTGACGGGGTTTCAGTAACGAAATGAGTTTCGTCACTAAAAGTCCAATTTCGTCACTAAAGGTCCTTAGTGACGAAAAACTGAACTTTTAGTAACGAATTTTTTCGTTACTGAAAATACATTTTGTTGTAGTGTATATTGACTGGGTATAGGCTGGTGATGCCTGGGCGTTGTGCGTGCTTCACCTTTGAGTATGTCCAAAATTTGCCTGTTGCTTATGTGCTCGCCGTGGTCTGGAGACTCATCTGCTCATTCTACCATCCATCTTTGACTTCTTATGATGTGAGCTGTTTTTTGATTTTCCCTCCTTTTATGGCTTACTCCCTTAGGGGTTGGGCTTTGTTTGATTGTGGGCTTTTCCTCTTTTAGCCTATTCTTTTGCTCTTTTCTGCAGTCTTTGCATTTTCTGTCGTACCATTTTTTCTATTCTTGCTGTCATGTTATTTGACCTAAGCCTGTTAGGCCTCTTTGGGCTTGCTACTTATTCTTCTCTCAATAACTCAATATGGTCATTGGGCTTTTTGATTTACATTGCTTGCGGGCTCCTGTGTCCCATTCTTTTCCTTTTGGGCATCCTTGGCCCATTTACTTTCCTTGGGCATCCTCAGCCCTTTCTAATTTTGTGTTCCATGGGTTTTTACTAACTTTTTTGGGCTCCCCTTGCCCAATTACTTCATCCTTCATCCTTGGGGCTCATGAACTTTCCATCAACCCCTTACTTTCTTTATTTGCATTACTTTGGGCCTGCTGTGACCCATTCTTACTTTTTCTACATCACATATTGCCCATGAGTTTGTTATTTCTCTCTTTGCGGGCTCCTCTAGGCTCATTTGCTTCCTCAAAACCCATTTGTTTATTTTATGGCTTTATGATCTATTATTCCTGTCGCTTGGGCTTAATGGCTTTTCTATCCAATTACTAACTCGTTTCCGCCCGTGTTGCTGGGCTTCTTCCTTCTACAGAGCTTCCCAAAATGAGCATCAACAACCATTACTTTCCTTCTTCTGATGTGTACAAACATGCTGTAACTCAACACATGGAAATCACTGTATCATTGATTTTCTTGCATTGACTTTCATTATTCACTGTGTTTGAAAATTGCATCTGGTAACTAGTCACTTGTCTGAGAGTATGCTAATTTCCACTATTACGAGTGAACTTGGGTGGTAATGGTAATGGTAATGGTAGAGAAAAATATGTTAGCTTTTCTTGGGAGTTCAGATGCCCATTATCAAATTTCGGTATGATGCTACTACTAATATGAAATAAGTTGCAATTGGAGACATCTTTAGCCGGGGTATATATAGGATTTTTGTTATGATTTTTGAACCATTCACATGCAACATAAATGTTGTACCTGTGCAGTTTGTTCCAGAATCTTAAAGACTTGCATTTGAATCTTTAATCTTCATTATTTGAGTACTTATTTCTGCTTTGGGAATGTTGGCAGTTATTACTGGAGGTCTTGATTCAAAGCTTATTATGTAGGACTTCTCCAAAGGGTGACCATATAGAATTGTGGATTTTGGTTTGTATCTTATATGTTCTGTTTTGTGTATATTGTCACTATCTTATTTCACACTTCCCGTATGTGACTCTTTTGTGGTTTAACCCAAATTACATCTGGTGCCACTCTTGAATGGGCTTCAGAAATTGTTATTTAGCATGCTAGCTTTGGAACATCACTTTTCTACTAGCCTGTTTTGTTGCACCTGTTGCAAAGTGGGCTTAACTTTTTATTTTTTTTATTTTTATTTTTTTTTGTATTCCAAAATACCAAATAATTTTTGTAATGTAGAGAATATAAAGTTATGTTTGGTAATAGTTTTTATTTTCTATTTTCAAAAACTTGTTTTTGAGAATATAGAAAAAAAAATTTCTTGTATTTTTGAAATCAAAAACATGTTTAGTTAATTGAAATTAAAAAGATAGGCTTTTGAATAAAAAATAATAGAAAATACTAAAATATGTTATTCTTAGGATTTGAACTCTAACGTTAACTCATTAAATGAGTCAGATTCATTAAATTAAATCTGTGTTTTTATTGACTTTTGAAAATTAGAAACTGAAAAGCAGTCTTTTGCATATTTTTAGTTTCAGTCATAAATTGAGCTTGGAAAACAATTTTTTTTTTCTATCCATTTTGAGTTGCCAAACAAGTTCTTTAGTCTCAAAAATATAAAATTGTTTTTAAAAACAAAAAATAAGAGAAAAAAAAAAAACAGTTATCAAACATACCCTAATGTTCTTGCAATCTGTTAATTTGATTGTTAGCTATAACTTCTCGGTCCATTAAATTGTTGGACCTTTGATCGATAGCCTCTTAATAATTATGTAACTATATGTTGTTCTGGCCATAGCTACCAGATACTGATGTGTGTTTCAACAACATGAGCCTAAATCAAAAGAAGGAAAAATTTTATTGTTTTTTTTTTCCTTCTCTTTTCTCTCTCCTCTCTCATCACTTTGTCAGGTCTCTTCCTCTCCTTTTTCTCAAAAAAAAAAAAAAAAAAAAAAAAAAAAAAAACAATCTATTCCTCTATCATTCTCTCTCAACCTCTCCTCTCTTTTTTCTCTCATTCTCGTTACTTCTCCTCTCTTCCTCTCAGCCTCACCAAGCCGCTGCTAATCTCTATGGTAGTGGGCTTTTTTTTTTTTTTTTTTTTGCTGTGATTTGAAGGGTTGGTTCGACAGTAGGTGGGTTCAGATGGTAGTGGCTAGGTTCGGATGGGCATTGTGGGTGGGTTTGGGTGAGTCAGCCTGTGGGTTGCGATGGATGGGTGAGCGATGGGTGGGTGCATTCAGCAGCGACGGTGGGTGGGTGGGTGGGTGGAATGCTGTTGCTTGGGGTTTTTTTTTTTAATAAAATATGGGAAATTTTTTAATTTATTTTAATGAGTGATGTCTTAAAATAAGAGATTTGATTAATACATGAAATATTGTATAGTGATGTTTTAAAATAGATAAAGTAACTTTTTTGACATGTGAAAATAGAATTTTCTTTAAGATCATCTATGCTGATGCTCAAGACAAAATATGTAACAAATATTGTGTAGATCATTCACCTATAAAATTAATTACTTTTTGTTATGAACCAATCACCTTTAAAGTTATTGCGTAAATAATGACTCATTATTAGTGTAGACTGTAGAGTTTGCTCGATGGACCCAGATGATGCCAATGTTCCTAATGGCAACCATGAATGTGCATTTTTTTTTTTTTTTTGGTGTCAAATCCAAAGACATTGATTTGTTACTTTCATATCCCATCACGATAGAGAACTGCACCAGACAATTGTGTGTATGATTGCTATGGACCAATAATATTTTTGGTTGGTTAATTGCTTCCAAATTACTATTCAATTTAGAATTTTGTTTTGAGAGATTAAGAGGTAATTTCATTTTATGGTGTCTGCTTTATATGACCGTTCTTTATAATCAGATCAAGACATTAATTGGTGTTTAGTGTAGGCAAGGATGAATCTCAGATCTTTTATTCAACTATCAGAAACTTTATCAGTTGAACTAACTAGAACCCAAACAATTTAAAATAATAATTGCTTCTAAATTGCACTAAATTGTAAATACAGCAACCTAAATCTATCTAAAAAAAAGAAAGAAAAACTACCTAAATGATTATGCAGGTAAACTGTCTTTTTGAGTTCATTAAAGATCTTGACATGGGATGAGTAATAAAATTATTTACAAATAATTCTAGTCATAATTTATTTAATGAGTCATGTAATATATTTAAATGATATATAAAAATAATTTTATGAATTTTCATATAATAAGTTTTAAAAAAAAATTCTTTCAAATGAATTTGAAGTAAAACATTATCCTTTAATTTAAATTTACCATTAAAAATATAATGAAAGTTGACTCTTCACTCGTTAAATAGATCTATGAGTTTACATTGTGTCTAGATGTGGCGTAAACTTCTTGGTTTATGCCATTTAATAATACAAAACTACATCATTATTTATTAAAAAATTGAATATATCTTGCTATAAACAAACGCCATATCACAAAACAAAATATGCACACTCGTCTTTCTTTCTCTCTTGTCCTTGCCTCTCAGCTCTCACCAGTCACCAACATTTCTTCCCTCCCTCATTGTTCTCCTCTCTTCCATCTCAGCTAAGTCTCTTAGCTTTTTGTGTCCGTGAGTTCTATTGCTACTATTGCTGCCTCTAATGCTTTTGCTGTTGCCGCCATGCCAATGCCTTTGTTGTTGCCGCCATGCCAATGCCTTTGTTGTTGCTATCTCTGTTGCTATCTCTGCTGCTTCTACTATTGCCGCCGCTGACCAAGCCATCTAATATGGTTTCCCTCTCTCTCTCTCTCTCTCTCTCTCTCTCTCTCTCTCTCTCTCTCTCTCTCTCTCTCTCTCTCTCTCTCTCTCTCTCTCTCAAAAACCCAAATTTACTCTCTTTTATCAACCAAACCCAGCCAAGCTCACTACCCATTACCCTTCTCTTTGTTCTCATCTCATAAATGAAGGGTATGTTGGGTGTTTGGTGGATTTTTGCTATTTTATGGTGGTGTTTGATTAGCATTGGTGGTTGGTGATTCGACGGTGGGTATGGATCTTGGTGGGTTTGGTAGTGGTGGTGGGTATGGATCTCTGTGGTTTGTTTTGGTTAGGTAGTTATGGAAATTTTTTATTTTTTATTTTTTTTAGGTTTGTGGTGTAGTAATGGTGGTGGCGGCTGGTGACTTGTGGGATGTTGTGGATTAGTGGTGGTGATGGTGGCTGGTGGTGGTGGTTTTTTGTTTTTCCAATTCTGTGGTGTTTCAGTGGTGGTGGTGGTGGTGATTGTTGGATGTGGGTTTGATGGGGAGAGAGGGGAAGAGAGAATAAAGTTGTTTATATTATATTATTATTTGATAAGGTAGTTTATATTGTTTTAATGAGTTGTATATAAAAATAGAAGTTGAGAGGTTGTGTGAGTTGTGAAATAGATAAAGTAGGTTTTGAGGTTGTAAAATAGATGGCTTTTTGCAACCCTCGATGCTAGTGCTCTAATTTATATATCTTTATAAAACCGAAACCTCTGAAACTCTCATAATTTTCCACATCAGCATGATATTTAAAAAAAAAAAAAAAACGTAATAAAACTTCTCTAAACCCGATGCTCTACCTCCCGATGCACCTTCTCTTCCCTGCCTTCCTCTACCAGCTCCTCCTCAATCAAACCCACGGCAAACCAACAACAAAGCATTGCATTGCATAAAGACCCACAGATTTCTCAATCAAAACCCACCATACCCCCATACCCACCATACCCACAAACCAACAGCCATCTTCTTCCTCAGAATAGAGGTCGATCTCCTTTCTTAGACCACCCATTTGCCACAAACCACCCACATCCAACTTCTACAACCCGGAAACGGCGCCCCATTTGCTGTGGGTCTCATCCAGCCCATGGCCACAAATTCCTTAATCAAAACCCACCAATGGAGCTTATAGTCCTATACAAACCAAACCCACTTTTATTTTCTTCAGTTCCACTCACACACAACTCTCAAACTCTCATTCTCCTCAAGCTTCCTAAGAACCCCAGGTCCAAAAACTCCCACCACAGACCCAATTTTCGTGTTCTAGCTTCTGCAAACCCAAATGGGTCTGATGGGTTTTCATGGCTGAGTCTGACTCGGTCAGTCCGGTGTGGTTCTATTGTAGGGAAAAGAAAAGAAAAATTAAAAAAATGGAAAAGATAGGAGAGCAATACGAAGTGACAGCTAGAGAGAAACTTCCTGGCAATGTATATGTAAATACCATTCCAACTATCTCCCAATAGTCTTAATAAAATATGTGTTATTTATTTATTTATAACTTCTACTCCAACAATAACTCTAACCCCAACGTAACTCTATTTAGTATTTTTTTTTTCCTTTCTTTTATCTCCAACAACAACTCTAACCCCCAGCGTGATTCTATTTAGTATTTTTGTTTTTCTTTATTATCTTTTATCTCAAAAAATATATTTTTTGTTTTTTCAATTACTTGAATTTGGTGTGGCTTAATTTCTAGACATTTTCACTATTTTACAAAAAAAAAAAAAAAAAAAAACCAACTTACAAAAAAAGAACTGCCCAAACTATTGGAAAATTTAGATGACATCTCATTTTTTAATAGGCACATTTTCGGTCAAAAGGCACCTTTTGATATGTCTAATATGAAGAGTTACATTTCAATAAGAATCTTTTGGTAGACACCTTTTTATTTAATAAACACATTTTCATTCAATAGGCACATTTTCGCCCAATAGAAACTTCTTCGGTTAACAGGCACATTTTCAACCAATAGACATTTTTTGGCATATATTACAACCTATCTTTTATATATCTATATATACAACACAAATTAAACTAAAGATGAGACATTCTGTCTCTTATTCCTTCCCACAAAAAAGCTAATAAATAAAACAATATTACTTTCTTCTATCTAACTAATAAAACTTTATGCTATTACTTTCAATATCATTTTTTTTTTAATTTCATGCATTTTTACTTACTACTCCAACTCAAAAATAATGGCTTTTTTTTTTTTTTTTGGGGAAAACTCATTCAGTAGCTATTTCCGTGCATCACAAGGGTTAGCGACTAGTGTGAATAGAATAACAAAGAGAGTGAATTGTGTTTGTGAATTCAAAAAAAAAAAAAAAAAAAAAAAAACACCGTGTACCATGATGTGGATGGTGGAGTCAACTTTACTATTTTTATCGAAAAACCAAATTTCATGTGTGCCTAAAACCCACAAGGGCCACACGTTAAGCGAGAGATGGACACAAAATAGCAATGAATTGAAATTAATAGGGGACAGTTTTGTTGATAGCTGCGTGTGGGGCTTCGGCTTTCAGCTCTGCTATTTAGCTATTTTGGATTTTTTTTTTTTTGAAGTATCTTTGATACATACTGTTGGGTTCTGACAAAATTATTTGTTTGAAATTTTTTAAAGAGCTAAGTTATTTGTTTTGGATTAAATTAGAAGATTGAGCTTTTTTTATTTTTTATTTTTGTGTGATCATATGAACCACACTTCAAAGGTATCACTTGAGAAGCAAGATAGATGGAAAACCAATCCGTAGTTCTCACAGCTCGATATAGCCTTTACCATACAGTCACATTGTTAGTAACAATCTTATACATACAACGTAACCAAAATCCGTTAGGTTGTGTTTGGATGACAACATTTGGATTTGGATTTGGATTTGCAATCTATTGATTTGAAATGCTTTGATTTAAAATCCATTGATTTTAAAATTCCTTATTTGGGTCTTTTTAAACAATGAAGGATTTGAAATTCATCATTTGAAATTTCATTGTTTGGATACCTAAATTTGAATTTAGATTTAGATTTGAATTTAAGATCAATAAAATATATTTTTTAATTATTATTTTTCTTAATCCTTCTACATCACAATTACACCACACGTGTCAATATATCATTGGATGTACATCAACTCCAGCCAATAGAATTTCATTCATCCTATAAAAACCAAGGACAGTTTGGTAATTTCACTAAGCTCCACCATCGGAGACCCGAAAATGCCTCCAAAGCTTGATCCCTCACAGGTGGTGGACGTGTACGTCCGAGTCACCGGAGGTAAGGTCGGAGCGGCGAGTTCACTCACTCCGAAGAAAATATTTGATGATCTACATTTATCGAGCCGACCTGGCCATTTGACGACAATGGATACACAAGCTATGATCCACGCCTCGCGTCGCAGCGATTCGAATCGATCTTGAACTTCGACGCCGACTTGGTTAAGGACTCGATCGAAGACTCGCCCTCGCCCCTGATCTTCACCAGTCAGTCTTTCCTTGCCGGCGACGTAGACGACGTGTTTTCTACACAAACCCGGCGCCGATCTAGAGCAGAGGATTCTCTGATTTCTCGCCAGGCATAATGGAAAGGACTTTGATGGAGGTTTTGGCAGATCGGATGGCCTGATCTTGTGTTCACCGTCAATCTTGCGCTTGCCATCGGAGATGCAGTCGGAGGAGGCTTTGCTTTGAGAGAGAAATAGAGCACAATGCGGGAGAGATTTCAAATTCCACCGTATGTGTGGGTATTTGAAATCCATGAATTTAAGCTTATCAAATTCTGATTGGATTTAGGACCAAATCCAAATCCATTTCTTTTAACTTACCCAAACAAAGGATTTGGATTTGAGCTCCCTCAAATCCAAATCCAAATCCAAATTCATGGGATCCAAACAGAGCGTTAAGTCCACGTTCATCAAGAGCGTCACGATCTAAAAATTTTCATATGCATAAAAGGCCTCATCCTATCCTCTCTTAAGTTTTTCATGAGTTTTTTTGTAATCTCATTAAAATGGCTTGCACACATCCAAGGTATAGCAAACCTGAGCTGAAGATCTCTCAATAAATTTCAAGAATAACCTGAAATTGAGTATGAGGTGCTCTGTAAAAACCAGCAAACCCTTCAAACATTTTCTTTGCCTCCTTTGACTAGAGCATTTTGGGTATGATATTTAAAGATTAGATTTTTTTTTTCTCAAAAAGATTAGATATTTCCAACCAAAAAAGCATAAAGTAGAGTAAAAAAATAGATATGATGATTGATGACTGATTAGATACTCAGAAAGGCGTTACTAGATACATTACAACCCCAAATTAGTTTACCAAAAAAAACCCAAGTTAGGAAGCACATTGAATTTTTTCACACGCGACTTGTAATAAAAAGGAAAAAAATATTAAAATATAGTCCTTAATTACTAAATGGAAATTTATCTCAGAAACAAAAAAATTACTAATTGGAGATTGGGGGTTTTGTTTTTCTTTTCCATCTGAAGCAAACACACACCATCTGTCTGATCCGACGATTACATCTACGTATTGTGCTCTCCGGAACAGTTTTGGAACAAGCGTGAACGCCCGTGCCAGGTAATTTTCTAGGGTTTTATTTTTTTGATGAATACAAAGTTCTAGGGTTCTTATTATAAAGTTTTTAATATTGGTTTTTAATAATAAAATAAGTTATGCAGAAAGAGATGGAATTTTCTGTGAAAAAATATCATTGGAGGGAATTGGAACTCTTAACTGATTCATTTAGCGAAGAAAACTTTATTGGAAACGTAAAACACGGGAAAGTCTATCGGGGGAAAACTGAGCAAGGTCAAGAGGTTACTGTTAAAATTTGGTTTCGCTTTGAATCACAAAATATAGATCTTGCCAACCGTCATGCCAATTATAGTCTTACAAGACTGGAGGTATCTATCTATCTATATGCATTACATTACATTACATACTGCTTCCATTTATTTACTACTACAAAAGTTTATTATTGTTGTTATTATTATTATTATTATTATTATTGTGTGTAGTGTGAATGCACTTTTCTGACACATCCGGATGGTATGAATCGCCCCAATTTGGTGAAGTTGATTGGATATTGCTGTGAAGTGGAAGATCACCACTTGGGTGTTGTCTATGATCTTAGATCAAAGGATACTCTTCTCAATCTCATAGACAAAGGTTCATTTTAGTTTGTTCATTTTTCATGCATTAAATAACTTTAACTGTTGATGCCAATTTGCATAGGAAAAAAAAGAAGCCTAAATGACAAAGTGCTTTTAATTGCGCTTGCAGATGATTTAAATTGGAACCAAAGAATGCAGGTGGCTCTTGCGATTGCACGTGTGCTTGAGTATCTGCATTGTCATAATCCCCTTTACCAACTTCGCTTTGTTCACCCTGCTCTTATAATGCTTGATCAGGTAGGTCATCTTTGGTTTTCTTCGTGCTCTTGATAGACAGATAGACTTACTTTTGTTTTCTTTTTAAGAAAAAAATTATTCCAAAATCTGGTCTAATTTGATCTTCATTGTTCCACAGGATTCCAATCCAGTGTTATTTGATTTTTTCATGCTATCTGGTGGAATTGTTGGTGATAAGCAGTTTGTGTCATACCGAGACAAGTCACATTTGTGTTATCTACCCTATTTAGATATCTACTTTAATGGTTTAGGTATGTCCATTTGTGCGTTCATATATATTCATTATTTAAATTTGTGCATACGTGAAATAATTGATGGATCTGAGATATACGTGAGAGTAAGATAAGTAGATGCAACAATAAATAGAAATAATTCTTCTCTTGTGTCTGCATAATTACACAAAATTCGTTGAGTTGAGCTATTCCTTGCATTCTGCATTTGGAACTTTTTGTTTTGCTAGGATTTTTAACTTCTGCTATCTTGTGAATGGTCTTCCATCAGGTTTTTGTTGTAGTGGCTCTAGTTATAAGTCTGGTCGACCAATGTAGATTTTGACCGGTTTTCTAGTTGAACTTGATTGGAAAGTTTGCTTGGGTTCCTTGTTTACTAGGTGCCAGGCTTTTAACTTGAAATGGGCTATGCATTATCTTATCTGGACTGAGATGAATGAAGCCGAATCATTTTGCCTTTGTGTGATGCTCACATTGTGGTGTGGTACCATTACAATTTTGGTGTAAGATGCTTCCCCTCATTAAGTGTGATGCCTAAGAAGTTTATTCTATTTCCTTTCACCTCTTTACTTCCTATTTGCTGTTTCACAGCTTCAAGTTGTTTTCCAGCAATCCTAATCATTCTCTACAAATGATCCCTTTTGTTTTAGCATCAAAATCTCAAAAGTGAGATTCCCTGAGAACTTTACTCTAACCCTTAATTATTACCAAAAAATTAGCTTTACCTCACTATATAACATCCTAACCTGAATCCCTATAGCAGTATCAGGTCCATTTAATAATTTTTTTGGTGCTGATACTGAAACTTTGATCGCTTTTTAGTTTCAAACCCGCTGTCCTGTATCATTTTGTTTTCCGTTTCTGTCTTTTATCTTATCTATTTTAGCATCTTTGTGATTTTTTTTTTTTTAATTTTTTTAAGCACTATCTCGTATCCTTACATAAGATGCAAAAGTCGTATCCTTACATAAGATGCAAAAGCTACTTATAAAAAAAAAAAAAAAAAAAGATGCAAAAGCTAAATTTCTTGTTGATGTACATTTTAAAACTAGGAAGCCTTTGATAAACACTCATTATCCCTTCAACTAGCATTCAAGCATATGAGTCTAGAACAATATTTTTTGGACACTAGTCATAGCATCCAAAAATCCGCAACCTATAATTTGACTTAAAAAAAAAAAATTAATCATTTTAATCCCAAATGGTATTTTCTCGATTTTTTTTTTCATATTTTTTTATTCTTTTAATGAATTTTAATCCCAAGTGCACCTATTTTTACCGTTAATTCAGTTATGATTTTGAATGTGTTGCATCAGAACATTCTGATTTTTGGATTACATATAATGGAATTCATGTCCATTTGAAAGATGTGATGTTGCAGTGAAAGATACCACCCACTTTTTACAGGTAAATGTTTCTTATGTATATATATATTCACCAAGTCAATCTTTTCTGTTATCCAAACACGGTTGTAGAAAAAGCATGTTGGAGCTTTCAATTAATTGTGTCATGGACACTAGTGACGAGTTTGAATGGTCTAAAAGATGGGAGAGGATTCTGCTTCATTAGATGTGTATTTTTTGTTTTTTTGGAGATATTTTCTTATCTTCTTTTTCCCTCAGATCTATTATGAAGTTTAATTTCAACCTAAAAATTATTTATTGCTTATTTTAGGTAAGCTTTGGGTGCAAGTCCTGTGTACTATAGGTTCCTCTGTATTGAATAAATTTTCTTTATCTTTAAACAAATAAAAACTTGTGTTAACTTTAGTTTAATGACTAATTTCATTAAATGATGTTGCTAGGAAAAATGGGAAAGGATCCAAATCTGAGCTGACAGATTTGGACAGCAAGTTGTGAACAGATGGCGTTAATGGTGTAGAAAAAGCGTAGGATTTTAGAATTGGAGGACAAGAAAGAGAGAAAACTTGCGGATTTGGGGGCTGCTCTCAGTGCCAGCCCTTCCACTAGGCCAATTAGGCAATGGCCTAAGGCCCCCTTGTGGAAGGAGGCCCCAAAATTTTGGAAAAAATGGGTAGTATATACGGCCTGAAAAATTAAACTTCACCCCAACATATTAACAAATTATTTTTAGCCCTAACTAATCTTGGAAAATAAATAAAGAAATAAATAAAATCTGCTCCATCCTTTTGACCCAACAAGAAGAAAATCTTCTGGTCTAACAAAATCAATTGTCCCAAAAATAAAGTCCTCTAGACAAACCAAAATTAACTACAAGATAGGTCTAAAAAAATTACACACAAAACAATTACAAATCAAAAACCCCAAATCCCAAAAATTTTTACCCATTTTGTTTCTCTCTCTGTCTTGCTTTCTTAGCTCTGCCTTAGCAATTTGCATAATCTCATTCTTCCTCTTCACTAGTCACTACTGGCCCAATTTGAATCCCTTTTGTTGGTGGCTTGGCGCCGTATCTTCACTTTTCTGTTTGATCTATTGTTCACATTCACACGCTAGTAGAATTGGCTGAGGTATAACCTTCTCTAATTTGAGTTTCTTTTCCTCTCTCTTCTCTGATCTAAGATTTGATATCTCTCTTTGACACACTCTCTCTTTGCTGCCGCTAGTCTTGACTCTTGTATTTAGGGTTCACTGCTTTTATTTTTTTCTAATACAATATTTTAAATCTGGGCTGTGGTTGACGTTGCTATTAATTAGACTTGAGGGCTGGAGTTTTGGTGTTACTTGTACTATATATTTTATTTAATCTTGCGTTTTATTTTATTTTTTTAATGGGATGTGTTTTATTTTTATTCCAAATCTTGCGTTTTGGACCTTTTTACTGTGTATTACTGCAACAAAAGACTTCAATCCAAAAAAAATAAAAACATTGGAACACGTGTAACTAAAACAAAAAACAAAAGGAAATAATAGTACTAAAGGATTATAAAAAAAAAAAGAAAAAAAAAAGAAAAAAAAACTAAATGAAAAAAAGAAAAAGAAAAAGTATGCATCTCAAAAAAGAAATGTTGGAAAAACTGGAATACAAAAATTTAATTAGATAGTTTGCATCTCAAGGTCAAGAAAAATAAATTTAAATAAAATATTTTATGATATAAAAATATTAATTTTATTAATATATAAATATAAAAAAGGCCCGTTTTAATTGTTCGCCTAAGGCTCCAAAATGTCTAGTGCCGGCTCTGGCTGCTCTATTCTCTGAACAGTGTTTTTGGGGTTTTGAAAGTTTTAGAGAGCAATTTGATAAATAGCTGTTTTGGTGAACCCTTTTATGATATTGTGGGGAACTCACAAATTTCAGACGGCCTCTTTTAGTTGTGTTGATATTCGGATATTTGGATGGAATATAGATTAGTCATGGTCAACAGAAAACGATGTTGATTATTATCAGAATACAGATCCCAAGTGTTGATTATTATTAGACTACACATGCAAAGGGTTGATTATTATCTGAATGCACATGCAAATTATGGAGATTTTTAAGACATCGAATTAACAAACTCTTAGGCTTTGCCTTTTGATTTTGACCCTGCTTTTGATTTTGACCCTGCTTGTTCTTTTAACTTAGACGTCTTGAATGCTTAACAGTTCTGTCTGTTATGTTCAACTACTGTAGCGGAATAGCTTGTACTCATGAGCCTTTTGGCATTGCAGTTTTACTTTTTTTTCTTTATTGCACTTACAAAAATTCTGTAACAGGTGTCTGGTCGCTGAGATCGGATCAGTTTTCATTTGCTATTGTACTTATAGGGCTCATAAGTAAACGTGCCTTTAGTGGGGAGAATTGGAAAGATGAAACAGAACAACCTCTGATCTGGGCTTCGGATCAATACCATATGAAATTGAAGTCTGGCTTCCAGCCAAATGACTGTCATCTTGTTCATGAGAGCCTGAAGGCAGAACCTGGTGTTCATGATCTTGATGGAGTAGCACTGACAAAGATGATATTTCACTGTATGAACTTTCATTCAGTGAAACGTCCTACGATGTCGCAGATTGTTCAGTGTTTGCAGGGTTTACATGCTTTCAATGGCGATTTTGGTGTGGTGGAAGGTCTTTTACGGGGGTGGGACTCGTATACTCTTCCAGGGAAGAAAAAAAGCTCAAAATGGAAAGGATGTCTTAAGACCGCATGTCTGGGTATGAAGGATGATGAAATAGATCAGGGGAAAAAGAAAGATGCTCAACCAATCAATCACTGATGAACTGTTTTCTTTTCTGTAGGAGTGAACCAAATGTAAGGTTACTCTGGGCACTGGCCTGGTATGAAAATACTTGATATATTGTTTTCTTTCCATTTCGTTGATGGACTTTGTGGTGATTGCAACTAGTAGATGAAACTACAATTTAAATGTAAGGTTTAATGCTAGCTCTATATTAGTGAAATATTTCAGATTTAGACTCCCTTCTTGTTTCCCGGCAATTTTGATTAAATTGCTTCTGGATGGCTCTTAAAAGAGCATTTTGTATTTACTAAAACGGGTCTATTTTTATCCTTTATATATATTTCGAATGCCAGTAATTAGATTTGACAAATTTTGTGTGATGATTTGGCAATAAGAGAAACTTAATATGGGGCTGAGCCTTACATTTATATTACCTGTGCAGTACTATATAGGTTGCATTTTATATTAGTGAGTGAAGGGGGTGTTTATGTGAGTAGTTGTCATGTTGTCAAAATTACATCAGTTGTCACTTGATGGCTACGCGGTTGATATATACTATATAGACTACTTAATTGAAATCTCATCAATATATCATCTCCCCAATAATAGGAGAAAAAGGAAAATAAATCCAACTTGTAATGCCAAATAAACTCATTAATAAAAAGTGCAGGTTGTTAATAATCAAAAGAAATTAGAGCCAGTTTAATATAGGAAGTGGAGACATTCAAATCCAAAGTTGGTGGCGATATTTAATTCTTTCTGAGCTTTATTTGTGATGTTAATAGTGAGTTTAAATGAGAATAAGTAAGAATTTATCACACTATAATTTGTAAAAATGTTATAAAATAGTTTGTGCTTGTATGTTGCATTACTTTTTATGGAAATTACACTTTACCCCTTAAACTATAATAGTACACACTTTATCTCTCTAAACTGTACTCACTTTTAAAATATTAAAAGTGAGTATAAGTTCATCTAAAAATATAATAATGCATTATAAAATATTAATCGTGGCTATAAGTTCATTTGAAAATATAGCTCACCTTTTGTTAAGAGAATAAGCAATTATTAATGCAATATCACGGCTAAATACTCACCATATTTTTTGTAAATGCTACATAAATAGTAAAAAATAGCTCACCTTTGTTAAAAAAAATAAGTAGTTACTATGCAATATCACCACTAAATACTCAAAATATTTTTTAATTACTTGAAAACTTATTGATGGAAAAATATAAAATTTTGGTAGAATTGTGATTATCGTAAAAATGAAAAAAAAAATTAAAAGCTCTAATAAAAAGAATATCAACAACCAATCATATAATTAACCATTAATAATAAGAACATAAACAATAACAAATAGCTGACCTTTGCTTAAGACAATAAGCTGTTAAAAAAGCCTCACTTCATTGGCAACAGAGTTCCCAATTTTATGACAATCTCCTATGAACAAAAAATTACACCAAATTAGAACATAAACAGTAAAAAATTAGATGACATTTGTTAAGACAATACGCAGTTAAAAAGCCTCACTTTGTTGGCAACAAAATTTCCCAATTTTATAACAATCTCCTGTTAACAAAGAAAGTTACACAAAATGCAGCCCACATGGTCATTTTCTTGCAACTAAACAGGAATTAAGCATAACTAGATGAAAGAATGGCGTACTCAAACCTTAGGAATGCTTGGAATGTGTTTTGTAGAGCATAAACTAGGACCATTAAAATTGTGAAGAAAAATATAATTGGAATAAGTAGGAGTGCAATTTTGGTTTTCTTTTGATTATGAAACTTTGGTTTTCTAATCTGAGAAATATGGTTGGATTTGGGATAGGGAATAGGCGAGCTTCATATTCCAAAAGAACCGTAGAATTGTAGAAGGGGAGGTGAACCCTGAAATCGGTGACTCTTAATGAGAGTGGACACTAATAAAAGGATAATTATAATGTGGTCCGCATAGAAATTTAAATACATGAAGCAAGATTGGACTCCAATTTAGGTTTTAATTGAATACTTTGAAGGATAATTATGTTGTGTTCCCACATAAATTTAGAGAAGCAAAATTGAACTTTAATTTGAAATTCTAATTTGACTTTTTCTAAGCTTTGCCTATGTATATATATAGATTATTATTATTATTATTATTATTACAAGACAAACTAAAAATTTTCCTAAATACAAATTTGTAAAATCCCGACTTTAACAAAGTGGGTTTGACTTTTTTTTCTATTGTACTTTTGTTTATGCAAGCAAGAAAGACGTATCTTTTGTTTATGCGAGCAAGAAACAGACGTATAGGATGTCTTTTACCAATGCTCAAAGGGTTCCAACGACTAGGCTCGGCAAATCCCTAGCAGTTTAAGGAATGGGATATTCCATATTGAATATCCATGTTGACCGAGGAAATAACTAATTTCCACATGAATTTGAGATGTTTACAAGAAGAAACATCCTATTAATTTAGAAGCCAAGCATTTTAATTATGACCTTACCACTTAATCTTTATAAGTTCAATATTTATAAAAGTGAAGATTTGAAGTTTAAATTATTGACAATAAGGTTAATTTAATTGTTTGGAGGAGGAAAGAAAAACCAATCAAATATGAATGATTCGTGTTTTTTTTTTTTATAATTTTTTTTTTAAATCTGATTTTTTTAATTTGAATGCCGAAGCCATAAAGATTCAACCAAAAACTGGAAAAAAATTTTGTTCTACATTTATTAAAACTTGTATACGAAGGAAAACAAGAAGCAAAAACAGCAAAATTTACCTACAAAAATCTATAATTTTGTATGAAGAAATGAGAGAAAAAAATATAAAGAAGCAAAACCTTAACAAGAATGTTTACATTATCTCACAGTGGAAGCAACAGTATGAGCCCACAATCTTAGAGTATCTTTCATGCGAGTCTCATTGTTCAAAGCAGGAAATGGAACCCTCAAATTCATCAATGGGTTTTCTCTCTTTCTCCTATCTAAAACCTCCCAAGCTTCAGAGAGATAAGGCCTTGGAATTGTAGACTCATCCACAGCCTCTTCTTTATCATCTTTCTTTCCCAATCTATGCAATCCAGAAATGACTGAAGCCAAGCTTGAATTCCTATCTTCTTCAGAAAAAACAAAACCCAAATCCATAAACCCTTTTAGCTCTTCAAATTCAAGGTCTGATAAGCTCTTGCTTTCACCACTTTTCCTCCTACTAGCACTACTTTTAACCTTCTTTTTGGACGATAATACTTCAAAATCTCTTTGTTTTTGTGTCTCTGATTCTGTGACCTCTTTTCCTGAAATGATGGTATCGAGCTTTGGAATGAGGAGGACCGAGTTGGGAGATAGAGAGCCATATCCGAAGGTTGTTTTGGAGCTCAATTGGTCACTCATGGACCTAGTGTGGAGGGTAGAGATGCGTGAAATCTCAGGTTCTGATGGCTTTTCTTGAATTTCGTTATCTGGGTTTGCTTCAAAATTTAATGGCTTTGATAGATTTGGTTGTTTTGTGAAGATTTGACCCTCGAACCAACAATAATCAAGGAGCTTCATGACTTCCTCTGCGTTCATCAATGGCTGCTGTGATATGTTTAGCTTTTCTAACTGTGTAATGGGCATGATGAGAGGCTAAAGCATTTAGGCTTGATATATACTCAATTTTATCACGGAGTTGACCTACATGTTGTAGAATATTACTTCAAATGGCTCCGAACACGTTTTTCATTTGGGTTATTTTTTTTAATAATTTTCTATGATAAGTAAAGTTTTTTAATAACATTGCACTACTCTTTTTTAGTTTGATTTAATATAGAGCGTGTTGTTTTTTCCGGGAAAGAAAAGTGATGTGAACGTGTTGGCTTTAATACGAAGTCGTAAAGCAATTGAATTATTCTTACATTAGTGCATGTTTTGCCACACGCAAAGACATTCCTATTTATTATTATTATTACTATTATTATTATTATTATTATTATTATTATTATTATTATTACTTTTTTGGTAATAAGTATATTATATAAACAAGAAAACTAGCCTGCCATGGAGGCAGTGCAAATTGTGTTACATCACAAACCAATAAGGTCACACATTATAAGTAAAGAAAAAAAAAAGTAACTCCACACGAAAAATATCCAAAATAAGGAAATCTTGTCCTAGGTAAACAGCCATCTTCTAGTTAAACGGCGAATTTGGTTCAACAAGGTTAATTTTGTAATCATCAACAATAAGTGCATATTCAGCTTTTGAGAAATCATTATTGGTGAGAAAGCAAACAACATAGCTGACATTCTGATTATTATTGCTTTGAGACACAATAAATATATATATATATATACATATAAAATAATTTTTGTTACGGATTGGAATAAAATTACCTTTCTCTAAGTTCATTATGGACTCTACTTCATGCATACATATTACACTTACATGTGCAGCAAAATGTGTTAGCAGTATTGGTAACAAATATCGTGTAGAGTTCACCTTTAAAATTATTTTTATTATGAATTAATCACCTTTAAAATTATTGCGTCAATAATAAACTCATGATTAGTGTGGACTATGGACTGTAGAGTTTACTAGATGAACCCAGATAGTACCCAACGTTCTTGATGACAACCATGAATGTGCATTTTTTGTGTCAAATCCAAAGACGTTGATTTGTTACCTACATATCCTATCATGTTAGGGAATTGTACCAGACAATTATGTGGCTATGATTGTTATGGACAAATGATGTTTTTGACTGGTTGATCGTTTCTAAATTACACTAAATTGTAAATACATCTACCTAAATAATTAGGTAGGTAAACTGTCTTTTTCGAATTCATTAAAATTTTGGCATATGACAATTAATAAAATTATTCATTAGTTCTAGTCATAATTTATTTAATGAATCATATAATTTATTTAAATAATATATATGAAAAATTTTAAGAATTTTCATGTAATAAGTCTAAAATCAATTCTTCCAAATAAGTTTGAACTTGAAAGTAAATTTTATCCTTTATTTACCGTTAGAAATAAAGTGAAAGTTGAATCTTCACTAATTAAACGCATCTTAATAGTTTACTAATTGAAAACACCTTATACCTGGGAACTCTTTCCAAACATTAAAGTATATGTGCGAACTCTTTAAAAAAAAAACTGTATGTCACACTCACAAAAGTACAAATTGAGCACCACAATTATTTTTATTTTTATTTTTATTTTTTGAGAAAAAATTATTTTTGATGCAGCATTCTTTAATCAAGAAATGTTTGGAGGGTCAATAAAGCCAACACTGAGAATTAATATTCTATATTTCATGTTAGGGAAGTATATAATTAGTTAAATATTTTATTGCTTTTTGAGCACTCACGCGTTAGTATTAGACTATTATTAGTGACATGTTTTACATAATTTGAACATAAAATAAATCCTTTTCACACCAAATCACTAAAGCAAATATGTAACAAAGGAAAATTCACCTATAATAATTTGATAAGATTGAAATAAACGTAAATTGTACCTAAAAATAAAATATAATTAAGAATGTGAATTTTCTTGTTTGTACAGAAAACATGTATTTTTTATTTTCTTTGTTCTGTCTGCCATCAAATATGATATTTTCGTTGGACAATTTCAAAGACAAGAAAGTAAAATTATGGCAACAAACTTGAAAAAGAGATAGAAGTGTCATTATCTTCCTTTACTCGGCGTTAAGAAGATATTTACAAGTAGATGGTAATAATAACATGCTATAGATTATAGATTAGTCAAACTCAAAACAGTGATTGCCTAGTCAATGATCTACTCAAAAAAAAAAAGTCAATGATCTAATTCAAGGGCGCAATGGTAAATGAGTCACTAATTAAAATAATATTCCGATTTCTCATGCTCCCAATGTGAACAGAAAAACAAAGAGTGTAGTGTGTACGTGGATTCTCCACACACACACACACGCACAAAAAAAAAAAAAAAAAAAAAAAAAAAAAAAAAAAAAAAAAACGAAAAGAAAAGAAAAAAGTGTATTACGGACCATATAGTCAACTTTGCTATTTGAATATTATAAACAGACAAATATCTCATGTGTGCCTAAAACCCACGAGGGCCACGCATCAGGTGAGATCAATAGCTACTTAAACAGATAGATCCTCCCAAATTTCAGTAGCAACATCTAAGACATATTTATTGTTTAAACATTTAGACATTGCATATTTTTGTGTATTTGGAGTATGAAATTTTATCTTATTTCATATTTTAGTGGATCAATTTTTACCATATGTTAAATATCAAAATGGAAGAACCAAAAGAAAATTTAAAGATAAAGATAAAGATAAATATTTATATATTTATTTATTTATGAGCATTCTAACTTTCTTCTGTTGTACTAACACTTCATGTGAGAACTCTAATAAAATTATTTTTTAATGTGGCTATATTGATTTCTTAATTTTAGTATCAGTGTACAATTTTGTAATGATACTAGAGAATATTAATAAGGCATATGATGTGAGAATAACTATATATATATATATATATATATACACACACACATATATACTAAATTTGTAACATATTGTTGGCACTTCATTCTATTTTTGGATGTCTCAAAACATTAATTTTTTTAAAGTAAATCTAATACTAAAATATAAAATTGTTACAGAGAAAGTTGAAGTTAATAAAGAATAAAACAAAAAAGAAGGTAAAACCATGGATGTACAGAAATATAAATAAAAAACTTCTTAATCCTTTTTTTTTTTTTTTTTCCCTCTCGTGTAGGCTTTTTTTAATGATTTTCCTAAGTGAATTATTTTATAAAATAAATCATTTAATCCATTTTTCACATGATCAAAGTTTAAACATGTATAAAAGAAACCAATTTTAATAAAATAATCCAACAATAATCATAAAGCCAAAAAAAATAAAAAATAAAAAATAAAAACAAAACAAAAAGGCTTTTTGTTTTCTTCATACCTAACTTGTAAAGTTGATGTTTTTCAAGATAAGATGGAAGAAGAAGAAAAAATAATGAGATAATTTTGTCCAAGAATTGATATTGAAAATCAAAAGTTGTTAATTTGTCAGTAAGATTATCTGTTAAGAAAGAGACAAAAGTATTGATGGATAGTGCTCTTCCTATTATGAAGAGTTTCTTCTTAAAAGTGAGAGGTAATGGTGGGCTCAAACTATTTTGATACAAAAAAAACTATCTTCAGTTAGATATTTTCATGTAAGTTGTTCAATTATTCATAAGTGTGAAAAATTTTTCATTAAATTATAAATTAGACTATAGATGGTGGAAAATTATTTGGTTGTGTCAATTATTATTTTTTTTTTTATCTGCTATGGACTGAGACGATAATTTCTTACAAATAAGAAAGTGAGCAAACATATTTCTTTAGAATCATTAGAGCCATCTAAGATTATAATCAAATCAAGTTTCTTAGTGCATTAGAGAGGTAGGTTGGGATGGTTGTTCGTAGAGAAAATTGTTACCATTTTTGGGAGGAGAAAGATATTTTTATACATGTTTGTAAAAATTCAAACATAGAACTAGAGATAAGCATAAACATCAACATAAACATAATCTTATGAAAACTTAATAAGAGCATTGACATAAGGCTTAATGATTCACTTTTTCATCTAAAACATAATTGAAGTTGATGCAAATTCTAATACAAATACCTTATTCAGGATAGGTAATCTCCCTTACAAATAACATGTTTATGAAGGTGGGATGCCTTGGTCAATACTTTAATTGTGATAGGTAAACAATTTCACAAATATTGTATTTTCTAAATTCAAATGCCCTTACATATACCTCATCTGTGATAGGTAAAGACTCACAAATACTTTCTTTATTATATTTAGATGACCTCATAAATATTTTATTTGTGATAGGTAAAGACTCTTAAAAAAACATTTAATTTGTGATAAGGTAATGGCTCAAAAATACCTTATTTATACTATTTATACTAGCAGGATTTACTTACAAATACATGATTAATGAGAATGAAAAAACTGTTAAAAATACCTTATTTGTGAGGGCTATGTTTCCTCTCAAAATTTTTTCATTATAAATGTTGGGTTTAGATCCCTGTCAAAGCATTTTTTTTTTTTTTTGAGAGTACCCTGTCAAAGTAGTTAATAACTAGTTTTAAAGCCGAATTTTAGTTATATTTATTATGAACGACCTTAGGTTAATGTAACAATCATCAATATCATGCACAACCAAATAGTAAATAAGACAAGATATAATAATCTAGGAAAATTGATAAAACAAACTATTTCACAGCAGCAAAAAAATAACTTGGAGGACTTGACCTACAACCCCTAAGAAACAAATTCACTATCAGATGAAAGTTTACATACCAAATAGCCCCATTCTTCATAAACTTAATTATAGTTACCAAACTGAGCTATAAGTTCACAAATATCACTGATAGCAACCCACTACAACATGATGTTATGAACAATACTAAGTGGTCACATTTTTCGTCATTTAAGACTTTATATATTTGACATGTTTGAATATTTGTGAGGAAATTGTACCCTTACGAATCATTTATTTATTTATTTACTAGACTTACCTTTGAGATATCTTCATCACAACTAGTGTGCACAATATCTGAAACCATGATAGTTTATAGGCAGTAACTCTTATCTATATTGTACCATCTGAGGCTTCTACGCTCATAGATGAGAAATTAATTTTGTGCCTTTAGAGGTCACAAACTAACTATATTCAATATTTTTAAGTTGGGTAAACTATATATTTAGTCATTAGCCTTATACTAAATGCCAATTTGGTCATTGACCTTTTAAATATGTCAATTTGGTCCACAACATTTTGGTATCGTCTCAAAATAGTTCCTACCATTAATTGCTAGATGGAAAATGTTGACGTGACTAACAGTAAAATTAAAATATTATGTTTTATGCCACAATAACTTCCACATAAGCTTCCATGTGGCATTAATAAAAAAAAAAAAAAATCAACAATTTACTAATTCATTCCCTCTAACTCTCTCTGTCTCTTTGATCTAACTCAGACTCACTCTCTCTCTTGAGTCTCTTCTATGCTCAGCCTCCATGATGGCATGATCGAACTCCGAAGCGCACTCTCTGAGTTCCTTCAACATCACTTCTATTCTCCGTTGCTTGCCACATCCATCACAGCAGTGGTTGCCAAGTCCAAACCCTCTTTTGTAACCTCCAGCTCTCTCACTCTTGCTCGCTCTCTCATACCATTCTATCAACATCAAATCTCTAAGCCTCTATCTGTCGTTGAATTGCGCGTAAGGGGAATCTAAAGGAGATAGGTTTGGTGATTTCAGATACGTATGTTTCGAGTGGATGAAGCCCTTTGCATTTGTGGGTATTGTTCATTTTTGCAAGCCATATATATGGTATGATTTGATTTGGATTTTAGGTTGTTTTTCGAAATGTATTCATTGGTTTGGATGTTTCCGATTCCAAGTTGATTTGTAAATAACTAAATTTTTTTGTTTTGCTATAAAGGTCTGGGTATTTTTAGCTTAGCTTTACAAAATCAAAAACAAATAACTTTTGTAAAGGTTTGGGTATTTTAACTTCTATACTATTTCGATCTTCTAAAATAAAGTTTCCCAATGCTATCCCTTGTTTCATTTTTCGATTTGATGGTATAGAAATGAAGGGTTTTTATAAAATAAAAAAATTATTATTTAAAGAGAATGAAGGATACAAATTACACATCTATAGTGGAGAATGTTAGGTTCTAAGAATTAGGAACTAATGTATTAGAACTTCAATTTGTAATGTTGGCAAACCATGATCAAAACAATGTTTAGTCTTGTGTTAGACTTTGCTCAAAGTATGGGATTTTATGTAAAGTTGGAATCGAGTTTGCTGCAGAAGTAACTGTTCACTTTCTGCCAGACTTGATCGATCGAAAATTAGGCTCGATCGATCGAAAATCGGGCAAATCGTTTTTCTGCAGAAAATTCCAACTCAGCCCTAGTCCATTTAATGTATAGGTTTTTATGTTTTGCCCTAAGAATAAAAGGGAAAACCCTAGCCACGTTTTTAGAGTTCTGAATGCTGTGTTTGTGAATCTCATTGTAAGATCTAGAGGTGTTTACCTTCACATACACTTAGGGTTTACAAACTTGAGATTCATGTCAAGAGTTGTGTAAATCAATACAGTTGCAGAATCAAAAGAGTATAAAGATATACAAGCAGGTGCGCTTGTGATTTGCTGAAGAATTCAAGGAAAGAAGGAGTCCGTGGATCTCGGAGCTATCATGGGGTCATAGTAGTAAGTTTCCTACACTTGGGTAGCAATAGGATGTTAGTGGTCTAAGTCTTATTGTGTAAACTTCGATTCTTTCATAGTAGATTCAGTTTTACCTTGAGGATAGCTAGGTTAAATCCTCCCCAGGTTTTTACCGATGTGGTTTCCTGGGTCATCAGATCTTTGTGTTCTTTAATTTCCGCTGCTTTGTTGTTTTTGTTTATTTTGTGTTAACCTAGATTTAATTAAATTTCCTAAGTTAATCACTTGGCTAATTCACTATGTTAATCTGTTGGGTTTAAGGGGTCTAAACGAACTAACAAATGGTATCAGAGCGGGTAGCTTTTGTTTTTGATCTTTTGATCTTTGAGCTGATCCTTGACCCTTGTTGTTATGGATCTCTCTAAAATCTTCTCTTTAGTTTGTCACATTATCTACTTGGTGTGCGTGTCCTTTACCATCTTTGTTAAAATTTTTCTTGAGTGTCTTGTTACAATCACATATGATAATAATTACATGTGCTATACTGCTTTAACCGCCTTAAAGGCACGTGATTCTTGTCTTTGGTATTTGGATAATGGTTGTTCCAGGCACATAACAGGAAATAAAGCTTTGTTCAAGACACTCTTCGAAGGAAAGATTAGAACAGTTACCTTTGGAGATAGAAGTAAATCTATGATCAGAGGCATTGGTACTGTAGATATTCCAAGACTACCAGTTTTTGAAGATGTGTGGTATGTTGATGGATTGAAGGCAAACTTATTCAGCATAAGCCAGATTTGTGACAATGGACTGAATGTGTTCTTCACCAAACAAGAATGTGAAATACTTGATGAAGGAGGTGACTGTATGTGTGTTGGTGTAAGGACAGCTGATAACTGTTATGGTATCACCCCAAGTATAAGCAACAAATGCTTCAGTGCTAAGATCAATCAAGTTGACTTATGGCATCAAAGGTTGGGACATGCTAGCCTCAAGCAGTTAGAGAAGATTTCAAAATGTGATGCAGTAATTGGGTTGCCCAAGTTTGAGAAGATTGAAAAATGCATCTGTGGACCATGTCAGATGGGAAAACAAGTGAAGTCCAAACATCCGTCTGTAGCTGATGTTCAAACTACAAGACCTTTGGAGTTGCTGCACATTGATCTCATAGGTCCTGCCAGAGTTCAGAGTTTAGGTAGAAAGAAGTACATTCTAGTGGTTGTGGATGACTTTACCAGATTCACATGGGTTGTACTGTTGAAAGATAAAGCTGAGTCTCCTGAAAAAATGATTCATCTGTGCAAGAAATTGCAAGTAGAAAAAGGAACTGTGATAGCCAGAATAAGAAGTGACCATGGAAAGGAGTTTGAAAATACAAAACTGGCTACGTTTTGCAATAATCAAGGCACCCATCAGGAATTCTCTTCACCCAAAACACCACAACAAAATGGAATCGTGGAAAGAAAAAATAGAGTTGTACAAGAAATGGCCCGAGTCATGCTTCATAATAAGAAGATGCCTAAATCTTTTTGGGGAGAAGCTGTTAATACTGCATGTCACACTCTCAATCGGGTATATTTCAGACCAAATTCCAAGCAAACTCCCTATGAACTCTGGAGAGGAAAGAAGCCTGTAGTCAAATACTTCAGGATATTTGACAGTGACTGTTATATTCTGCGTGATAGAGAGAACCTGGAAAAGTTTGATGCTAAGAGTGATAAAGGTTATTTTCTGGGATACTCTTCCACCAGTAGAGCATACAGAGTATACAATCTGAGAACTAAAACAGTCATGGAATCTTCAAATGTAGTGATCAATGATGAATTAAACTCAGAAGGCCATTCAGAACATGCACCTTAAGTTCAAGAAAAGATGATGGAAGTTGATGATTCCCTACCTGAAAACTATATGGGAAAGCATACAGAGGAAGAGTTGATGGTTTTGAATGAAACAACATCTGTGCCATCGAGTTCAGAACCTTCAACACCAGTTCATGGAGCTTCACAAGAACAGAGAGAGGTTCAAAGTCCATCAGATCAGAAAGGTTCCACCACTTCACTGGTCAAAGGTCCATCCTTAAGAGTTAGGTTGAATCATCCTGCTACTAATATTTTGGAAAGTTTGAATGATAACATGAGATTGAGATCCAAAGCATTAAATGTGATTACTCACTCATGCTATCTATCCCAATTCGAACCGAAAAAGGTGGATGAAGCTCTACAAGATGCTGATTGGGTAAATTCTATGCACGAAGAACTTCATCAGTTTATTCGAAATGATGTGTGGAAATTAGTTCCTAGACTGGAGGGAGTCAATGTTATTGGAACTAAATGGATCTTCAAGAACAAGTCAGATGAACATGGGACTATTATCAGAAATAAATCTAGGCTTGTTGCTCAAGGATACACACAAGTAAAAGGAATTGATTTTGATGAGACCTTTGCCCCTGTAGCAAGATTGGAATCCATTCGAATTCTTTTGGCTATAGCAAGTCATATGAACTTCAAGTTGTATCAAATGGATGTCAAGAGTGCTTTCTTAAATGGCATGTTACAAGAGGAGGTATATGTTGAACAATCGAAAGGTTTTGTTGATCCTCACAGGCCGAATGATGTCTACAAGTTGAAGAGAGCTCTCTATGGATTGAAACAAGCTCCACGGGCTTGGTATGATAGATTAACTGCATATCTCACGGACCATGGCTTTAAGAGAGGTTTTGCTGACACCACTCTGTTTATACGAAAGGATAAGAATCATTTTGTAGTTGCTCAAATTTATGTTGATGATATTGTTTTTGGTGCTACTAATGATTCTCTTGCTCAATCTTTTGCAGATGAAATGAAGGTCATGTTTGAGATGAGTATGGTTGGGGAACTAACTTATTTCTTGGGATTGCAGGTGAAACAAACGGATGCTGGAATCTGCATCAATCAAGCTAAGTATGCACGAAATTTGGTCAAGCGATTTGGTCTTGACAAGGCTGCACATGCTAGGACACCAATGGCTGCTAATGCTAAACTAACAAACGATCCATCAGGTGAGTCTGTTGATGTTACCTTATATAGAAGCATGATTGGTTGTCTTTTGTACTTAACTGCTAGTAGACCTAATATTGCATTTAGTGTGGGTGTTTGTTCTAGATTTCAATCTAATCCAAAGGTTTCTCACTTAAATGCTGTTAAGAGGATTATAAAATATGTTGCTGGAACTTGTGATTATGGTCTGTTTTACAGTAAAGAGTCAAATCTTTCTCTTGCTGGTTTTTCTGATTCTGATTGGGCTGGCAATGCTGATGATAGAAAAAGTACAACTGGAGGTTGTTTTTATGTTGGTGCTAATCTTGTTGCTTGGATAAGTAAGAAGCAAAATTCTTTTTCTTTATCTACTGCTGAGGCAGAATATATTGCTGCTGGAAGTTGTTGTTCTCAGCTTCTTTGGATGAAGAAACTTTTGAGTGATTATGGAATATCACAAGACACCATGATTGTTTACTGTGATAACTCTAGTGCTATAGATATCTCTGAGAATCCTGTTCAACATTCTAAGACCAAACACATTGAGATTAGATATCATTTCATTAGGGATCTTGTTGAAAGGAAAATTGTTGCTCTTGAGTATATTCCAACTGATCGTCAGAATGCTGATATTTTCACCAAACCGCTTGATAGAGGAAAGTTTGAGACTCTTCGTCAAGTCATTGGTGTGATTCTTTGTCCCTAGTCATTCTTGACTTTATGGTCCTTGTGCTTCATTGCTCTATCTTTTGTGACCTTTGTTTCTAGGATTTGCATTGCATTACATTCATGCATTTCATTCTAGGATGTTTATTTCTTTTATAAAAAAAAAAAAAAAAAAGATTTCTTTTTGCAAATTGTGTTTTTGCTATTTTTTCTTGAATTTGAAGACAAGGTTGGTTAATCAAATTTTACATGTCAAATGTATGTACCTTGTTTAGCTTTGATGCACTATTCTTTTTGCACTTTACTGGCTAAAGTTTTGTTGTGCATGTTGTGTGGGAAGATGCTATATTTGTTGATCACATGATCTTGATTTTGAAGTCGTATGTCTTTGATTGTCGAACTTGAACTTATTGAGAAAGGCATAAATAACCATCTCACCACTGTTTATTAGCCAATCATGAACACCTTAGTGCATATCGTAAGATTTTGTGCTCGAGAAAGTGTAGCACATGCACAAAAAGAACATAAGGTGTAGCCTCTAATTAAAATTGGTGTGTACATTATTGGGCTATAATAATCTCACAAATTCAAATAAAATTGGTGTGTACATTATCCCGGCTATATTATTAAGTTTTTAATCAATTAAATTGAATTATGAGGCAAATTAAGAAACTTACATGATTGCAAGCTTTTATTCTAGGAGATGTGGGAGTTATAGGATGTAACTCTTTAAGTACAAGTTTCTTTCAAATTCATGTGATGGATTTTGTAGAAATTGTGATTGATCTCTATGTGCATATCCCCTCACATGTTTCTCAAACATATACTAGTTGCACACACTACACAAGTTATTCTTTGCTAAACTGTGTACATGTTTGTGTGTGTTCTTTGGTCTGACCAACCAAGTTTGAGAATTTTTGAAAATTGATGCAGAACATGTTTGCTTGTTTGATTTTTTTTTTTTTTTTTGGGTATTGAAAGAAAATTTTGCCTTGAGAAATCTGGGTTGAATTCATGTGTTTTTGGAAAACATCTCATCTCATACTCATGCATTTTTCTCATAAAATTTGATGCTTTGAGAAGAGATTGCACTGAAATTGATGTGTTTTTCAAAAAATTAATTTTTCCAGAATTTCGATCGATCGAAACTGATTTTCGACCGATCGAAAATGTTTTCAAATCAATGGAAAAGTTTCTGGTTGACTTGATCGATCCAAGCTGAATTTGGATCAATCGCAGTTGTTTTCGACCGATCGAATGTAATTTTCGATAGATCGAAAATTGAGCTGTATGTTTTTTAAAAAAGGAGTTTTCCACGTGATCTCTTCACCTTTTCAAAAACTTTTTCAAACTTTTTGTCTCCTCACCAACCGGTCAAAGAGATTTTTGCTAGATTTGTCGTTTTCTTCCGATCCTTTTGCTTAATCTCTCTCTCCCAAGGCCGGTAAGACCTTTTTGTCCCTCCCTTTGCATTTATTTTCATGTTTCATGCATTATTTTCATGCATTTTGGGTTGTTTTCGGCATATTTATTTTGACAAATTTGGAATTGATTTTGAGTGTTTCTTTCCCAAATTTTTCATGGGTTTTTGTGGGGACACTACACACAAGCACTACTCAAAATTTGGAATTGATTTTGAGTGTTTCTTTCCCAAATTTTTCATGCTTTTTGCCCCTCCCGTTTTTCCTTATGAGGAGTCTCCACCTCTTGATGACGTGCTGTCATACATCACTGGGTCTTCTATCCAGTGGGGTTCTGATCCTCGGATCACTTCTGCTGAGCTTTCCGAGTTTCACTATCTTTTCTTTAGGATAGCGTGTCATTCTTTGTGGCCTATTTCTCATGTCCACACCATCCCTCTTGAGCGATGTATCTTTTTGTACACGCTAGTTACTGATGCTCCTATCAGTTTTCCTCATTTATTCCTTCGTTCTTTGAACGAGGTTCATCGGTCTAGCTCTACGGCTCATGCTTTATTCTTTCCTATTTTCATTCATAGGATTCTCCTTCATCTTGGTCTAGATGATTTTCCTATTTCTGATCCTGTTCATATTATTGCTCCTATAGGTGCTACCTTTTTGAGGCAACGGGCTGCTCAACTTCGAGCTAGCTCTAAGCGTCCTAGGGTAGAGCCTTCCGGTGTCACTCCACCCCCCTCTTCTTCTACAGATGTTCCTGCAGCTGAGCCATCTGCTAATCCTGCTGTTGCTGCTGCTACTGATGTTCCTCCACCGTTTGATGAGGTTTCTGACCTTCGTCGGACTCTTGATACTGTCGTGACCGTTCAGGCGGCTCATGGTCAGCTTTTGGTGGACATCCTTGATGAGCTACGTGCCCTGCGAGTGGATTTGGCGAGTTCTCATCGTTCTCCTCCACCTCCTTTTGATGATGAGTGAGTGCCCTTTGGCAATTCGTCACAAAAAGGGGGAGTGCATATTGGATATCTTGGAGTTTTTTTTTTTTTTGTAGAGGAGGAGATTTTTGTTTTAGGGGGAGTTTTGAGCTTTTGTAGCTTTGTGTGATACCTTGGAGCTTGTGGAGTTATTAGATTGTATCTAGGTGCTTCACTTTGTATTTACTTTTTTGGCTCTTGATTAGGAGATATATTTTGTGATACATTGGTTACTGATATGTTTCTTGTTTCACTATACTTCATTGCTTATTGATTTATATTTATGATGTTATTCATGATATATGTCTTTATTTTGTGTTATGTGAAATCAAGAAGTTTATTTTATATTCCTTGTTTTTTTTTTCTTCCACATATACGTTTATGTGTTTGTTAAGTGATACAGGAATATACAGGTTGATTCAGTCAAGCTGCTGTCTACCTTGCAATTGTTAGATAGTAGTTTAGGTTGAATTGTTTAAGTGGCTATTTATTTTGTAATGGGCTATTTCAATTTGTAAATTTTGAGCTTTTTGTTAAGTCTGTGTTTTGTCACGGATTGCCAAAGGGGGAGTTTGTTAGGTTCTAAGAATTAGGAACTAATGTATTAGAACTTCAATTTGTAATGTTGGCAAACCATGATCAAAACAATGTTTAGTCTTGTGTTAGACTTTGCTCAAAGTATGAGATTTTATGTAAAGTTGGAATCGAGTTTACTGCAGAAGTAACTGTTCACTTTCTGCCAGACTCGATCGATCGAAAATTAGGCTCGATCGATCGAAAATCGGGCAGATTGTTTTTCTGCAGAAAATTCCAACTCAGCCCTAGTCCATTTAATGTATAGGGTTTTATGTTTTGCCCTAAGTATAAAAGGGAAAACCCTAGCCACGTTTTTAGAGTTCTGAATGCTGTGTTTGTGAATCTCATTGTAAGATCTAGAGGTGTTTACCTTCACATACACTTAGAGTTTACAAACTTGAGATTCATGTCAAGAGTTGTGTAAATCAATACAGTTGTAGAATCAAAAGAGTATAAAGATATACAAGCAGGTGCGCTTGTGATTTGCTGAAGAATTCAAGGAAAGAAGGAGTCCGTGGATCTCGGAGCTATCATGGGGTCATGGTAGTAAGTTTCCTACACTTGGGTAGCAATAGGATGTTAGTGGTCTAAGTCTTATTGTGTAAACTTCGAGGATAGCTAGGTTAAATCCTCCCCAGGTTTTTACCGGTGTGGTTTCCTGGGTCATCAGATCTTTGTGTTCTTTAATTTCCGCTACTTTGTTGTTTTTGTTTATTTTGTGTTAACCTAGATTTAATTAAATTACCTAAGTTAATCACTTGGCTAATTCACTAGGTTAATCTGTTGGGTTTAAGGGGTCTAAACGAACTGATAGAGAAGATTGTATTTTAACGACTTCTTTCATAGAGTTCGATCATTGGAGCTTTGAAGGAGCCAAAAGTTACTTGGTATGAGACAAAAGGAACTCCATCAAAATAGATTTGGAATTGGAATGGGTATTTTTGTATTTGCTATGCCTTGAGTAAGCTTCAGTGATGGAGGTAGGGCAGCGAGCATAGAGCGAGGGACATATCAGAGTCAGAGAGAGAGTTATTAGAGTGAGATAAAAAAGAAACTTGATTTTTAAAATTAATTCCACTTGGTAGCTTATGTGGAAATCTATGTGGCATAAAAATAATATTTTAATATTATCATTAACTGCGTCAACATTTTCCATCCAATACTTAATGGTAGAGACCATTTTGACACAATATCAAAAGATTAGGGACCAAATTGACACATTTGAAAGATTAAGGACTAAATTGACATATAGTGTAAAGTTTAGGGACCAAATATGTAATTTACCGTTTTAAGTTCTAAGATTTAACATGATCTTAATTTAGGAAACCATTACATCTAAGTGTATATCTTACATGCTTAGCACACATTAATCATATATTTGCCGCATCTGACAAAATTAAATAACATATTTTGCACTAACTTCGCAATCAAAACTTTGCTATGCTAGGAATCATTCTCACTTAGAGCATATTGAGTAGACTGTAATAGATACTATAATATAATAGTTATTCTTATGTTTTCACTGTTCTTTAGTTTGATTATGCTTTAATTACAATGAATATTTATTCTTTATGAATAACTATTCTTCAAAATAAGAAATAACTATTCATCTTTAAAAGAGTTGTATTAGTTATTCCTTAATAAGTGTGATAATTTTAAAACTTCATATATTTCCAAATAAAAAAACTTTTTATATACATCTAACAATTATAAAAATTAGAAATCATAAAAAATAACATATATCTCTTTTACATTTAAAAAATAACAAATTTTAAGAAGATATAATTGTATGAGTAAGATATTTTCTAAATAAATCTTAAGTTTTATTCTAATGTACATTAAAATAAAACTTATGAATAAGTTTGATTATTACATTACAATATATTTTATTTCTAATAATAAAAATTACAAGTCTTGTTGTAATCCATATTCAGTGTACCAAACGTACGCATATAAACTACTCTCACTGCATCTAACTTATTACATTACAATATATTTTATTCCTAATAATAAAGATTACAAGTCTTGTTGTAATCCCTATTTAGTGTACAAAATATATGCATATAAACTACTCTCACTGCATCTAACTTCTCTAATGGGAAATGTAAGTTTGTTTAGACCCCTTAAATCCAAACAAATTAACCTAGATAATTAGCCAAGTGATTAATTTAGGTAAATTAAACAAATCTAGGTTAACATAAATATATCATATCATGCAAAAGTGCGGAATAATAAAGAACACATGATATGATGACCCAGGAAAGCCAACCGGTAAAAAAACCTGGAGATGATTTAACCTAGCTATCCTCAAGGTAAAACGAATTCACTATGAAAGAATCGAAGTTTATACAATAGAGACTTAAACCACTAACATCTTATTGTTATCTTTCTGTAGAAAACTTACTATCACGACCACGTGATATCTCCGAGACTACGGACTCCTTCTTTCCTTGAATTCTCAGCAAAGCACAAGCACACCTACTTGTATATCTTGAAGCTCTTTGATTCTGCAATTGTATGATTTACCAATCTCTTGACATAAATCTAGAGTTTGGAAACCCTAAGTGTATGTAAAGGTAAACACCTCTAGATCTAACAATTAGATTCACAAACACAGCAATCAGAACTCTAAAAACGTGGCTAGGGTTTTCCCTTATATACTTAGGGCAAAACATAAAAACCTACACATTAAATGGGCTAGGGCTGAGTTGAAAAATTCTGTAGAAAAACGATCTGCACGACTTTCGATCGGTCGAGTCTAATTCTCGATCGATCGAGCCAGGCAGAAGTGCACAGTAAATTCTGCAGTAACTCGATTCCAACTTTACATAAAAAGCCATACTTTGAGCAAGTCTAAAACAAGACTAAAAATTTTTTTGATCATGGTTTGCCAACATTACAAATTGAAGTTCTAATACATTAGTTCCTAATTTCTTAGAACCTAACAGGAAAAACCTTCATGGGAGGATCTTTATCTTTTCCACCATTGTTCCCATTTAATAACTCTTGTATGCTCAAGAACACCCCAAACTATCACAAAGTTTTAGGATGTAATTCTACAAGAATTATGAAATCTTTTTATTAACAATAAACACAGTTCACTAATTACAATATTATTAGTTTATTTGTTTTATTATGCACCGCCCAAAAACTAGTTGTCCGAGCAATATCTCTTTTCAAATGCTTAAAAACCCTTGCCCTTGCATGTATCATCAGATCACTCCCACAGTCCCACTCGAATATTTCTACTTTAATCTCAAAGATTAATTATCACAGTTAATTCTTAATTAAAATTTAAGGTAATAATGCACTACCTAATTTTATTAGTTCTTATTTAAGCATTTGTTATATTTCAGCATACTATCATCGTTCATTTCTTTTAGAAAATTTCGACCTCAATTAAATTAATTAGTAACCCAAGTAGATCAATTAAACATGTATGAGCATTAGGTTGGTGCCTAGCCCATTAGCCTTTGTATGGTTATGAGGTCGGGACCCAACATCAAGTTAGGCCCAATGCATTAGCATTTGATGGGTCGAAGACCAAATCCGGCCCGAGCAGATATGAACGATAGTGTCTTGGGGGAATAGCCTACGAATCATCATTTGACATCATGTGCAAGTTTCAAGTGAATTCTCAAAAGATCTCACTTTAAGAGTAAAGAGTGAATATTTGTGAGTTATAAGTATATCTCTTCTAATTATAAATTTATATATTATTTGCGTGAGTGTGTGTCTGATATTAATTGTATGCCTTTTTTTGTTATTTGTGTGTATAGTATAAATATAATATAACTTTATATAATTTAATAATTAGAAAATTTAGAGGGTTTGTTACGTGTGTCATATTTGCATATTGTTATCATGTTATAATTACATTTTGTTATAAAGTTAGTGATTAAAAAAAAAATAGTAAAGTTAGTAATTCTTCAAGCATTTGATTGGTTAATGAGACACATAGTGTACTTTTTAAGGTAAGGTTTGGGTTCAGTGCCCAATTGCATGGATCCCGTTGAGATATTAATGACATGTGTCTACTTTTGGATACGTCACAATCTCATGGGGTCCAGTGTACTAGATGCAATGGACTTAAGCCTCCCCTTATTATTTATATATGTATGAATGGGTGTGGCTCTTTGGGTCAATAATAATACAATGCATGTGAGTTGACTTTTGTCATTCAATTTAAAATATTTTTATAAAAATAATGGCAAATAGATAATGAGAATTTTATAAAAATAAAAAAATGTTATACAAACTTAACAAAATAAAATGGCTACACCTACCCATGTTGACAATAGATAATGAAATCTCATAATAATTTCAAAATGTGAAAACCTGTAAAAGGAAATAGTAAGATGTCATATATTATTATTTTTAAAATTTTTTTTAACTCTTCGTTTCATCACACCGAAATAGGATTCAATACATAAAAACACCTGTTTTCGATTACACCTGGGTTTGGTGTGCGTGCTGGCAGATATGTGTTCTTCCTTCTTTTTTTGAACCATTGAACTATATCACTTGAACAATTGAATTCCCTTGATTTCTTTTATGAGGGCAAATAAATCAATTTTAAGCTCAAATAAATACCCCATTTATCCCTCTCTTTCTCTCTTCTCTTGTCACTACAAAAAACGCGCTCTGTAGCTGCGTTTTGGAGCTGCGTTTTTTAAAAACGCAGCTCCAGGGTGTAGTTTAAGATGCGTTTCTGAAAAACGCGACTCCACTCTAGACGTATAGCCGTGTTTTATAAACACGGCTATACACCAGCTCTGGAGCTGCGTTTTTTTAAACTGAAGGTGCGTTTTTTTTAAGCCGCGTTTTATCAACGCGGCTACAGACCATTCCAAAGAATATATTTATCCTTTTTTTAATAAATCCCAGAGCTGCGGTCATAAAACGCGGCTTAAACGGGAAGGAGCTGCGCTTAACAGAGGCAGCCTCATCACCCCTGGAGCTGCGTTTGGTTAAGCGCATCTTCATTACCCTGGAGCTGTGCTTAATCAAACGCAGCTCTAGGTTTGCTATAAAATGAAAAAAAAAAAACCCTAAATCTACCCCCACAGCTCACTCTCAGCTCCGAAAATCTACCCCCGAAAATCTTCCTAACCCACACTCTCAGCTCACTCTCAACCTCGCGCCGCCTTGCCCTCACGCCCCTTCATCTCCCTCCTCAACCTTACACACCCCTTCATCTCCCTCCTCAACCTCACACGCCCCTTCATCCCCTTCATCTCCCTTCCAGAAATCGCCGTTCCCTAATCGATCTCAACCTCACACGCCCCTTCAATCACTTCATCTCCCATCCATCCTCGCACCGCTTAGTCTTCCTCATCAATCGGTAAGCTCTCTCTCTCTCTCTCTCTCTCTCTCTCTCTCTCCGCCGTCCTTCAAGTGCCTCTTTGACCCTACATATTATTGTATATCCATCTTAACAGATTGGCAACCATTGCAGGTTTAAAAAGTACCACTTGGCTGGGAAAAAAAGGAAAGCAAGAAGAACGTTCTGCTTTGATCAGAGTCTCAGAGAGGACACTCTAGCTTCTTAAAGACTTTCCATAGGTATGTGTCTTTCGAGATCTTCTCCTATTCCTTTAATTTTTTTTTTTTTTATAAAAAATGATTTTTTTTTTTTATAAAAAATGATTTTTTTTTTAAAAACTTTCTGTTTGAGCGTAAATTGATGAGTTATTGTTTAAATATGCAATATAAGTTTGGATTAGCTGTTTTTCCCATTGTTTTTTGTTTTTACTCTGTGGATGAAAAGATTGTGCGTTTAGCTTCAGTTTCTGGGTTTGAAGAATGTGATCAGATTGTGTGTGTGTGTGTGTGTGTGTGTGTGTGTGAAAGCCTTGTGTAGCTAGGATACCCTTACAGATTTGAACTCTAGAAAATTCTAATTTATATTATGCACCAAATTCACTTGGAAAATAGGAGAAATCATTAAAAATTACAAAATTAGATCCTATGGACTGTGGGAAACGTCCAACAAATGGGACTTTATTCTAACTTCCCCATTGAAAATTTAAATTAAAAAAAAAAATTGGAAAAATGAACAAATTGAACGTCTACACAAAGGTATTTAAAAGGTTTAGGTCATGGCTAAAGGCATTGAGTTTTGATCTCTACAATGATTCCTTTCAGATCACCAAATTTAAAACAATTATGTTATAAACATTAATGATTTTAACCGGTACTTTTCTAATTTTCAAAATTCTTACAACTTATGGAATCTTAGTTCAAGAAAGGTTTATATTGTTTTTCTACATCAATTGGAAAGAGCACATATTGTTCATCTTACTCTAAATGTGTACTATATATTAAATTCAAGAAAAAAAATCTTAACCGTGAAATTGGTTATCTTCATTTTAGTAAAATAGAGAATATCTTTAGAAACTTAGTATCATTTCAATCATCCATCATTAAGATTGATATTTGATTAGTGGAAGCAATAAATTAAAGTAACTTCCAGGCCATCTTATTTTCTCCCTCCGTACATTAAGATTGATATTTGCTACAGAATGAGATATTGAAAAACAAACACGTTTAGATCCTAGAACGATTATCTACCAAATAATAATTGATTGATCAGTGAGATTTAATTCATTAATTAGTCAATTATATATTGTATGGATGAACACAATTCACAACAAATCCCAAGCAGAAGATGTATTTATGGAGAGAAAAACAAATATTTGGGACATAGCCAGCAAATGAATCTACTAAAGAAGATAGTTACAATACATAACACTTACAAATCCTTCTAATCTATAGTATCTGAGATCCTTACTCCTATTAGGGACTAGTTGCACCAGCTAGCCCTTTCTCTTCATTAGTACTACTTCAGCAAGTTGAGACGCCAATCACAAATCCAAGCTAATGGGAACTCTAAGGCCACTTGAAGGTTTAGGGGTAGTCACTGTGATTTCCAAAACCAATCACTCAATCCATGGCTCACAATAGTAAATGGTAGTGTTGGATTTGATGATCTTCTCTCAATGGTTTGGCAGTTTGGAAAGGGTAAAGGTATAGAGGCTATGATGGGTATTCTCTCTAAGGAAATGGGTAGTCTCTCCTTCCCTCTTCTGTAAATTAGGGTGAGATTTTGTAGTTTTATGAGACACTAAAGTTGTGCAATTGATGGGAGAATAGCTGGGGAACATTACAATTTTTCTCTGAAAGTGCCAACTAGCTTGATCGAGTGTTGAGTGAGTTTTAGCCAAAAAAATTCAGCCTAACAAAATTTTGAAGTCCTATTGAACTTGCTCGAAACTCGCCTGACTTGAGAATTTGGCTTAAGCAAGATTGATGTTGCTGCAAGCAACTCCAACTTTAGCTTTTAATCCTCTTGACTCAATGCAATTATAACTTAAATGAAATTCAATACATGAAAAGTGTGCAACTTACAAAGAAAATTTTTGACATAGAATTAGCCCATACTAATAATCCTAACAGAGAAGACCGCAGTAAACCTACCAAGTAATTCTAATCCATGAATGTGAAATTAGGCCACCTCATGCCAAGCGAGAAATTAAGGAAAGGAGGAGAAAATCATGTAACTTCTCTTTCTTTTCTATGTCAATCAATTACAAACACATTAAAAATAAATACATAAATTCTCTATGTCAACCAAACAGTCAAACACATAAGACTCTAAACTAACGTATTCAATAAAAGAGGGGGGGAAAAGTGAAACATGCAAGAGATACCATGATTAAATTTAGATTAATATGGCTGTGCATTACGTTTTAGTTTTTGTTTGTGGTGGGTAAAATTTATGCTACAACTCCTGTCTCTTGATAATCAATAAGCAAGAAAAATACTGTTACAATTCTTTTTACTGTTTACTCTTTCTCCATCTGACCTAAAAGACATCATCACCAAATATGTTGGATCATTCCCAATGGCCAACATGGTTTACAATATTTCTATATCGTAGGTACTGCACAGATAAAAAACCAAACCCTTGTTTGGTCCGTTCTAAACATACCCTAAAAGATACCCTATCTACTACTTTTTTTGATGAATCAGAATTCTCCTACATTTGTAATTTGTGGTTTATAAGGAGAATTCAATTAGAAAGTGAGGAAAGAAAAGAAGAAAACTTGTATCCAAGCATGTAATTAGAGTACCGAGCACTGTGACAAATATGCCTCGGACCAAATTTGTGTTTGGACTTTCCTGTCATACAAAATCTTCAGCAAACAAAGCTCGGTCTCCAAAGGCTAATTTGCGTTTGGATTTTATGAGAGTAATTGCTGATTTCTTTTTATTTTATTATTTTTTTTTAATTTATAAAAATGATAGTACTATTTATGGAAGATTTCTTGTCCTTGTTTATCTTTTTGGATTTTAGAAACTGGAGGGAAACTATTAAAGCAATCAACGTAGGGGTTTTTTTTTTTTTAATTTTTTTGTGGGGGGTCCAGTGTGAAGCATTAAGCTTAGTTATCTGAATTTCAAAACCTGCAATCTCTTTCTTTTCCTTCACTTTCTCAGGAGCCAAACATTGTCTTAAGGGTTACTTTGGTTTTATTAGTTTTTAATACATTTATTGCTTATAGAATTCAGAGTCTTGATTGATTGAAAACTAAAGAAAATTTCACTAAGGCAAGTTGGGGTTTATTGTTGTTATAAAGGAGGATTTTGATTAACAAGTTTTGAATTTGATATCTGATTTTGAATTTTTTTATTTTATTTTTAGGTCTAGTGGTGATGTCACTCTCTGAACCTAAAAAAAAAGACTACAATACATTAAAATAAAAAAATAATAGTAATAATGAGAAGCAACTTATTCGTGTATGAACAGTGGGTTCATTCATTGAGATCAGTCTTAGTCCGTGAAGTTTGTATTGGATACCTTCTCTGTGGCTCACACGCATTTATTCCTTTATTGACAATGGGTCTTTTTCTCTCTCACACACATATATTCAGGGATAAAGAGTTAGAATTAACATCTGTGGGAATTTAAAAAAAGCACGGGAAGCTGGAGTTAATATAGAGGTATAATCCTTACCATCTGAGTGTGCATTTTCTTAATGGTTAAATTATTTTCCTTTTGCGAATAGGACAGCTGCGTTGCTTAAGTATATACTCCAATAACACTTGTCTCTTTGTATAGAAGTAAACAGATTGATTTTCTTCCTATTTGTCATTTTATTTAGACTTCTTTGAGAATCACTTGAAGAATTTAAAATTAAATATATTTTTCCTCCCATTAGGGCTATTACAAAATTTTAAATCCACGGGCCTATTAGTATGAGACCTATGAAAATGCCTATAACATTGGTTAGGCTTATCTTTTCTTCCCAAATTAATGTGTTAAGCATCCATAGGGTCCTCCAAAGTTAAAGGGTCTAAGGCTTGGTTGTTGCTGTAATTGTTGTTGTAGACATTCTCCATTTAGGCGAAGTTGGACTATTTATTTGGAATTTATTCAATGAACCTTATTTTGTTACAGTGCAGGTCATGTAATTTCTTGTTTCTATTTTTCTTTTTTCTTTTTCATGCATAAATGCCATTCTCCTTTAAATGACATAATTAAAATTATTTTTTGGCATCTGTTCCTTATATTTTGAAGCAGTTGTGACCAAGTTCCTTATTGCCTCTTGCAGCCAAAGTTTTCGTTTTGTTTATACCATTTACTGTTCTACTGAATGTGCTTTTGCAAATTGAATATTTGAACTAAAGGGTTTGCTTCTTCTTTCACAAGAATGAAATCATAGCTTTCTTAGATGTTGTGTGAGCTGAGTTAACGTTAACTGCTTCTGCCAACTTTTTTGCTTTGCAGTCGGCCTTGGTCTGAGAATTTCAGTGTTTCAGGCTTCTTTGGCAGCAACTCCTGCTACACTGGTCAGTTGTGCTCTTCTTTTTCTAATGCACTAATTGTATGTATTAGATGAGTACGAGCTCTTAGTATATTGTATGTTACCATTCTTGAGCATTGCAATTTCTCATTAAGTTATACAATCATGATTAAGAACAGTTTGTCTTGACAAGAGTATGTCATTAAGTTTGTTTGTTTGTTTGACTCATTTGTGAATGCCCCATATAACTTCGTTAGTGACAACTTAATGTCTTCTACAGGTCACTAGCTATGTTGTGATTTGCGGCTATGACACTGATTCAGACGAGTTTTTGAGATTATAGATCCTGCAAGTTCCAGGTATTATAAATTTTCATTCTCATTTCTGAAAACTTGCCTTACTGTACTGATCACCATGGAAAAAGTTTTTTTTTTTTCTTTGTCAGAAGAATATGAAGATGTCATTCTGTAAATCTTTAATGGGTTCCTTTGGTTCAACAACATCAAACATTGATGTTATTGAGTACAATGACCCCAGCTGTTGGGCCTGTTGGTCCTTAATATATAGTTAATAGATGACCCCAGCTGTTGTTTGAAATTGGTGTTCATGTGTCTTGAAGATTTCATTCTTGCACTGCAATATTGCTGAGTACAATGATTCACCCCAACAGAAAAAATAAATACATAAAACAACAACAAAAACAAAAAAGCAAAAGAAAAAGGTAGGTCCGGTTTAGTTGGAAGGTGCATATAGTTGGGGGAGAGCATTGAATTGGAAATGAAATAGTTGGGTATAGTGGAAGGACAAGACTTCTCCTTTCTGTACTAAAAATTCTGGGTCAAGGTCTTGCATCACTTGCTTGTACATGTGTTTTCCACTATTCCAAACATTTAACTTATTTACCTACGAAACCCATGAGGATTCATAATCAAATCAGGGCAAATCATAGCAATTTATTCCTAGAATGTACACCTTGTGAAACTTTTAACTTATTCTAGAATCTCATGTTTGTCTACTGCTCTTATATCCTCTGCATTTAAAAACAAGCATAAGCAATCTTGTTGTTAAAGGAATCTATCCAGAATTTTCGCCGGAAAGTGAAACTAACATATTTGGTAATTCTGCTGGTGGTACTCTTGGTGAGGAATTTACGAATTAGCGATAAATGCTAGTTCAAATAGTCATTTTGGAATTAATCATTCATATAATTGCCTAACTGAGGATAGTTATATTTGCCTAACTGATAGTCTCTAATAGGTTACATCTGATGCATTAAAAAAAAGGTGTAAATGATTGTTAATGATCATCCTTTTCCTTAGACTCATATCTATCACGTAGGACTCACTGTATACTATCACGTGGGACTCATATCTATCATGTGGAATGTGAGTCCAATGATGCAAATAATAACTACTGACATTGCTACGTGTAGAATATATCTAAATATTTAGAATGTTCATTGCATATTACATTTTATTTTTCTCTATGTATATCATATTATCCTTATTTATTTAGTTGTTTGTTTTTTATTTTTCTCAGTTGGCTGGTCAGATTGCTACTGCCGCAACGATTTTCCAACTCGATGAGGTTTAATTGCTTATGCGTTTTTTTTTTTTTTGTCTAATTTGTTCGTATTTTGGATTGCAATTAAAGAGATTATTCAATTGTTGCTGTTATTTGTATAAACAAACAGGTGTTTTGGTCAAGAGATTATCCAAAGCTTTGAATCAAAGAGATTATTCAAAGCTTGATGGTTTTTATTTTTATTTTTATTGTGTGTGTGTGTGTGTGTGTGTGTGTGTGTGTGTGTGTGTTGGGAATTGTTGAAGTAATGCGAAATTGCTAATGTGTTTTTCTTTTATTAAAGGGAATTTGGGGGGTTGTTGTGATGTTTATAATGTGTATGGTCTTCTATGTCAATTGGGATTTCGCTTGTTCTTATTCTGGAATTTTGTTTGGTTTATAAATGCCATCGTTTGACAATTGACAATGTTTTGTGCTTTGATGATTCATTAATTGTGTTTATGATGAGATTTGGGGACCTTTTTATTTATTTAATTTTTTTTTGGGTTGGGTGTGGGGTGCTTCTTGTGCAACATGTAGTGATTAATGACTGCAACTTCTACATGCTGAAAGTAACACATTAAATATATATTGAAGACAAAACTTAGCTATAGTGATGGTGGTGGTGGTGGTGTGAATGGGTTTGCGATGGTGTTGCTGTGAAAGAGGATGGGAAATGGCAGTGGCAAACGGAGAGAGAGAGTAGTTTCGGCGGCGGTGTCAGTGAGTTTGTGGTGTGGTGTGGTCTTCTAGGTCTTCTCTTCTCTATGAGGTAGTTAAGACCTTCTGGGTTGAGGGTAGAGGAAGAAAGAGAGAAATAAGTGGGGAAGAGAGAAAAAAATTAAACAACATAAAATTAACATCATTTGCAGCTTTAGGTGATAAATTTATATGGACTCTTTGGTATATAAAATTAATTTTTCAATATGAATCCGGGTATTTAATGTTGAACATCCGGATTTCATTTTTTTGTTACGAATTGCTCTTCTAAAGTCTAAATATTTTAAAGCAATACTTGTAACATATTATAACTTTACACTCAACTGTGAATTTAAGGCTTTTCCTTGAAACGATTATATAATCCATAAGGAAAATGGTGAGAATAATATAGGCTAAATTTTGAGCTCAATTGTCCGTTTTAGATTTTTCTTCTTTCTTTTTTACTTTCAGTTCAATGCAGCACATTCACATGACAATGATTTTCGACAATCATATATTCATTTAAATTTTTAGAAATTAACTACGTAATTTTGTTAGCTTACACTAACAATATTTGTTTTATGAAAGTAATATATATATATATATATGTATGGTATATCTTTTATATATGTTGTAACTTATCGAATGATCATATTCAATTGTGGTTTATGTTGATAGGTGTATTTTAGAGTGAGCTATGTTAGTTGATCTTGTAGCCGGTCCCAACAATAACTTATTACTATGGTCTTTGTCCTCTTTTAAATTTAATAATATCCTTATTTAAAAATTCAATTAACTCGGAATTTAGTTATCGTTATTTGTTAGGGACTTAGGTTTTCTTCTGAACCTTTTAAGACAATATGATAATTCAATTCAGTTCTTGAACTTTTTATTATTTATTTTTTTTGGTTATGGTATGGTTTAAAGTCAGTACATTGTATGAGATATCTTCTTTAAATTTATTCCCATAAATAATTAATAACTCTATAATACCTCTATGGTAATACTATTTTTATAAGACTGCACAATTTCAATTGAAAGAAAATTTATGGTATGAGATCAAGCTTCTCTCTCGATCAGGGTTAGGTACACTTGGGTCAAGGTCTTCATAACATGAATTCCAAGCCATCATAGAAATAATAGTCTATAGGGTTTGAATGGTAAAGCAAGCCCAGGAACCTTTCTGGACTGGAGCATTCCATGACTGGTGGCTTAACAATGCCCCCTTTTTATCTTTTCTTTTATTTTTTTCAAATAAGATTTAACAAAATCATCTTTATAAGTATTCGCTAATTAATTCAATTAGTAATCATTTTTGTTATTGAATGAGTCACTTGAGAATGATGTTTAAGAGAAGGAAAATGACAGCACCCAACGGACTTAACTAAGAAGATCAAATCTTGCTTATATTTATCAAAAATAGCAGCAACAACATTAATAAATGGGAATTCTGTGTCTTTATGATGTTGCTCATATTTGGTGTGTAAAGTAATATTTAGCTTTCTTCGATCTACCTCTTACTTGTGTGCATGATTATACTACATTGTGTACATGTGGCCCAATCTTTCGCATCTGACCGTACCTGTTATTTATTTTTGCTTTTCTATTTCAGTGTACACTGAGCCACCTACGATTCTTCTTCATATTCCACTGCTTGCTGAAGATAAGGTAGCTTTCTTTTCATTGTTTGCTTTGTGTGAAATGCAGCTGTGTGTAATATATGATTACAAACAAACAAAGAGTATTCTCTAATCTAGCTAGCTATAGTTGGACTATAGCTGCGTTTCTTATAAATGCAGCTAAAACGATATACCTGTAGCTGCGTTTTCTTTTTAAAACGCACCTACAGGTATATCGTTTTAGCTGCGTTTATAAGAAACGCAGCTATAGTTCCCTCTGTAATAAGTTCTTATTACAAAAAGAGGGCACCTATAGCTGCGTTTTTCAAAACACTGCTATATTAGTTAAAGTTAAAGATTGTTGGATAAATGTATATATATAAATTAATTTTACATTTACTTAAATATAATTACTAATAGTTACAATAAGTGAGGTTTTAAAAAACTTTACATAGCACATTAAAATATTCCAACAATTATGCTTGAAATATTCGACAACAACTCACATTAAGTTATGCTTGATTTAGTGTTATTATTTACAAACTTGAAAGCATAATTTACTCTTGAAGTAGTGTTATATATATATATATATATATATATATATAATCATATATATAGGGAACATCTAAGCATAGCTAAGTATGTCTGTTTGTAACAAATCACCTATTCTTAAGAAAGCACCTATGAATCTAATTTTAAGGTTTATTGGCTCCACATTACCAAATGTTGTTGTAGGTCAGATTTTGTAAATCTTGCATTCCAATGGATAAAAGTTGGATGAAGAAGAGGAAGGGTGACAAGGAATATTTTGACGGTGTAGTTAACTTTGTGAACTTTGCATCTTTACATGCACGTGGTGGGAAGATCTTATGTCCTTGTACCAAATGTGTGAACTTGAATTTAGTACTGCCCACGGTGGCACAGACCCATCTGTGGACCAACGGGATGCTTGGAAGTTACACTCATTGGAAATTTCATGGGGAATCGGCAGCTGTGCCAACGGTCCCCGAATGTGGGAGTAGTCATGTGCAAGACTCTCATGACCAATACGGTGACTTCCGTGGGATGTTGCATGATTTGTGCCCCACGCATGAAATGGCATCCGAACCAATGGGACAAGGTGAAACTGCGCAACAACCGGCTCAAGGTCCTCCTGATGGTGCACAAAAGTTTTACAAAATGATAGATGATGTGAACAAACCTTTATATGCTGGTTGTACGAAATTTAGCATATTCTCAGCCGTCGTTGTGCTGTTCCAATTGAAGACTCTTTGTGGTTGGACGAACAAGTCATTCACTATGTTGCTTCAAGTCTTGGTGGATATGCTTCCTTCTGATGCGAAGTTGCCAAAGGACCATTATGAGGCTAAGAAGATAGTTCGAGATTTGGGTTTGGGTTATGAGAAGATCCATGCTTGTCCCAATGATTGTATGCTATTTCGGAAGGAGAATGTTGACCTTGACGCTTGTCCTTGTTGCAAAGTTTCGAGGTGGAAAACGAATGAGGCATCCGTTACAGGTAATAATGCCTCATCTAGTAAGGGAAAGAAGAAAGCTGCAAAGATCCTACGGTGGTTCCCCTTAAAGCCAAGATTGCAGCGATTGTTTTTGTCACCCGACCTGGCTAGTTCTATGAAATGGCATGTTAATGGTCGTACAGATGACGGGGTAATGCGGCATCCAGCAGACTCGGATGCATGGAAATTGTTTGACACCACGCATTTACAGTTCTCGTCTGAGCCTCGTAATGTCAGACTTGGATTAGCTGCGGATGGGTTCAACCCTTTCGGAATTATGAGTACTACTCACAGCACTTGGCCTGTCATGCTAGTCCCTTACAATCTCCCGCCTTGGCTGTGCATGAAACGGTCATCCTTGATTCTATCACTAGTTATTCCTGGTCCTACATCGCCAGGGATTGCGATAGATGTGTACTTGCAACCTTTAGTAGAAGAACTGAAGAAATTATGGGATGTTGGAGTCGAAGCGTATGATGCATCTTCAAAACATGTATTCCAATTGCGTGCGGCATTGATGTGGACTGTACATGATTTTCCTGCATACGCAGATGTGTCGGGTTGGAGTACGAAGGGTAAGTTTGCATGTCCTTGTTGTGCCTCGGAGACCGATTCTCGATATTTAAAACATGGCCACAAATTCTGTTACATGGGACATAGGCGATGGTTGGATAGTGACCACGTCTTTCGGGATGAAGATACGTCATTTGATGGATCTACTGATATGCGAGTGGCTCCTGTGGCACCAGTTGCATCAGACATACTTGTGGATACTGAGAGTTTAGTTGGACGTTGTCTGGGGAAGAAATGTCAACTTCCTTACAACAAAAGAAAGAGAGGTGAGGCAAACCAATGTGGTTGGAAGAAGAGAAGTATATTTTTTAGCTTGCCTTATTGGGAGGATCACAAGTTGCGACACAATCTTGATGTGATGCATATAGAGAAGAATGTGATGGACAATATACTTGGCACGGTGCTGAACTTGAAGGACTGGACAAAGGATAATTACAAGGCACGCCTTGACTTGGCGGACATGGGAATTAGGAGTGAACTTCACCTACGACGAAAAGGTGATGATAAGTATACGATACCGCCTGCGTGTTTTCATATGATTCCATCGGAGAAAGATGGGTTCTTGCAAGTTTTGCGGGACGTAAGAGTGCCTGATGGATATGCTTCCAACATCTCACGCCGTGTCAATCTAAAAGAACGCAAGATTTCTGGTTTAAAGAGTCATGATAATCACATCTTGATGCAACAACTCCTTCCAATCGCTTTACGAGGATCTTTGCCATCGCACGTTACTAGGCCTTTGATAAAGTTAGCTTCTTTCTTCAGAAAAATTTGTTCCAAAACCCTTACGATTTCAGAGATTGAGAATGATGAGGCAGAGATTGCAGTCACGTTGTGTGAATTGGAAATGATATTTCCTCCATCGTTCTTCACTGTGATGGTACATTTGGTCATGCACTTAGCTACTGAAGCCAAGATTGGTGGTCCAGTTCAGTATCGTTGGATGTACCCCATTGAGAGGTAAGTCATATGTAATACATGTACATTATGAACTTCATGTGCGATTTCTACTAGCTAGTGGTAATTACTAATCTTCTCATGCGCATTATAGGTACCTCGCACGCCTTAAGTCTTATGTAAGAAATAGGGCTGCTCCAGAAGGGTCTATTGCCGAAGGATACATAGTGGAGGAATGCTTAACGTTTTGTTCACGGTATATGGAAGGAGTTGAAACTATATTCAATCGACCCACGAGGGCGATAGAGGAGTCAACCGGGGTTGTTTCAGGCGTGACACTAGACAATAGGGAGTTCACCCAAGCTCATCGCTACGTGTTATTCAATTCCGAGAACATTTCCCAGTTTCGTGAGTAAGTACTCCGGACACCAATATAAATGCATGACAATCCAATGTATGCTAGGTGTATTAACACTAACACGTTTTCCAACTCGCATGTAGGATACACAGAAGTATGGTGGAGGACGAACTTCGAAGAGGCCACTGTCGTATATCCGACGCTATTATTGAGAAGCACCACATGGAGAAGTTTTGTGGTTGGTTTAGGTCTCATGTACGGTTCACATCTTCAACTTCTCCAGCTTGTAACTTTCCCATAAGTAGAATTATTGTACGAATTATAATAAGTTTGTTTGGTTATAATAGGTGATGTCAATGACTGATGCTGATAGGGAAAGAACTTCTGTTACTGATACAATCATCACACTTTCCAAAGGGCCATATACTGTGGTTAATCGGCTGAAACATTATGTCATAAATGGGTTAAAATTTAGGAGTTCGCATGTCGAGTCAAATAGGAAAACGCAAAATAGTGGAGTTAGTGTCGCCACTGAAGGTGGCATTACGTACTATGGTGTGTTAACAGATATTATTGAGCTAAATTATTCTGGCAATATCAGACACGTGTTATTCAAGTGTACATGGGTTGATGATCAAAGTAGGAGGGGATATAAGACTGATGAGTTTGGGTTTCCGATGGTGAATTTTACACACTCCATACATGGTGGGGAGGAACTTGTGGATGAACCATATGTCTTGGCGTCTCAAGCTACACAAGTTTTTTATGTTGAAGATAAAAGGCAAAAAGATTGGTATGTTGTTGTTAAAACTAAAGCTAGAGATGTGTTTGATGCCGGTATTGGCCCCCATTATGACGAGGATGACACGTACGGGTTTTCTGAGAACATTCCGTATAGTATAACTAGTAATGATGCTGGTAGGGAAAACCTTCGTTGGGGTCGAGATGATGTCGAAGGAATGACAATTGATGCCTCTATCATTGGCGAAAGAGATCTTCATGAAATGGACAATGTAGATGATTGTGAGTTCATTGATGATGAGTCCAACGATGAAGATGACAACGAAGTCGAGTACAATGATGATGAGTAGTGTAATAGGGTACTGTTGTTGTATGTGTAATTATGGTATAGAGAATTCTGGAAATTGTAAGTAGCAATTGTAAAGGTCTACTGCGTGCGAAGTTGGAGAATCTTGCATATATACTTGAAAACTGTGGCCCTCTTCATGTTGTTAAGAAATTAATAACAGTTTTAACACCAATTTAACATATATCATTAACGTTAAAACTGTTATTAATTTTTTCATGCTGATAGTATAATATTATCTTTATGTTGTTAAAATTGTAATTTTTTCATGTTCTTATTTGTTAATGTGATTGGTTGTTGACTATAATTGTCTTTATGTTTGTGTTGTGAAGGTGTTGTACGCAGGTATGGGGAGGAGGAAACGACCAGCAACGCTTGTTTACGTTGGCGAAGGATCGTCAGATCGACGACAAAGGGTGGAAGCACAAGATGAGGAAGCACATGGACGACAAAGGGTAGAGACAGAAGTGCGACAAACACATGGACGGCAAAGGGTGGAGGCACAAGATGAGGAAGCCCATATTTCTCAAGAGGCAAGACCGGTTGCTTCTGATGACGATGAGACACAGCCCCCTGGTACTGAACATGTCTTCGAGTGAAAATCTTAGTGATTTATCTTTTCTTTTACTTTAACTTTTCTAGGCAGACCATGCTTTTAATAGTTCAGTGCAGTGTAAAATTAGTATACAATGGTCCCATAAAACCACTACATTATTAATTAAATGCAAAATCGCCTCCTGAAATCTCGCATGCATAAATGTACTGATGTTTTGTTTAAATGAAATTATAAACCCGTAATATCACATTAACTAGCTAGATGACTAATTGAGTGGTGTGATATGTTTCATTACTTGTGAGAATTGATAATTCAGCTCTAATATTGGTGGTTTTGTGTATACAGATGATTGTCTACAAACCCCAGCAGCAGAAGGAAATAGGCTTAAAAGACGTGGTCCTACAAATCTAGCTGAGATATGGGCCTTGGATGGATCCCACAAGATCCCGTTGCCGTTAAACGAAAAAGGGCAACCGATTGGTCCGGAAGGTAAAACGTTCGTTCGGTGGTTGGGAACTTTTTTCCGCAATGCATTATTATGCCCAATTGTCCCTGCTGCGTGGACAAAGGTCGAAGAAAAAGTTAAACTGGATTGTTGGTCGGAGATTCAGGTAATATGAAAATAAAGTATAAGTAACAATCATTTACAGCTGCTGTTGTAATTAAATGTCATATTCAGTAGGTTCCATGCTTGTGTTTTGCTAACTCCGCTTTTGCATTTCAGAAACGGTATTTGATTGACCCCGATATTGTTCAACCACCCGATCAAATGGGATGGGCAATGCATATACTCGGGGTCCTCAGGAGAAATCGGAGGACAAAGTTAAAGAAGGATCACGTTAAAGTTGGGGTGACAAAGGAACAACTATTGGCTGATACACCGCCGGGGGTAATGGAGGACCAGTGGAGGGAGATGGTCAACTACTGGTTTCATGAGGACACTGTGGTACTGTTACTATTATTCATCTATCTCATTTTACTCGCAAGTTACTGAATGAAAGCATGTTTGCCATGTTTCTCCTAAATTTGCTGGTTATGTATAATATAATTAGTGTAGCTCAAAGAACTTACATTAAGATGTGCTATAGTTGTTTTGACCCCATAAACAACATAAACTTAAGATTACTATTATGTAGAGATTGGTTAGAGACTCTGACCACTACAAGGGTATGCAAGTTCATTATATTTATGCTCGGGTCTCATTAAGAAATATATATATATTAAAAATAAAAAAATTGTGTCATAGTCAACTAATGAAATAGCAATTTTATCCTAGCTCACTTATCTTGATGCACTGGCTACTCTATTTAGCTTAGGTTGGTGCCTTGCTCACCTGTTTATGTCCTATTACATGCTTGGGTTATGATGCATCTTCTTCCTTTACGAGTGTATGTTGGTACTTACAAGATCACAATGCAGTTCTTAACATATTACTTAAATGCGGTTGCAGAGAGTAAGTGACAAAAATAAGGACAGTCGAGGTAAACAGAAAGAGATTGCAAGGTCGGGGGCTCAAAGTTTTGCACAAATTTGTGACGACATGGTAAGAAATGCATTACAGGTGCTGCTGTATTTGTGTATCATATAAGCTGATTTTATGCTCATGAATTACACACACTAAGAGGCTTTGTGTTTATTGTATGACATTTTGTTCATCATGTAGGCGAAAGCGAACGGGGTTCCGGTCGAGCGCGCAGACATATATCTAAAAGTATATCGTAGGAGAGATGGGACTGGTGTTACGCCCCGTGCGCAAGAGAACATAGTAAGCATAACTCGATTCGAATTTTAATGTATTATGTGTTTGTATTGTTTATGGTGTCTAATATGTTATTTGGTTCTTGTTGAAAATCCTACAGAATAGGATTGAAGAACTTTTGAGTCAACCGGACATGCGACTACAAGGAGAGCCTGGTAGTGGAGTTCTATGGTCCAAAGACGATGTTTATGCTCGGGTGCTTGGTCCCGAGCGTCCTGGGCGTGTACGTGGGGTGGGATTAGGAATCACCCCATCTGGAAGAAGTGTCACAAATGCTTCACAGTTTACCTCCACTCCATTGTTGCCAAGTAGAACAACCCAAAGGATTTCGGAGTTGGAGAACCACTGCTCTAGAGTGACTGACCAACTAGGCCAAGTACAAGAACAACTCGCCCAGACAGAAGCAAGGCACCAGGAACAACTCTCCTCGATAGAAGCAAGGCACCAACAACAAATGGCTGAATTGATGGCGCGCATGAATACAATAGTTGAGCAAATTCAAATTGGCCAAGGTTTCCCTAGTTTGCATGGGTCTCAGGTACCAAATTTAATGTGTATTTAGCAAAATACTATTTTTTGCAAAATTTTGTTATGTGATATTAATATGATGCCTTTCATATATTCAGAGTGGCAGTGCTTGATAGGGACTCTCCATGGGAAAGAAACTGTGCAGCCTCTGGTAAAATAAGATATATTCTTGCCTTTTTGTTGGTTTTATTTCAAATTGAAGGTCCCACACATCAGTATATATGAAGCAAGAAGTAGGGAAGTAGATGTATATAAGATAATAATAGTATTGTGGTTACTTACAACATGGTATACTCGACATTAAGTATTGTTCACATTTTATCGTTGAGACCTAAATGGTTTTCAATGGACAATGGTTGTACTGTTTAGAGAACCCTTTTGGTCAATAAAAAGGTACTTTGTTTTTCATAATCAATTATCTACTTTCGTATCTTTGTATTGCTTTGTTTATTCAAAAAAACTTGTATGATTTCATCATATAGGTTTATATGACTTTAATTCTAAAATTTAACGTGTAAATTTTGATCAAGTGCCAAGTTGTGAGAGACTCTAATTCTAAAATTTAACCACAAAATTTTGTCTTCTTTCTCATCCATTATTAGGGACATTCTAACATATTGAAATTTAACGTTATCTAGCATATTGTTGTTTTCATATCAGACTCTACAAGGAAGGAAGACTTTTGAGTTGCGGTTTGGAGTTTGAGAAAGGCTTTGCAGTTGCAGTTTCAGCTTGTACACTATTAGATGCTTGTAGAGTCTGTTTTGGTTAGAATTTGAAGTTGTATATTATTTGTATATGTAAATTATTTTTTTTGGTAGTGAACTTGTTAGATGCTTGTTAACTTGGACAGTAATGAACTTTTTTTTTGGTAATGAACGTGGCAAGATTGTTGTGAATTGGGTTGCTGGTTGAATTGGCAGGGAATGTATTGTTTTGTGCAGGAATGGTTTAGGAAGAAAACAAAATGTTAAAAAAAAAAAAGGAACCCTATAGCTGCGCTTTCAAAAACGCAGCCACAGGAAAATCAACGTTGGGGAATCTCGCTGCACTTCCGACAACGCAGCCATAGATCCCCTATAGCCGCGTTTATTCCCCCTATAGCCGCATGTTATTCACCCACAAATGAGGGACCTATAGCTGCGTTTTGTACCAAAAACGCAGCTATAGGTCCGGTTTAGGCTGCCCTTACAGAACGCAGCTATAAGTTAGTTTGAGCTGCGGTTATTACAAGGCAGCTATAGGTCCGGTTTGAGCTGTACTTCCGCAACGCGGCTAAAGCGAGTTTGGGCTGCGGTTATACAATGCGGCTATAGGATAGTCTATAGCTGCGTTGGTAGAATGCGGCTACAGGTACCGGCCTATAGCTGCTTTTAAGGTGCAGCCCAAACCACCCTATGGCCGCACTTCAGCAAAAAACGCAGCTACAGGTCCGACTTTTTTTTCACCTGTGGAAATGCAGCCATAGGGTCCTTACACGCAGCCATAGGGTGGTCATGTAGCTGCGCTTCTAAAAATGCAGCTATAGGCTCCGCAGGGGGCTATAGCTGCACGGTATATGCTGCGTCTGTGAGCGCGGCTATAGAAACGCGGCTATAGCCTGCCGCTGCGTTTTTTTGGTCTATAGCTGCGTTTTGCAAGCGCGGCTATAGACCGCTTTTTTTGTAGTGTGTGTGTGTTTCTTAAAAAAAAAAAAAAAAAAAATTTAAGGTGATATTTATTTTTTAAATAAATGAAATTATATTGGTGCCACATGGAGAGTGCATTATAACTATTTAATTAACTCTTCGCTAATACTTTATTACCCAAATTACAAGATGTTAAATTACTTTTTCAATAACAACTCCATTACTAGGAGTTAGAAAGTTCAAAATAAATTTAGTTATTTATTTCAAATTATTTTAATCATGTATCATAATTTAAGGCAATATTTATGTTTTTTGTATTTAATATTTTATTATTCAATTGATTTATATTTATAAAATGTTTTCTTTACGTTACAATCAACGCCAAAACTAATAGAAATAAACATCTTTTTGCTAAGTTTTTTCTTAATTATAAGCACATTATAATGTAAGCCCTTACAAATCACATAAAAAAGAAATTATATAAAAGAAATATATTTTTTAATATATATATATATATATATATATATCTTCTCTGAGAGAGAGAGAGAGAGAGAGAGATGGGGCTGTTTGACTGTGCAGATTATGTATCGAGTGAACAAGATCCGGTCCAACACACGTTTCTTTGCTTCTAGTAGTAGTAGTGAACTTTTAAACATTGCAACAGAATGAAAAATACAGGAAATTAAGTTGAATTTACAGAAAGAGAAATTGATAAATAATATACCCATGTAAAAATGGATCACGTCAAGTGGAGCGGCCATCTGCCAAAGGAACATCTGCCCTGTAATTCATTTGTACACTTGAGTTCTCGAATCTTTTCAATAATTTTGACCAATTTTTAAGGCTTGGTTTCTATATATAGGTAATGATAAATAACTGCATTTCGTCAAGAATAAATAGGTGCTCCCTAGCTAGTTGAAGAACAATAAGTAACTGCACGATAGTTTTCTCCAAAAAAATGAATTTGTTCATCTTTCTTTGTTCACTAGATTGTGGTCTTGATTAGAGGACTAAGAGAGTTTGGTGTTGGTATGGGAGTTAGGACAAGTGATGGCTGGGGCTGTTTTGTGTTGGTTGTGCTCTTTTCTCTCTTAGGATCTCTCTGCTTTATACATCAAGGCTTAAGAAAAACCCGGCCTTCAATCAAGTACTTTATTGTGTGTATGGGAGTCTAAATCCTCTATACCATTTTTTGTGTATCACTCTATGTTCCACTAATCACTACTTACTATGCGTATGATTGTTTTCCACTTTTAACTTCAGTTATTTGATAAGGAAAGTAAAATGAAAACATGACAAGTAGTGATTTGTGGAATATAAAGTATTATACAAAAAGTGGTACAGAAGATTTGGCTCTGTGGGCGATGACTTGAGGTCTTGACTATATTAAATTATAATCAATATTAACTACATTAATTAGGTTGGTTTTGACATGGATGTTTGGAATATAGAGAGAAAAAAAGTGTATTAACCACGTGGAAGTTGACACGTGATGAAGACGCAACGACAGAGAGAGTGACATTTGAGGTATTATCAAACCAAATGAATATTTAAATATTATCAAAAGTGTTGTTCTAGTATTTTTTTTTTTCTTATCGAAATTTAAAGACTTAAATATTATTTTAATACTCTAACAATTGGTAGAGTTTCAAGTATTTCGTAAAAAGAAAAAAAAAATTTTGATTTAAGCTTTACATACTGACATGACTAAAATATATTAATTCATCTAGGATTTACAAAATAAAATATTTGATATTCAAGACTTAAAATTTTTTTTTTTAAACAGACAGTTTAAGAACTAAATTGCACAGTCAGAAAAAGAACTAAATTGACTCTTATGTCAAAGAATACAATTTGTAAAAAGCCTTAATAATAAGTATAATTTTCAAGGTTAACAACAAAGTAAAATATTTATTGAATAAAGAAAAATTTAAGTCTTTGAGATGACTAATAGCCAAATATTGAGATAAAATCTTTTATTGAGCAAAAATCAACGATTTTAGATCACTAATATTTTCTTAAGAATTTTAACAGAACTTTTATCTTACACGTGTCAAAGATCCTTTTGTTTTTATTTTTTATTTAGAGAACATGTATCAAAGACTTAATATGTTTTTATCAAATATTGCTAGAATTTTCATTTTTTTTTTAACTTTATTATATAGATTTCTGCTAATTTTCTAGTGTTGGTCAAAGGTTATGCAAAGAAATCACCTTACTATTTTTAGTTTCGAAAGTATTAATATTTTGATATTATTCTATTTTTCCTAGAATATCATCCCATGAATTAGGACTTGAGGAGAGATTCCTAATGGGATGATTTTCTTAAAAATAACATATTATGTCCCTCGTGCCCATTAAACAATTGGGTAAAGAGACAAATCGAAAGGGAGTTAGCATGACTTTCCGGAAGACGCTTAATAAAGAATATTAGGAGCATTCCGGAGGAAAATTTCTTCGCGTGTGCCATGCATGCTAGAAGATAAGAGAAGCTTAATATCACAAACAATTTTTTTAACATATAACCAATCTTTTTTTTTTTTCAAAAAAAAAAAAAAATCTATTTATTTCTACCCTGACCAATACCTTGGCCCGTGAACTTAATATTACTCAAACAAATGTTTTAAGATATAGTAAGTTGTAACTGGAGAAACATCATTTTCATATAATTTTATCATTGATATTATTTTCTATTAAATATTAATCACAACAGCTACCTCATTAGAGATAAAGAAAAATTTATATATTATTATTATAATAATGATAATATTCCGAGTGTTGTGTGGGTAGGTTATAGTTTCTTGGAAAAAATAACAATTAGGATTAGAAAAACATTATTCTCATATGAGTTCATTCTTAGTACCATTTATATTCAATATCAATCATAACAAGTAACGACATTAGAAATTATAAAAAAAAAAAAAAATTTGTATTGCATCACTACGTTTATTGAAAATAATTACCAAGATGATGTTCCGCGTGATATATATGTTGGAAGGTTATAGTTTCATTTTTAAAAAATTATAAAAAGTTTTTTTTATAGTTCATATATAATACTTATTTTGTCATAAGTGATTTTATATATTAACCTTTAAAATATTATTACAAATTATATTAACTGTCATTAAGAAGAAAAGCTACATTAATTTCTAAGTACAGTATGGTAATTTTTTTGTTATATTAATAATGTAAAGATTAAAATACTCTTTACAAATTTAAATTATTATGGAATGGATTTAGAATTTTCTACAATTTTTTTTTTTGTTTCTCAAAAAACATTTGTAGACAATTCTAAATCGATTCCATAACTTTGCAACTTGAAATACAAATTTCCCTTGGAATCCATCACAATTTATTGTTAGCTAGACCACACAAAACGTCTTATTATTTTTTAATACATGGAATAATAGGAAACAAAATAAGAATTACAAAAAGAAAAAGAAAACTATGAAAAAATGCTCACAGTTTCTTTTCTTTTTCTTTCTATATTTCTCTGTAATTACTCTCTCATTAGATATTCCACCATTCTCACTCCTCAAATCCACATGTACAAATCCCATTCATCCACAACAAAAGAAAACTAAAAATTATATATGTCACAACCCTAGCCTAGCTAATGAACATATTAGGCATGCAACAATGACTGTACACTCAAAGACATTTTCCTTACAAGCATGCATGCAAGGGTTCTTACATGTAGGAATATTCTCAAAGAATTATTATATAAAGTAACATCTAAAACCAACTTTAATAATTCAATTGCTAAAAACCTCCAAAGTATTAGTGAAAATAAAAGTTCAAATCACATATGCATAAAATAACGAATAGAAAATTACTAAATACTATCAGTTCGATTTTTTTTTTTCTCATAATTTCTTAAGCTCCTTTCATGCATACAACCTTAGTGCATATAAGACCTGTGATTCAATAAATTTTGAATTTGATAGGAGAGAAAAAGAGGGGCCGAGTTTGACAACTCAGTAAATAACCAAATCTCAACTAGTGGAAGCAAGTGTAAGTGAGTGTGTCTATAAACTTTGCGCAAGATGAGACTTCATAAGTTTAGAAACTATGGCTAAGTTCAAACGAGAAAATTGACTTGTAATTTGTAAAGGATTTTAAAAACATAAAAGTATATTTTACAATGAGTTCCAAATACACCAAAAATATAATTGCAACCTATTATGAGTTCAAAAAACTTCAAAATTTTCATCGGACTTGGAACATATCATATTCTTAATTTCTTTATCACTATTGTCATTTTATATCCCCATGATTAGACTTAGAATCATGTATTGACATGTAATTAGGCTTGAAATAGACTAGTTTTTATGCCAATCTAAAACCCCATCGGTGCGGTCAAAGTATAGTCAAACTATAAAAATAATTTCAAAAGTTATCTAGCTTTATTTCAATCTGGATTCCTTCTTTGTTACCGGGGACGAACCCAAAGCCATAATGTCTCAAAACGAGGAGGTATCCTATTTTTTGGCCTAATTCTTCTTCTAATGATTCCATATGAAAAAAAAAAAAAAAAAAAAAACATATAGCATAAAATCATAGTTTCACTATATTTTTATTTAAAACTTGGTTCTTTTTAGAAAATTTACACATCCTTAAACCGGTTTGAGAAAATAAAAAAATTTTAAAATGTCCAACTTAATCAAATAAATTTCTAATATTTCAATATTGAAGAAATTTAAATTATTTTCTTTAGTTCAGTGTAGCTAAAATAATTATATACAACTTTTTAATAAGGAAAGAAAAGAGAATATTTAATAAAGAACGCATTGTATTTTAATCATATATAACTAGTCAAGAAAAATTTACTTAATTACCTCACGTAGGCTTACAAAATTTTCGACTTCTCTCTAAACCTTCTCTTCTAAGGTCCACTACAAGTCCCACCTAACACCAATTATACAATAACCTAAGTCCATCAATCCATATTAACATACTATTTACTTAGAGATTAATTGGTTAACTATAATCTTTCAACTGTATCTAGCCAATAACGATACTCTCTAAAGTATTCATAGGTGCTTACTAATAACTCTCCCACTAAAATTAAGATTAAATACAACTCTTAAAAGTACAAAAATATAGAAAGGTCCAAACAATATAGAACGGCCACTTTAAATTTTACACAATAAAAAATATTTAAAATATCATACATGGATAGCCATTGTGAACAATAAGGAAATCGCTTTCCAATATTATATAATATATAAAACAAGAAGCTGGGAGAAAGTTCAATGAATGATCCAAATTAGATTCAAATTGCACTCTACTTTTATGTCAAGTATTATTTTAATTGTCTATCAATTTGATGGTAAGTGTCTATATTTTAAATACATTTCACTTTCATGTCAAGTATCCTTTCAATTATACTTTAATTGTAAATAAATTATATTTATGAGCAAATATATATACAAAAGTTACAAGCTAGTTTAATTTTTTAATTAGAAATCTACATGATATAAACTCAATCAGTCTTTATATTAAGTTTCTGAAATTATATATGTTTATTGACAATATTTACTATGTGAAATAAATTTAATATATTTTTTTGAAATATGTAGAAAATAAGAAAATACACCTTGTTTTGGGTGTATGTTTCTCTCCTCACAATTAATGGGTCCCACCATCTATGAGGGCCTGCTTCATCCTAAAGCCTTCCCATGTTATATATATATATATATATATATATATATATATTTATTTATTTATTTATATCTTTTCTATGAAAGCAGGGGTCATAAAAGTATAATTTACAATGAGTTCCAAATACACCAAAAATATAATTGCAACTTGTTATGAGTTCAAAAAAACTTCAAAATTTTCATGGGACTTAAAACAGTTCATATTCTTAATTTCTTTATTAATATTATCGTTTAATATCCCCATGATTAGACTTAGAATCATGTATCATCGAGTAATTAGCCTTGAAATATAATGCCAATGTATAACCCCATTGGTGCGGTCAAAGTATAGTCAAACTGTAAAAATAATTCCAAAAGTTATCCAGTTTTATAACAATCTGGATTTCTTCTTAGTTACTGGGGTCAAACCCAAAGTCATAATGTCTCAAAATGAGGAGGTATCCTAATATTTGGCCTAATTCTTCTTCTAATGATTCCATATGAAAAAAAAAAAATCATATAACATAAAATCATAGTTTCACTATATATTTATTTAAAACTTGGTTCTTTTCACAAAATTTACACATCCTTGAACCGGGTTTGCGAAAATAAAAAATTTTAAAATGTCCAACTTAATCAAATAATTTTTTAATATTTCAGTGTGGAAGAAATTTAAATTATTTTCTTTAGAGCAGTGTAGCTAAAATAATTATATACAACTTTTTAATAAGGAAAGAAAAGAGAATATTTAATAAAGAAGGCATTGTATTTTGAATCGTATATAACTAGTCAAGAAAAAGTTACTAAACTCAGGTAGGCTTATAGAATTTTAGACTTCTCTCTAAACCTTCTCGTCTAAGGTCCACTACAAGTCCCACCTAACAGCAACTATACAATGACCTAAGTCCATCAATCCATACTAACATACTATTTACCTAGAGATTAATTGATTAACTATAATCTTGCAACTGTATCTGGCCAATAACGATACTCTCTAAAGTGTTCATAGGTGCTTACTAATAACTCTCCCACTAAAATTAAAATTAAATAAATACAACTCTTAAAAGTACAAAAATATAGAAAGGTCCAAATAATATAGAACGGTCACTTCAAATTTTACACAATAAAAAATATTTAAAATAATTCTCTAATACTTCTATAATGTAACAAATACCTCAAAAATTCAATTATTAATTACATGAAAAAGAGGAAATAAATTTTGGATGTCCATTGTGAACACTAAGGAAATTGCTATTCAATATTATATAATATAAAACGAGAAGTTGGGAGAATAAGTTCAATGAATGATTCAAATTAGATTCTAATTGCACTCTATTTTTATGTCAAAAATTATTTTAATTGTCTATTAATTTGATGGTAAGTGTCCATATTTTAAATACATTTCACTTTCACGTCAAGTATCCTTTCAATTGTACTTTAGTTATATATAAATTATATTTACAAGCAAATATATATATAAAGTTACAAGCTAGTTTTATTTTTTAATTATAAACCTACATGATACAAACTCAATCAATCTTTATATTAAGTTTTTGAAATTATATATATTTATTGACAATATTTACTATATGAAATTAATTTCATATTTTTTTTGAAAACGTATAGAAAATAAAAAAAATATTCCATGTTTTGGGTGTATGTTTCTCTCTTCATAGTTAATGGATCCCACCATCTGTGTGGGTCTACTTCATCATAAAATAGCTGATAAAGCTTTCCATATAACTTATAATCTTTTCCATTATGAAAGCAGGGATCATGTGGCATGAACGTCCTAGGCCCGACAGACCGCCATAAATTACGTTGGGACACATAACCTAGCCTAGGTCATATTGGGAGAAAATGGGTTTTTGTCCCTTTTTTTTTTTTTTTTTTTTAATCCAGTATTTTGTCTCATTTTTCAAACTAATTAAGGAAATGCCCCTGTTTTGAAACTCGATTTTCTAAAAATCGAGTTTTAATTTAAAACGTTTTTTTGACCATCAAGATATAACAAACTGAAAATTAAAAAAAAAAAATTTTGGAGCCCTATAGTAGCGTTTTAAGGACTCTATAGTGGCATTTTATAACTTGAGTTCCAAGAACTCGAATTTTTTATTTTTTTTATTTTTTAAGTTTGATCATCCTATACCTATAGTAGCGTTTTAAGGAGCCTATAGTAATGTTGAAATTCGATTTTGAGAAAATCAAATTTCAAAACAGGGATATTTTCTTAATTAGTTTTAAAAAGAAGACAAAATACTAATTTTTTTTTGCGCGAAAGAGACAAAAGCCAATTTCCTCCGGTCATATTGGGTCAAGGTCTTCTATTCCTGAATCTTAAATCTTTCAGCACCCAATGACCCCACCAGGTAAGTCAACCTGTCTGTTGCCTTCTCATTTCAGAATCTGTCTCCTTGTTAGTTATGTATACAACAGAGATTTCTTCTATACAAGAAAATTGCGAATTCTAACAGAGTGGTTCATTTCAAAGATCAATGACATTTCTGAATAGATCTAGATTAAAAAGCATGGCGAATAAAGTTCAAAGTTTTACAGTTGGGTTTTGATAGTGTTATTTATGATTTTTATTTCCTTCAAACGTTTTTTTAAATTAGAGCTTATTGGCCAAAAAAAAAAATTAATAATAATAATTACAACCACAATATCGGCCAACAAAAACAAAAGCTAATTCGTAAAGTAAGTGATTTCCAAGCTATAAAAAGCTGAGTTCCAAATTCCACACCTTGACAAAAAAGGAATATTAATCTCTCCAAACAGAACCCACATAAAACCCCATTAGGACATAATTTTGACATATGTAAACAAGCCAAACAAACTGATTGGGTATAAACAATCCCACAAAGCCAAAGAAGAAACCAAGTATCTAAACTTAACTTGAAGAGCTAAAAATGCCCCATCACAACAGAAAACACAATCAATAATATTATATATTAAAAAAAAATCAAATATTGGGGAACTTTTTTTATGCATGCGTGCGCACCCAGATCCACTGCACATGTGCATCATGCTAGTATGTGTATATGAATTAGTCAAACCTAGCAACCTGGAAAGAAAAATGTTAAATTATTACAAATTTTTATTTAATAAACTATTTCAACAAGATAATTTAAATAAGTTTTTGATGATTTATATTTTAATAATTAGTGACGCATTAGTTTTTAATAAAATATGCAGTATTTCCAACACAACTTTATTAAAAAAGAGTTTATATTTAATGAGCTAGTTTTAACCCCTTTGTTTACTCCCTCTATTACCAACAAGACATATAAGTATTTTACAACTTAATGAAATAAACCGTACCATACACAACACTTCCTCATTGTTAAAAATCGGGTTGGGTTTGACCCAACCCATAACTCAAGACTCATGAATCATTCACATTAGTTATCTGATAATTAAGTTTAAATTAAAATTGAATAATTTTGATATGAGTCATCAAGATTAGTAGTGGAGTAATTTAAACTTGGTGGCTCATCTAATAGTGTGGGTGAATCTCTGCTAGTATTTAAAATAATCCTATAGCATCCGAATAACTAATAACTTATAGTGAATATTGTGAAATAATGGTGGAAGAGACTCTGGTAGCCTCTCCCATGACAAGAAAGTGCTCAAGAAGTATAGAGAGTATGAGATGGAGTTTGTAAAGCAAGTAATGAGAAAAATCCTGCAAGTGCAACGATTCGTCCTCCCTAGTTTCATGCCCATATGGCCTATCTGATTTATTATACGTTCGTTATAATCCTAAATTCAAAAAACCAATCCTATTAAAAGTCCCCTCCTTAGAACTATTGCCTCCAACCTGACCCAAAAAAAAAACATTAGAGACATTGTGGGAGCCTTTGGAAAGTCTTTTTGTAATTGGTAATATATTAGTGTTAAATACCTTTTTGAGTAAAATCTATAGTATTCCTAGTACCACTCAATTGTGAAATGCACAAATTTATTCATGTTTCTCGTATTTGTAATTGTGAGTGCAAGATTAAATATCAAACAATCGATATGTGTACTATGTGAAATCACGTGTTTGAATGTTATACATGGAGGTGCCCTAGTTAACATGAAGGATTAAAAAGAAAAAAAGAAAAAAAAAAAAAAAAAGGGTAAGGTGCATACCTGTGTAAGTTAGCAATAACCAATGTCCTTGCATTATAGAAACATTACCTTCGGGTTGATGTATATATATATATATATATATTAGGTGACTGAATGATTGCACAGGTGAATTGCCGAGCAAATCTCCTTTGGCAGTGAACATCTCCGCCTTGTAAACCAAATTACATGCACATTTGCAGTGCAGGTGAGTGGCTAACTGCCAAAAGAGTAATTGCTCTGTAATGCAACCAGACACTTGATCATTCATTTCGTTGATGAATAGTTTTGGGTGTCCATATATCTATATATAGATGATGATAAGTCAGAAAATTCTGGAATGTGCCATGAAAACAGGATATTCTTAGCACATATCCTTCGTTTGTTAAGTTGCAAAGTGGTCCTGTCGCTTCAATATACGCAGCCTAGCTCTTTTTCTGTACTAGGTTTGGCACCACACTGCTCTATCTCTTTGTTGAAAGAAAAAGAAAAAGAAAATGTGAATAATCTACAAAGAATATCCGCATAATAATTCTCCACGTACTTTTATTAGAAGTCGTGGTTCTTCTTGTTTTTGTTTTTATGTCTTGTAAATGCACGCCTTTCAGAACAAAACTAATGCAAAAGAAAGAGACAATTAATTTCAAGTGGACACAAGATAGTTTCATGCTCATAAGGATTGTAACGATTTCACCATGTATTGGTTGCTTTAGAACATACAGGCGGGCTGACCTTTGGGGCAGGAACTTGATTCCACGTCAAAAGTTTAAATTCTCCACAGCCTTTTCAATCGTTTGTCGGGAAAGATATGCTGGCTGCTGAAACGTAACATTCTACAATGTGTCATCCTCTGGTTATCTCATATAAGACACTACTTTCCTTATCCCCTCTTGTACGTAGTTTCATCGATCCTACGCGAATACAGACCAGTCGACAATTCTTGTCACATCAATATTATTTTACATATAAAATGATAGATTTTGGGTTAAAATCATTTTATTAACAAAAAAGCCCAAATTTCTTCATTTCACAAAATGGGCTCAATGCCCACATTTTTGTACTCCATGGATTGGGTTGATTGCACGTATCTTATCTATATAACGAAATAGGCTCACAACAAGTGCTTTGATGCATAGTTAATTAGGCTGAAGCCCATATTTTTTCCTCAATGGATATGGACCATATCTTTATCCATTGAGGAAATTAAACCAAATTTCTTAAAGTTAACCATATTTAAAAGAACTAAGGCGCACACTAATAAGGAACACAATAATAAATCAAACAAAATAACCTCAATCATCATCATCATCCACATAGAAAATCCATGCCCTTATACTACTACCTGTGTCTTAAATACCTCTTTGAAAAACATTTCCAAACTCCGTCATCTCATTCCTCACTTCACTTTACTAACGCCCATCTTAAGGAAGACAAATAAACCTTATTAATTAAGGAGAATATATCATTCCAAGCTAGTTATCAATAAATGGATTCGGCCAACTCATCCTCGTGTATGGTTGATTGTACTCTCTCCCTCCATTCACACTTGAATTTTCCCCTTCGATCTAAGAATATCATGGTTGAACTTATATCGGTTTACGAATAGTACTGTTACCACTTGAATTCTATTATTTTACTGATCATATGATTCATATCGCTAGACTCAAATTGATTATAATTCTAGAGTCATGATAAGTTACTATTCCTCCACGTACGTCTGAATTTGTAATTGTTTAGCTGCTGGAAATGAGTTATATAATTTCCTATTACTTCATTGTTATATTATTGCTAGATGCTTATGGCTCCACTGATTCTTTACCACCAAATAAGACTAATTTACTGATTTTTTTTTTTTTTACTTCCAAATATACATTATTTTGATTTATCTCACTATTGAAAGTGTATTATTTTGTTTTCATTTAGCCCTAGACACTATCATTATGTTTTCATTTTGAATTATGCTAAGAATATAACTTTTGTCACAACTTTGGCGAGTTATAATTGATAAGGGTAAGTTTCCACATGGCTCACTAATATATCTGTACCAATCAAAACTCGCCATGTGGCAAGTTGTAGCACAAAGTTGTGCCAAAAGTTGTATCCTTAGCATAATTCTTTCATTCTCCTGTTACACATTTACCTAGGTCTAGCAAGACAAGTCTTCCATACGCTGATATAGATGTGGCCATAAAAACACCTCCTCAGATTTCCGGTCAATATATATTGATTATATGCATGACAAAAAATCGGCTGGAAATTACTTTTAGGAGAAAAGGGATTATTTTAGTATTTGATATTTCGGATACAAGTACTGCAAGTCGAAAGTTGAAACGCAGTTTCATGCATGTTGAACTGAAACTTATTCCACATGGTGTAGTGTAGGAATATCCTAAAAGGACGAGCATAAATTCTAAGTAAACTAGGGATAAGTAGAATTCTTTTTAACCATATATTGAAGCTTCTTACAGCCCGATTTCACAATGGTTATATTCTTATAATTATTCAACATCACCAAACATGCATGGTGCAGTTGAGTTCACACCATTTAAAAAAAAAACATTTTTTTTTATCTCTCTTCAGTGCTTGGAGTGAATTTTTCCTTTCAAAATAATGTGGTCCTGGACTTCTTTTCAAAGACTTCCAACAAGAAGTGGAAATGAACATATGCACACATAAAAGCATCAAGCTTTTATCACTTTTTATTTTTAGAGGATCGTCGGATACCCATCAGAGAAATGATAAGAAGAAAATAGAAACTGAAACAGAACATTCGGGAAGATCCAAATAGTGTGCTCTCTCTTTGCCACGCATTGGTCGTTCTTATCTTCAATTCTGATCTGTAGTTTTCTTACCCTACTTTTTGTTCAGTTGGTCAAAAAAGGTTCCTAGGCATGCATGAAATTTTAGGACCGAATATGCTAGCATATTTGCTTATAAGGTCCCCCTTTCGTACGTGACTATATTAGCACTCACATATTCGAACTTTGTTTTTAAGCACGTAGTTAATTGTAACGACGTATATATGTATAAGAATAAGTTCATCTATAATTTTTTTTTTCTTTGTAAATTTTAGCTTTTATTTTTGAGTCTATATACATTTCTATCTGATTCATTAAGAAAAAAAAAATATTAATAGAAGTGCTAATGGGGAGGGTGGGGTCCAATTGTGTGCCTTCTCCCGCCTCATCTCCTCTTCAAGATGAAAAAAACCCGTGCGAGGTGTGGTGGGTTGGAAATATTTTACTAATTTTAATTAAATTGATGAGATATAGATAAAATATAATGGAAAAGGCCAACCATAAGAATACTAAGAGAGAGTGAGAGACAGTTTTTTGGAAATGACAATGAAATTTGTATAAAACAATTAAAATCATGTATAGAAATAATTAAGTCTTTCTGTATATATAATTTATATATATATATATATATATATCAAATAAAATATGTTTATAGCTGTACATGGTGGGACGTGCAAAACCCAGTTTCACTCTGTCACCTGTTCGAAACATGGAAAATTCTTGTGAGACTAGTCAAGCAGGTTAGGGCATTTTCACCATCCCCAATCTTAAATTGTCCGTTACAAAATAATTTTCCTGTTGCATTTCTTATATGGCCCGGTCACACAGGAAAACGATATAGGATATTTGGCTTCTTTTTTTTTTTTTTCGTCTTCATATTATTACATTATTTTATGATTTTTCTTACAATTGAGATTTTTTTTTTTCTTAAAGCATACATCTTTATAATTAATTTTTTTTTTCTCTAAACTAATGAATCTATTATTTATGTGGTTTCAATTCAGATATCACTTATACAAAGATGTTTGACAGAAAACAAATTTATATCTATGCAGAATGATTCCACCAAGTGTCTGTCTTCTCCCCCAGCTTTCAATGACCAAAATTCAATTTCCATGTGAGTTGACATCTTGCTCTGCTTACACTAATTCCATTTTATTTTTATTTTTTGAAATGTTTGAAAATATGATACACCACAAGGACGCCTTCGGCATCCAAGGGTCACGAACCGACCATAAATTCTGGTTGTTCTTAACTATTGAATCAGGACTTACATTTTATATAGTTTACCTTAGTTTTTAGTTATTGAATTCAAGGTTTTTTTTTTTTTTTTAATATAAATATGTTGTAGTCATTGTTTGAGGCCTAATACTTTATGCACGATAATTATATTAATTAAATAACCATAAACCATTTGTCAATCAATTACTTTTAGAGTTTAATCACGTGAGAAGCACTTTCATTGCTGGGATCTACAAATATCATTATCAGACCGTTGGTGCTTTATATGAGAATTTTGAAATTATATAATAATTATATATTTAGTTATTAACTTATTATTTTTCAATAAAATTAAATTATGATTTAGTATAACCAAAATGGTGCAACAAATTATAAGTTTATAACTGAAACCATACAATGCACGAATTCTTTAATTTGTAAATAGCAATAAGCTTCAAAAAACTAGATAATCAAAATAGGACTTTTATATGTTTATATTGTACTTATAATAAACTTACCACTTTTTACAAATGTATATAACATAAAATTTTCAGTCAAAATATATGTTCACTTTGGAATAGAATATTTAAGAACCCAATTATAAATTTAAGGGTTTATTATCGAGACAGTCTTACTTTCTTGTGGTTACTTGCTGCGTGAAAACATAATTAATCTGTCAACTCTATAAAATTAGAGGACAACACTTTCTCTTTGTGAGTGAAAAATAAGAGGATGACACCATTCTACTTGTGCGTGAATGAGTTGAGCCCTTCTTTGTAACAACAGTGGTAAGAACAAAACAGTTTTCCTACGCGTCTGACGAAAGCCATATATTCAGTCCAGATTAGGTACAATTAATGAAGGCTTCTACTGTGTGTCAGCGTTTTCTATACGTAGAAAGTATATATATCTAGAAACTCCAGCTTGAAGATGTAACAAAGATATTTTGAAGTCCTTGGTTTCCAGCTCTGATGGTGAGAGAATTGGGACCACGAGGCCATGAATGATAAGAAAGCGATCCTATGTACCAATTGTGCGGGCATATCCTATTTCATTCCCCTCGCATATCCAAATTTTTGTGCGAATCATTTGGTATAAAAGGCACTATACGTAGAATTTCTGTGGCAACTCGAACACGAGGAATTGCAAGGGAAGCAGATGTGGGGTTAGGGAATAACAGTGCAGTTCTCCTTCGGCAAAAGAGAACATGAACATGCGTATTGCATACTTCTGTTTCGCCGAAGGAGAATTGCCCTGCCATTCACCTACACATGATTATTTCATGCCTGCAACTTCAATACATCGTAGCTATACCAACAAATAAGCTTATCATGGTTTCTCTTGCCGATGTAATAGTTCTATTATTTTATTTGCTTTCTCTTGCCAATGTAATAGTTCTATTCCTTTATTGTTTGTCAGGTAAATGCTAAATTGTAACTAGTTACAACTGGGATCATCAACATATGTGGACTAGAAGTGACTTGAATTGGTGAATCCAACATGGGAACGTATTATCAAGCTTAAATAGATCTCTATATTATGGTGAAATATGGATTAGAAGGATATATGTGATTGATATTGAAGGATAGCTCAATATACTAAGTACTTTTTGCTACTAGCATTAGCTACTTCTTTTCCCCTTTTTATTTTTCTTGGAAGCATAAGACTTGTATGACTACAGAAATCTTTCCGCGAATTTTGTATTTTCCATTGTAATGGTTTACTGTTATATCAGAAGTGACCTCCCGTTGATCTATTTTCTCCATGAAGAGCCTCTTAACAGTTCTTCGATTACTAAACTAGCTCAAATGATAATTTTCCGAATGATATTCAAGCATGTTATTTTCCCAAATGTATGTATTGTTGGTACTCCATCTTGCGCCCCCCCCCCCCCCCCCCCCCAACAAAAAAAAGAAAAAGAAAAAGCAAATTACCACTTGTACGAAAAGGCAGAGAAAAACCATAATTTCAATCAAGACATGAACAATTTGGTCCCGAAATCCCTTAAATTCCTCAACTTTGCTGAAATTAGTCAAATTAGGTCAAACTTGAGATATTCATAACAAAACATGAGGGTTGACCTCATGTTTGATGGCATTTGATCAGTTGTGACTACGAATAATTGTCGATAGCCCAATCAGACATACACCAAATGTGATATTAAAAAAAATAATAATAATAATAAGAACAAAAACCTTTAGCCCCAGCCAAAATTAGGGTTTGATCCAAACCTAAGTCAATTAATTGTGCCAATCATATATAGCGTGAAAGTTTCTGTAAGGATCATTTGAGTGGCTCCTTACAAAATTTATAATAAACAAACAATACTTTGAGAGCCCCACAACTACTCAAAGTTATGTACAACCCTCCTAAACCAAAACGTCAATAGAAATTTGGTGTCATGAGCTTGCCACTGACATATGCTTGATTCTGTGTTCAGTAAGGTTTCCATGAAAATGCGTAAAATTTCACAATGAAAAACTCAACGTTTGAAAATGTTTATAAGGTACCAACTTTTGGGAGCCATAACTTCTCACTCCGAGCTATGATAATTCTAAGAAGCTTCCAATGGTACCTCATTTTCGGAATTTCAAGACCAAGTAAACCCTTAATAAGCCTTTAGAAATCAATGTTAACATTGGAATGTCTCAAAAATGCGGCATGTTAGGCTCACAAACCTTAAGGACAGGGGACATGTAAGGCTTACCCTAGACACGCTTGCCTCACATGCTCCTCTGTTTTGGCCTTCTATAATATCCCCTCCCCCATCTTAATTCAGACAAGGCTCCTAACCTTCGAAGACATTATTTATTTATTTATTTATTTTTTATATGTATTGGTCATTTTTTGAGTAGATGATGGTTACCAAAATTCACCTTGGGGCATTGTGTTGTGTGAGTTGAAACACTACCACCAAGTGTCTTCTGAAATACTCATACGACTTAAGTCAGTACTTAAATTCTATGGAGTTAATCCCAAAATACTTGTATGAGTTGAGGGACAATTTAAATTTTGTTATAGCTCTGCTGAAATTCTCGTATGAGTTGACGCACTACTAACGAAATATTGTTGAAATACACGCATGGTCTGAGACACTGCTAGAATTCTGCTAGGACATAGTCAAAATTCTGCCGAATATATATATAACCGAAGCTTTTGTCTTCTCTACAATTTTACATGTCAGCATTATTAAAAATATATATATATATATATATATATATTTTTTCAACTAAAAAAAAAAAGTTAAAATACTAAAACGTATTGTGTAACGCTTCTACTTCTCATTCACACCCGAAACTTTCAGCTAAAATTTCTCCCAATTTTGAAAACCAAACCCTATAACTATTCTCCCCAACTCTGAAAATCAAAAACTCAAAACACATCTCTTCTCTACTTTTTTTCCTTCCCCCAAATCTCAAAATCTCCTCTTCCCATCCTCCCACTCCGAGACTAGACAAGCTTATATGGTTACCAAACCTTAATGGAAAATTCTCCGTTGAATCTGCTTACCATCTTGTAACGCAACTCACTAAAACGCCAACCACAAACTGATGTTCACTGGGAAAAGCTTTGGAAGCTCAAATACCCTGAAAGGATTAAGAGAATTACCTCCTCAACTGCTTCGCTCATACCGAAGAGGAATAACTCTGTAAACTTCTGTCTCTATGTGTGAGTTAGGGTTTTGTTTGGTTTGGGTTTTTGAATTTTTTCACCAGTAAGAATTCCGATTTGCTCTTCAATTGAAAATCTATTTGCCCAGTCATGACTTCCTATATAACGTTCTCTCTCCACTTCAATTATTCATGGAATTTTATTTTTATTTTTATTTTTATTATTATTATTTTTTTTTTTGTGGTTGTAGATGATCTGCTTTGGTGTTTTGGGTTATTGTGGTTGAATAGTTGGCCTTTGGTTTGTTGGCATTTAAAGGGTTTTTTTTTTTTTTTTTTTTTTTTTTTTTTTTTTTTTTCTTTTAGGTTCTAGCGATTTAAGGTGGAAATTTATTTTTCCATCTCAGTTTTGAACCAAAATTGGGGTTTAGATAGTTTGGGTTGTTGTCTTTGACTCAATTAATGCAGTAGATACTGTTGTATGGGAAGTTTGGTGTTTAGGTTCCTTTCTACTTTGAAGGCCTTGATTTTGGGATTTTGAATTTGATCTTATTATTGATGATAAATTGATAATGTGTGGTCAGTGATAAACACACACACACACACACACACACACACACACACACACATTAATACTTGATGAATGTCAACTTTGGTGTTAGTTTGCATCTTGGTTCTTTTACAAAATGGCCATCAATTTTGGTTTGTTTACTTCTGTTTACTTCCTACTGCTTATAATGGTCCTCAGCCACATGGCAAGGTTGTTTTTGCTCACTTGGTAGGGACTTAAACCTATTTGCTACTATATGTATAGAAGGTGTTTGAGAAAAAGCCAAGCCCAAAGTAGTAGTAGAAGTAGTTTATTAGTTCCATGTTACAGTTCAAATCCAAAATAACTTGAACATATTTAGAAGCCTAAAATTGAACCTACTGAACTCAAATAATAACATATTCTCTCTGATTCATCCTACCATTTTGAGGTTCTTTTAACAACATAGTAAGGACCGCGGAATTTGACTGCTATTCATTAACATCCAACAATTTCTTTCAACACAGATCCAATAAATCATTAGCATAGAAAACTATACAAATATACAACACACACCATGCCAAAAAAATGTCATTTGTATACCTTGCTTTTTTTTTTTAAATAAATTTTATAAGAATCTTCTTTATGAGCAGCATCTAGATTTTTGAAGGGTTTTGTTTGATTCTTTGTTTGGTTGCAGACCCCAGCTTCTTTTTCAATGTCCTCCTTCTGCAACCTTAACTTTGCTGTTTATGTACAAATTTTATTTTTCAGTTATGGTAAGGTTTGTGTTTTAAATTTTGGTATAACCATGGAAGCTAAGATTCGTTCCTACTACTGACTTTTTCTTTACATGGTTTTTCATTGCACCACATCAAGCAATGAGGGATCGTATTCCAGATGTGTGGGGTAAATTAGGACTGACCAGTTTTTTAATATTTTTTTTAAAATTCAGTGGTGTGGGCATGGGAGGTTCATAGATAGGAGAATTGTCTAATACAGGTTTCTTTTGAATGTGCTGATAGTAGGAGCTTCTTTACTATTCTATTTTTTGTAAATTATTTACAGCTGCTGACAGCGATGATATCTCCACAGCTATATAGTTCATCAATAAGGCAAGGCCATGGATTACATTGATGGCCGTTGGCTGGGAATATGGTGCAAACATGTTAACGAAGTGCTTGGCAGAAGCTGGAGAGAATACGCCGCTTACAACTGCCACGTGCATAGACAATCCATTTGACTTAGAGGAGGCTACAAGGTCCTCTCCTTATCACATGGCCATTGATTAGAAGCTCACTGGTGGACTGATAGATATTTTAAGATCTCATAAGGTTGGTGATTGCTTTCAATCTTCTGTCTATTTTGGTTCAAATGCTTTATATCCTCCATTCTAGCATTGTTTTAATGTTGAACAAACATATCATTGATGTGGTATGCTTTGAATTATGTTGGCTGCCATTTAAGTATAATAACTTATGCTTAATTTTTTAATTGGGAATAACTTATGTTTAATGTTTACTTAATTGCTTCAATCTTCAACTTTTTTTTAAAACATCATCAAAATCAAAGTCTTGGGTTAGAAAGATTTGGTGGGCATGAGCATAACTTTCAATCAAAGCTAAGCCCATTGCACACTACTTGTCAGCAAAATAGCAATGGCAGCACTTGCGCACACACTAAAAGTTTTCACATTTTATTAATTTTCATAAATGTACATGTATTTATATTCTCTTATCTCACTCTTTCCTCAAAAAGATACTTAACTATATTTACACACCTAAAACTTGCTGAGAAGCTTATGTTAAAGGTAAAAATGATTTAATTATTTTGAAGTTGATTCTCATATTGGTTGTCCTTAACTATCCTAAATTGTATTTGGGTAGAGCTTTGGATTATGGTCCTTTTGCCTATGGTAGGTGAAAAGCAATTTTTCCCCCCTTAAGAAAAGAGAGAAGAAGTTGACAGAATTGCTAGTTAATGATACTTTCTGAGTTTAAAGAACATGTTTTGTTTAGTAATGGAGTTTCCACATTTCGTTATCTATTATATATGAAAATAACACCAATATATTGTGGTTCTCGTACTTATTCAGATACTATAATTCTTTTTCTGTTCTCAAACCCCCTAACTTGGGTAAAGCAGCTATTTTCTAGGAACTATTTCAAGGCAAAGCAAAAGGGTTTGACATGGAGAAGGCTTTATTGGCAAAGTCTATTCATGATTTTGAAAAAGCAATATCTATGGTATCTTAGCGCAAGAGACGTGGTTGGGAATGTGAGCAAGCAAAGAAGATTTATAAAATTCAATGTTTTATGTTGAATAAATATATGATGTACTCTTCTATATAATGCAGATTTGTTGTTTTATGTTCTTTCTCTACTCTTTTTGAGTCATAGCAAAATAATTTGACATTGGTAACTATATTCTATTTATTTATTATGAAAATTAGATTACGATCATTATTGCAATTTGCTTATTTGTTTATTCACAATGTACATGTAACTATGAAAATAACTTCATTGCCAATGGACCTATGGTAGCGGTATTGTCTTTTTGGCATGTATGTATTTTTATGGAGATGATATACAGGATTTCTTTATCCCTTATTTGTCTTTATAATTTTTTATTGGGCACAAGCACATTGTGTACTAGTTTTAGCAATGTTTAATATTTGAATTAGTGAAGATTTTATGTTATGCTTGAGTTTTCTCCATTTAGTTGTATTATTTAATTAGTGAGTCTTGCGACATTCTGATTTAGCGCAGCAAATGATAATTGCAATATTGTTTTTTTCTTTTAAAGAATCTCATGCATCGCATGAGTTAGCGACTAGTTACTAGCAAAGTGTTGCTAAGGTACTTAATTGTAGATCGCTTACCAAATATCATGCTGCTCTTGACGGTGTAGCTATAGTAATATTAAGCTACACACTATTACGCCATGGTCAAACTTGAAAACCTCAGCAAGTGGCTTCTAAAGATTTAAATTTAAATATTTAGAATCATATTTTATTTTTGTTGGCAAACCGAGAGCAAAACATATCTAGTCTATATGTTAAGCAATGCTTAATGGTGTAGGTTTCAAGTTTCAAGTTTAAGCTGACTGCAGAAAAAGGAAGTCACTTTCTACCAAGCTCGACCAATCGAGAAATTAGACTCGAGCAATTGAGAATTGCAAAAATCAGATTTTGTAGAATGTTTAAATAAGGCCCAAGCCCGTGAAAACGTTTAGGGTTTTATTATAACTTGTCAACATATAAAAGGGAAATTCTAACTACATTTTTTAGACTTTTGGAAGACTTGTGTGTTACTTTTTGTAATATCTGAGAGATTTGTACCTTTTAACTACACTAAATCTACCGAAGCAAGATCTACAATCAAGCGGTGGTAGAAACGAGTTGCTGCTACAAGATTATTAGTGATGGTGATCTGAAACTTTTAAGTGGGATCTTAAAGTTACAAGTAAGGGTGCTTGTGTTGTTATAAATCCTAAGAGAGAAGGACTATGTGGATTTAGAGATTGCATGTGATCGTGTCAGTAAGTTACTGCAAGAGGTAGCAATAGATTTATGGTTAAATTTTTTGTAAAAAATTTGATTATCTTGTATTGGATTTGCTTTACCTTGAGAATAGTTAGATTAAATTATCCACAGGTTAAATTTTTCCCAGGTTTTTACCTTGAAACGGTTACTTTCATCGGTTTTTCTAGGTCATCATATCGTGGTGTTATTTACTTTTCCGCATTTATGCATGATATGATATATGCTTGTTTAACCTAAATTTGAATTATAAACCTAATAATCAACTTGGTTAATTATTTGGGTTAAACAATCTGTTTTAAGAGGTCTAAACGAACAAACAAGTGGTATCAGAGCAAGTTAGCTCTTGTTTATGGGTTTTTCAACCTAGAGTTGATACTTGACCCTTGCTCTCATGGATTCTTTGTCTCTTTGCTTAAAGGCAATTATGTTGAGAATTTAATCTATTTCTTCTTGGACTTTTTGGCTTTTTAAATGTGTTAATCCTATCCTTGAGTATCTACGTATAACTACCTCTTGTAATAGTTATGTTTGTTATACTACTTTAACTGCCTTGAAGGCACATGATACTTGTCTTTGGTATTTAGATAGTGGTTGTTCCAAGCACATGCATGACAGGTAATAAAGCTTTGTTCAAGACTCTTTTTGAAAGAATGATTGGTACTGTCACATTTGGAAATGGAAGCAAGTCAGTCATCAGAGGTATTAGAACAATAGACATTCCAGGATTGCCCGTGTTCGAAGACGAGTGGTTGGTGGATGGATTGAAGGCAAGTCTGTTGAGTATTAGTCAAATTTGTGATAATGGGCTGAATGTGTTGTTCACTAAGTATGAGTGTGAGATACTTGATGATGGAGGTGACTGTATTTGTGTTGGAATAAGGACCGCGGATAATTGCTATGGTATAACACCAAGCATAAATCATAAGTGTTATAGTGTAAAAATTCATCAGGTGGACCTATGACATCAATGGTTAGAACATGCTAGCCATAAGCAAATAGAGAAAATTTCCAAGTGTGAAGCAGTTCTCGTGTTACCAAAGTTTGAAGAGTTAGAGAAGAGTATCTGTGGATCATGTCAGATTAGCAAACAAGTGAAGGCCAGGCATCCATCAATTAGTGAAGTTCAGACATTTAGACCCTTAGAGTTGCTGCATATAGATCTTATGGGTCCTGCCAAAGTTCAAAGCTTAGGTGGAATGAAGTACATCCTTGTTGTGGTGGATGATTTCACAAGATACACTTGGGTGATTCTCCTAAAAGATAAATCTGAAGCTACTAACAAGATGATTCATTTGTGCAAGAAGTTGCAAGTAGAGAAGAATACATTGATTGCTCAGATCAGAACTGATCATGGAAGAGAGTTTGAGAACTCTAAACTCATATCTTTTTGCAATGATCAAGGAACAAAGCAAGAATTCTTTGCACCCAAGACACCTCAGCGGAATAGGGTTGTGGAAAGAAAGAATAGAGTAATTCAAGAGATGGCTAGAGTCATGTTAAATAACAAGAGTATGCCAAAGTCTTTCTGGGGAGAAGCTATAAAACACTGTATGCCGTACCTTGAACAGCGTGTACTTTTATCCCAATACTAAGAAGATCCCATATGAACTCTGGAAAGGAAAGAAACCGGTGATGAAATATTTCAAAGTTTCGGCAGTGATTGTTACATCCTTCGAGACTGAGAGAACCTTGAAAAAATTGATGCAAAAAGTGATAATGGGCTCTTTCTTGGATATTCTACATCTACCAAAGCATACAGGGTATACAATCTCAAAACCAAAACTGTGATGGAATCTGCCAATGTGGTGATAAATGATGAACAATGTGCAAAAACTCATGCTAAAGAGACTCAAAGTGTTCAAGGGAGTTCTATAGAAGTGGAAGACATTCTTCCTAAGGAGTATGTTAAGCAGTCTACTGATGAAGAATTGTTAATTCTGAATGATACTGTTTTAGAACCAATAACCCCAATCAGAGAAACTCCACAAGAATAGGATGAGTCAAGTACACCATCTGAGCAAAAGAGTACAACAACCTCTTTGGTGAAAGGTTCATCTGCTAGGGTTAAACTTAATCATCCTTCCACCAATATCTTGGGAAGTTTTAATGACAACATGCGATTAAGATTTGAAGCATTGAATGTCATTACTCACTCATGCTATCTTTCTCAAGCAGAACCCAAGAAAGTAGATGAAGCATTGCAAGATGCTGGTTGGATTAACTTAATGCATGAAGAACTCCATCAATTTGTTCGAAATGATGTGTGAAAATTGGTTCCTAGACCCAAAGGAGTCAATGTGATTGGTACAAAATGGATCTTCAAAAACAAGTCTGATGAGCATGGAACAGTCATATGGAATAAATCAAGACTTGTTGCACAAGAATACACTCAAGTAGAAGGAGTTGATTTTGATGAGATGTTTGCACTTGTAGCTAGACTTGAGTCTATTCGGATGCTCTTACCCATTGCATGTCACTTGAATTTCAAGCTGTGTCAAATGGATGTCAAATGTGCATTCTTGAATGGGATGCTACAAGAAGAAGTGTATATAGAGCAACCCAAAGGATTTGTGGATCCTTATAGGCCTAATGATGTCGTCAAATTGAAAAGAGCATTGTATGGTCTTAAACAAGCTCTTCAAGCTTGGTATGATAGACTGGCCTCTTATCTCACAGGGAATGGATTTAAGAGAGGAATTGTTGATACTACTCTCTTCATTCGAAAGGATAAGAATCGTTTTGTTATAGCCCAAGTCTTTGTTGATGATATTTTTTTTTTTTTGGCTTTATTAATGATATTCTTGCTAAATTTTTTGCAGATGAAATCAAGAAAATGTTTGAGATGAGCATGGTAGGTGAACTTACCTACTTTTTGGGATTGTAGATAAAACAAATGGACACAAGTAATACATTAACCAAAGCAAAATATGCTAGAAATCTTGTCAAGAGATTTGGACTTGAAAAGGCAGCACATGCTAGAACACCAATGGCCACCAATACAAAACTTGGGAATGATCCATCAGGTCTGTCTGTTGATATCACTTTGTATAGAAGTATGATTGGTTATCTGTTATATTTGACTACTAGTCGACCTGATATAGCATTTAGTGTTGGTGTATGTGCTAGATTTCAATCTAATCCAAAAGAATCACATCTGAATGCTGTAAAGAGAATAATCAAATATGTTAGTGGTATTTGTGATTTTGGTTTATTTTATAGAAAAGAGTCAAATATCTCTCTTGTTGGGTATTCAGATGCTGATTGGGCTAGTAATGTTGATGATAGGAAAAGCACCACTAGAGGGTGTTTTTATGTGGGAACCTGTCTAGTTGCTTGGATGAGCAAAAAACAAAATTATATCTTTCTGTCAACTGCGAAAGCAAAATATATAACAGCTAGAAGTTGTTGTTCACAACTTTGGATGAAGAAGCTTTTAGGTGATTATGGTTTATCACAGGAAACTATGGTTGTCTACTGTGATAATTCTAGTGCTAATGATATCTCTAAGAACCCGGTACAACATTCTAAGACCAAACATATAGAGATTAGATATCACTTCATTAGGGATTTTGTTGAAAGAAAAGTTGTTGCTCTTGATACATTCCTACTGAACGTCAGAATGCTGATATCTTTACCAAACCACTTGATAGAAGCAAGTTTGAGTCTCTTCATCAAGTGATTGGTGTGATCACATGTCCCTTGTCACTTTTGAGTTTCATGGTCCTTGTGTAAATTCTTTCTATCTCTTGTGATCAAAACTGTTTGACTTTAGGGTTTGCATTTGCATTATATTCATACATTTCATTATAGGTTTGTTTTTGATGTTTTTCAATTTTTTTTTTTTTTTTTTTTTTTGTAAACAAAAGGAAAAAAAAAATCAGAAAACAAAAAGAAGGAGGCTTTTGTATTATACATCTTTAAGATGTGTAATTAAGGTTAGCCTATGAAATTTTTACATTTCATGACTGTGTACCTTGTTTAGCTCTGATGAGCTTTATTTTTTCTGCACTTTGCTAGTTTGTGCTATGTAGTGCTTATATTGTGTGAGTTGTTTATGATTTTTAAACACATGCTCTTGATTTTGAAGTCACATTCTTTTGATTGTAAAGACTAAAAAATCCTAGGAGAAAGACATAAATAACTATCTCACCACTGTTACTTGTCAATCATGAACACCTGTGTGCAAATCATAAAAGTCGTGCTCGGTATAGTGTAGCACTTGCATAGCAAGATATTTAAGGTGTTGCTATGAAAATAAATAAAGGAAGCAAAAAGTTAAAATAAAAACAAAGAAAAATGTGCTTCAAAACAAAAAGAAAAGCAAAAGAAATAATACAAAAAAAAATTGCATGGTTGCAAGCGTGTTTTCTAGGAAATGTGAAAGTTATATAATGTAACTCTTTAGGTAATAGTCACTTTCAAACTTATATGATGGGTAATGTAGAAATTGTGCTTATTTTCTACGTACATGTCACCTTGTGAGTACCTTATACACTTACTAGTTGCACACACTACAAGCAAGTCTTTGTTAAACTCAATACATGTAATTGTGTGTTAAGTTTTGTGGCCATCCTAAATTTAACTTATTGATGTGTTTAATGCATTTTGGGGGTATGAGGAAAGAAAATTTTGATGAAATTTGCTATCGTTTGAAATTTTCTTAGAAAAGTTTGGTTTTGTAAAACATTTGAAATCATGAACATCCATTTCATATCATAAAAATTGGTTTTCAAATGTTTTTGCAGAAAATTTTTCCAGTTTTTTCAAAAATTTATGTTTCTTCAAGATTCGATCAAGCAAGTCTGTTTTTCGACCGATTGAAAAAGGAAAAAGAAAAATTCCAGTTTTAAGCTAAAACTCTCGGGTTTGCTGGATTCCTGTTCGATTCTTTTCGATTAGTCGGGATTGTTATTAAGTGCATTTCGATTCCTATCTCAATTCCTCCCAACTGATCGAATTTCGTTTATTTTTCAACAAATAGGAATTAGATCAGTTTTTTTTTTCACTATTCCTTTATATTTCTCTTAGATTCCTCTCTCAATCACTTCTCACTCAAAATCTTTTTGTCTTTTTCTTGGTCAACGATTCAAAGGTTTTCTTCCTCATCCTAAGGTAAGACTCTTTTGCCCTCTCTTTTTGATTAAATTACATGCATTCATGCATTTTTTTCAAAATTTTCACATCAAAGGAAATTTGGGGGTTTTGATGATTTTGTGCATTTTAATCAAACTTGTTTCATGGGCTTTTGTTCATGCATCATATAAACATGATTCTAATGCTTTAATTTCAAAATTTTCATGATTTGCTCAAATTTTCGAAACTAGGGTTTATGTGTTCTTGAGAGATTTGGGGATTTTATTAAATTAGGCAAAATTGAGTAAAATTGGCTTCTGATGTTGTTTGATTGAATAATTATAACATGTTTTATACTTGATGTGTTGTTCAATTGATCAATATAAGAATTTTTGAAAATTAGGGTTTTCAAAATTGGGGATTTTGTTAAATTTCTAATTTTCTTGGTAAATTTTCAAGATTGTGATAAAATTGAAATGTTTTAGAACATTCGATCATGCATCATATATATACTAATGTCATGCATTATATAGATTTTCAAAAATTCCATGTTATCTTGTCTCTAACCTATTTGGATGATGTCTACCCTTGGTTTCTATTGTTTTTGTTTTGGTTTATCTTTAGCCATGGCTCCTAAGGTTGGTAGAAAGTTTAATACTAGAGCTAATAGGAACACTGCTTCATCCTTCTCTAGGCCAACCTTGGTTGACAGAGTTAGGTTTCTATTTGCTAAGTGTGAAGAGACTTATGAGACCTTACCCAAACATAGGTCTATTTTGGGTGAAGAGAAGATTGTGTTGAGTGAGTTATTCTATTCATAGGAATTTAGTGTCTAGGAATTGGGTTTCCTTGTGTGAGGTGTTTGATCCTCCCCTTGCTACATTGATTAGAGAGTTTTACTTACATCTCTTCGTCTGTTCTAAGGTGACATGTGGTCATTATTTGACTTCTTGGATTAGAGGTCAATTACCATATCTAAACAAACAATTTTTGAAACTTTAGGAGTGCCTCTTGTTCGTAAACCCACATATCCATCCACTGATTTTCTTCCTGTAGATGATATTATGTTGTTGCTCTATGGTAGGTCTGTTTCTTGGGGAACTGAACCAAGAATCAATTTTTGTGACTATACTGAGATTAATTATCTATATTTATGGATATCCTACCTTAACATTTTTCCTATCTCACATTTTCGTACTGTTCCTATAGATGGGTGTGCATTTCTTTATGCTCTTATTACTAATGGTTCTATGTGTTTTCCCTTTCTTTTTATTCAAACCATTATTGATGCAAAGTTGTAATTTACAACTATGTGTTTTGTTGGCTTTAATTCCTTGCCAAATTTGATTGTAATTTTATTCAATCTTTTTATACCCTGTATTTATTGTGGGATTTAATTGTAAAGGTTGTGTGATAGAGAGAGAGAGTGTGAAGACAAGAATCAATTTTTATGGCTATACTAAGATTAATTATCTATATTTACGGATATCCTACCTTAACATTTTTCCTATTTCACATTTTCATACTGTTCCTATAGAATAAAATTACAATAAAATTTGGCACAGAATTAAAGCCAACAAAACACATAGTTGTAAATTACAACTTTACATCAACAATGGTTTGAATAAAAAGAAATTGAAAACACATAGAACCATTAGTAATAAGAGCATAAAGAAATGCACACCCATCTATAAGAACAGTATGAAAATGTGAGATAGGAAAAATGTTAAGGTAGGATATCCGTAAATATAGATAACTAATCTCAGTATAGTCACAAAAATTGATTCTTGGTTCACACACTCTCTCCCTCTCTATCACACAACTATTACAATTAAATCCCACAATAAATACAGGGTATAAAAAGATTGAATAAAATTAGAATCAAATTTGGCACGAAATTAAAGCCAACAAAACATATAGTTGTAAATTACAACTTTACATCAACAATGGTTTGCATAAAAAGAAAGGAAAAACACATAGAACCATTAGTAATAAGAGCATTTCAATTTTTGTGACTATACTGAGATTAATTATCTATATTTACGGATATCCTACCTTAACATTTTTCCTATCTCACATTTTCATACTTTTCCTATAGATGGGTGTGCATTTCTTTATGCTCTTATTAGTAATGGTTCTATGTGTTTTCCCTTTCTTTTTATTCAAACCATTGTCGATGTAAAGTTGTAATTTACAACTATGTGTTTTGTTGGCTTTAATTCCGTGCTAAATTTGATTGTAATTTTATTCAATCTTTTTATACCCTATATTTATTGTGAGATTTAATTGTAAGGGTTGTGTGATAGAGAGAGAGAGAGAGAGTGTGAACCAAGAATCAATTTTTGTGACTATACTGAGAGTAATTATCTATATTTACAGATATCCTACCTTAACATTTTTCCTATCTCACATTTTTATATTGTTCCTATAGATGGGTGTACATTTCTTTATGCTCTTATTATTAATGGTTCTATGTGTTTTCCCTTTCTTTTAATTCAAACCATTGTTGATGTAAAGTTGTAATTTACAACTATGTGTTTTGTTGACTTTAATTCCGTGTCAAATTTGATTATAATTTTATTCAATCTTTTTTTACCCTGTTTTTATTGTGGGATTTAATTGTAAAGGTTGTGTGATAGAGAGAGAGAGAGAGTGTGAAAACTCAAGCAATTGAAGACAGAAGAGTTTTCGCGGGTAGCTTGCGACTAAGCATCTCGCGAAGTGATACATGTGTCTTGCACATGACTGGAATGCGAAGAGTCAGGACAGATGGAGACAGTTGTGTTTCGCGAGTAGCTCGCGGGTAAGGCCTTCCTGCGAGACACTCGCGAAACATTCTGTTCTGCCAGTTTGTACTATCTGATACACACTTTCTATACCTACACTATATATACCCACATTACCTACAAATGATAGAGAGAGCATCTGAGAGAAAACCCTAGCCACAAACCCTTGAGAGTGAGATTGTTATACCTACAAATCTCTACATAATCTTTTATGGTTTTCCTCAACTCTTACCTCTCCATTTCTAAATCCTTGAGAGGTTGATAGCCTAAACACTTACCACACCCATCTTGAGTGAAAAGTAAGGTTTTGGAGCTGCTAAGAAGCATTGGAAGAAGCCATATGTTTGGCGGATGCAATCGAGCTGAATTGCGTGATCCGGAGAGCTAGAGAAGACAAGGCTGAAGTCAGTTGGTAGTAAGAGCTTGGAGGGCTCAAGTACATTGGGTAGACTAGGCTTGGAGGGTCTGTTGTTATTCGTGTACTCCAACTTATTCTCTAGTGGATCGATTACCGCTTGGAGGGCAGCGAAGAGGTTTTACGCCGAGTACTTCGGTTTCCTCTTCGATAACACATCGGAGTGTTATCTTGTGTTTGCATTCTTCTTCCCTACTCTTTTACCTTTCAATTTACTACTGTGTTTTATTGATTATGGGTTTGAGTAGTTTGTTTGTTTATCCGTTCGTATTTACACTATTCCACACTTAGTATTAAGTTAGTGTAAAATCAATCAAGCCGTAATCCTTTTATTTGAGGGTCTAAACAGCTCTTGTGTTTTTAACACAAATCTGAGCTTTCAATTGGTATCCGAGCGGGTACACTCGCGGTGGTTTTATTATCTAAATGTGATCCTAGACCCTTGTTGAGATGGACCAATCTCAATCGCTCAATGCTCCACCATACTTTGATGGGAGTAATTATGCTTTTTGGAAAGTCAGTATGAGGGCATTCCTTTGCTTTATCGATGATAGTGTTTGGGACGCTGTCGAGATAGGATGGACTAGGCCGAAGGCTGCCAAATCCACATGGGATAAGGCTGCTCTTGCGGCAGCTAATGCTAATAGCAAGGGTTTAAATGCTATTTTCTATGGTGTTTTCACCTGATGAATTTCACAGGATCTCTCATATCACAATTTCCAAGGAGGCATGGCAAATCTTGGAGACGACCTATGAAGGCACCAAAAAGGTGAAGGACACCAAGTTGCAAATGCTCACCACACGCTTCGAGGAACTGAAAATGAGTGAAGACGAGTCATTCGACTCATTCTATGGGAAACTAAATGAAGTGGTGATTGGGAAGTTCAACTTGGGAGAAAAGACGGAGGACTCCAAGATTGTGAGGAAGACTCTACGATCATTTCCAGAAAGTTTTCATGCAAAGGTCACAGCCATTGAAGAGAGCAAAGATCTTGATGAAATTAAAATTCCAGAACTCATCGGTTCTCTTCAAACCTATGAGCTATCTCTACCATCTTAAAAGAAGAGCAAATATCTTGCTCTCAAGACAATCAACGAGAGATTCGATGCTCAAGACTCCTCAGATTAGGATGAGGTTGAAAAGGATGTAGCATATCTTGCTAAGAACTTCCATAAGTTTCTTAAGTTCAAGAGAGATGGAAAGTCTTTTGATAAGGGAAAATTTTCAAAATTCAAAAAGGACAAGAAAGAATTCAAGAAGAAGGATTCAAGAGATTTTTCACCGTCTGAAATGGTTACGTGCTTTGAGTGCAAAGGGCATAGGCATGTAAAGAAAGAATGCCCTACATATTTGAAAGCAAAGGGTAAAGTCTTTGCAACTACCCTAGTGACTCTGATGGTTCAAATTCAGATTCGGAAGAAAGTTGTGATGGAGAAGGAAACTACTCCGCTTTTATGGCCATTACACCCATAAACTCAGCAGAAGATTTGAGTCTTCTAGTGGAAGAACTCGGTGAGCACACGGAGGTAGAGTCTATGGGAATTGGGGAAGAATCTGATGAGGAAGATGAAGAAGCAAAGGGATTACAAGAATCCTATAGTGCTCTACTTGAGAAGACCGGAGAGTATGCTAGAGTGGCTAAAGCAGCCATCAGAAAAATGAAGAGAGCTGAACAAGATTACAAGAGCGTACTCATGAGGTATAAAGAAACAAAGTGTGAAGTTAAGGCGTTGAATGGGAAGTTGAGGCGTTGAATGGAGAGCTCACTGGAGCCTACTCTAAGATCAAGTTTCTTGAGCTTGAAGTGATTCAAGCTAATGCTAAAGTGGAGCGAGTTGCCTCCAAGAAGCTTGACGAAGTACTTACATATCAAAAGTCATTTTTCTGATAAAAGTGGTTTAGGATATACCGGAGAAGGTAGTTCAAGTGCAAATGTGTCCAAAGGGATGAAGTTTGTGAAGGCTAAGGAACCAGTGGTAGCAACTCCAAGTGTTGAGAATGTAAAAGTGGAGGAGAAGCCAAATGGAGCTGCTCAAATGGTCTTAACAAAACCTTAAACACCATTTGTGGCCAAACCCAAGGGTAAAGGGAAATCTCTTCCAAAGTCTCAAAGAGGTCCTCAAGTACAACATTTTTGCCACCATTGTGGAGTTCAAGGACACATAAGACCTAATTGTTATAAACTTCACGCACTAAAAAAAGCAGATTTTCGAAGATCAAGTAGACAAGGAAAAGGAAATTGGAATGCCAAGCAAACAAAAGGGCAAGAAGCGGATTTAGGTGTTAGTGATGTGATGAAGATAATAGATGTCATCACTTCTTGTTTGGCCAGCTTCAGTCAAAGGTTTGATAATCATAGCTCTAGTACCCAATCCTTTAGGGATATCACTCCAAAAGCACGTGCCGTGTGGGTGAAGAAGGGTACTCATGCATAAGCATTTGATCATGTCTATGCATCAATTCTTCCTATTTATTGTGACCTTGGTTGGTTGTTTGCCTATGATTCTTATTTTAGCATGTTTCTTTTCAAGCTTTTTTTTTTGTTTTTGATGTTTTTGTTGATCTTACTTTTCTTGTTCTGTTTTTGAGTGTGTTCAAAAATACAAAAACCCACAAAAATTGAAAAATCTTTAAAAAGTTTGATCACTTGTGTTGTGTATATCACATGTGAGTTTGGCCTAGTACCTTCGTACTTATGGCGTAGTGCATTTACGAGCCTAGCTTGTATTGTATGCACATATATCTTTATGAGAGAAATCTTGAAAACTATGTGTGATTGTTGTAAATAGATCTTCAAGCTTGTCATGAATGATTGGTCAATTGCCTTGTTGGTCTTCATACTTGCAAAGACTTGTACCTATATTTCTTCCCACGTTTATTTTTATGTTTTTGCAATAGAGCTCACCAAATGTAAATCTCAAAATGAAAAAGAGATTATGAGTGTGAACCAAGAATCAATTTTTGTGACTATACTGAGATCAATTATCTATATTTACGGATATCCTACCTTAACATTTTTCCTATCTCACATTTTTATACTGTTCCTATAGATGGGTGTGCATTTCTTTATGCTCTTATTATTAATGGTTCTATGTGTTTCCCCTTTCTTTTTATTCAAACCATTGTTGATGTAAAGTTGTAATTTACAACTATGTGTTTTGTTGGCTTTAATTCCGTGCTAAATTTGATTGTAATTTTATTCAATCTTTTTATATCCTGTATTTATTGTGGGATTTAATTGTAAGGGTTGTGTGATAGAGAGAGAGAGTGTGTGAAGACTCAAGTGTCAGTTCGTTTAGACCCCTTAACCCAACAGATTAACCTAGAGAATTAGCCAAGTTATTAACTTAGGTAATTTAATTAAACTAGGTTAACACAAATAAATATAAAAACAATAAAGCAGCGGAAAATAAACAACACAAAGATATGATGACCCAGGAAACCACACCGGTAAAAACCTGGGGAGGATTTGACCTAGCTATCCTCAAGGTAAACTGAATCCACTATGAAAGAATTGAAGTTTACACAATAGACTTAGACCACTAACGTCATATTGCTACCTGCCTGTAGGAAACTTACTACCATGACCCCATGATAGCTCCGAGATCCACGGACTCCTTCTTTCCGGAATTCTTCAGCAAATCCACAAGCGCACCTGCTTGTATATCTTTGTGCTCTTTGATTCTGCAACTGTAATGATCTACACAACTCTTGACATAAATCTCAAGTTTGTAAACCCTAAGTGTATGTGAAGGTAAACACCTCTAGATCTCACAATGAGATTCACAAACACAGCAAAACAGAACTCTACAGAACTCTGAAAACGTGGCTAGGGTTTTCCCTTTTATACTTAGGGCAAACATAAAACCCTATACATTAAAACGGGCTTGGGCTGAGTTGGAAAATTCTGCAGAAAAACGTTCTGTGCGATTTTCGATCGATCGAGTCTCACAGAAAGTTACAAGTAATTCTGCATAAAAACTCGATTCCAACTTTACAATAAACCCCATACTTTGAGCAAGTCTAACACACGACTCAACATTGTTTTGATCATGGTTTGCCAACATACAAAATGAAGTTCTAAATACATTAGATCCTAGTCTTTAGAACCTAACAAACTCCCCCTTTGGCAATCCGTGACAAAACACAGACTTAACAAAAATGCTCAAAGTTACAAATTGAAAAAGCCCATTACAAAAACAATAGCCACTTAACAATTCAACCTAAACTACTATCCAACAGTTGCAAGGTAGACAGCAGCTCGACTGAAAACAACCTGTATATTCCTGTAACACTTAACAAACACATAAACGCATGTGTGGAACAAAAACAGGAAATACATAAATAAAAATTTCTTAATTTCACATGACACAAAATAAAAACATATATCATGAATAACATCATCAATATAAGTCAATAAGCACAGTAACATAGTGAAATAAGAAAACATATACATAACAATGTATCTCAACAAAAATATCTCCTAATCAAGAGCTAAAAATGTAAATACACAGTGAAGCACCTAGATACAATCTAATAACTCCACAAGCTCCGCAGTATCACTACTAAGAAAACAAACACTCCCCCTAAAATGTAAATCCCAAAAAAACAAGCTACTAATGAACTATGCACTCCCCCTTTTTGTGACGAATTGCCAAAGGGCACTCACTCATCATCAAAAGGAGGTGGAGAAGAGCGACGAGAGCTCGCCAAATCCGCTCGCAATGCACGAAGCTCATCGAGGATGTCCACCAAAAGCTGACCATGAGCCGCCTGAACGGTCACGACAGTGTCAAGCGTCCGACGAAGGTCAGAAACCTCATCAAACGGTGGAGGAACATCAGCAGCAGCACCAGCACCAGCAGGAACCGAAGAAGTCCCAGCTGCAAAAGGATCTGCAGAAGAAGAAGAAGGGGGTGGAGTGACACCGGTAGGCTCTACCCTAGCACGCTTAGAGCTAGCTCGAAGTTGAGCAGCCCTTTGCCTCAAAAAGGTAGCACCTATAGGAGCAATAACATGAACAGGCTCGGAAGCAGGATACTCACCAAAACCAAGAAAGAGAAGAATCCTATGAATAAAAACAGGAAAAAACAAAGCATGAGCCTGAGAACTAGACCTATGAACCTCGTTCAAAGAACGAAGGAACATATGCGGAAAACTGATAGGAGCATCAGTGACCAAAGCATACAGAAACACACATCGCTCAAGAGGGACGGTGTGAACATGAGTAATCGGCCACAAAGAATGACATGCTATCCGAAAGAAAAGATAGTGCAACTCAGACAGCTCAGCCGACGAGATCCGAGGATCAGAACCCCACTGGATAGAAGTACCAGTGATGTATGACAAGACGTCATCAAGTGGAGGAGACTCCTCGTAAGGAAAGACGGGATGGTCCACTATGGGCACCCCAAGAGCATCCGACACCACCGAAGGGGTAATGCGGTACTCAACACCACGTAACCACACCTTGACTAAGGTGTCGTTATCGTAGACATGAATAGAGAGGTTCGAATAGAACTCTCTAATCAAAGAAGCAGGAGGAGGATGCTCAAAGTCTAGAAGAGGTAACCAACCCCGACGCTCAAAGTTCCTACGAACCTCAGGATCTAACTCATCTAAGATAACCCTACGCTCAGCCCAAATCTGACGCCTAAGATTAAGGGTCTCATAGGTAATCTGGTTAGACTCACTAGGAAATCTCTCGGTGTCAAAAGATGGAGAAGGATCAACAGTCCTATGGGCTCGAGTTTTCCTAGGCATAGTGCTAAGGAAAAGAGACAGACACAGAAAGAAAAGAGCAAAAACCAAAACCAAGAGCAGACTGCAAGTTAGCACAGCATAAAAGATATAGAAAATATCAAATCTATATGATGCATGAGCATGAACAGAAAATGATGCATGTACTAATGCAGTGACATGTTCAATTTTGATTCAAATTAACAAAATTGGCTTGAGCAAGCAAAGTGTATCAAAAATACCCAATTTGAAAAACCCTAGTTTTCAAAACACAACAAATTGATAAATTGATCAACACAACAGTCAATTAACTCAATATAATGATCAAATTAATCAATCTAACAAGCCAATTTTATCAATTTCAACCCAATTGAACAAAATCCCCAATTTATTCAAATATAAGCCCTAGAATTTCAAATTTTCGTCAAAGCACCAAATAAACCAAATTAAACCACATGAGGTGCTTAGGAAAGGTGTCCCCACAAAAACCCATAAAGAATTTGAGAAAGAATCACTCCAAAACAATCCCAAAAATAGAAAAACCCAAAATTCCGAAATTACCCAAATATGCATGAAAAAAAATGCATGAAAATAGAAAATAAATGCAAAAGGAAGGGTATAAGGGACTTACCAGCTGAGGGAGAGAGAGATTATGCAAAGAAAGTGGAGGAAAACGACAAAAATCCCAAGAATAGTGCTGACCGGTTGGTAGGAAACCAAAAAGAGTTTTGAAAAGTTTTGAAAAAGTAAAAAGACACTTGAGAAACTTTCTTTTAAAAAACAGCCGACACGATTTTCGATCGATCGAAAATTACATTCGATCGGTCGAAAACTTATTCGATTGATCCAAAATCAGCTTGGATCGATCGAACCAACCAGAGATTTTTCTGAACAAATTTAAACATTTTCGATCGGTCGAAAATAAGTTTCGATCGATCGAAATTCTGGAAAAATCAGTGTTTTGAAAAACCAAACATTTTAAACCAAAAACTCCTCAAAGCAGCAGATTTTTAAAATCAAATGCATGAGTATGAGATGATATGATTTTCAAAAAACACAAGTATTCAACCCAGATTCCTCAACCAAAAATTTCTCTCAATATACCAAAAAAAATAAACAAGCAAACATGTTCGGCATCAATTTTCAAAGAATTCTCAAACTTGGTTGGTCAAACCAAAAACACACACAATAACATGTACACAATTTTAGCAAAGATTAACTTGTGTAGTGTGTGTAACTAGCATAAGCTTGAGAAACATGTGAGGTGATATACACATAGAGATCAATCACAATTTCTACAAAATCCACCACATGAATTTGAAAGAGACTATCCCTTAAAGAGTTACATCATATAACTCCCACATCTCCTAGAGTAAAAGCTTGCAATCATGTAAGTTTCTTGATTTGCCTCATTATTCAAATTAATTGATTAGAAACTTAATAATAGCCGGGATAATGTACACACCAATTTTATGAATTTGTGAAGTTATTATAGCCCAATAATGTACACACCAATTTTAATAGAGGCTACACCTTATGTTCTTTTTGTGCATGTGCTACACTTTCTCGAGCACAAAATCTTATGATATGCACTAAGGTGTTCATGATTGGCTAATACACAGTGGTGAGATAGTTATTTATGCCTTTCTCATTAAGTTCAAGTCCAACAATCAAAGACATACAACTTCAAAATCAAGATCATGTGATCAACAAATATAGCATCTTCCCACACAACATGCACAACAAGACTTTAGCTAGTAAAGTGCAATAAATAAGTGCATCAAAGCTAAACAAGGTACATAAACATGTTATGCAATAATTGATAGACCAACCTTGTCTTCAAATTCAAGGAAAAATAGCAAAACACAATTTGCAACAAAATTTTTTTTTTTTTTTTATATAACAAAAAAAACAACCTAGAATGAAATGCATGAATGCAATGCAATGCACATCCTAGAAACAGAGGTCACAGAAGATATAGCAATAAAGCACAAGGACCATGTCAGACAGACTCAATTAGGTTGAGCCTTTTTGCATCCAAGACTTCCTAGATGCAACTCTTGCATTGGAGTTATGATTCATATTTGAATTCTGAGCAACTCCAGGATTGGAAAAAAGGTTTAACGCCTTTACCAATTCACCAATCAGTACCATAGGATCACGTGCTTGAGGCACAGGTACTGTAGTTTTATTTGCTCGCTTCGCAGCTTGCAACTTAAAACAATTTGGACGTATGTGTCCAGGTTTTCCACAAAAATGACAAACCCATGCAGGCTTATCATGCAATTTGCCCTTAGTCGAAGTAGAAGCTCTAGAATGAGAAGCATGAAGATCAACCCTAATTTTTCTAGGTGGAGTAACATTCAAAGGCTTGACAGGTTCACTCACCACGGGTTTGACAATCTCACTCTTAGAAGGTTCAGAAGAAGGAACAAATTTAGTGGAAGAAGGTTCAAGTACAGAAATACTTTCCTCATAACCTAAACCAGATTTATCAGAAGGAGACTTTTGAATACTCAGCATGTGATTAAGTTTGGAGCTTGCAGACCTATTAGTTTGTTCTCTAGCAACAGACAAATCATGTTCCAAACATTTAACTTTCTCAAGCAAGAGCATGTTCTCAGTTTTCACATTATTCAAAAGCTCATTTGCATCAAATAATTTAACAAGTAAATTTTTCTTTTCAAGATCAAGAGATGCGATTTTCTTCAAGCCTAACTCAACATTCATAGCATCCTTTGCAGCAACTTTGCAAAGTTTATTGTAGGCTTCCTGTAGATCTGCATCCTCAGAGAGTTCCCCATCAGAAGGGTTCTCTTCAACAGACAAGCTTTCATTGACTACCGTGGTAGCAGTGAAAGCAATAAAGTTTCCGTCCTCATCACTTGCGGATTCATTGTCGGAAACTTCATCATCACTAAGGGTTACAGCCATAGCTTTACCCTTAGACCTCAAATAAGTAGGACATTCAGACTTTAAATGACCATACCCTTGACAACCATAACATTGTTGTCCCAAAGAATTATTAGAAGATTGACCTACTTTTTCTTTAGATTTTTCAAAGTTATTAACCTTAGTGGGTTCATTCTTCCTAAAATTTTTAGGTTCAACAGTGTTCTTGCCTCTTGCCCTTCTGTTACTATTTCTCAGAAAGTTTCTAAAGTTCTTGGCAAGATATGCAATCTCTGTAGCAGAGAGATCATCATCAAATCCACCATCCTCAACATCATCAACAGACTTAAGAGCCATTGATTTGGATTTGATAGTTTTAGGGAGGTCTAACTCATAGGACTGAAGAGATCCTACAAGTTCATCAACAGGGATGGAGTCCACATCCTTACTCTCAGTAATGGCAGTCACTTTGGGTCTAAAATCTTCAGTCAAAGATCTAAGAATCTTCCTAACAATTTTAGGTTGATCATAGATTTCACCCAAATTATAAGCAGAATTAACAATATCATTCAACTTAGCATAGAACTCATCAAAAGATTCATCATCATTCATTCTTATGCTTTCAAATCTAGAAGTTAATTGCTGCAACTTATTAATTTTAACTGCCTTAGTGCCTTCATGCACAGTCTGGAGGATTTTCCAAGCAGTATGAGCAACCTCAACATTAGAGATTCTCTTAAATTCCTCCATGGAAACAGCATTAAAAATAGCATTCATTGCTTTGCTATTAAAAGCGGCTGCCTCCTTCTGAGAAGTTTGCCACTCACTCACAGGAGTAGTGGGCTTCTCCCATCCGTATTCAACGGAATTCCACACCCTCTCATCAATGGATTTTAGGAATGCTTTCATCCTTACTTTCCAATAGGCATAGTTGTTTCCATCAAAGTGAGGAGGAACAACTAGAGAGTGTCCGTGTTCCATGACAACAGGGGTCAAGGATCAGCTCAAAGATCAAAAGATCAAACACAAAAGCTACCCGCTCTGATACCACTTGTCAGTTCGTTTAGACCCCTTAACCCAACAGATTAACCTAGAGAATTAGCCAAGTTATTAACTTAGGTAATTTAATTAAACTAGGTTAACACAAATAAATATAAAAACAATAAAGCAGCGGAAAATAAACAACACAAAGATATGATGACCCAGGAAACCACACCGGTAAAAACCTGGGGAGGATTTGACCTAGCTATCCTCAAGGTAAACTGAATCCACTATGAAAGAATTGAAGTTTACACAATAGACTTAGACCACTAACGTCATATTGCTACCTGCCTGTAGGAAACTTACTACCATGACCCCATGATAGCTCCGAGATCCACGGACTCCTTCTTTCCGGAATTCTTCAGCAAATCCACAAGCGCACCTGCTTGTATATCTTTGTGCTCTTTGATTCTGCAACTGTAATGATCTACACAACTCTTGACATAAATCTCAAGTTTGTAAACCCTAAGTGTATGTGAAGGTAAACACCTCTAGATCTCACAATGAGATTCACAAACACAGCAAAACAGAACTCTACAGAACTCTGAAAACGTGGCTAGGGTTTTCCCTTTTATACTTAGGGCAAACATAAAACCCTATACATTAAAACGGGCTTGGGCTGAGTTGGAAAATTCTGCAGAAAAACGTTCTGTGCGATTTTCGATCGATCGAGTCTAATTTTCGATCGATCGAGTCTCACAGAAAGTTACAAGTAATTCTGCATAAAAACTCGATTCCAACTTTACAATAAACCCCATACTTTGAGCAAGTCTAACACACGACTCAACATTGTTTTGATCATGGTTTGCCAACATACAAAATGAAGTTCTAAATACATTAGATCCTAGTCTTTAGAACCTAACATCAAGCAATTGTAACAGAAGAATTTTCGCGGGTGGCTCGCGACTAAGCATCTTGTGAAGTGATACATGTGCTGTGCACATGACTAGAATGCGAAGAGTCAAGACAGATGTGAGTAGTTCGCGGGTAAGGCCTTCCCATGAGACACTCGCGAAACATTCTGTTCTGCCTGTCTGTATTATCTAATACACACTTTTTCGGTACCTACACTATATATACCCACATTACCCATAGATGATAGAGAGAGCTTCTGAGAGAAAACCTTAGCAATAAATCCTTGAGAGTGAGAGATTGTTATACCCACATATCTCTACACAATCCTTTGTGTTTTGTCTCAACTCTTACCTCTCTATTTCTAAATCCTTGAGAGGTTGATAACCCAAACACTTACCACACCCATCTTGAGTGAAAGGTAAGGTCTTGGAGTTGTTGGGAAGCATTGGAAGAAGTCATATGTTTGGCGGATGCAATCAGGCTGAATTGCGTGATTCGGAAAGCTAGAGAAGACAAGGCTTGGCGAAGTCAGTTGGTAGCAGGAGCTTGGAGAGCTCAAGTACATTGGGTAGACTAGGCTTTGAGGGTCTTTTGTTATTCGTGTACTCCAACTTTTTCTCTAGTGAATCGATTACCGCTTAGAGGGCAGCGAAGAGGTTTTACATTGAGTACTTTGGTTTCCTCTTCAATAACACATCGGAGTGTTATCTTGTGTTTGCATTCTTCTTCCCTACTCTTTTACCTTTCAATTTACTGCTGTGTTTTATTGATTATGGGTTAGAGTAGTTTGTTTGTTTATCCACTCGTATTTACACTATTCCGCACTTAGTATTAAGTTAGTGTAAAATCAATCGAGTCGTAATCCTTTTATTTGGGGGGTCTAAACAGCTCTTGTGTTTTTAACACAAATCCGAGCTTTCAGTTGATATTTATAGGAATAAGAGTAAAGGTTAAAAGTTGTTCTTTCCTGTGTATATATATAGGATTTTGAGGTTTTTACGGTTGTCTATTTTTCCTTCTTTAGAGTTAGTGCATCTAACTGCCTCTATAGGAGCCACCTTTCTTAGACAGCAACAAGCTCAAATGAAGAGTGATGAACCAAGCATTGGGACTTCAAAGAGATCATGAGGTGAGGCTTCTACTACAACTACTACCTCGGGTGCTATGCCTATTGCTGAGGAGACTTTTATGGATTCAACTGCTGATGTGGATCCTTCTGGTGGTGCTGATGATGTTGACCCTACTGTTACCCCTCCTCTCTCGCTCCGTGCCATGATGGAGTCATTCTTGACTACTCAAGCAACCCATGGACAGCTTCTGGATGAGCTATTGACTGAGGTGGCTACCTTGAAAGCTGATTTTGCCGAGTATAGGAGTGCTTTTCCACCTCCTCCACCTTCTGATGATTGATGTTGTCTTTCGCAATTTGTAAAAAAAAGGGGGAGTAGGTTTTAGGACTTCTTGTTTGTGTGGAGAGTAGAGAGTTTTTGTTCTGCGGGGGAGTTTGATGTATTTTCTTTTAGTTAGTTTGATGTTCATATTTTCTTTCAGTACTTTGTTATGTCTTCTTGATTATGATAGTTATTGATGATGAGCTTATTCATTATGATATTACTGTCTATCCTTATATATTTTGTGAATTACAGATAAGCATTTTTATTTTATGGATTTCTGCAGTATCTTCCACACATGCGTTTATGGTTTGTTTTCAATGTTTCAAGAATTTACAGGTTAATTCTTTCAACAGCTGTTGTCTATACTAGCAACTAATAGTTAGTAGTTGTGTTAGAATTGTATTAGGGTAATATCTTGTATTTGGGCTGGTATTCAAATTAAGCACTTCATATTGTATTGTGTGTATTGTCACAGATTGTCAAATAGGGAGATTGTTAGGTTCTAAAGATTTAGGTTTAAATATTTAGAATCATATTTTATTTATGTTGGCAAACCAAGAACAAAACATGTCTAGTCTATGTGTTAGACAATGCTTAATGGTGTAGGTTTTAAGTGACAAGTTTGAGCTAACTGCAGAAAAAGGAAGTCACTTTCTGCCAAGCTTAACCAATTGAGAAATTAGACTCAACCGATTGAGAATCATAGAAATCAGATTCTACAGAATGTTTAAACAAGGCCCAAGCCTGCAAAAACGTTTAGGGTTTCATTTCAGCTTGTCCACATATAAAAATGAAACCCTAACTACATTTTTTAGACTTTTGGAAGACTTGTGTGTTACTCTTTGTGAGATCTGAGAGGTTTGTACCTTCTAACTACACAAAAACCTACCGGATCAAGATCTACAATCAGGCGGTGATAGAACCTAGTTGCTGCTACAAGATCATTACTGATGGTGGTCTGAAAACTTTGAGTGGAATCTCAAAGTCACAAGTAAGGGTGCTTGTGTTGCTGTAAATCAAAGGAGATAAGGAGTCTATGGATTAGAAGCTTGCACGTGGTCGTGTCAGTAAGTTACTATATGAGGTAGCGATAGATTTAGGATTAAATCTTTTGTAAAAATTTCGATTCTCTTATAGTGGATTTGCTTTACCTTGAAAATAGTTAAGTCACATCCTCCTTAGATTTTTATCTTGAAACGGTTAGTTTCATCGGTTTTCTAGGGTCATCATATAGTGGTGTTATTTACTTTTCTATATTTGTGTATGATATGATATATGCTTGTTTAACCTAGATATGAATTATAAACCTAATAATCAACTTGGTTAATTATTTGGATTAAACAATCTGGCTTAATATTGACCAGTTTTATATATATATATATACACACATATAAACCAATTAATTGATTACCTAGAAACTCGGCTAGAAGATGTGCAAGTATGTAACAAAGATATTTTGAAGTCAAGGTTTCCAGCTTTGATGGTGTGTGAATTGGGACCACGAGGCCATGAACAATGAGAAAGCGATCTTATATACCAATTGAGCAAGCATATCCAGATATCCTATTCATTCCCCTCGCATATCCATAAATTTGGTGCGAATCATGTGGTATAAAAAGGCACTGTATATAGAACTACTGTGGCAACTTGAACATGAGAGGTATTGCAAGGGAAGCAGATGTGGGGTTAGGGAATAACAGGGCAAGTCTCCTTTGGCAGAAGAGAACATGCAAATGCATATTGCATATATACTTCTGTTTCGCCAAAGGAGAATTGCCTTGCCATTCACCTGCACATAATAATTTCATGCCTGCAGCTTCAGTATTGTGGCTATACTAACAAATACGCTTGTTATGGTTTCTAACTCGGTTTTTTAGTATAAGTATTTTGTTTCTCTTTCCGTAATAATAGTTGTATTGTTTTTTTTTTTTTTTTTTTTTGGCAGGCAAATGCTGAATTGTAACAACTTGGATCATCAACATGTGCACTAGAAGTTTGACGTGAATTTGTGAATTCTAACACGGCTGTGTATTATCAAGCTTAAGTAGATCTTTATATTAAGGTGATAAATGGATTACAAGAATGCGATTGATATGATAACTCAATTTAGTGTGTTCAAAATTGAAGCTTCTCCTTTTTTTTCCTTTTTCCGGGTAGCATAAGCGTTATAAGCAACTTGAATTTGCTGCCTGAATTTTGTGTTCTGCGTTGTAATGGTTTCGTACACCTTGTGTCGATATATTTCTCCACGAGGAGCCTTCTTAGTTCTCACGGCTTTCTGATTACTCAACTGGTTCAGTGGATTCTCTATATCAAGAAACAGTAGTTTATCACGCTGATTTCACGGGGAAAAAAATGTCATGCTGTTTTCAAATAAACAGTAAAATCGTTTCACGTTCGTAGAGATTACATGGACATTCAAACAAACATTGAGAATAAGCAATATATATATATATATATATATATATATGAAAATGTAAGGTTACTAAATCAATCTCTACTCTAAGACTTATGACTTCATGCTTTTCACTATTCTTCATATATTAGCTGGGTCAGGTCTACATTTCAGACCTTTTTCTTCGGTTATATTATGTTTTTGATAGCAGATCCTTAAACAAGAGTCTCTTTGGATGAAATCCAAAAGGGGAAGAAAAAGACCTAATTGATTGCTTTGCTAAACTAATCAGAGGGTGTTATAAAGAATATTATGCATGCTGCATGCAAATTGTGTAATAGTGAGCACCTGAATGCATTACATTAACAGGAAAGATCTAATAGAGATTTGTCTGATGAACCCTAGAGATTATATTCTTTTCCATGATGGGGGATTGTCATGAAATTGATACGGAGTGAGATAGGTCATAGCTGGAATTGGTTTGGACGGTATCAGAAAACTTGAATTAATTTCTTTTATATATAAAAAAAGTCATACAATAAATCATCGCTGTATACTAATTCAAATTAGAAATAAAAATCCAAGAAAGAAAGATGTAGTTTTATTTTTTAATGGTAACTAGTGTTTAACCCGCGCAATGCGCGGGATCATTTAAAATCTCGTAAGCATAAAAGAAATTTGGTTAATAAAATCATTTTTTAAAGTAAAAATTTGTTGTGAAGTTTGAAAGATATGTTAGTTATCAATTTGTTAATTTTTTTGGTGGTATTTATTAAGGATCCTAACATAAAGAACATTATAGCATTGTATCCCTTCCACATTCTTACTGTGTGAGGTCTTTCATTGATCAAAACAAAGATAACATGGTGTTCATCCCATACCCACAATTATGAGAGGGGGGAATGCCACAACAAATAGATCAAAACAGAAAGATATGTATATTGGAGTAATTTATCAGTACATTCAGTTTACTCTTTTAAAGAAATTAAAAAAAAAAATAACTACATATTTAAATACATAAAGACTCATAGAGTAAGGTAGTATATACATTAAACTTCAGTTTTTTTTCTTCTTTGACGCAATTTGCTTAGCACCCTTTTGACGTTTTTGAGGTACTTGGAGTGACATTTTTTTTGGACCAGTTCTTCCATCTTTAGTAGTTGTAGGAGTAGTTAATTCAGGTCTCTGAACAGATGTTTCTCCTATTTCTATATTTTGGTTGGCTTTGTACTTGTCCTTTCTTGATTTTCTTACAATTTCCTCAATTGTGTCCTGCAATAATTTACATTTTTATGTATCAATTAGATATGTATAGTAAGTTATGTGTAGACTAATGTTTGAATCATATAATAAGCAAGGTAAAGTAAGTATGCTTCAATTACCTGATGTTCTTCGACTTTACGTGAGTCATTTTGCTTATGTGAAATTTCCATCTCCAAAATCTTCGAAACTGTGTAATTTTCTTTTCCATACTTCAAATTATATTCATCAAGATGCAGCTGGAACAGAAATTCTTTGCCAATTATTTGTTGAATCTCTTTTGGTAAAATATACTCATCTAATTTCAATATCTGTATGAACAAAGTACCATACAATTAGTAAAATATGTATACATACTAACATCATGACTTGTGCAATTAGTTTTTTTCCTTTAATTTTTTAAAAAACAGAAAATGGTGTGTGTGTGTGTGTGTGTATACAACATTGGTAAGAAAGTATTAAAACTTCAATTTTCTGATAATAAAGATATATGGCTAACATTTGTATATGAAATTACCTCTTCTTGCTGCTCTGCAAGTTCTTTTGCAGTTTTAGATATAATTTTCTCAGCTCCTTTGTCAAACAATGTAAATGTGGTTACACTGGTTTCATCTTGTACTTGGACTTGTATTCTATAGCTATTTTAGATACAAAGTTGTTAGTATAATATTATATATTTTTTGTTTGTTTGAGAATTTACAATTTTTTTTTTCATTACCTTGGGACTGCAAACTTTGGCTCGTTCTTACAACGTTCACACCATAGAACTCCTTTGATTTGTTTCACTTTCGTCTTGCATATAAGACATGCAACATAATACCATCCATATTTGGTGTTGATATCAATGATTTTGGCATTGCATGTTACCAGCAAGTCCTATAATAGAAAGTTTAATCAGTTAATTAAATTAGATCTTATTGTAAAACACACAAACAGCTACTGATTAAGATATATTCATAATGTAAGAATATAGTTAATACCTTTGTCTCTGAGTTCCATTCCAATTTTTTAATTTCAGCAACTGTTTTTTTATTATGTAAGGCAAGTTCTCCATCTTCTACTTTAGGTAGTCCCTTTGGCAGCATTTCTTTTACGTTCATGTCCATCGTCGTGTTCAATCTATGCATCAATATTAACATTAAATACAACTCATTAAAACAATAACAGAACAATTTTATACTATCTATCATTTAAGAAGTATCGCAAAGTCAGTACACCGTCAAAAAGAGAAAGTGTAACAGTAGTTACTTGTTTCTAATTTCTGCAACTTTTGGAATGTCTAAATTGACATATAGTTTTGTTGCAAAAGTGGATGATAGATGATAGTCACCTACAAAAAAGTTGTAACAACTTATAAGTATTATAGTATAGATAAATATTATGTATTTGATAAGTGAGTCAATCAATTGTTACCTCTGAAAGTTTTCACAATAGTTGATGTGACTATTACAATGAATGGCCCTTTATTTGTTTTATAGAAGTCATCATCTATTTGTTGTGCAGTATTTCCCCACAAAGTTGTTTGGACTGTTTTCTTCCTGAAGTTTTTTTATATGTAAGTTTGAGTTATTTAAAAATTATAACATATGAGTTTAAAAGAATATATATATATATATATATATATCTTACTCTTCTAATAATAGTTGAATGTTTCTTTTTTTTGTTGGACACTCTCTTGCTTTGATCTCTTCAATGGTCCCTGTTAGGTTCTAAAGATTAGGAACTAATGTATTTAGAACTTCAATTTGTATGTTGGCAAACCATGATCAAAACAATGTTTAGTCGTGTGTTAGACTTGCTCAAAGTATGGGTTTAATTGTAAAGTTGGAATCGAGTTTTTATGCAGAAGTACTGTTCACTTTCTGTATGACTCGATCGATCGAAAATTAGACTCGATCGATCGAAAATCGTGCAGAACGTTTTTCTGCAGAAAATTCCAACTCAGCCCAAGCCCGTTTTAATGTATAGGGTTTTATGTTTGCCCTAAGTATAAAAGGGAAAACCCTAGCCACGTTTTTAGAGTTCTGTTTTGCTGTGTTTGTGAATCTTTCTTTGAGATCTAGAGTTGTTTACCTTCACATACACTTAGGGTTTACAAACTCGAGATTTATGTCAAGAGTTGTGTAGATCGTTACAGTTGCAGAATCAAGAGAACACAAAGATATACAAGCAGGTGCGCTTGTGGATTTGTTGAAGAATTCCGGAAAGAAGGAGTCCGTGGATCTCGGAGCTATCATGGGGTCATGGTAGTAAGTTTCCTACACTCGGGTAGCAATATGACGTTAGTGGTCTAAGTCTATTGTGTAAACTTCGATTCTTTCATAGTGGATTCAGTTTACCTTGAGGATAGCTAGGTCAAATCCTCCCCAGGTTTTTACCGGTGTGGTTTCCTGGGTCATCAGATCTTTGTGTTGTTTATTTTCCGCTGCTTTGTTATTTTTGCTTAATTGTGTTAACCTAGTTTTAATTAAATTACCTAAGTTAATAACTTGGCTAATTCACTTGGTTAATCTGTTGGGTTAAAGGGGTCTAAACGAACTGACAGTCCCAATGTAGTCCAATATGCCAATCACTTCTGGTAAGAACACATTTTAAAAAAAATATAAGAGTCGGTATTAAGATATGAATTGCATTATTTTTTAGCTCTATAAAAGTAAGTGCTTGGCTTGTAAAACAATTAAAATTACCAGTCAAGTAAGTAGTGTCATAGCAACGGGAAACTATTGTTCCATAATCAGCAAATTCAAATTGGGATTGAGGTATTGACTGATTAGATTCGTTGAATTTTGAGACTGAAGTTGTTGAATTGAAAAGTATTTTGAATTTGTTATGTACAGGACGATAGTTCCTTTTATTTTCTTCAACCAAGAAATTTGTAATTGTATATATGTTTCCTTCACTTAGTTGTGGACGATAACTTTGAGCAAGATTCTTTCTGATGCTAGCATGTATCAATGTTCCCTACAAACATTTTAAATGAATTATCCCTTAATCAATAGGAGCAGTACATAACAATTAATTTACATTAACTGGCTGCAAATTTTAATTAAATAATATTTGTAAAATTTATGCTATAAGGAAATGAATTATGAATTTACCTCTTTGTCAACCAATATCATATCGAGGCTGATCAGATCGTGGTTGTTTGCTATATTAATTGCATCCCACATTCGTAAAATTCTGACTTTCACCTTTAAGTTTTCTTTGTCACTCGATATCTGCTTCAATGTAGTGTACTCCATATTCGCATGAGCTTGTATTATCTACACAATTTAAACATCAGTAAAATTTATATATCATTATATAAGAACTCAAGAAATTGAAAAAATAAATAGGAAAACTTAATTGCCACTCTCGTCGTAATGAAAACCCAACAGGAACTCAATATTCCACACATACACACACACAAAAAGAATTTTTATAGGTATCAGTCATGAAATAGAATAATAACAGAGCAAAACCACAATAGCATTAAAACATTTTGTATTGCTTGCCTAATACATTAGGAACAATAACTTTACAGGTATACGGTCTGTCTCTCTGTGCCTTACGGACTTTATCTGGGTGTATGATATTTTGGCAAAAAGACCTAAAATAAGATTGAAAAAGGAAAATAAATATCAGAAACATAAATACCCAATGATTTCAGTCCGATACTTATTTAATCTCAATGGTTTCATAAAGATTAGAAACAGAAGCACCCAAACTGAAATCAATATTTTTAGTGATTTTTGTACTCTGAAAAACAGAACAAAAGTAACTATCTAAAATTGAGAACCCAAAAACCTGAAACAAAAAAAGAATAAAATGTAAACATATTAACAAAAAAACTCAATAAAGAGTAACGTTTCATACCCGAATGCTCAATCTAAATCATAATTAACAGCCAATTGATTCTCCATATAAAAACCAAAAACCCTAAATTTTTAAATTTACCAGTAGCAATTCCGACAGTCGAACAATAAAAATTGTAAAACAAAAACAATAAATCGACATTCTTCAGTACTTGCCAAAACATTAAGACAATCAGGAAATTTTCTTTAAAAAAAGTGAAAGCCCATCAAAAATATGCCAATCGGTTTTTTTAAAAAAGGGGAAAAAAGGAGAAAATTAGAGCTTCAATAAAGATGAAAGAAGAACTCTAGAAAATTAAATTGAATAGAGGGAAAATGACCTGTGGGCAGTTATTGACAATTAGGAATGGTATTTGAATAGGAAAGAAGCATGCGCACCTTTTAAATAGTCCGTTGTTGCAGAGAATGCTTCTGAATAATTTGCTGTTGCAGTGAAGGAATGGCAGTTGAAAGTATTGAGGAAGAGTTTCTCTATTTGTTGTGTTTGGCCGAATAAGTGTGTTGGTTGAAGATTATAAGTTATCGTATGACAATGGAAGTTTTATTAACTTTGGGCTTGAATAAGCTATCCTTACGGGCCCAATTATGGTTCTTATCCAAGGCCTATTTTACTTGAGTATGAGAATCTGAATCAATCAATCAATGACATTTTTTTCCCATGAATAAGGCTAGGCTTGGGATTGGTTCTTATAGTATATGATTTTTGCACATAATTCCATTGGGCTTATAGTTTCTAGATGAAATGGATTGGGTTTTCTTTAGCCTAAGGTATTGGTCTACCCATATGGGAAATTGGGAATTGTCACCAGAACTCTTCATGCCCTTTCACAAATAAATAATGCATATATACTTGGAATGTGTTCACTGCATTCACACTTCCCCATTTTAAAAACCGAGAACAGCATCACAGTTTGCTGACTCGCTAAGCCAATGTATAAAGTTCTAATCGTGCAATACCAAGGGTGACAGGAAACATCTTTCTACACCAAATTAAATTGTTGTCATAATTCATATTTAATTAAAATGATTCTTTCTTAAACCGGTTTGCAATGTGTAATCTTTTTTCATGATGAAGATGTTTTATTATTATTTTATATCCAATGGCAATAAAAATTTAAGTTCTAATGATAGGGTCTTCTTCTTTCTTTCTTTTTTTTTTTTTTTTTTTCTTTTTAATAAATTTAGAGACATAAGATTTTTCATAATTTTGTTGACTGCTAACACAGTCTATTTACTGTTGTAATTTGGGTATAATAATAGTGAAGTTGGTGGTTCGTGAAACTTACTAAGGACATTAATATATCTTCAAAACCACATGAGATAGGAACATCCATCTTTTGCCACCAGAATATGGCTATTTTCCGCAAGCCACACACACATACACATACACACACACATGCATACACAAACATACAAAATATCATATTAGCAAATTTGTAAGTCTTATTTCATTTTCATAATGACTAATAAAGTATCTATATATAAATCACTTTCTCAATAAAAGGAAATATCTGTAAATCAATCAAAGTTTTTATACTTCTTTGCAGCTTCAGTTTTGTGGTCTTGCCACATTGGCTGCTGCACATACAATATACATTACACTTTTAGATTTCAAGATTTTACAATGTTAATCACTTGTCGAAAACAGTAGAAGCCAAGATCTGAGTGTGCTAGCTGCTGCTTCATTGAGTATTGGTTAGTCCTTTGTTGTATTGGGGATCTCTCAGTAAAGAATACTCACTGCACCATAACCATACGCACCCTACAAAATTTAGAAAATAATCAACTTAATATATTATACTTAATGTATCTAAGTACACACAGAATATCAACAAAGGAGTAACTACACTTAAAATGCATTTGTATGAAGGTATCTACATGTTTGGAATCTCTAATCATACATGCCTAAAAGAAACATATATTCCTGATAGAAGAGCCAAGCCCACTACTATCATTAAGGATCTGGGCAATCTGCAAATTACCGGATCAACTAACTTTAGTTCATCTATCAATTTTTTACTACACACTCTACTTCAACTTCTTAAAGCCTCAAATTCACAAAACACTACACTTTGTAATCTTATAGCCTGCACTTCAATATGTTCATTTCCTACTTTTAATTTTATAACCTATTTTGCATATACATTGGCTTGCACTATCACAATTAGCGAAACCTAATCCATACAATCTATTGTTATGCGGTCTACACAAATAATCTACAAAAAAGTATAGCAATGCTGGCATATGACATCAATGTGCATATACATTGGCTTGCACTATCACAATTAGCTAGACCTAATCCATACAATCTATTGTTATGCGGTCTACACAAATAATCTACAAAAAAGTACAGCAATGCTGGCATATGACATCAATGTACTTATTTTACTGATAAAATAAATTTATGCACATAAGTTTATGCACATAAAATAAGCTTATGCAGCTAAGAGAACCTGCACTTATATATACAATATTCTGTTAATAACTTGCTTAAAATACTAATGGATGAAATCATGATACTCCATTAATGCACTACATAATCCACTGGTAAATACTGCCATGAGCTGAAAATTGAGAAATATGGGTCAACCTCTATAACTTCTAGTGTTTTCTAGAGTATGGTAATAGAGTATTAGGAACCAACCAAAATTAAACGGAACCAAAATATTTTGACTAACCAATCCAAAGAAATTTAAAAAAGCAAGACAAATTTTGTTAGATTCAAACAGTAATATTTGAAATTAAGATTTTCTCAGCATTAGGACTCTTTTTCTTACTACTAAATCTGATATCTTCATTTATCATATATTCATCCATAGATGGCATTAATTTGTCTCTCAACCATTCTGCTTCTTTCAATAGAGACTCAGCAAATCCAATCACTACATATAATATCTGGTTCAATTAATAAATAAATGTAAAATAAGATTGTGCAAGCTTCCCTCTTTTTTTTTCCTTTTTTCAGGTAAGTCTCCATGAGAGATGAGAATGAAGTAAATTCTGAAGTTATTCCACATACATAAACTCAAGTCCTAAAGTTAATATTTTAAATAAATATCTACTTTAGATTGCAAGCTGGTACCAGCACACATGTAACCTGAAAGCTTGATTGTGTGTTAGCACACCATTTTTGGCCCATGATGTTCAAGTATCATAAAGTTTAGCGGGAAAAAATATTCCTGCAGATCCACTAAGGAGTCACATGATAACTGGTGCTACCCAGGTGATTTCAGTTTAACATTTTTCTGATTTAAATGAATGATATTAAATGGTTTGTTTAGCTTATGTACAACTCTATTAATGCTTTACTTTTTTAGGTACAAATGTACTTTTGCTTAGCTTATTTTTAAGCACAATAAACCCAATGATAATGAGCTTTCCCAAACAAATGTGCATCTTTCTCCCACTTTTTTGCTTGTCTTAGGACAGTTTGAGTTGCTGGTCTTTTCATTTTGAGGGTTGGCTTTTCTATATGATGATAAAAGGTAATATTCTACTTCATCCTAATGTTGTACTTGTTTTGATTTGTAAATAGAACATGCCTAGATTGGTAGATGGGGGGTGATGTTGGTTATATCACTTCTACTCTAGAGGTAGCTATTTGTCAATATTTGTAAATATATATACAAATCCTGATCAACTTTTTTAGTGTATTGCTGTGGTTCTATCTCTGCATTGAGATAGAAGAAAGAAGAGAACATCTAAAGACATAAATTCCAGCAATTTTCCTCATTCAATGAAAATCTCTTTCATTTATCCAGCTGTTGGTTCTTTATTTTCACTTATTCTCACTAAATATATTTACATTATGAAGAACCTTAGTAGTTTTGCATTTGTTGAAAATAACATTATCATTATGACATATTGAGTTTGATTTCAATTATTTTTAGACAGCTAGCTGTTGCAAAGAGATGATCACTTACCATTAGAAAAAGGATGCGCCTGTTCTAGGATATCCTATAGGCTATAGCATACATCCACTTGAACCAGCCTATTACTCCAGCCTACACAAATCCCAGGGATGTAAACTTTAACTTGGCTAATTTGTTCTCTGTAATCCACCTGCTTACATGAAAACGAAAATTTTACAAACAAACGATGATAATCTGCTTTCTTTAACTGTTTAAAGCAAGAAGCTATCCCAATAACTGATAATCTAATTGCTTCTTTTTTTCACAAATCCGAGAGGGCTACAATCATCAATAACTCCCCATATTAGTCAACGTACTAAAAAAAACTTTAAACTTACCTATTAGTCAATGAACTCATAGCAATATTGAATAGATCATGGTAGTTTGCTATGTTAACTGCATCTCACTTGCACTGATATTTGCTTCACAGTTTTGTACTTCATTGCGGTATGAAGCTGTAATGGACAAAAACTTATTGTTAACAATGGACAAAAACTTATTGTTTACAATATTAGTGACTATCTAGTTTACATTATAAACAAATTGAAATAATTTTAATAAACAATGTGTTACCTTTAGGCAAATTATCGAATATTTCTTTGTAGACAATATTTTTTGTATGAAGACGATCACCATAATCATTTTCTACAATAAGTATCCTAAGACCATCTTTACTTGTAACTCTAGATACGGCAACATATAACTGTCCATGACTGAAAATCGGTCTGTCTAAATAAAGTCCAACACGTTGCAAAGATTGACATTGGCTCTTATTAATTGTCATAGCAAAGCACACGGATACTGGAAACTGCCTTCTTTTTAGTACAAAGGGCCATTTAGAATCAGAAGGAGATAAGACTATTCTTGGAATAAACACTGTTTCTCCAATATGAGATCCTGATATTATTTGAGCCTCCAAAACCCATTTTGATAATCGAGTGACTAAAAGCCTAGTACCATTACAAAGTCCATTACTTTGGTTTAAATTCCGAAGTAACATTATTGGCAAACCTACTTTCAATCTGAGTTTATGGTTTGGAATACCAGGGAACTTCAATGAATTGAGAAACTCTATTGGATACATGACATCTTGGTCTAGAATGTTGGTTGAAGCTTTACATAATGAATCTGCACTAAGATACATCTCTTCATCGACATTAATAAGATCAATCATATAATCATTTATGTCTTCCACTACTTCATTTGTTGGAGCTAAAATTGCTCTTTCTTCTAGATACTTGGAATCGTTGAATTTTGTATCAAAGTCAATATAGGTAGCATTTACAATATCGTTAAAAGGATGAGCACCAGGCTGAATTAGTAAATCGCGCGGTATTTCAATTAAAGCTTCACCTTCACTATTATCAAGTTCACCATCACCAATTTTCAATATCCATTCAGCAAATTCCCTTGCTGCAATATCACCTGGGTTTTGTGTCAACCTCATATTTGTTGTCAGAACAAAAACTTTGCAACTGTTCCATAATGAAGACTTATTAATTGATGCCTCCACTATTTGTTCTCTTCGTCCTTTAGATACTACTGGTAATATTTGTCGGAAATCACCACCAAGAACAATTGTTTTCCCTCCAAAAGGTGTCTCCCCACTGTTTGAGTTTGAAAAACGTAATATATCTCTTAATGATCGATCAACAGCTTCAAAACAATTTCGTGTGCCATAGGAGCTTCATCCCAAACTATAAGACTTTCTTTTGTCAGAAGTTCTGCAATTTGGGAACCTTGTTTAATACCACAAGTTGAATTGTCTATTACATTTATTGGTATTTGAAACCTTGAATGATGTTCTCCCTCCAGGTAACAATAATGCAGCAATCCCAGATGATGCAATTGCAATGACAATCTTCCCTTCTGAGCGCAATCGGTATATAATGGTTTTCCAGAGATAAGTCTTCCCAGTTCCTCCATGCCCATACACAAAAAAGAAGCCACCTTTCTTTTCTAAAACAGAATCAATTACTTCATCATATATATTCCTTTGATCAGCATTCAGACCATTAAGAAGTTTAATATGTTCTGCTGCCAAAGAGTTTCTATCATAATCCAATTCTTCTTGTAATACTCTATTGTTACTTTGTCTGAGAAGTAATGTGTTTGGATATGGTATTGTCTCAAATTCGCGCAAAGACCTGCCACTCTTTATCAAAATTTGTTCAATTTCACATAGTGCATAGTTCTGTAATTGAAAGTCATCAAGATGGAGGTTGTCATATCGTAAAACTGTTCTTTGACGATGCAGAATGTCTTCAGATAACAACCGCCAATTTGAAATCCATAATTTATATGGGTCTGCAACCTCACAAAAAACCAACATTGTAACAAAAAGTTCTCGTAGTTGTTTTCCTGAAGCCCAATACGATGCATGATTCAAAGCTTCGTGCCACTCTTTATCATCATCAAGCAAACCAAGTGCATAACATGCTGATCTGAAAGTTGGATATAAAACATTATTCACAGTTCGTATTTCCTCAAATGATCTAGCTCCTTTAACAACATTAAGTAGCATCCGTAAATAAAACCGTTCTCCACTTGCAGGATGAGCATAGTATATACGCCCTATGCATCTCCCAGATTTTCTCAATTTCCATTCTTTGTCTCTTCTATGCCAAACCCATTTAGTAGGGAATTCAGAATAAGTCAATTCCCTTGCTTCTTCATACAATGCATTCGTTTTCATCCACTTTGTAAATTTGCTTTTTCCGATATCTGGTTTGTCCACAACATTATCTAAATAATCAGCATCTTCAAAAACAACTGGTTGTTCATCTTCATTGTGAAAACTGAGTCTCTGAACAGCAGGTTCTCGATGGTGAATTGGAAACTCGAATATCCTCCAACATGCCTCAATGGCAGACACATATCTACAATTTAAATATGTCTTAACTTCGTCAGTATCTGTCATATGCTGTATTCCAGTAGAAGAATCGATATGTAAATTTTCTTCAAGAATCAAAGTTGCATGATTAGGGCCTTTTGTTATATATTTAAATAAGTACTTGATAGATCTTGAACGATTACACCACTCGACATTTATGTGTGCTTGAAATTTCACCAATAACTCAATATTGTATGGAACTATAAATCGATTATCAAGTTCGACTCCATTTCTTTCAACAAATCTGCCATTGTTCCTTCTTCTATATATTGGGAAGCCATCTTCATCAACTGTGGTTTGTGAACAAAACTTTTTTGGAAAGTGCTTTGTACATCTATTTTCAATCATACAACTTGCTCTTGAATTTATAGATCCGCAAGGGCCATGGACCATATATTGTTTGACAGCTTCATAAGCTAAAGGTTCTTCATTCAAATTTGGAATTTCTGCTGAAATTATTATGTCAATTTCTGCTGCTGTAGGATGCTTGTCATCATGATGTAGAAAAAGTAAAATGTGCGCATGAGGTAATCCTCTCTTTTGATATTCAACAGTGTAGACAACTGTCAGCAAAACGGTAAGTTAAATTAATTTAGATTAATTATTAATCCAAGTAAAGAAGAAGGGAAAAATGTTTAAAATATAAAGTTTAGAATACCTGCAATTACTTTCCCAAAATGTTGACCATGCTTTAAATCAATTAGAAGTTGATCAAGCTTTATCTTAAACACTCTTGCAATCACATCAGGCCGATCTTCTACTTTCTGTCCAGGTTTCCTAGATAGGAAAAGATCAATTTCTGGCCATCTTGAATTGCAAGTGAAAGTAATAAATAGGTCTGGATAACCTGCCCATCTACAGATCGCCATGCCATTGCATCTTGATAGTTTTCAATCATATACCTTGGACTTCCAGTGAAACTTGAAGGTAGAATAAATCTTTTGCCAGAAGATGCTGGGGTGGTATCTCCTCTCATAACTGCATCTTTCAGTCCTTTATACAATTCTATCCTTAATTTGTCTTGGTTCTGTTTTACCCACATAAGCCGGATCTCTTCAATACATGTGTAGGCATCTGCACCAAATTGTTGAAACAATCTACCACCGTGTACCAAAGTATGACCTTCATGTTCACGTTCTTGCAATCGGTAAGCATAGTACTCTCTCATTGTAACATAATCAATTGCATCAGATCTGGTTCCATCTATATTACTATACAAAATGCCTAGTCTAAAACCATCCTCGCCATATGGGAACAGAAGGGGATATTGTAATGCCATGTATGAAGGATGCAACACATTTATACGTTGTAACCCTCCTCCTCTTAACGCAACAATAATATCACGATGGGTATTCTCAGCACCAATATCACCAACGATAATTGCTGCAATTTCTGAACATGTAGGCAGGTTATATTCTCTTCCATCTGAAGTTTGAGAACCAATAAGGCGTAATCTTAAGTTGTGAACATCAGTATCAATGAAACGGTCTCTAAACATCCGAAATGTCTTCACCAGACTATTTGATTCATCAAACATTTGGACCAATGCATCAACAATAGATGGATCAAGGTCACTATTAATTTTACTATTACTAAAGACGTTCATTCTGTGTTGAACTTCATTTTCAGTATCATAAAAATATAATTGTACAAACTGTGGATCTTGACCATCATTAGGAAGAAGAGTTCCTATTCTATGGTGGTTTTGGCCATTAAGTTTGAAAATGTAAGGGCCACGTCCATTATTAATTCTGCTATTGACTTTACCACCCATAGATGTCATAGCGAACATTGCATTATAACTCCTAATTAAAGCTTTGAATGTTTTAGATCGTTGACTATCAAGAGAATCTAAAAGCTCATCAAGAAGAGGAGGTGCTTTCTTAAGCAAAGGCAACTTAACCTTACCCTCCATACAACAGAGAGAAAATTTTGGATTCTTAGGTCTCTTAGATTTTACTGTTCTCTCTTCATACCATAAAATTGAACCGCAATGTATGCATACATAAGAAGGCGGGCCAAAATTCCAAGGTTCAACAATTCTTCCTATATGAATATTTAAATATGAGAACAACAAAAATGAAGATCTAATTTTTTCCCTTACAAATTTAAATTGTATCACTTACTTGGAAATTCTTCACAGTCACTCTCATTTTCTGATTCAGAGATCTCTTGAAGTACATCAGAATCATTGAATCTATCTTCTACCAAAGCATCGTCTGTACTTATATTCAATGTAGTTTCTTCATAGGAATGATCCATGTCAACATCAATATCTGATAATCAAATGTGAATCAAAAGTTTTATTCTCAGATTTTTATGAAGCAATGTTTAAAGAATTCATAAACACAAAGTAACAGAAAGAGAAACGAACCTTTTGATGCATAAAAGTCCAGATTTGTACCAGGTGAATGCAACATGGAGCGGTGATGAGTTAATGCCATTGTATCCTTCCTTTTTTTATTCCTCTTTTCAGCAATAACCATTTTTCTGGATTTCCTAGCCTGAGTAAATTTCTTTTTTAAACTGCTTTTCCTTTCATGCCATTTTCTTTTGGATCGTTTCTCAAACATTAGCATCCTTTTTTTAAGATGCGCTTGTCTTGCATTTTCCATTTTTTTTATAAATCAGAAATCACTGAGCTGTATTAACATGTAGGGGAAAAAATGTCATTATAAATACAAAATTTCTGTTAAGAGTTAATATAAATGAGCTGCTACAAACTGAATTCAAATAAAACATGTGATTGTGTGTTATATAATTAATTATGGTTATTTAAAATTCAGAAAACATGCCAGGTTAATATAAATGAGGGTTTTTTTAAAAAAACCTTTCTTGGTGGAGGTTTCGACGATGCAATGGTGTGTTTGCCTATGGTTGTGGCTATCTAAGGCTGGCGTTGGCATGAAAACTAACAATCAAGGCAGCCCTTCTGCTTTATTTTACATCGGTCTTAACGGTGTATTAAGATTCCCAAAACTGGTGTAGCCTTATGCTTTTAAAATGTACGTGCATATAATGAACAAAGCAAAGATATGTGGCAGAGAAAGAAAGCAGTAGGAGAAGAATTTAAGAAACAGGGCAGTTCAACTAATGTCCTAGATAATGGTTCCTAACAATCACCATAAGGAGTTGTTAAATGAAACTGGTGCAACCCATCATAGCAAATATAATTTGTACTAAGTTTCTCTACAATAAGTTAGGAATACAACTATATCTATAAAGCAGATACACTTGCCAATGCAACTTGGATAGAATTAGGTCCAGAATTACCACTTTAAAATTTAATATAAAACTATAGTGTAGTTTTGATTGCTCAAAGGTTTGTGCTTTGAGTAACAAAGCAAATCTGCATTTTATGTGAACTCAAAATCAAAGCAACCCTAATTAGTCAAAATCAATTCTAAATACCCAAAACATTGAGCCAAGCCAAATGAAAACAGAATTCAACCTTTCACATTACCTTCCAAACAGAATTTAACAAATTACATTAACACAAAACAAACATGCTTTTTCACTATACAACCAGAATACTTAAATCAAAACCAATCCAACCAAAATATTCAAAACTAACTAATGGACACTTATAATTTCAACCCTTAATGGGCACTTATAATAAATATAACTTCTTTTCCATATTTAAAAATTAACATCGAACCTAGACTTATTTTTAAAAATGTTGATTAACAGCTTTTTTAAATTTTTTGAAAAGATGGTCATCTCTTACAAATGCTTACATTTTTTAATTTCTCAACTCCAAATGTTTTTCTTATTCATGGCAGTCAGGTGTTATTTGTCTAATAACAATTTGCACTTCAATTTTCTTCAATTAAGCAAGACTTATCTAAAAAACTCCTAACCATGACTACAATTAAACAAAAACACATTTGGTCTAGATCCTAAAACAAAACAGAAAATTTAATGCATCTAAGGAAAGAGAATGAACATCCAAATTGCAATCCAAATTCGAACACAGGAATTTGATACGCACCTTTCGTCTGGCTACGTCTAAAGCCGATTATGTTGGTCACGGAGTTGCGCCGTGAAATTTAATGTGATTCAATACTATTGAAGTTACAAATGCTTTTTCTCAAAAAAAAAAAAAAAAAAGTCACAATTGCTTTTGAAGACAGTGGATGGGAAACCATAGATCATGTACATCTCAAAAGATTGATGATTTAACAGTCAAACAAAGAAACCATTTCTAAGGCATGAATAGGCCGCCATGATGTTTGACAGTGAATTTGGGGAGTTTTAATGTGATGGTGGATGGGTATTGCGCGCAAGGGAGGTTTAAGGATGTAATTGAGTTTTTTAGGAAGATGGGAGAGTATAGGTGTAGTCCGGATACTTTGCCCGGATGAGATTACGTTTGTGTTGTCGATGGATGCTTGTTTTAAGGCAGATAGGGCGGATGATTCAACCGGGTATTATAGAAAAATGGTTGAGTCAGGGCTGAGGCCGAACTTGGGGATTTATAATAAGATGGTTGATGGGTTGGTTAAAGTAGGGAAGGTGGATGATGCCAAGTCATTTTTTCAATTTGATGGTGAAGAAACTGAAGATGGATGTTGCAAGTTATGAGTTTATAATGAAGGCGTTGAGTGAGATTGGGAAGTTGGATGAAGTTCTTAATGTGGTTGATACGATGTTGGATGATGATGGGGAAGCTTATAGAGGAAAAGGAAAGGCAGAAGGCTGAAGCTAAGGCTAAGGAAGCTAAAGCAGCAGAAGCAGCCAACAGAAGTGCAAGAGCTGCCGTTGCTTCTTTGCTTCCTTCTAAGTTGTTTGGAAATAAGGATGGAGAGATGGAGTCTGCAGAGGCCAATACAAATCTTATTGAAGCTACTTCTGTGAATGAAGAGGTGTTGAGACCTGGTGAAAATGCTTCTGTGAATGCTGATGGGGACTCGACAGAGAAAGCCGCTACTAATAGTGTGAATTCAGGTGGTATAGAAGCAAAAAGTGATGGTGCGAATTAGCAGGTAATAGTTTGAATGTGCATGACTTAGTGAAGAAATGGTCGTTATCTGTGTTCCTTTTCTTCATGTAATACTTTGGAAATTTAAACCTTATATCATGTGCCACTCAGATCAATTTAAACTCAAGCATCAAGAACCTAACACTTACAAATCAGAGAGCATTGAATCAAAGTCTTATTAATCTGACTTGTAGATTTAACAACACATTAAACCTTTTTTATGCAGGATGAGAATGGTATTAGATATTATCTATCTTAAAATAAGTAAGATTGCAAGATTAAATAATTTCTACTTGGATCAAGACATACCAGCAATATTTCAAGATAATTAAATTTCTACTTGGCTCAAGTCTCGGTAAATCATACTTCAATCTAAAACAAAAATGCTAAACAGAAAACAATTCTAACCCAATTACTGTAGCCAAATTCAAATCTAACCCAATACATAAATCCAAACATATCCAACCAAATCACTAAACATGAAAATCAATTTATGGTGTAATTTAAAAACGAATAGTAAAAAATTTACCTGTAGTGGTTTTGGCTACATAACAGATTCTTCACTTGTCTCCTCGGCTTATTGAAATTTCCTTTTCAGAAACTATAAAGAAAGAAATGAAGTAAAAAGGTTGTTCAAACCTCACAGGGAAAACGACATCAAAAAAGGCCCAAAACAGAAATGGTACATAATAAAAACGAAAGCGAAAATTTTGGATTTAACAAAAGACAAAATTTATTCAGTGCCTTTTCTCTATGGCGAAAACTTTTACAACAACGATAGAGAAGAGACATGGGGAAACGAAAATATCAAAGCGGAAAATATGTTCTCCAGAGCCAATCGATTTCAGTTTGACAGGAATCATCAAATAAATCTACACTATAGAGCAATTTCAAAACCCTAGAAACGGTGATTGAATGGAGAAAAAGGCTTCCTTCTTAAAAACCCTTTTTTCAAAAAAACCCTAGAAACGGCAATCGAATAGAAACCAAAAAAGGGAAACAATACCGACCTTCTGAATTGTTTATTGTTGAATCGGCTGTCGTAGCAGAGGATGTACAGAGGATTTCCGATTTTAACGGTTGCAGAGGACGAACAGATGTTTGCACCGTCAGAATTTCTCCCTCTTTTTTTCTTTTTCGTCTGTTTGATGGGTTGGAACACGGTAGCCCGATCTGCGTGTATGTAGAAGTGCAGCAAAGGATCGCGAGTTTCAGTCTGAACGGTAATCGGAAAATACGGCCTGGGTTTTAAGGTTAGTATTTTTTTCTTCTGAGAAGTGGCTTGGTGTTTTATGTTGTCCTCTTCTTCTCTTTTGTTTTTTTAATAAACGGATTAGTGTCTGAATATTACACGCGTGTTTTCTTTTTTTTTTTTTTTTTAAATGAATAGGCGGGTTGGTGGCTGAACCAATCGCACCGTGCGATTTTTTTAAGCTTTCAAGTGTACAGATGTCAGAATTTGAAGGGGTCATTTTTCCTACATGGCAACACGTCCTTAATTGTAGGGAAAAGCTTCTGCTATTATATATAGTATATGACTAGTGTATAACCCGTGCACATGCACTAATACAATTAAAAACAATTGCAATTATAGAGTTCAAATTATATATATATATATATATATATATTTAGAAGAATTTAAATTATACATCGTATTAGCTGACACCTTTTTTAAACAATACATTTTTAAAATATTTAATTAGATTTAGACTTTTCGGTTTTTGTACCTAATAATTCATTCCCTTGCTATAGAATTTAAAAAATTAGATAGACAGAGTACAAAATTGGACTTCAATCGGATTTTGACTTTTCGATATTTGCACTCAATAATTCACTTGACCCAAGAATAAAAAATTAGATGAAACACATGGCGCCAAATTGAGAATCTAATTGAATTTTCTCTAAAGCTTAATTTAGATTAAATATTTTGTTTAGCTAATGTTATAAAATTTATAAATTTAAAAAAAAAAGTACTTACTAAGAATATCATATTGAATATGTAAATAACTATCACAATCAAATTTATAAATCATTGAATTATAGTTTTTTTTATATGATATTTGATAACTAATAAGCTGAATATGTACATATATATTTTTTAAAAATTGTGGTTCTTTGAAAGAACGAAGTTGAATCAAATTTTTCTTTTTTGAGATAAAATTCTACTCTAGCCATTGATTATTTGAAGATATGAAATAGAATTTTAATAACTTTATTAATTAGAGATTAATAATAAATAGTTTTAAAAGAGTCGTATCATAACACATGATTTCCATCACAATATGATTCTTACAAATAGATATCATTTAAGCATATTATAAGCGACTAAAGTGGATGGTAAATTTTTCTCAAAAAAAAAAAAAAAAAGGTGAATGGTAACATCTCTTGTGATTAATACAAAATATTTCTAGCAATTAAGGGGGAAAAAATCCCAGCTAAAAGATAATGTTGAGAATATCCTTGGAAGTAATTTGGTAGAGAATCATGGTTGTAGTCGGTTTCATGTTCTTTGTCTTAATACTTCTTCATCTAAAGAAATTGATCAAATGAGGCTAAGTTAAAGCTGCAAAAGAGTAAAGAGGTTTAGAAATCAAATTTAACGCCAATTGTGATAAGACAATAACAACTATAACAATTGTTATCAGAAAAAAAAAAATATATAACAATTACAGCCCATCATCAAGAAAATTTCCTCAAGAGCGAAATCGTTTTAAAACCACTTTAGAGAAACTATAGAGAGATTTAATTTCATAATGAAATATTTTAACTATATACAGTTTCATATGATCTATAGAGGACAGGTGATTAGAGATGACATCACAACATTGTCTCTAACCTCCATATATGAAAGAAAAGCCAATAGGCAATAACCAAATGCTATTCTAAAAGAGAATCAAATAGTAGCATCTGAAATGTACTAAATGAACAAATAGAAAAGATGAGAACCAACTTAAAAAGCCAAAATTATAATAATGATTAGAGCACAACTATCATTCAAAATCAATAGCCAAATGGGTCTTCCGAATCAGAACCTAATAGTAAATCTTGGTATCCCCAAATTCATCAAAAACATGAAATTTAAACTCTAATCAACCGCCAATCTATCCAAACCTATTGTATTTATACAATAGGTTCATATAACAAATTCAACGTTAAAATTGCAATAATATATATAGCAAAGAAACTCATATACAAATAAATACAAAAATAATTTGTTTATGCTTGTATGCTTCCACTTATCATGGATGGAAATTTTCATTTCAATATACAATTGTATCTTTGTATTGTTGCGCATTATGCAAAGTGATAGTATATCGTATGATGTAATCTCAATTTTCACCCCAGGAAAAGTTAAATCATGGTCCTAAAGAGCAACAAAAAGTTGTTTTCAGGCCCCCCTAACAGTGTTCTTACTTTTCCACGGTGCCTTCAATACTCCCAAACCAAAAGTGAAACTTATATTCCTTGAAAAAGTAAATCCCTTATTAACTTTCTTGACACTAAAGATAACACCAAAAATAAAGGAATAGAAGAAACAATCAATGAGAGAGATTGAGCAAGCAATAATGGCAAAATTAAAAAGAAGGGATGAATATAAAATCTAAACATTTCTTTGCTAACCTTTTCCTCCTCAAGTTCAAGGTTTTCAGACCCGGACCGTTCATTGAACCGTAAAAGGGAGAGGTTCAAGGTTTTTGAGGTCGAACCAAGGTCGAACCGTGATGACGCCATAATTAATTTAATAATTAATTAAAACCAAATATAGATATTAAATTTATAAAACTAGCAAAATTGACTAATATATCTATATATGTGAGGGGAATTTAATGATTTTCAAGCATATATTTAATAAAATTGTGTTAAGTTGTTTTTTTTTTTTTTTAAGTTGCTAAGGGGTTGGACCGCACGGTTCTTGTGACTGGTTCTTGCGGTCCAACCCCGGTTTTAGATGTTCACGAAATTAACTAAAAATCCGGTTTTTTAAGCTTAAAAAACTGGTTTTCATCTTGGTTTCTGGTTTTCACGGTCCGACCTCCCGGTCCGGTCTGGTTTTGAAAACTATGCTCAAGTTTGTATCTAAACAAATCCAATCTTTCTTGAACTACATTAGATCAATTGATCAAAGATCAAATCCATTCTCGTACAATTAAGATACTCAAAAAATTCTTTAGGGATTAGATTTCCAACGTGAAGCAAATTCTAATTTAGCACCAATCAAATAAGATAAAGTAATGAAAATTTCTTTGCATTTCTAGCCATTTCATGCTTCTTAATTCTAGGCAAATCAAGTATTCATACGACACTACTTGATTTAAACATGAAAGATCTAATTTCTTCCTATTGACTGTAATTCCACACAAAATAAAGGATTAAAATAATGGTTGTTTGTAGCTGAACAAAATATATTCTACTAAAGTATCAATTGAGCCCACTAAACTCCATCATCTAACTATGAAGCTTTTTTTTTTCTTTTTTCTTTTTTCTTTTTTTTTAATAAGTAAACTATGAAAGCTAATAACATTTATTATTCTAATATTTGTAGCTATGAATTTTCACAAAGAATATTCATTAACTGGAACATTCATTAAGGTAAAGTTGGCATGTTGAAAGATGATAACAAAGTATAATTTTTAAAAGAACATGCCAGATCAACAGCTTCCTTATTAATAACTTCAAGAGCAACCATTTTCAATTTTTCCTTTAGATGCAACCTTACAGCAAGTTGTTAGAAGAGACTTTGCATGGTTAGACAATTCATTACATCTCACTAACTGGTTTCTCTTGAGTTCACTAATCCACAAACAAATTGATCAATGCTACTTATTGAATGTGTAAATAGTTAAGTCATTACATCTTACTAATTGGTTTTTCATTTGATTGAAACCTAATCACATGAAAAACCACATCAAGCTCATATCAAATGCACAGCCAAACGGACTTTGGATTAGCCAAAAATAATTACAAATTTACTGAAAAAATAAAAATAAATAAAATCAGAGAGAGCAAAAAAGCTAACAGTGGATTGCTATTGGCAAAACAATGTGAGAGGAGATAGGAAGATTGCAAATCTACATAGAAAAGTCATTAATTTAGTTGAAACTAAAAATAAATCTACAAAATTTATATGAAAGAAAATAATTATAATCAATTCAACGTTAAATATTGACTCAGAGGAGTTTGAATATGTACTGAATGATGAAGGACGTGACATAAATTTATATGAAAATGTCTTTATATTGTAAATTAGAGATAAAAGGAAGGAAAGAAACACCTAAGGAGGCTTGATGCCGATGTTTTCATATAGTTCATTGCAGAGAGTTCAACTGCCTCTTAAATCTCTTGTAAACCATTTATGCCAGTGTATGATTCTAGCAGAGCCATCTCAATCGACTTGGACATAGCTAAGAAACTCAGACACTAATCAGCCTTAGCATTGCAAGTAAAGTTGTGGGCGTGGCCCACTCTTAGAAGATATTTCTACAGGGAGCAAGAGAATAAATTAAGATAGATAGTTCAGTTTCACATAGCCACACACAGTGCTCTCTTTGTGTATTTGTAAATGTGATTTGTAGACATGTAAATGTTCAACTTGAAGTATAATTATGACTGTTCTACCTATTAAAGTTTCTCAACAAAACAACAAAATAAAAGCGTGAGATGTTTCAATATTAATGGTTTGAAAGTATACTTACATTTTTCGTGAGCTAACAATAAAGAATTAGATAAAGGAAACTACATGTTACATACCTATTTCTACACCCCCTGTTCTGCAGAATGCCAGAATAGCCGTTCGGATTGCAAATTGTTCACTTTGAAATGGCTGGCTTTGCAAAGTAACCCACAATTCAACCAACCTATAAAAACTACTACGATACAAAACTCACAACCCAAATCCAATACCCAAAAGTTTGATTTTTAGGGACCATAAGAATTGTTTTAGCAGTGTAGAGAGAGAAATCTAAATTAGATAAAAGAAAGAGTGGGGAGGACATGTTTTATCGACTATAAATTATATTGACAAACATACGCAATCCAATTTACAAATTCTTGGGTGCATACCACACTCTTAAAATACAAATTGACTTTAGAAACCAATAATAATCAAACTAAAAGCCAAATATCTAATGCTGAATTGACTTTACAAATTTACTTTAGAAGTCAAATTGACTTTAAAACTGAATAAAAGTTAAAACAATTCAAAAAAAATCTAATGTTGGCCTTGTCATTGCCATCTACCCCCATCAATCTCTGCTACACATTTAAAACAAAAGAACACCCAAACATAGCTCTAAATGTTAAGAAAAAGAATATCTCAAGTATTGAGAACACACTTAACACTAAATTTTTTTTGATGATATTATTCTTTCTTGAAACTTGATTATCCAATCAGTAGCTGTATTTTCTAAATTTCTCACAGTTCTATCTTCTCCTAGGCCTTTCCTAAACGCATCTATTTTCAATAGGGCGATACTCCCAGTGCTGTTTATAAAAAAAAAAAAAAAAAAAAGTAATGATGATATTTTGAGACCAAAGAATTCAAAGAAAAATACTAAACCCATCTTTTTTTAAACTTTTTTTGTTTAAAGTTTTTTTTTAATCATACATTAACAAATGATAAAGAGATATAAATTTAAATAAAAGCAACAAAGGAAAATTAGGCTGGCTTGACCTTTATATTTAATCAAGTAGCTCTTCTTGAATAGCTATCAACTGTCTTATAAGCCAAAGCAGAGATGATAGATCTACATTATTAGCACGTGAGGAAAAAAATGTCATTGAAAATACAAAATTACTGAGAAGCAACAATGTAATTGAAGCCCTCGAAAATTTGTCATATTTTTGAATTATTAGTACTTAACAGGAAAAACTCAGTGAATCTGAATTTCAACAAAAAATGAAAGGGTAAGAAGGTTTATTAAAATGATAGAAGAGAAAGATGAAAGATAGACACACACCAAACAAACTATCAATAAGTAAATAATCACACAACCATATTAAGTAAATAATCCCTTAATATGCAGTAACACATTTTTTTTAACAAACTATTTGCTATTTATTTGTTTGTTTCTACTCAAAATTTCAGTCTGAAAAATTCACAAAACAAAAAAGTAGAGACGTTAATTTGAGACCAAAGCATCCCAATAAAAGCCAACCTTGCATCTTCTAGGCATTTTATCGAACACTTCAAGTGCATAATTAAACCTACTACTGTCAAGAACATCAGCATATTTCGATTCTGTCAAATTTACACCCAAATGCAATGGGTAGGACTAACTTCCCTTTCTCAATCCAAACATTCATATGAAAATCTTCTAACCCAAGTTTTCAACTAATGCTAAATTAATCATTACGCATGAGCATGGAAATACCTTACTTTGATGCGTGAAATGCATAAGAAGTCAATGAAATTTAGAGAAGATATAGGGCTTACCAGTTGATAGAGAGCAACAACAATTAATAAGGAATAAATATGCGTAAAGAATTTGATGGAGGAAAGGGTTTATCCGTGTGTGTCTGATCGAATGGGAGAAATTGACAGTTGCAATTTCTGAAAAGGCAAAATTGGTTTACGATTTTGGATTTTCTTTTCCCTATGTCTGTTGTTTTGAAACAGAAAACACAAACGGAACGAAAGTGGACCAAATTTGGTAAACTACACAGATTTAGTATCCTAAACAGAAATATTAACAACACTATACTGACCTTGTGTGTATGGAGTTGCAGAAATGAAATGAACAGAGAATGAACAGGGGAAAAGTTTCCTTTTCTTTTGCTTGTTTTTTGTTGAATGAATGGAAATAGTGGATGATAACGTAATTTAAGAGGACAGTACAGTGTTTCAATTTCATAGTGAGTGCAACACTTGATCTTTTGAAATTTTCATAGATTTTTTTAGGATAACGTTGTGTCTAATTTAATATAAGTCACGGAACACAATGGAACTGGAAAAAAATCTATTACGGAAAAAATTAAAAAAAGAATAGTCACATATTAAAACCTGATTTCCTTAGCCCTAATTTTTGAATCCAAATCTAGAACCAAATTGAAAAAATTGAAAGCATATAACAAATCTAATTTACCTTTAAAAAATCAGAGAAAGAATAGAACCCATCGAAGGCATTGTTGATGGGAAGAAGGGACTTTTTCGTTCTTGATGCTGAAGTCGGTATCATCTTCCTTTTTCTGCTTCTTTCTCTGGTAAAATCAAAATGGCGAGTGAAATTTGATCTTAGTAAGAGAAACAGAAAGGCATTCTGTCAAAAATAGAGAGGCGTTCACTTCTTTCTCATGCAGTGGCGACTCTAGAAGTTTTTTTCAGGGTGTTCCTCAAGAAGCATAAATTACACAATTTAATAAAAAGAAAATTTTATATATTGATAATGACAACAATAACAACAACAACAACAATTAAAAGACACGCAAATGCATAGAATTTTACAACATAAAGCTTGTGGAGTTTAGTTGTGGTTGTTGTTAGTATTGCTAAACAGGGCAAGGGCATAGCCAGAAATACTTGGGGGGGCTAAATTGCAATATTGATAGAAAAATCATAATTCATAAATTTATAAATAAAAAATTATCAACTTTGATATATTGTCATATTCTTAAATATTAATAGAAGTATAAAAGGCAGTCTATTTTACCATACACATCAGTGGCCACTCCATCACACATATACAAAAATTTGCATACTATTATTTTAAGCACCATCAACCCATCATTATCCATAATATTGAAAAATTTCTTATTTTTAATGAATTATTCATCTCCTAATTTCAAATTAAAAAAAAAAAATTGATGATATGGAAAGAGATATAATATATTATCATATAGCAATACAACAAATTGAACAACTTAATAAACAAAGTATATTCATAAAACTAAATGACCATTATCATATATATAAAAAGCATAAATCTAAATGCTCATATGATGTTGAAGAAACAAACAAAAATACTGAGACATAAGAAGAAGCTGAAACTGAAAGCAAATTCGGATAGTTTTTTTTTTTTTTTTTTTTTTTTTTTTTTTTTTTTTTTTTTTATAGATGAAAGGAGTTTATTTGATTTCTACCTTTGTTGAGAAGAGAGTTAATGTGTTTAGAGCAATCAACAATGACAGTAAAGAAACATGAGGCAGTGTGGACTTGTTTCAGCAGGAGAAAAGTAGTAGGGATTACTTCTATTTTCTTTGAGAATTTCGTAGGTGGCTTCATGAGATTGAGAATGATGGAAAAAAAAAATTTGTTTGAAAATGAGTGGTAAAAGACGATATTTTGAGAGTGTGGATTATTGTCTATTGGGTATTTGGATTGACAACAAATCATTTGGACAATTGGGAGAGCTAACTAGTATTTTATTTGAGGACTTTGGGTTATCTATTAGATTAAGTAGAGATCCTAGAAAAAATTGGGGGCCGGTCATTATTTTCTACGGGACCATAGCCTTTTACTTAAAGCAAAGACTAAAAAGTAAAGCAATAGGTTTAAAAAAATATAAAAATACGTTGTTCTTTTTGCTTGAAAGACTCTAATATATTGTTAAGTTGCTCAAATTATGAACCAAAATTTAATTTTATTATCATTAAAAAAATTCAGGGTGTTCCCAAAAATTTTTTTAAAGATAAATAAATATAAAATTTTAAATTACTATGTAAAAAAAATAAAAAAATTTCAGGCCAGGGTGTTCCTGGGAACACCCTGGCCATAAGGTGGCGTCGCCCCTGTTCTCATGTCCCAAGATCGCCTCTCTCTTTTTCTGTTTCTTTCTCCGTGTCTTCATCACCTCTCTCTATTTCTATTTGTGTACTCTTTAATTTTAACCGGTTTTCTTTGTTATTTATAATGAGAGGATTTTAAACGGTGTTGTAGCGTTACCAAACAATGTAATTTACCGCTTTTTAACTTAAATGTTTCTAAATTTTAGAAAAACAATTATTCTATTTGTCAGCACCTCCTCAATTGTAGGAACTAGCTTTCTCTCAACTTCTGCTTTTATATATAGTATATGATTTGGTAGGACAGAAGAATGTCCTTTAAAAAAACATGAGAAGAGATGATTTGTATCAAAAGAGATTTTATAAGTTAAGTTAACTAAAACTCAAAAAGAAGAAATAATTTGGGTACATACACCAAAAAACTTTTCGTGAAAGTTGAATATATATATATATATATATATATATATATATATGGCTTTAAGAACGATCAATTTGATCATATTGTGGCGACATATCATTACTTTTCTTACCTACTCCACCAACTAGTTTCCATATCAATAATTGTCAAATTTTATATAAACTTTTTTGGGAAAACAAGCAATGCCATGAAAAGCACAAGACTCTTAACAAAAATTATTATTATTATTTTATATAAACTAGTACAAACAAAAAACATTGGAGGTTGTTTAATGATTTTTTATTTATTTTACCCTATTTTATAGTTGCTCCAAGCCTATGTTACTTAAGCCTGGCCCTAAGGTCTCCATTAAAAAATATTTTATGTCCTTTATAACATGGCCTTCATCCTTTATAAAAATGTCCAAAATTGTAAAGTAATGCTATAAATATTACAAAGTTTACTATGTACTTGAGCTCTCCAAGTTCCTGCTACCAACTGACTTCTCAGAGCCTTGTCTTCTCTAGCTTTCCAGATCTCGCAATTTAGCCCGATTGCATCCGCCAATAAATGGCTCCTTCCAATGCTTTGCAACAGCACCAAAATCTCACTTTACACTCAGAATGGGTGTGGTAAGTGTTTGGACTATTAACCTTTCAAGGATGTAGAAATGGAGAGGTAGGAGTTGAAGACAACCACAAGAAAATGTGTAGATGATTGTGGGTATAACAATCTTTAACTCTCAAGTATACTTTCTAGGGTTTTCTTTTTAAAAAGCGTTAATTACAATTTGTGGGTAATGAGAGTATATATAGTGTAGGTAAAGACTTGGTAAAGCAAAACATAACTTTTTGCCAAACAGAGAGTTCGTGAGTACTTCGCAGGATGGCATTACCCGTGAGACACTCGTGAAAATCTCTAGCCTGACATGACTCTTAATCTTCCAATCATGTGCTCTACACGTGGCTCTTTCGTGGGTAAGCTTCTCGCGATACATTCACAAAATCCACTTGTTCATCCTTTTAACCTTGAGTCTTCACACTCTCTCACACTCATCCCTTACAATTAGAAACCTACATAAATACAAGGAAATATGATTGAAGAAATTTACAATTAAATTTGGCACGAAATTAAAGCCAACATAAAATAGTTGTAAATTACAACTTTACAATATCAATTTATATTCTTTATGTAGTAAAGTTTGTAGTACCCCTAGCATTTTCTAAAATTATGTGAAAATAATTGGTTTGAAAAAAATATGTGAAAACATTATTTTAGTCCTTTCCAAGATGATTGGGGCCCTTTTGTAGTGATTGTTAAAGGCCATATCAGCTTCGTCATTTCAGAACACATCCGAGAAGTTGCGTTGATGCTTTGAAGACTTCTTTGTGGCTGATTTCTTAAGAGGAGACATCTGCAAAAAAAACACAAACACAAAGAAACAAAGACAAAAACAAACAAAGAAACAAACATGATTAGTTACAAGTTAGTCCATAAAAGCGAACAAAAGTCCTAAAAGAAACATAAAAACAAGTAAATACTGCCACAAGACCATGTTCTAAGTGCTAAACAAGTAGCAATACTTATCTAGCATGAGTGAAGTGCAAAACATGTCAAGTGATCAAGTGTGTGCATCAAGTGTGCATGTGGTGTGCATCAAGTATGCATGTGGTGTGCATATATGATGCTAGACAAAGCATGATAAAGCACTCATGGGGCAAAGAGTGTAGAACACACAAACAATGTTTAAAACATGTTAAGAATGTAAAAATGTAGTAATCCTTAAAGTTTGGTACTCATTGAAGTCCAAAACAATAACAAAGTGCTATTTGGGCATTTCATCAAACACTTAGAGTGCATACAAACCACTAACATGTAAAGCAATGCATGAGCATGTTGAAATCTTACCTAAATACATGTTAAACTCCCATTTGGAGCCAACACAAATACAAACAAACACAATGGGACACAACCCAATCAAGAAAATTAAAAAGATTTGCAAGAAAAGTAAATTTTTCCCAACCCTTTCAAAAATAACCCAACCCTAGAAATCCTAGAATTTAAGACTTAATCTAAGGAAATAAGAGTGAAAAAGTGTTGAAACATACCTTAGTTGAGTCTTAGGAGAGATTGATCTTGAGTTTTGGGTGAGTTTTTTAGAGAGTGTGTTTTGGGTTGAGAGAGACACGGAGGAGGCAAAATGAACATATTTGAAAAACTGTCATTGTTTGGCTTTAAACACTGCATATTCGCGCATTCCGCGTGTATGCTTCTTGCGAAGTTACTTGCGAAATTTCCACTGAAGCATACTTATAGTTTTCGCCGGTAGCTCTTACTCGTGAGCCAGTTGTGAAACTTTCTGTTTGAAACTCAGTGTATTCTAAAATTTGTCATCCTCATTTTCGTGGGAAGCGCTTAGTAGCGACTTACTTGCGAAAATGCCTGTGGAAGAGTTTTTTGATAAAAAAAAAATGAAATAGACATTTTGTAGAAAACACTAAACACATAAAATACATTAAAAAAAAAAATACTTTAAAAAACGTATAAATACTCAAAAATCTTTTTGAGTTTGATTAACAAGCAATTAAATATACATATCACATTTGAACATGTATAATCACACAAATGGAATAAGCATTCATTGAACACTAAACTTGTGTGATGTGTGTGTGGATCAAGTATGAACTAGTCCATAGTCTAGTATGAAGTTTCAATGATCAATTTAATCAAGTTATACACAGCTACTATGAGGTCAAGTGACCTATCTCACTTATAGAAATGAACATATATGGCCCCTCACCAAAGTGTTTACATTTGACTGAAAGATTTTCATTTGGCTTCCATTTTCATACTTTTGATTAAATACAACTTAAATTTCTAAGAAGCGATGCCATGAAATTTTTGTTGTATTTTTTGACAAATAAACTTTTGACATTGGCACCATTCATTTTAATACATATTTGCTCCACCTTTTCCTAGTCAAATTAGTTTTAGAAGCAAAGCCTTTTTAGCTCTTTCTCCTTTTGGAGATTGACATTTGAAAAGCTCTTTTGAAAAAGAAAAAAAAGTGAGGAGATATATAGGCACAAGTCTACTCATATATCAAAACCAAGCAAGACTATTGACCAATCATTCATGACAAGCTTGAAGATCTATTTACAACAATCAAATGTAGATTTCTAGATGTTGTTCACACTTAGAAAATGTGCATACATGACAAGCTAAGTTCGTAAATGCACTACACCATTAGTATGGAGGTACTAGGCCAAACTCACATGTGATATACATAACACAATCGATCAAACTTTTTGAGATTTTTTTCACTTTTTATGGGTTTTAAAATTTTTCAACATACTCAAAAACAGAACAAACAAAGTAAGATCAACAAAAACAACAAACAAGGACATGAAAAAGAAACATGTTAAAACTGGAAGCAATGACACAAGAAGATTGTATATGTCATGATACATGAAACTATAACCCTAATACGTTAGAAGTATTAATACATGGGCATAGTGAATGATCATGCATTAATACCCTTCTTTACCCACACTATAACGTCCCACACTTTAATTAAAAAAAAAAGTGCAAAGTGGCAGATTTTTTTTGAAGCTCACATGACCCCTACCTGCCCCTTAATTCCCCAACACTCCTTTTCTCTCAAAATATCTCCCTTCCTTTGGCCGGCCATACCCTTCTTCTTCTTCTTCTTCTTCTTCTTCTTCTTTTTTCACACAAACAAAAACACACACTTATATCTCCCTCTCTCACACTCCCACCAGTCTTCACCACCTCCCCACTTATTTTTCTTTTCCGGCGAGTTTTGTTGGAAAAACCCCATAAGAACCTCTTAAACTCCTACATCTCATCTTATTTAAGGTAAGAGCTCTTATATTTTGGTGGGTTTTCAAATTTTTGCTAGAGGTTCTTCCAATCTAAGTTTTGTAGGTGATATTTATGTGTTTATGTCTATGGGTTTTGTTTTGGTGGACATATTTGGTGAATGGTTGTAGATTTTGTACAATCATAGCCATTTGAGGTTAGCCCAAGGTAAGGATTTGGGGGTTTTTGCTTGCTAATGTGAGGTAGTTGGTAAATCTAATTTTTATTATTTATTTGGAGCTAGTGGAGGATTTATATTTAGGTTTGTAATGGTGGGCATTGTTATATATATTGTTGTTTTATGGGTCCCTTGAAAATGACATGTATATTGAGGAAGAAATTCATAAAGTGTTAGGATTTCTTATGGTAAAGGTGAAGCTTGGAATGACATGATGATAAGTTGGAGTCTATGCCTTGTAATGAAATTGTTGAGAAACTTTGGAAGTGAGATACTTTATTTGTAAGGTTAAGTGCTAGGCTTGCCTAATTAATTTCTTAATTAGCAATTTCTAATTCATAGCTAGATGCAATGTCAAGCTTTATACCTATTGTGATAAGTTTGCTTGATATTGTTTAGGTTCTAGCTAATCTTATTTGGAGCTTGGAAAATTAGGCCTTTTTGCAGGTTGCAAGATAAATGGTTTTTTAATGGGATATTTTTTGAAAAATAATCATGTTGCATAAATGTTGTTTTTGGGTCAAACACATTTTGGGAAATTATATATGGATCTATGTTTTCTTAAAAGTGTTGTGTTGTGTTGTAACCTTATTATATATTATTATATATAAAAATGCATCATATTTGGTATTGCATTTGGGGAAATGCATGGATTGTTGACATGGAAAATATGAGCATCTATGACTTAAACCTATGATAAGGAATTCATGGACTTTATGGTATATTGGAAACTTAAAGGTGCTTATTTATCTTGCCTTGTATTATTTGGGAAATATTGATGCAAAACATTTTTGACAAGAAATACTTTCAAGAATATTTTGGATATTTGGTTGTTGTAATACCTTATGAAACTACTTAGAAGTAAACTCTGTATTTTGAATACATTGAACTTGTGAGCTTTTGATGTGGCTTTGCCTTTGTGCTATGATGTTGGTGATTACCCTGCCTTGGTGACAACAAGCCAAGTTGGAGACTTACACTTTGCATGACACGAGTAAATCCTTGAGTGTGTGGGTGAGACCGCTGCTTATAGGACCAAAAAACCACATGCAAAAGGGGTATTGTGAGACACGTCATTCCCTACTTCCCATGGGGGGAAGAGGTAAATCCTTGAGTGTGTGTGTGAGGCTAGGCAGGGCCAAGAGACCACATGCAAAAAAGGTACTATATGATTTGTTATCCCCTATGGCCATAGGGGGGATAGGTAAATCTTTAAGGGTGTGGGTGAGGCTTGGCAAGGCCAATAGACCACATGCCAAAAGAGGTACATATCATGCTAGTGTGTTTGGGCTCTAACTTGTTTGTGGCGGTATGATGTCTGGGTGATATCTCTGTCCTTGTTGGTCCTTGTTGCATCTTGAGTGAGGTTTTCTAGTTTCGAAATGGTATTGGATATTTTTATGGCTCACAGTAAATGGAATGTAGTTTCATAGTCATTTTCGGAAGCTTGGTACAAAACTATTCCTATCGTTCTTGTCATGTGGTTAATAAAATTGTTTTTGCATAAATTATATGGAAATTCCCAAATTATAACATGTTTTGTAAAATTTTCATTATCATGAAACTTGCATTTCCCCCAACCCCATTAATTATGCTACTTACTGGGTTGTCTCATTCCATCATTTTGCAAACTTTTTCAGAGTAAGCAACTATCGTTTTGAGACAGCTTTTTAGTGGCTAGCAGTAGTTAGACTAACTTCTGATGGAGGCTGACTTTTGTGTTGTAGATAATTGATGATGTAGAACTTAGTGTAGGCTTGATCCAATTCTTTTGTATCTAATAGTGGTTATGGCATTATTCCCACTGATGGAACGAGCTGATGATATATAATTATATATTTAGACCTTTATTCTTTTGTGGCCAATGGTCCTTGTAATTATTACTTAGAGCTCTGACTTACTTTGAGAGTATATTCAATGGAATTATTATGATAATTCTTGATGTTGGTACTTGATATGATTTATGTGGATTGAATTGTCAGAAAGGAAAAATCTACAGGTACTTGAGGCGTCTTTCTCATGCTTTGGACCCTCTGGGGTTTGGGGCGTGACACACACTATAGGAGTGTTTTGGGTGAGATCCTTAGATGGAAGGATACGACCGACATAACTCTCAAACCTTGAGGTAAAGCTAGAAAGGCATGATGAAATGTTCTTCAACATCTCCATAACATCTCTTATGAGTTGTCCCTCATTTTCTCCTTTAGCTTGAATTCCCTTTGGCATTTTTCTTGAGTTTTCTTGGCCATGCAAAGAGTCAACCCTCTTGAGTGCTTGAAGCTTGAAGCAATTTGGCCTTGTGTGCCCCTGCACGCCATAATGATGACAAAAATGCTTCACTTGAGGTCCCCTTTGACTTTTGGGTAATGAATTCCCTTTATCCTTTGGTTTTGTACTAATGGTTCTCTTTGCAACAACAGGGGTCTCAATCTCGAGCTTCTCCACTTTGGATTTCTCTATATTTTTGGCTGATACAAACCTCACTTCCTTCTTGGGTTCGCCGCTTGAGCTTCCTTCACCGATATAACCTAGACCGGTCTTGTCATTTGAAGGTTTTTGAGAAGAGAGCACGCAGTCAAGTTTTTTGGTGGAAATGCGCTCCACTTTAACATTTGCTTAAAGGATTTCAAGTTCAAGGAACTTGATTTTTGAGTAGGCATTCACCAAATTCCTTCAGTTCTTCAGCTTCACACTTTGCCTCCTTAAGTTGCATAAGTGTGCACTTATGCTCTTCTTCAATTTTCTTCATCTTCTTAACGATGTTTTTTGCAACCTTTGCATATTTGCCACAATTTTCAAGCAACGTATCATACACTTCTTAAAGGTTCTTTCCACCTTCGTTGGGACACACATCCTCATCTTCTGAATCTTCAACTTCTTCACCTTCGAAATGTACACCAAGCTCATCAACCAAGTTGCTCAAGTTATCTTTAGAGTCAACCGTTGTAATTGCAATGAAAGTTGAATAGTTTCCCTCACTATCACATTCTCCTTTCGCGTCGGAATTTGAGCTTTCTGAATCACTAAGGGCGGTAGTAAACACTATAGTTTGGACATTCTTTCTTGAGATGTCTGTGCCCATTACATTCATAGCACATGATTCCTTGGGTTGATGAAGCGTCTTTCCCATCCTTCTTTTTGAACTCCTTCTTGTCAATTTTTTAGGATGAGGATTTTCCTCTGCCAGATGACTTCCCATTGTTAGTTCTTCAGAGGAATCACCCATTCTCTCATTTATAGTTTTAAAAGCAAGTGATTTGCTGGACTTGTGAGAGGGGAGTCCGAGCTCATAGGTTTGGAGAGATCCAATAAGTTCTTGAATCTTTATCTCATCCAAATCTTTACTCTCCTCTATGGCTGTAACTTTAGCTCGAAAGCTTTCAGGAAGGATCTCAAGATCTTCTTCACCACCTTAGCATCTTCCGTCTTCTCTCCAAGGTTGAGCTTGGCAATCACTATCTTGTTGAGTCTCCCATAAAAGGAATCAAACAACTCATCGTCGCTCACCTTTACTTCTTCAAACCGAATAGTAAGCATTTGAAGCTTAGTGTCCTTAAACTTCTTGGTACCTTCGTAGGTTGTCTCAAGAATGGTCCACGCCTCTTTGGCGGTCTTCACATGTAAAATCCTGTGAAACTCATTAGTAGAAACGCCACAGAAAATAGCATTAATAGCTTTGCTATTGGCGTTAGTCAAAGCAAAAGCAGCCTTATCCCATTCAAATTTGGCGGTAATGGGTCTTAACGAAATCCCACACCATCTCATCAATAGCACAAAGAAAAGAATGTATACATACTTTCCAAAAAGTATAGTTACTCCCGTCAAAGAATGGAGGAGCATTAAGAGATTGAGATCTATCCATCTTACTTTGGGTTTAGGATCACACTAGAATAATGAAATCCAGTAAGTGTACCCGCTCTGATACCAATTGAAAGCTCGGATTTGTGTAAATACACAAGAGCTTGTTCAAATCACCAAATAAAAATTATAGCTAGATTGTTTTTACTCTAACTTATACTAAGTGCGGAATAAGAGTAAATGAGCGCAAACAATTGACAGCACTACCCTAAGCCATATTTATCCATTATTAACAATAAAAGGAAAGCTTAAGAGTAGGGAAGAGAGATGCAAACACAATAATACCGAGACGTGTTATCGAAGAGGAAACAGAAGAACTCGGCAAAAAACCTCTTCGCAACCCTCCAAGTCGAAATCGATCCATTAGAGAATAAAGTTGGAGTATATAATAACAAAAGACCCTCCAAGCTTAGTCTATCCCATGTACTTGAGCCCTCTAAACTCCTGCTACCAACTGACTTCTCAAAGCCTTGTCTTCTCTAGCTTTCCAGATCTCGCAATTTAGCCCGATTGCATCCGCCAATGAATGGCTCCTTCCAATGCTACCCAGCAGCACCAAAATCTCACTTTACACTCAAAATGGGTGTGGTAAGTGTTTGGACTATCAACCTCTCAAGGTTGTAGAGATGGAGAGGTAAGAGTTGAGGAAAACCATAAGGAAATGTATAGATGATTATGGGAATAACAATCTCTAACTCTCAAGTATATTTTCTAGGGTTTTCTTTCTAAAAAGCACTCCTTACAATTTGTGGGTAATGATGGTATATATAGTGTGGGTAAAGACTTAGTAAAGCAAAACATAACTTTTTGCCAAATAGAGAGTTTGGCGAGTACTTTGCGGGATGGGTAAAGACTTAGTAAAGCAAAACATAACTTTTTGCCAAATAGAGAGTTTTGCGAGTACTTCGCGGGATGGCCTTACTCGCGAGACACTCATGAAAATCACCAGCCTAGCATAACTCTTCATTTTCCAGTCATGTGCTTTACTCGTGACTTTTTCATGGATAAGCTTCTTGCGAGACCCTTGCGAAATCCACTTATTCATCCTTTCAAGCTTGAGTCTTCACACTCTCTCACACTCATCTCTTACAATTAGAAACCCACATATATATAGGAAAATATGATTGAAGAAATTTACGATCAAATTTGGCATGGAATTAAAGACAACATAAAATAGTTGTGAATTACAACTTTACAACATCAATTTATATTCTTTATATAGTAAAGTTTGTAGTACCCCTAGCATTTTCTAAAATTATATAATAATAATTGGTTTAAAAAATATGCAAAAAAACTATTTTAGTCACTACATTTTGGGGACATAGTGAATTTGGTCATTACATTTTAGTAGTGGTCAATTCAGTCCTTGTTTTTTTTTTTTTTAATTTACAATTAATTTGGTCTCTACCAATAACTGCTAATAGAAATTGTTTATGTGGCAAATGGTATGCACAATTGGCACACACATGGCTAATAAAATAATATCTGATTGCTATTAAAATACTGTGTCATAAATTTTAAAAATAAAACTAAGCCACAGCAGACAAATAAAATAAAACATTTGAAATGGTGAATTAAAAAAAAAAATCCACCTTTTCTTGCACTTTCTTGGCAACCAAACCCAACCTAAAACCAACCTAAAAACACAAAAGTCAAACCAAACAATCACCCATCACAGATAAAAGATCCTACTTGAGGAATGAACTCGCAGTCACAGTCCAAATCTGAAACATCAGCCATGGTAAACACATTGCAACATGCCTACACTGCACATGACAATTATCAACAAACACTAAGCACCGAAGCCTCCCATGGTCCCACAACACAACCAGATTAACAAACCTTTCCCCTTGTCCAGATTACCGATTGGGTCAAATTACTTGTTCTTCTTCGGTTATTTGGTGAATCGAGGTGTGGATTTGTGATTTTGTGTTTTTAAAGTTGTGTTTGGTTGCTAAGACAGTGCAAGAAAAGCTGGAATTTTTTTTTTTCTTAAATTCAAACTTTCAAATTTTATTATTTTATTGGTCTAACATGGCTTTTTCAATTTTGACAATTCCTAACATGGCACATTATTAATACAAATTAAATTTTTTTAATCATTTTATTAGTCACATGTATTCTGATTGTGGACACTGTTAGCCACGTATATATTTTTGGTTAGTGAGTTAACGATAAGGACCAAATTAATTGAAAGTTGAAAATAGCATGGACCAAATTAATTGCTACCAAAATATATTTCTTTTTCTTTAAAAAAAATTATATTTGAACTATGATATTTGATTCTTGCTCTAATCAACATTAATCAGTTAGTAATGATTCATCAAAATATTATTTTAATTGATCAAATTAAACTTGCCTTTGTCATTATCAAATAAATTATTTAGTTGATATATTTTTTTTTTAAACCAAACAATTTATTCATTCATTAATATGTAAAAAATCTTAATACAAAGCATCCATAGCAGGTGGTGGAGAGTCTTCCAACCAGTACATTTCATCACTAATATTCCTAGTGTGTCGAGCTAAAGAGTGTGCAACCATATTACCACCCCTTTAAATGCAATTGACTGAAGCATATTGCGGCCCACAAACAAGGTTTTGTATGTCTTCAAAAGTGTGTCCCAGCAAGGAGTTGTTCTCTGCAGAGCATGATATTGCATTCATCACCAATGCATTATCCCCTTTAATGACCAACTTTGAGAAACCAGCTTCAATGGAAAATTCAACAGCTCTCGTACATGCCAAAGCTTCAACTTCTGCACTGTTATGAACAAAAGGACCCTTGACTGACATCCCAGCCATCACCTCACTCTCTTGATTGAGGATAATTGCCCCTAATCGAGAGCAATTCAGATCAGAAAAGATTGCTGCATCAAAGTTCAGCTTATAGACTGATGGAGGTGGAGGTTGCCAGGAAGTTCTAGCAGTTGCCGTGCCTGGTATAGCTAGCTGAACCTGTGATTTTTTATTCTCATCGAGGTAGTCCATTGCTCTTTTATTCAGCCACCTTGGATCCATCATCTGTCCTCCATGCACCACCTTTTTTCTTTGATTCCATATAAGCCATGATTAAACAAGAAACAACTCAAAATTTGCATCAGATAACCTGTCAAAAAGAAATTCAAATAGCTGAATAACATCACATTTGTCAGTTGAACACTTTTGCAGACTGATTGAACTTCCTGCCCACACATCTTGAGCAGCACCACACTGCCATATAGCGTGAACAGTAGATTCTGGAAGAGATTTGGAGCAATGACACACCGGATCTGATATGATTCTTCTTCAAGCTAGGTTGACACACGTTGGTAGAATTTCATGGCAGGCCCTCCATCCAAGAACCTTAATTTTATTAGGCACCCGTAACTTCCACAGCTTCTTCCAAATCTGCAAACCACCAGGACCCCTTGAACTTTCTGCCCAATCCCCTTTTCGCATCACCCTTCTTGCTATATAATACCCGGACCTGATTGAATACACTCCCTTCCTATTGTGCAGCCACACCACAGAATCAGGTACTTGTCTATGGCTCAAATGTATTTTACAAATAGATTCAGCATCCTCCCTATGGAAACTAGACATGATAACATCACGCCTCCAGCAGTGTGATACTGAATCAATAAGCTCAGACACCAGCCACTCCTCACTTTCATCCTAAGCTGGGTGAAGAATTTTATTTGCTAGATAGCTAGGAATCCACTTATCCTTATGCACCCTAATTGACACACCATTTCCTACCCTCCAACAACAGCCACTCTTTAAAATTGGTAGTAAAGCCACCATACTTTTCCACACATAAGAACTATTAGACGAGTCCACAGCATCTAGGAAATGACACCTTGGAAAGTACCTGGCTTTGAAACACTTAAAAAGGAGTGAATCATGGTCATGCAATAGCCTCCACCCTTGCTTAGCTAGCATAGCAAGGTTGAAGTTTCTCAAATCCCGAAATCCGATCCCACCATCATTCTTTGGCTGAGATAAACTATCCCAACTCTTCCAATGAACTTTCCTCTCATCCTCCACTTGACCCCACCAAAATTTAGCACATAAAGGATTTAGCTTATCACACAACTTCAATGGCAATTGGGAAACTCCCATAGCATAAGTGGGAATGGATTGAGCAACCGCCTTAATGAGCATCTCCTTTCTAGCCTTAGACAACAACTTGCCTTTCCAACCTTACAACTTTTTCCAAACTCAATCCTTTAAAAAAGAAAAGGTTTGGTATTTTGCTCAGCCCACCAATGTTGGTAATCCCAAATAGGATTCAAACCCTCCGCCTCCTTCACACCTAGGATTGACACAATCTCCACTTTTTGACTGGTAGAGGTATTACTATTGGAGAAGACTAACGACTTTTCCATATTTATACATTGGCCAGATGTACTGTCATAAGTCTGCAAAACCTCACTGACCACAGCAACCTCACTTTGTGTGGCTCGGCAAAAAAGTAAAGAATCATTAGCAAACATTAGGTTTGAAATTTTGGGTGCCCTTCTGCATATAGAAACACCCTTAATACGTCCCTCCACTTCTACCTTAGCTAGTAAGGAAGTAAACCCCTCAGCACACAAAAGGAATGAATATAGTGATAAAGGATCACCTTGGCGAATCCCTCTAGTTGGATGGATATTCCCATAGGGTTTACCATTAATGAGAATAGAAAAAGAAGGCATAGTTACACAACCCATTACCCAACTGATCCACTTTTCAAGAAAACCCAATTCAGCCATTGTATTTAGTTGATATTTAAATATAAAAGAGTCCACTTAAATTTATCGTCTTAACTAGGGACTTAGGCATCAAACCATATTAAGCCGTTCCTGCTTTACTTAATTAGGTACGTCTAAGGATCTACAAACTAAAATTGCTCAGCCACCAAAACAATAAATAAATAAATAAATAAATAATTAATTAAATTGAATACGAAATTCAATCAGACATATCCTTAAAGGTATGAAATCCCTTCAAATATCTTTAATTTTTTCAAGATTATAAACTACGTGCGATCTGTCTTGGAATTTTGAAAATTTTTAAGAATGGGATGATCTAAGCCTAATTGATAGATTATTGACTTTTACATGTTGATAACTTGATCTTGAAGTGGATTAATAAAAAAAATCAGCCATAAACCACATCTTAACGTCGCAGTTTTCTGGAAAAAAATATATATACAAATTTGGATTCAACATGAAAAATAACGTGTGGACCTATCCTAGTTCATGAAAAAATTTGTAAAAAAATAAAATGGATAGATAAATCTTTAAAAAAAATTAAAAAGAAAAGAAAGTCCATATTTGAATTCTATATGACAAATTGAGTGTTAACCTGATCCATTTCGTGAAAAGTGGTTGTACAAAATAAAATTAGGAATGAAAATTGAGAATAAATAAATAAATAAAAATAAAATTTGGGTTCCTATGAATCATACTCTCAGGCCACCTGCTTGGGAGATCAGTTGGCAAAAAATGTCTATAAAAAGCGGAAAAAAAAAAAAAAAAAAAAAACAAGAAGAAGACCCAGTTGCCTTAACAAGGCTAACGAACTCTACCGCCGCGAAAATTCAACTAATAATATGCAGTTCAAATAATAATAATAATAATAATAATAATAACAGACACTTTAAGAATCAATTTAGTGTAAGTGCTTCATGAACTTACACTTTATGGCTAATTTTTATTTCAATAAAATTTATCAATTTCGTGTAAGTGTTTCTTCTCAAAAAATTCCGAGTAAGTGCTTTCGAAATTATTAGGTGAAATTTCTAGTATAGTTCCACAATAGTTCCAAAAATAACATAATATTTTTCCTCTCCACATTAGATGAAATATTCATAAATTTGGCAAAGGATCTCTCTCTCTCTCTCTCTCTCTCTCTCTCATGCAAAGTGACATGTACTACCAAGTGACCTGAAATTCATTTTAATATGTGCACATGATTTTGCAACAACCCAACACAAAAAAGAGTAAAAGAGACATTAAGAGAAAACATATTATGAAGGGATGAATCTACATTTTTTTTTAATATAAAAACAAATTATTTTTTGCCACATGTTGACGAATCAGTTTATTATGAGTAGTATATAATCACTTTTATATAAATGAACCCATCACTTTTTTCTCATCATTTATAATTAACCATTTCAAAATCATGTTTCATATTAGATTATAACAAAAAATTTAATGACGCAGAACTTCTTTTTTTTTTTTTTTTTTTAATTCTGTATGGAGTGTCAAAATAAACTTGAAAAAAAATGTGTGAATAGAAATTATTATTTTATAAACCTTAATGAGAATACACAATTACCTAGTTTTTAATAGTTGAGTACAAAAATTATCAGATGGATCCAATTAATTTCAATGGATCCAATTAAATCCTCAAATCTACGAATGATTTAAAAGTTATGAGATGCTAGAGAAAATTTATTTTTATTAAAAACTCACTCATTGGAATCGATAACCATAATTTACTAGTTGAAAGAGGAGAAAGATGAATTCAAACGAAGACACTTTATTTTAGAATTTTCTGCTCCCACCCTTTGTTAAAAAATGGACAAACTGTTTTCCTTAAAAACTCTAGCTCCCTTTGTTTCTATTTTTTTTATCTAATATTTAAAATTTTATTAAAAATATATATTATGATTCTTTTTAAAAAATTTGGGAAATGCCCCTAACCAAATGTGATAGTCAAATTTAAAAACTAAATATTGAGAAATGAACATAAGTTAATTCTTGAATTTTATTAATATGAAAAATTATTTCACTTGTAATGAGCATGAAAAATATTGATATAAATACATCGTACACACATACAAACCTATTTACATACATTTTTTTGTGTGTATGTGTGTGTGCAAGAACTTATACTTTCGAAGTTCATAATGTGATATCGATATATTCCTCTTCTTCGGTTCTTCGGCCATAAATTTTACAACCATGGCTTATATAATAACATTTTGAAGAGCTTTGGTCAGTTTTGGTTTAGAATTTGTCACACTTTTTTTTCCACTCCTTGTTTTAAACAGTTCCACTCCCCAAAATTGAGGAACTCTTGTCAATTTATTATTTTATAATGAGCATCGAGTGATTTTGTGCCTAAGGATTAATACTAGTGTTGAGTGAGGTTCTCCAGACTTTGATTTTCTTAAGCTTTGCTTGTTAATGTTCTCTTCAATAGGAAATTACTAGACAGTCAGGTTATAAGCCAGACTATAAAAGCAGCTTTAATCTTCATGCTAATATTGATAAAAGTATTGTCTCTCAAAATTTGACAACTCAAACATTTTGAAAAAAAAAAAAAGAATACAATAATAATAATAACTTGTCAAGAAAGAAATTATCACCATGCTCTCAACTATGCATCTCATGGTTGGATTACACATAAAAATGTCTTTTATAGTAGAGCAAAGTAAAAAAGTTTCATGAAAAAACTATGCTCATATTGAGACACTTGTAGAGCTAGTGAGATAGGAGACCCTCTTAGAATATTAAAATTTTTTTTTCTCTATCATCTATATTTCTTATAACAATTAAAAATATATATATATATAATAAATTCTCTGTCATCTATATATCTTATAACAGGTAAAAAATTGTACACAAAATTTAACTTATTTCAAGAAATAATACTACATTTATAAATAAGATAGTTTATTCTAGACTTAAACATTATATATGTGTGGATTACATAAACATTAACATAAACCTAACCTTATATAAAATCATAGTCGAATGTAAAAATCATGAAAGCCTTCTTTCTGTAGACATAAGAATATAAGATGGTCATTCATAAAATATACAGTGTGAACTCATCACCCTCCATGCAATGTGTTGCCCTTGGGAGTAAGTCTCAGTGGAGTAGGAGTAAGAAGCAGAGGGTTGCGATTCACCCCTTGATTTAGATCTAAGAACCAACTTGTGCCCCTTGTAAAGGCCTCTGCACCAGACCCCTTGTAAAGGCCTCTGCACCAGACATTGAATCTAGAGTTAGGGTATAAGATTGGATGGTGTTTGACTTCCCAAGCCTTCCTGTTATGTGGCTTGGGCTTCATTCATTGTGTTTTATTGCCTAATTCTATCAAGAGATCCCCTAATGGGTAATCCTAAACATACAAGAAGTACATGCATGAGCACAAACACACACACACACACACACACACACACACACTCTCTCTCTCTCTCTCTCTCTCTCTCTCTCTCTCTCATATAAACCCTATGTTAACCCATCATCATACACCATCACATGCATCATTTATTCATTCATCTCATCATCATTACATCATAGAATGTTCATATCACTGAAGTTCATCATTTCCATCATCCAAGTTCATGTTCACATCTTAATCACATTCTAAACATGTTCCTAATAAATTAGAAGAACCTAATCATGTTTTTATAGCGTCAAAGGGAGCTTAAGCATGTTACTAACAAGTAGCCAAATGAATAAAAGACAAAGCTTAAGCATGGGTCATTCACATTGGTTATTTGATAATTGAGTTTAAATTTAAACTAAATGATTTTGTTATGAGTCGTTAAGATTAGTAGTGGAATAATTTAAACTTAGTAGGTGAGAATTTTCAGAGATCACTCATCTAATAGTGAGTGGATCTATACTGGTATTTAAAAATACTCCAATAGTAGTCTAATAGCTAATAACTTAGAGTGAATACTATGAGAGTAGAAAAAATATATGTATAGTTTTCTCTGAAGCTCTCTCAAACAAGCTATCTCTTTTTAGTGACATCATCAATAGTACCCAGGAATTTGGAGTGTGAAGTAGTGGAAGAGACTTTGGTAGCCTTTCACGTGACAAAAAAGTTCTCAAGAAGTACAGAGATTATGAGGTGGAGTTTATAAAGCAAGTAATAAGAAAAATCCCGCAAGTGGATGATCCGTTCTACCAAGGTATGTGCCCTTATGGCCCATCTGATTTATTCTAGACTCATTATTATCCCAAATTCAAAAAATCAATCCCATTAAAAGTCCCCTCCTTAGAACTACCGCCGCCTCCAACCTGACAGAGAAAACATTAGAGAGATTGTAGAAGTGTTTGGAAAAGTTTTTTTTTTTTTTTTTTTTTTTTTTTTTTTTTTTTTTTTTTTTGTAATTCACGATATGTCTGTAACGCCCTAGCCCACTTTTTTTTTTTTTTTTTTTTAAAGGGTGGGGGGGGGGGGGGATCATATTTTTAAGGAGCCACACGTGACCCACCTACCCCTTATTTCCCCACCACACACCACACACTCACAAATATCTCTCCTTATTTGGCCGGTCAACCAAGGGTCCTTCACATCTTTCTTTTCTTTTCATTTTCCTCACAAACACTCACACTCCCTTATTCTCCCATCGGTACCATTCCTCACCTCTTCCACCACCATTTTTTCGGCAAGATCACCAAAAAATTCCATAGGAAAAAGGTATGGGTCACTCACCTCTACTATTTGAAGTAAAAATTTGTAATCTTTTGGTGGGTTTATATGCTTTTGCTTGAGGTTATGTTTGTCTAAGCTTAAATAATAATATCCATGTGATTTATGAGCATTAGAAGTGATATTTATGTGTTTTTATGTATGGGTTTTGGTATTGGTGGATGTATTTGATGAGTGGGTTTATAATTTTTGCAATGGTGGTTAGCTAAGTGGTGAAGATTTGGAAGTTTTGGCTTTCTAATGTGAAATAGTTGATGACTCTAATTTTATTGTGTATTTGGAGCTAGTGGAGGATTTATATTTGGGGTTTGTATGGTGGGTATTGTTATATATGTTGTTGTTTTGTGAGTCTCTTGAAAATGACATGAATATTGAGGAAGAAATTCATAAAGTGTTAGGATCTCTTATGGTAAAGGTGAAGCTTGAAATGACATAATGATAAGTTGGAGTCTAAGCCTTGTAAATGAAATTGTTGATAAACTTTGGAAGTAAAATACATTATTCGTGAGGTTAAGTACTTAGGCTTGCCTAATTAATTTCTTATCTAGCGATTTATAATTCGTAGCTAGATAAAATGTCAAGCCTTATGCTTATCATGATAGGTTTGTTTGGTATTGTTTAGGTTCTAGCTAATCTCCTTTAGAGTTTTGGAACTAAGCTTTTTGCGGATTGCAAGGTAAGTAGCTTTTAATAAGATTTTTTTGGAAAATAATCATGTTGTATAAACTTTGTTTTTGGGTCAAACACATTTTGAAAAATTATTTGTGAAACTATGTTTTCTTAAAAAATATTGTTTTGTGACCCTATTATATATGATTATATATGAAAAGCACATATGTTTAATACTGCATATGGGGAAATGCACGATTTGTTAGTATGGAAGAGATAAGCATCTTTGATATAATTCTTGAGAATGGATTTTATGAATTTATTGCATTATTTGTAAATTCTAAAGATGCTTTATCTTAGCTTGTATTATTTGGGAAATTCTCACAAAATATTTATGACAAGAAATAGTTTAGAAGACTTTGAGAATATTGTGGCTATTTGGTTATTGAAATATTTTATGAAACTATTTGAAAGTGAACTGTGTATTTCAAATACTTTAACTTGTGAGCTTTTGATGTGGTTTTGTCATGGTGCCATGATATTGGTGATTACCCCGTCTGTGTGATATTGGGTGAAGTTTCTGGATTTGAAATGATATTAGATATTTTATGGCTCACAATGAATAACATGTAGTTTCATAGTTACTTTGAGAAGCTTGGTGCTACAATATATCTATCATTCTTGTCATGATGTTAAGGAAATTTATTTTACAGAATTCTAATGGAAATTCCCAAATTTTAGCATGTCTGTAAAATGTTCATTACCATGAAACTTATATTTCCTCCACCCCCATTAATTATGCTATTTATCTGGGTTCTGTCTCATTCCATTATTTTACAAACTTTTTTAGAGTAGGCAACTATTATTTTGAGACAGCTTTTTGGTGGCTAGCAGTAGTTAAACTAACTGCTGATAGAGGCTGATTTTTGTGATGAAGATAATTGATGATGTATAACTTAGAGTAGGCTTGACCCAATTATTTTGTATCTAATAGTGGTTATGCCTTTATTTTCACTAATGGGACAAGTTGATGATATGTAATTATTTATTCAAACCTCCATTCTTTTGTGACCAATGGTCATTGTTTTTATTACATAGAGCTTTGACTTACTTTGGGAGTATATTTAGTGGAATTATTATGATAATTCTTGATGTTGGTACTTGATATGATTTTATTTGAATTGAATTGCCAAAAGGAACAAAATCTACAGGTACTTTTGAGATGTTTTTGGGGCGTGACAATGTCAGTGTTAAATGCATTTTTGAGTAAAATCTATAGTATTCCTAATACCACTCAATGGCAAAATGCTCAAATTTGTTCATGTTTCTCGTACTTGTAATTGTGAATGCAAGATTAAACTAAACATCAAACGAACTGTGTACTGTGTGCAATCTCGTGTTTGAATGTTATACGCGGAGATGCCCTAGTTAACATAAAGGATTTAAAAAAAAAAAAAAGTAAAGAAAAGAAAAGGTGCATGTCTGTGTAAGTCAGCAACAACTAGCATCTAGGCATATTATCGAAATATTACCTTCCGGTTGATATATATATTAGGTGACTGAATGATTGCACTAGCTGAATTACCGGACAAATCTCCTTTGGCAGTGAACATCTCCGCCCTGCGAACCAAATTAATTACGTTCACATTTGCAGTGCAGGTGAGTGGCTAACTGCCAAAAGAGTAATTGCCCTGTAATGCAACCATACACTTGATCATTCATTTCGTTGATGAATAGTTTTGGGTGTCCATATATCTATATATAACTGATGATATGTCAGAAAATTCTGGAATGTGCCATGCAAACAGGATATTCTTAGCACATATCCTTCGTTTGGTAAGTTGCAAAGTGGTCCTGTGGCTTCAATACACGAAGCCCTAGCTCTTTTTCTGTACTAGGTTTAACACTACATCGCTCTATCTCTTGGCAGAAAGTAAAAGAAAAAAGAAAAAGAAAAAGTGAATAATCTATAAGGAATATCCACATAGTAATTCTCCAAGTACGTTTATTAGAAGTCGTGGTTCTTCTTGTTTTAATTTAAGCCTTGTGCATGCTAAGCCTTTCAACACAAAACTAATGCAAAAGAAATGTACAATTAATTTCAAGTGGACACAAAATAGTTTCATGCACATAAGAATTGTAATAATTTCACCATGTATTGGGTGCTTTAGATAGGCGAGCTGATCTTTGGGGCAGGAACTTGATTCCACGTGAAAAGTTTAAATTCTCCACAGCCTTTTTAATAGTCTTTAACTGTTTGTGGGGGAATATGCTGGCTGCTGAAACGTAATATTCTGCAATGTGTCATCCTATGGTTCTCTTAAGACATTATTTTCTTTATCCCCTCTGGTAAATGGTTCAAGCAAATGTGTATCTCTAGTAGTCTTGTTATAGCAGTAAAATCACAATAAAGTAACCCGCGTCCAGCAATAAAGTAATAGGAAATTAAATCATGTTCAGCGGCTAAACAATTGCAAATTCAGACGTACGTTGAGGAATAGCAAGTTATCATGACCTTAGCATTGAAAACAATTTCAATCTAGCGATAAGATATGATAAATAAAATAAGAGAAGTCAAACGGTAACACTAACAATAGTAAACCTATATAAGTTCAACCACGATATTCTTGGATCGATGGGAAAAAAAGTGTTAATGGATGGAGATAGTTCAATCAACTATACACGAGGATGATTTAGCCAAGTCCCTTTATTGCTCACTTACTTTGAAGGGGCAAGACTTACATACGCCCAGACAAGTGCTTCTGGTTTTTGCAAAAGGAGTGGCCCTACACTTGGGACCCACCATGGGGACCACCCCCTTCGTGAGAGCCCGGAGCATCGCTTCGAGAGTACTAGTATATAAATATTTTCTTCTTTGAAGGATATGAATCTCCTTAATTAATAAAAGTTACTTTCTTAAGAAAAGCTTTTAGTACAATGAATTGGCTAGGAATGAGATGACAGAGTGGTTTCTATGAGATGTTTAAGCCGTAGGTAGTATTAGGGCATGGATTTCTATGTTGATGATGACGACGATGATGATTGAGGTTATTTTGTTTGATTTATTATTGTTTCTAAATGTGCATCTTAGCTCATATAAATATAATTACATGGTTATGTATGTGTTAGGTTCTAAAGATTTAGATTAAATGTTTAGAATCATGATTGTATTGTGTTGGCAAACCAAGAGTAAAACATGTCTAGTCTAAGTGTTTAGGCAATGCTTAAATAAGTTTGTTTCAAGATTTGAAGTCCAGCTGATTGCAGAAAAGAGAAGTCAAGTTCTGTCTTTCTTGACCGATTAAAAATTAGACCCAACCGATCAAAAATTGCAGACCCAGTTTTTCTGCAGAATTTTAAATAGGCCCAAGCCCGCGTAAACATTTAGGGTTTCACTTAAACTTCTCTACATATAAAATGAAAACTCTAATTATGTTTTAGAAGAGCCGAAGAAGAATTGTGTGTTACTCTTTGTGAGATTTGAGAGGTTCTGTACCTTCTAACTACAAAAGATTCTACCAGAGCTTAAACTACAATAAAGTATTAGTAGAACTAGTTGCTGCTACAAGATCAACAAGAAAAAGTGATCTGAAACCTTTAAGTGAAGTATCAAAGTCACAAGCAAGGGTGGGCTTGTGTTGCTATAAATCTAAGAAGAGAAAGAATCTATGGATTCGGAGATTGCACGTGGTCATGTTAGTAAGTTACTACATGAGGTAGCATTAGATTTAGGGTTAAATCTTTTGTAAAAACTTCAATTCTCTTATAGTGGATTTAGTTTACCTTGAGGATAATTAGGTCAAATCCTCCCCAGATTTTTATCTTGAAACGGGTTAGTTTCATTAGTTTTCCTAAATAATCATATCGTGGTATTATTTACTGTTTCACAACTTAGCATGATATAATTTATTTGTGTTTAACCTAGATCTGAAAATTAATCTAAGTAATCATTTGGCTAATTAATTAGGTTAAATACTCTGTTTAAGCGGTCTAAACACTCTGGTTAGCTCTTGATTTTAGGTATCTTTACCTAGAGTTGATCATTGACTCCTACTATCATGGAACACGATCACTCTCTTGTGATCCTCCTACACTTTGATAGTAATAACTATGCATACTGAAAAGTTAGGATGAAAGCCTTCTTGAAATCTATTGATGAGAGAGTATGGCTGTCTGTTGAGAACGGTTGGGAAAGACAAACCACTGCTATTAATGAATGGTCTACTTCCCAAAAGGAAGTAGCAAGCTTTAATAGCAAAACTATGAATGCAATATTCAATGCTGGTTCCATGGAAGAGTTTAAGAGAATCTCAAATGTGAAAATTGCTCATACTACATGGAACATCTTGTAAACTGTGCATGAAGGTACTAAGGCAATAAAAATAAACAAACTACAGCAGTTGATATTTAGATTTGAGAGTATTAGAATGTCTGAAGATGAGCCTTTTGAAGTCTATACTAAATTAAATGATATTGTTAATTCTGTTTTTAATCTGAGTGAAATCTATGATAAACCTAAAATTGTTGGGAAAATTCGTAGATCTTTGACTTCAGATTTTAGACCTAAAGTGACTTCCATAACTAAAAGTAAAGATGTTGACTCTATCCCTGTAGATGAATTTGTAAGATCTCTTCAATCCTATGAGTCTGATTTACCAAAGACGAATAAATCCAAATCTATGGCCTTAAAATCCATCGACGATGTTTATGACTGTGGACCTGATGATGAACTATCATCTACTAAGATTGCTTATCTTGCCAAGAACTTTAAAAACTTTCTAAGAAACAATAATAGGAGGGCAAGAAACAAAACAATGTTGATACTAAGAATGTGAAGAAAAATGACACTGCTAAGAACAATAATGGTGAAAAATCAAAAGAAAAAGTAGGTCAACCTTCAACTAATTCTTTAGGACAACAGTGTTATGGTTGTCAGGGTTATGGTTATATGAAATCTGAGTGTCCAACCTTCTTAAGGTCAAAAGGTAAGGCTATGGCTGTTATCTTGAGTGATGATGAAGTTTCTGATCATGAGTCTGAAAGTGATCAAGAATGAAACTTCATGGCTTTTACTGCTACTGTTGTAGTAAGTGAAATTGAGACTATTGATAAGAATTCTTCTGATGGGGAACTCTCAGAAAATGCAAATTTGCAGGAACCTTATAACAATCTTTGCAAGATAGCAGCTAAAGATGTTATGAGTGTGGAATTAGGTTTGAAAAAGATATACACTCTTTAACTAGAAAAGAAAATTTTGCTACTGAAGTTGTTTGATGCTAATGAACTCTTGAACTCTATTATGATTGAGAACATGTCTTTGCTTGAAAAAGTTAAAAGTTTAGAATTAGAATTATCTATTGCTAGAGAACAAATAGATAGAACTTCTACCTCTAAACTAGATGAGATGTTACATGTTTAAAAGCCTGTTTTTGATAAGACAAGTCTAGGTTTTGTTGAGAATGGATCTACTACCGTAGTAAATCCCCCCATGTTTGTGCCGGCTACATGTTCCTCTGCTATTTGTCAAACCCTTTCTGATGTTAAGGTTCACAAAGTAGTATCTCCTACTTCTAGAAGAAATATAGCAGATTTGAGTGAGCCTAAATCTAAAAAGTCTAATCAATCTGGAAACAAGAAAACCACAAATCTTAGTGGTTTTGTCACTTTTGTGGTAGAGCTGGGCATACTAGACCAAATTGCTTTAAGCTGCAAGCTCTAAAGCAATCTCCCAAACAAAAAGTGTCTACGTCAAAAGCACAAGATTCTATTGCACTTATTCATGAGTTGGTGAAAGTTTTTAACCTTTATACCAATGCTAGAGATGATATTAAGAATAATTCCAACTCCAAGTTTGCATCTAAAAAGTTCTGGATGCAAAAGACTCAATCTCAGTGAGTCTATCTGACATGGACCATTTGTTAATTCTTTTTATCTCTTGTGACCAAAAATTGTTTTTCTTTAGGATTGCATTTGCATTACAATCATACATTGCATTCTAGGTTTGTTTTGTTTTATGTTTTCAATTTTTTTTTTAATTCAAAAAAAGGAGAAAATCAGAAAATACATCTTCAAGTCGTGTAATTGAGGTTGGCCTATGAAATTTACATTTCATAACTGTGTACCTTGTTTAGCTTAGATGAGCTTTATTTTTCTGTACTTTGCTAGTTTGTGCTATGTAGTATTTATATTGTGTGAGTTGTTTATGGCTTTTAAACATATGCTCTTGATTTTGAAGTCACATTCCTTTGATTGTAAGGAATAAAAAATCTTAGGAGAAAGACATAAATAATCATCTCACCACTGTTACTCGCTAATCATGAACACCTGTGTGTAAATCATAAAAGCCAAGCTCAGTAAGGTGTAGCACCTGCATAGCAAAATTCTTAAGGTGTTATTGTACATTAGTTAAAAAAAAGCAAAAATAAAAATATGCTTCAAAAAAAAAAGAAAAAGAAAAATTAATAAAAAAAATTTGCATGATTGCAAGCATGTTTTTTAGGAGATATGAGAGTTATATAATGTAACTCTTTAGGTGATAGTCACTTTCAAACTTATGTGATGAATAAAGTAGAAAGTGTGTTTATTCTCTATATCTTGTCACCTTGTGAGTATCTCATGCACTTGCTAGTTGCACACACCACAAGCATAAAACTTTGTTTTATTTGGTACATGTGATTGAGTTATGATGTTTTTATGGCCTACCAAAATTAAATTTCTTGAAGTGTCTAATGCGTTTTTGGGGTGTGAGAAAAAGATAAGAGTGAGGAAATTGATAAAGTTGAATTGCTTTTTGAAAATTTTGATTTTGAAGATCATTTGCAGTCATAATCATTCATGACATATCATAAAAACGTGTTTTTCAAATGATTCTATTGAAATTTTTTTCCAGAATTTTTCAAAAATTTGTGTTTCTTTGAAACTCGACCTATCGAGTCTATTTTTCAATCAATTGAATTGTGAAAGGAGAAAAAATGGTATTTTCTTTTAAAAGTCTTGGGTTGCCTCGATTCCTCTGGACTAATCAAGCCTGATTTCTTGTTGTTTTCGATTCTTACCCGATTCTTATCGACCAATTGGATTTCAAATTTTTAAAACATATAGGAATCAGATCTGACTTTTTGGAAACATCTTTTTGTCTATCTCTTCAATTTCTCTCTCGATTCCTCTTCTTAAATTTTTTTTTATTGTTTTTGTGGTCAAAGCTTCAAAGGTTTTCTTTATATACATAAGGTAAGACCATTTTAACCTTCCTTTTTCACCATTTTACACATTTACATGCATTTTTCATCAATTTTTAGGGATTTTTGCACACTAGAAAATTTTGGGGTTTTTGATGAAAATAGGGTTTTTCATCAATTTTAAACCAGGGCTTTTTGTTCATACATCATTTAAAGATGTTTCACATGCTTTAATTTCAAAACTTTTAAGTTTTATTGGAAATTTTGAAATTAGGGTTCTAAGTTCTTGAGAATTTGGGGATTTTGTGAAATTAGACGAAATTGAGTGAAATTGACTTCTGAAATTGATAAATTGAGTTATTATAACTAGTATATTACTTGTTGTGGTGTTCAATTTGTCAATATAAGGAATTTTTGAGAATTGATTGGTTTTCAAAATTGGGAATTTTCTATAATTATTAAATTTAGAATGTCAATTTTGCAAATTGTGATGTTTTTGGACTATTTAGGAACATTAGATCATGCATCATGTAAGTTTAACTGTCATACATTATATAGTTTTTAAATTTGCATGTTATCTTGTCTCTAATCCTTCTTATGCAGTCTGCCCTTAGTTTTTGTGTTTTTCCTCTTTTTGACTCTTAGACATGGCTCCTAAACTTGGCGGGAAATTCAAAACTAGAGCCAATAGGAACCCTGGGTCTTCCTTTTTTTTCAGGTTTAGCCATAGGAGTTAGATTTCTGACTAAAAGTGTGAGGAAGCTTATGAGACCTTAAACATGTATAGGTCTATTTGGGGTGAAAGGGAGATAGTACTAAGTGAGTTAGATCCTTCTATACATAGGACTTTTGTGGCTAGGAACTGGGTTTCTCTATGTGAGGTGTCTGAACCTCCTCCTGCTGCCTTGATTAGAAAGTTTTACTCTAATCTTTCTATTTATTCTGAGGTCACTGGTGGGCATTACTTGACAACTTGGATTCGTGGTCAGGAGTTTACAATAATTAAACAAGTTGTTTCTGAGGCTTTGGTAGTACCCATTGTCTGTAAACCCGTTTATCCATACACTGAGTTTCCTGTTGTTGATGATATGATGTCTCTTCTTTGTGGTCGTCCTGTTTCTTAGGGATCATAACCAAGAATCAACTCTTGTGAGTTTACTGAGCTTAACTTATTATTCTTACAGATCACTTGTCATAACATCTATCCTATCTCTCATGTTCATACTGTACCTATTGAGTGTTGTGCTTTTCTTTATGCTCTTATCACAGATGATTATATGTGTTTCCCTTCCATGTTTATTCAAACCAATGTTGATGTCTATAGGAGTAAGAGTAAAGGTCAAATTATTCTTTCCTTTCTTTATTTTTAGGATTTTGAGATTTTTAGAGTTATCAGAGTTTCCTTCCATTGAGTTAGTACACATTATGTCCCCCATAGGAACTACCTATCTTAGACAGAGACAGGCATAGATGAAGAGTGCTGAACCAAGCACTGGGACGTCTAAGAGACCACGAGGAGGTGCTTCTACTACCTTTGGTGCCATGCCTGCTACTGAGGAGACTTATGTGGATCCGATTGTTGCTGTGGATCCTACTGGTCATGAGGATGTTGATCCTTCAGTAGCTTTTCATTGTCACTCCGAGCTATGATGCAATCTATCATGACGACTCAGGCTACTCGAAAACAGCTACTTGATGAGCTATTGACTGAGGTTGAATCATTGAGAGTTGACTTCTCGAATTATAGGAGTTCTTTTCCACCTCCTCCACCCTTTGAGGATTGACATTGCCTTTGGAAATACGTAACAAAAAGGGAGAGTAGTTTTATGACTCTACATATATAGGAGAAGTACATTGTATTTTGGCTAGAGGGAGTACTTTGTTTTGATGTATTTATATTTCTATTTTTAGTTATTTTCTTTGTTTCACTTATTTTCTTTGTTTCACTTAAACATTGATGTGATGAGATTATGATAGTTGATGATTATGAGGTTATTCATTTTGATGTGTTCACTATCTAATTGTTTGTTTTTGTGATTTCAAAGTTTGAATTTTGTTTAGAATGTTTTACTGTATTTTTCACACATGCGTTTATGAGTTGTTTTCAATGTTTTCAAGAATTTATTGGTTAAATCTTTCAACAGTTGTTGTCTATACTAGCACCTAACAATTAGTAGTTGTGTAAGATATGTATTAGGACAATAACTTGTATTTGAGCTGTTTTTGTTTAAGCATTACAAGTTGTATGTGTGTTTTGTAATGGATTGCCAAAGGGAGAGATTGTTAGGTTCTAAAGATTTAGATTAAATGTTTAGAATCATGATTGTTTTGTGTTGGCAAACCGAGAGCAAAACATGTTTAGTCTAAGTGTTTAGGCAATGCTTAAATAAGTGTGTTTTACTCGACCGATCAAGAATTAGACCCAACCGATCAAGAAAAGAGAAATTAAGTTTTGTCTTACTTGACCAATCAAGAATTAGACCCAACCAATCGAAAATCGCAGACACAATTTTTCTACAGAATTTTAAACAGGCCCAAGCCCGCGTAAACGTTTAGGCTTTCACTTAAACTTCTCTACATATAAAATGAAAACTCTAATTACGTTTTAGAAGAGCCGAAGAAGATTTATGTGTTACTCTTTGTGAGATTTGAAAGGTTCTGTACCTTCTAACTACACAAGATTCTACTGGAGCTTAAACTACAATCAAGAATTCGTAGAACTAGTTTCTACTACAAAATCAATAAGAAAAGGTGATCTGAAACCTTTGAGTGGAGTCTTAAAGTCACAAGCAAGGGTGTGCTTGTGTTACTATAAATCCAAGAAGAGAAGGAATCTGTGGATTCGAGGTTTGCACATGGTCGTGTCAATAAGTTACTACATGAGGTAGCATTAGATTTAGGGTTAAATCTTTTGTAAAAACTTCAATTCTCTTATAGTAGATTTGGTTCACCTTAAGGATAGCTAGGTCAAATCCTCCCCAAATTTTTACCTTGAAACATGTTAGTTTCATTGGTTTTCCTGGATAATCATATCGTGGTATTATTTACAATTTCGCAACTTAGCATGATATGATTTATTTGTGTTTAACCTAGATCTAGAAATTAATCTAAGTAATCACTTGGTTAATTAATTAGGTTAAACCATTTGTTTAAGAGATCTAAACAAACTTTCAGTATGGTATACACATGTTAGTAAAGTCTTATATTTAATAAAAATGACAAAAGTGAGTGATTAATAATAACAATTGGCCAAAATATCCTGAACTTGCGTGAGCTCAAGCTTATAAGTTAAGTGACTCACATGAAATATGAACTACTCATTTGGAGTCTTCCCAAGTGTTATCTTCTAAATATTATGGCTCCATTGATACTTTGCCACCAAACAGACTCTACTAATTTCTTACTACAAAACATACATTGTTTTGATTTATCTCATCGTATGTTGAAAGCATATTATTTTGTTTTAACTTACCACTAGACACTATCATTATGCTTACATTTTACTGCTACACCTTTACCTAGGTCTAGCAAGACAAGTCTTCCACGTTCTGATATGGGACCAAGCACAACACCTTCCACCCCGCACCCAACATATAGATTTCATGTCAATTGATTTATATATGTGACAAAAAATCGGCTGGAAATTACTTTTAAGAGAGAAGGTATCATTCTAGTATTTGATAATTCCGATACAAGTATACTGCCAGTTGAAACGAAGTTTCATACAAGGACGAGCATAAATTCTAAATAAACTTGGGATAAGTAGAATTCTTTTTTTTTTTTTTTTTTCTTTAAATCTCTCTTCAGTGCATGGAGTGAATTTCCTTCAGTAATAATGTGGTCCTGGACTTACTTTTCAATGACTAGTGGAAATGAACGTATGCAAATGTATATATATGACATGGAAGCATCAAAAGCTTTTATCACTTTTTATTCCAAGAGGATCATCGGATACCCATCAACGAAAAGGTAAAAAGAAAAAACAGAAACTGAGAAAGAGAACATTCGCGGAGATCTAAAATCGTGTGCTCTCTCTTTGCCACCCATTGGTTTTTCTTATCTTTAATTCCGACCTGTAGTTTTCTTACCCTACTTTTTATTCAGTTGGTCAAAAATGGTGCCGACAATGGGAATTGGCATGCATGAAACTCAGTTTAGGGCCGAATATGCTACTTTTTAGGGCCGAATATGCTAGTATATTTGTTTATGATTAAGGTTCCCTGCGGAGGGCTCTACTTAGTTCGTACGTGACTATATTAGTACTCATACTTTGTTTTTAAGTACGTAGTTGGTTGTAACGACGTATGTATAAGGATAAGCTCATCTATAGTTTTTTTTTTTTTTTTTAATTTCTTTGTAACTTTTTAGTTTTTATTTTTGAGTATATCAACTTATATACATTTCTAACTGATTCATTGAAAGGAATTGTTATATTATTAAGAATGGCAATGGAGAGGACAGGTTCGAATCATGTGTGTCTTGTCTCTGCCTTATTTCTTCTTTGAGACACAAAAAATCCACGCAGGGCAAGAGTGGGCCGGGATATGAAGGGTTGAAAATATTGTACTAATCTTATTGAGATTGATGAGGTATAGATGAAATATAAAAGAGAAGGACAACCATAAAAATACTAAGAGAGAATGAGAGACTGTTTTTGGAAATGACAATGAAATATGTATAAAACAAATAAAATATAATTAGAATAAGTATAGAAATTATTAAATAATATATATAATTTAAATATATGTATCAAATAAAATATGTTTATAGTTATATATGGTAGGACAAGCAACATCCATTCCCATTCCGTCACCTTTTTGTAGCATGGAAAATTTGCGCAGACTAGTCAAGCCCAGGGTGCTTTTGTCATCCCCAATCTTATATTGTCCATTACAAAATAGTTTTGCATTTCTTATATGGGCCGGACACACAAAAATTGACATAGGATAGTTTTCTTCTTCTTCTTTTCTTCTTCCATTTTTTTTCCTTATTATTATTATTATCATTATTTTATGGTTTTCCATACAAATGAGTATTTTTTTTTTTCACCTACAACAAACATCTTTACATTTATTTTTTCTCTAAACTAATGAACCTATTCTATATATTTCGATTCAGATATCACTTATACAAAGATGTTTGACATAACAAAAATATATATTTTTAAGCTCAATGATTCTACCAAGTGCTTGTTTTTACCCCTCACTTTCAATGTCCACAATTTAATGAGTAATGCTACACTCATAAACTATTTTACAGCATTTTTACAAATTGTTAATGTGGCTAACTTTCTATTAGTTTTCATATAGGTTTGCCATTAACATAACTTTTTTATTTATCAATAATTACTCACCACATCAGTGATTTTTATATTTTTTTATAAAAAAATTGTATCTCTAGCATTACTCCAATTCAATTCACATGTGAGTTAACATCTTTCTTTGCTTAACACTAATTCTTCTTCTTTTTTTTTTTTTTTTTTTTTCCGGAATGTTTTGAACATGAGACCACCAAAAGGATGCCTTCGGCTTCCAGGGGTTGCAGACCAACCATAAATTTTGGTTGTTCTTGATTATGGAAGCGGGGCTTAACTTTATATAGTTGATCTTTTTTTTTTTTTTCGAAAAATATTCAGACCTTAGTTTTTAGTTATTAAAGTCAAAGTTTTTTTTTTTTTTTTTTTTTGTTTCTTAAAAAAAAGTGTTTTTTTTTAATATAAATATGTTGTAGTCGTTTGAGGCCTAACACTTTACGGAAGTTAATTATATTAATTACAAAGTCATAAATCATCTGTCATTATGAGAATTTTGAAATTACATAATTAATATACATTTGGTTATTAAAATTTTACTTTTCAATAATTAAAATTAAATTATAATTTCATATAACCAAAACGTTGCATAAAATTAAATTTTTATAATTGAAACCATGCAATACACGACACTTTAACTAGTAAGTTTTAAAAAACTAAATAACCAAATAGGATTTTTATATGTTTACATTGTACTTGCAATATAAACTTACCAATTTATTTAAACTTATACAACATTTATCACTTTTTATGTACCTACAATGTAAGTTTACATTATAAATATAATATAAATATAAAATTTTAAAATATATGTTCACATGTTCACCTTCGAATGAAATATTCTAGAACCCATTATAAATTTAGGGGATTATTATTGAGACTGTCGTACTTTCTTGCGATTACTTGCTGCGTGAAAACAAAATTAATTTATCAAGGCGAAAATGCACTTTTGGTCCCTACATTTTGGGTCAATTCTCGATTTGGTCCCTAAACTGATTTTGCTCCTAAGTCAGTTCCTGATTTTTTAAAATCGTTTTTAAAATAGTCCCTGCCGTCATCTAAGTAACGAAACCCTATTATGTGGCAGACGGAGTGTCCTGGTTGCTGATGTGGTGCTGATGTGGGACTGACGTGACATTAAAATATTATTAAAAAAATTATTTGGCAATTTTCAATGCCACGTCAGCATTTTAATTTTTTTTTTAATTTCTAATAAAAAAATTTCAATTTAAACTAAAAAAATTAAAAAAAAAAAAAACTTTACAGTTTTAAAGATTGAGAAAAAAAATGTTTAGAGCAATTATTTCAATTTTTCTTGAACTTTTTTAAGGAACAAACACTAGATTAACACTATTTACGCTCTATGTTGGCATTTTTGTGTTTATGTTTGTATCTATTTCATTTTCTTCTTTCTTTTAAGATAAACCAAAAAAGTAAAATCAAAACAAAAATAAATTAATAAATATCCAGCCAGAGATGTGTCTCTCTTAGCCTCTATCTCTCTCAATCTGAGACGACTTGCTCTCAGATTGGGTTAGTTGAAAAATATCCCAAACCATGGCTGAGAAGAAGAAGAAGGAAGAAGATCGGCCCAGAAGAATTAGAAGAGGAGATCGGCATGAGAAAAATGAAGAAGAAGAGGCAGAGGAGATCGGCCTGAGATTGCTTGTTTGTGTTGTTTGTGTTTGTATCGTTCTTTTGCTTCTTTCTTTGTCAATCTCCGACTTTTTTTCTCTCTCTAAACCCAAATCCCTCTTCCTCTCTCTTTTTTTATCAACGATGGTGGTAGTGGGTTTGTTGACTGATCGGTGGGTTTGACGATGAGAACGTGAAGTTTGATTTCTCGGTTTTGGGTTGTTGATGATTTTTTAGGGTCCATGGGTTTAATTTTTCTGGGTTCATGGTTTGATTTTTCTGGGTTAATGGGTTTGATTTTCTGGTTTCGGGTTGATGATTTTTCTGGGTTAATGGGTTTGATTTTTCTGGTTTCGGGTTGATGATTTTCTGGGTTAATGGGTTTGATTTTTCTGGGCAAGTTTTCATCTTCTTTTCTGTAGAACATGAAGAACAATTCTGGGTTCACCTTCACTGCTCTGGGTTTGCATTTGTTCTGGGTTTGCTCTTGTTCTGGGTTTGCTCTTGATTCTGGGTTTTATTTCTTGTTTTTTCTGGATTTGATGGAGATCAGATTTGGTAGTTGGATTTGGATTTTGGTTTGCTAGAGATTGGATTGGTTGCTGAGTTTATTTCTTGAATTTGGGAAGAACATGAAGAACATGTTGTTATGTTCTTACGGAACAAAATAATGAAAGTAAAAAAAAAAAAAAAATAATAATAGATTTAAGGCCAAAAAAAAAAAAATAATAATAATATGAAATAAAATGCTGACGTGGCATTGAAAATTGCCAAATAATTTTTTTAATAATATTTTAATGTCACGTCAGTGCCACGTCAGCACCACATCAGCAACCAGGACACTCCGTCTGCCACGTAATAGGGTTTCGTTACTTAGATGACGGCAGAGACCATTTTAAAAACGATTTTAAAAAATCAGGGACTGACCTAGGAGCAAAATCAGTTTAGGGACCAAATCGAGAATTGACCCAAAATGTAGGGACCAAAAGTGCATTTTCGCCATTTATCAATTCTGTAAAATTAGAGGATGGCCTTTTCTCTTTGTGAATGAAAAATAAGAGGATGACTCCATTCCACTTGTGCGTGAATGAGTTGAGCCCTCCTTAATTTGTAACTGGATAAATATTCTCCAGTCATTTAATTGAATGGTTGAAATTTCTGATTATTGCACCAACAGTGGGAAGAACATAAACGTTTTCCTATGCGTCTGAAAGCCATATGTTCAGACATTAGGTATAATTAATGATGGCTTCTACTATGTCTGTCAGCGTTTTATATACGTAGAAAGAATATATGTAGAAACCTAAGCATGAAGCTGTAACAAAGATATTTTGAAGTCCTTGGTTTCCAGCTATGATGGTGAGAGAATTGGGACCACGAGGCCATGAATAACAAGAAAGCGGTTCTATGTACCAATTCTGCAAGCATATCATATTTGGTTCCCCTCGCATATCCAAAATTTGGTGCGAATGTACGTAGAACTACCATGACAACTCGAACATGAGGAATTGCAAGGAAAGCAGATGTGGGGCTATGGAATAACAGTGCAATTCTCTTTTGGCAAAAGAGAATATGCACATGCATATTGCATACTTCTATTTCGCCAAAGGAGAATCGCCCTGCCATTCACCTGCACATGATTATTTCATGCCCGCAACTTCAATATATCGTGGCTATACCAACAATTAAGCTTGTTATGGTTTCTAACTTTGTCTTTACTACAAGCATTTGCTTTCTCTTGCTAATGTAACAATTCAATTCTTTTATTGTTTGTCAGGTAAACGTTGAACAACTAGGATCATCGACATCTGTGGATAGAAGTTTGACGTGAATTGGTGAATCCAACATGGGCACGTAATATCAAGTTTAAATATTTCTCTCTATATATATGTGAAATATGGATTACAAGAATATATGTGATTGATACTCAATATATTGAGTACTTTTTGTGACCAGCATAAGCTTCTTATTTTCCTCCTTTTCTTTTTTTAGGGAGCGTGACATGTACGAGTACAGGAATCTCTACATGAATTTTGTATTTTCCATTGTAAGGGTTTACTGTTATCTCAAAAGTGACTTCGCATTGATCTATTTTCTCCATGAAGAGCCTTCTAAGAGTTCTTTGATAATTATCCAAATGATATTCAAGGATATGATTTTCCCAAATGTATGTATTGTTGGTACTCCAATTTGCCCCTCCCCCTCCCCCCTCTCCCAAAAAGAAAAATGCAAATTACCACTTGTATGTAAAAACTGCAGAAAGCCATAATTTCAATCAAGAAATGAACCATTTGGTCCCAAAATCTCTTAAATTCCTCAACTTTGCCGAAGTTAGTCAAATTAGGTCAAACATGAGATATTAGTAGCAAAACATAAGGGTTGACCTTATTTGACGACATTTGACCAGTTGTGACAAGGAATGGTGGATAGCCCATATCGGATGCACACCAAATGTGATGTTATAGAAAATAAAATAAAATAAAAAATTCTGCCCTAGCCAAAATTAGGGTTTGATCGAAACTAACTCAAACTATCTAAGAATTGTGCAAGTTACATATAGCGTGAAAGCTTCTGTAAGGATCATTTTGAGTGATATGTCATCCAATGAAACCTCGAAAATATATAAACGAACAACACTTTTAGAGCCCCACAACTTCTCTAAGTGATAGACAATCCTCCTAAACCAAAATGTCAATATGGTGTCATGAGATTTCCACCGACGTATGAAGCGCTTGATTCCGTGTTCAGTAAGGTTTCCACGAAAATGCGAAAATTTTCAAAATGAAAAACTCAATGTGCAAAAACGTGTATGAGGTACCAACTTTTGGGGGCCATAACTTCTCACTCCGAGCTATGATTTATGCAAACTTGGTTTTATTGGAAAGATAATTTTATGAAGTTTCCAATGGTACTTCATTTTTGGAATTTCAAGACCAAGTAAACCCTTAATAAGCCTTCAGAATTAATGTTAACATTGGAATGTCTAAAAAATGAGGCATGTTAGGCTCACAAACCTTAAGAACAGGGGCACGTAAGGCTTACCAACCTTACCCTAGATATGCTTGCCTTGATCACTTGCTCTATTTTGGTCTTCTATAAGTACCCCTCCCCCATCTCAATTCAGACAAGGTTTCTAGCCTTCAAAGTCTTTATATATATGTGTGTGTATGTGTTGGTCATTTTTTGAGTAGATGGTTACCAAAATTCACTGTGGGACACTGTTGTAGTGTTTGTTTGAGTTGAAACACTACTACCAAGTGTCTTCTGAAATCCTCATTCGAGTTAAGTCAGTACTTAAATACTATGGAGTTACTCCCAAAATACATGTATGAGTTGAGGGACAATTTAAATTTTGTTATGACTTTGCCAAAATTCTCGTATGAGTTTACGCACTACTAACGAGATACTGTTGAAAAACACGCATAGTCTGAGACACTATTAGAATTCTGCTAGGATATGGTCAAAATTCTGCTGAATTACAAGCAAAGTGCTGCTAAAGTGCTTAATTGTTGAGCACTAACCAAATATCATGTTGCTCCTGACGGTGTAGCTATAGTAATATTAATCTACGTACTATTGCGCCATGGTCAAACTTGAAGACCTCGGCAAGTAGATTAATATTGACCATGGCGCAATAGCTATAGTAATATTAAGCTATTAAGCTACTGTTGCTCTACCAAAGAAGTAACTAAGTAGATGATATGTATAAACAATAGTTGGAGTACTATGCGCTAAGCGATATGCCACTCTCAAATACTAGCTCTCATATACTATGACCATGCATGATTCTGTCAAAACTCTACCCAAACTCTGGTTTGATGGTTTCCAATAAAAACCTTTTCATAACCATTTTGAATGATTAAACACTAGTTATGGTTTTCCTCTTCAAAGACCATTTTTCAAACATCAACCCTATCATTGATTTTTCACTTCAAAAACCATTTTCAAAGATTATATTTTAAATTTTGGGTTTTTCCATTAAAAAAGTCCTTCAAACAAAAATAACGAGTTTGAAGGTTTTTCTCTTCAAAAACCACATTAACAAATGATAACTTAGAATGATGTCTTTCCCTGTGTAAATCTCTAGTTCAAATCAAATCAATCGCTATACCGATTATTTACCATAGTAATATGAAATTCTGATGAGGTCTAAAATTTATAAAATAATAATAATAATAATAATAACAATAATAATAATAATAATAACTCGTGTGATGCATGGAAAAACTATTGACTCAAAAAAAAATGATGAAATATTTAACTTCTATACTTTTCCATAGTTCAGAAGTGTTGTCTAACATTGAACGTTATTAAGATTAAGTGCATAGTTACCAAAACCTACAAAGTAATTTACAATTCTTAAATTAATAAAGTAAAACTCCCAATAGTTATATATATACACACTCAAAATTAATATAAACAAAGACCATGATATAAGGAAGACACACCAAATTTCAAATTTGAGTAGTAATATGATTTTCTCGTAGTAATAACAATATAAAAAATTTAAAATATGGAACAATATCAAAATTATAATACCTAATTCCATTATTTTTTATGTTGAATCTAAACAAAAAATTAATTGAAATTAATCCAAACAAATAATTAATCAACTAAAAGTCATAGCTTTTAATAAGAATACAAAAAAATCACATGAACCTAAATAAAAAGCATTTCAGGTAAAGAATTAAGATCAACATACTGAGATACAAATACCAAAAACCTCAATACTTAAAATTTCAAAATTTATAGAATGCCCAAATTCTACTTCAACAAATTTATATATAACATACCAAATAAAAATTTATCGTTCCTTAGTCTGGAAGACATAGGTTGCAGTTTTGATTTTTTTTCAAAGAAAATAGAGATGTTTTATCTGCCATGTATAATATAAAAAAAATTATTAGTAGAAATTTCAACCCAAAAACCAAACTCATAAAAATAATGTCAATATAAATATGGAGATTTACCCAAATACTCAAAAGAAAATCAATTCTAAACATAAAAAAAGAATAAGATAGAGAGAAAATCTCAAGCACATATAAAAGCAAATAAGAATTTCGACATAAAAAATAAAATTCAGTAATAACAATATAAACAAATATCCACATATATTGAATTGAAATTTTATTAATAATAACAATATAAACAAATTCGACATAAAATTCATTAATAAAAAAAGAAAGTTAAATCAGATTGCTTGCATTTTTATTATTTATTTTTTTTTACGTTAGTCTTTGTTTTGTTTTGTTTTTTTTTTTTTTTTTTAATCCTAAAGTGAAGTTAAGTATAGGGTTTAGAGATGGTAATTGCTAAGATTTTGAGGAGGGAAAAGAGACTCCTAAGAGGAGTCCTTCTCTTTTTTTCTTATTTCTTTTCTTAATCTTAATATTTTTCAACGTGAGTCTTTTTTTTTTTTTTGGAGTCATATCATAATTTTTGTTTTTATATAGATTATCAATGTTTGAGCTTGAGTTTAAGTTAAACTTATTAGAGAGATAGAGTTTTAGTCATTGTTAAGTTTTAATTAAACAAAAATAATTTTTTTTTAAATGATAATGGTAATTTTTGTTTTTATATAGATTATCAACGTTTGAATTTGAGTTTAAGTTAAATTTATTAGAGAGATAGGGTTTCACTTCTTGTTAAGTCTTGATTAAACAAAAATAATTTTGTTTAAAAAAAAATAATAATGATGAGTTTGAGTTTAAATTTAAGTTGGACTTGTAAGAGAGATAAAATTTCATTCATTGTTAAGTTTAGATTAAACAAAAATAATTCTATTTAAATAAAATGGTAATTTTATTTAAATATTATACTGACGTGAAATATATATATATATATATATATAGATAGATAGATATATAGATTGATAGATAAATAATAATAATAATAATAATCTTGAAATGGTACAATGATAGTATTAAATTTCTACCGAAATATTTTTATTAATTATTTTCAGCTGCCAAAACATTTAATTAACTTGTAAAAATATCTTATTTTTCACATCAACTTTGGGATGGACAAGAAAAAAATACAAATACTTTGTAATACTTCATATGAAACCAATTTTAATTTACTACATTTTTTTTTTTTACACTCTCTATAAAATATCCAAATTTAAAAGTAATAATATATATATATATATATATATATATATTTGTATTCAACAAGTAACTTTGCTTATGAGTTTGAAAAAATTATAATAAATACAGGTACAATAAATGTTGGTATCCATTCCCCAAAAAAAAAAAAAAATGTTGGTGTCCATCAGCATTTTCGTTGCCTAGAAGGTACCAAAAAACTCGGCTAGAAAATGTGTTAAAGTATGTAACAAAGATATTTTGAAGTTGAGTTTTCTAGCTTTGATGGTGAGTGAATTGGGACCACGAGGCCTTGAACGATGACAAAGCGATCCTATATACCAATTGAGCAGGCATATCCCAATATCCCATTTCATTCCTCTCGCATATCCAAAAGATTGGTGCGAATCATGTGGTATAAAAAGACACTGTAGATAGAATTACCATGGCAAATCAAACATGAAGCATAGCAAAGGAAGCAGATGTGGGGGTTAGGGAATAACAGGGCAAATCTCTTTTGGCAAAAGAGAACATGCAGATTTATGCATATTGCAAACTTCTGTTTCGCCAAAGGAGATTTGCCCTGCCATTCACCTGCACATAATTATTATTTCATCCCTGCAGCTTTGATATCGTGGCTATACCAACAAATAAGCTTGTAATCGTTTCTAACTTTGTCTTTGCTTTAAGTATTTGGTTTCTCTTGCCATGATTATAGTTGAATTATTTAATTGTTTGGCAGGTAAACGCTAAATTGTAAAAAGTAAAAGCTGAGACCATTAACATGTGGGGTGTGGACTAGAAGTTTGATGTGAATCGGTGAAATCCAACATGGACACGTACTATCTAGTTTAAATAGATCTCTATATTAAGGTGTAATATATATTGATTACCAGAATGTGTTTTATATTGAAATCTGATTCAATTGAGTACTGTTTTCGACCAGCATAAACTTCTTCTTCTATTCCCCTTTTTCTTTTTCAGGGAAGCAGAAGATTTGTGCAATTACATAAATCTCTGCATAAATTTTATATTCTTCATCGTAATGATTTACTGTAATATCTGAAGTGACCTCAGGTTGATTTTTTTCTTCCATGAAAAGCCTTCTTATGGTTCTCTGATTACTGAACTAGCTCAATTAATTATATATATAACGAAACATATCGAAGTTTATCAAACTGACCTCTAGGTAGGAAAAAGTGTCATTTCGTGTTCAAATAGACAGTTAAATCATTTCACATTCTTATTAAAACATTGACACTCTTCCTAACACAACCAATAACACTTGTTTGAGCTTCTCTAAGCCTAGGCCTAAGGCCCCCTCTAACAAAAAAAATAAATAAATAAAAATCGAAACAAAACTCCCAAATTATAAAAGTAAAAAAGGATAATTGAGTTGTGTATTTTTCCACATATACCTTTAAGACCTTTAGGAGGGCCATCAAAATATTGTGTTAATTGAAATCCAACTCAACCTTAAAATATTTCATAAAAATAAAATCGAAAATTTAGATGAAAAACCAAATACAATTCTTAATAAATTTATTCCTGAAACTGTTAAAATCTGATAGGACATTTACATGAAATTCTCACAAAAGAAAAAAATAAATTAGCAAAAAGAGTTAAAAGATAATTATAGCATTGATAATTATCATAATATCCTCAAGCATGTGATAAAATAGCCCTAGATTAAAAATATAAAAAGCTATAATTTTTTCCAAAATACATGTATAAACAATAGTTGGAGTACTATGCGCTAAGCGATGTGCCACTCTCAAATACTCTCATATAATATGACCATGCATGATTCTGCTAAAACTCTACCCAAATTCTGTTTTGATGGTTTCCATTTAAAACCTTTTAAAATGTCATAACCATTTTCAAAGATTAAACACTAGTTATCGTTTTCCTCTTCAAAGACCAATTTTCAAACATCAACCCTATCATTGATTTTTCACTTCAAAAACCATTTTCAAAGATTAAATTTTAATGATAGTGTTAATTTCTACTAAATATTTTTGTTAATTATTTTCAGTTGCCCAAACATTTAATTAACTTGTTAAAATCTCTTATTGTCACATCAACTTTGGGATGGATAAGAAAAAATACAAATAATTTGTCATACTTTATACGAAACCAATTATAATTTGACACATTCTTTTTACTTTTTCTATAAAATACCAAGTTAGAAAAAAATAAAAAATCAGACATATAACATACCATGATTAGTGGAGTATAATGTTGAACAGAAAAATTATGACAAAATATTTGTATTCAACAAGAAACTTTGCTTATGACTTTTAAACCCATATAATAAATATAAATACCATAAATGCTGGTGTCCATCAGCATTTTCATTGCTTAGAAAGTACCTAGAAATTCAGCTAGAAGATGTGTAAGTATGTAACAAAGATATTTTGAAGTCAAGTTTTCCAGCTTTGATGTTGAGTGGATTGGGACCACGAGGCCTTCAACAATGACAAAGCGATCCTATATACCAACTGAGCAGGCATATCCAGATATCCCATTTCATTCCCCTCGCATATCCAAAAAATTGGTGTCAATCATGTGGGTATAAAAAGGCACTGTAGATAGAATTACCATGGCAACTCGAACATGAAGCATAGCAAGGGAATCAGATGTGGGGGTTAGGGAATAACACTGCAAATCTCCTTTGGAAAAAGAGAACATGCAGATCGGTGCAGATTGCAAACTTCTGTTTCGCCAAAGGAGATTTGCCCTGCCATTCACCTGCACATAATTATTATTTCATCTCTGCAGCTTTGATATCGTGGTTATACCAACAAATAAGCTTGTGATCGTTTCTAACTCTTTCTTTGCTTTAAGTATTTGGTTTCTCTTGCAATGATTATAGTTGAATTCTTTAATTGTTTGGCAGGTAAACACTGAATTGTAAAACGTAACAGCTGGGACCATATACATGTGGTTTGTGGACTAGAAGTTTGATGTGAATCGGTGAATTCCAACATGGGCACGTACTATCTAGTTTAAATAGATCTCTATATTAAGGTGTAATATATATGGATTACAAGAACGTGATTTATATTGAAAGCTGGTTCAATTGAGCATTATTTTCTACCAGCATAAACTTCTTCTTCTTTTCCCCTTTTTCTTTTTCAAGGAAGCATAAGACTTGTACAACTACATAAATCTATGCATGCATCTTGTATTCTTCATGGTAATGATTTACTATTATATCTAAAATGACCTCATGTTGATCTTTTTGCTCCATGGAAAGCCGTCTTATGGTTCTCTGATTACTGAACTAGCTCAAGTGATTTTATATATATATATATATATATATAACGAAACATATCGAAGTTTATTAAGCTAATATCTGGTATGAAAAAGTGTCAATTTGTGTTCAAATAAACAGTCAAATCGTGTCACGCTCATATTAAAACATTGACACTCTTCCTAACACAACCAACGAAACTTGTTTGAGCTTCTCTGAGCCTAGGCCTAAGGCCCCCTCTAACAAAAAAACACTCCCAAATTATAAAAAATAAAAAAGGAGAATTGAGTTGTGTATTTTTCCACTTACCTTTAAGACCTAAAAATTAGGTTAAGAGGTCCACCAAAATATTACGTTAATCGAAATCCAACTTAACCTTAAAAATTTCATAAAAGTGAAATAGAAAATTTAGATGAAAAACTAAATACAATTCTCAATAATTTCATTCCTAGAACTGTTAAAATATAATAGGATATTTGCATGAAATTCTCACAAAGAACAAAATAAATTTAGCAAAAAAAGTTAGAAGATAATTATAGATACTGAAGCATGTGATAAAATAGTCTTAGATTAAATATATAAAAAGCTATAATTTTTTTCCAAAATACATGTATTGTTGCTACTCCATTTAGCCCCCGCAAAATCAAATTACTGCTTGTATGCAAAAAAAAGCTTTTAAAATGTGAGAGCCGTATTCTACAAGCAGTATACTACACATTCAAAACCAAAATTCTGGTTTGAGAACCATTTGATTAAACCCTAGTTATGCCTCTCTTCTTTAAAAAAAAAAAAAAAAAAAAAAACGAACCAATTTTTCAAAACATAATTTTTCACTTCAAAAACTATTTTCAAACAGTAATTTTTAATTTAAGGTTTTCCCAATCAAAAAATCCTTGAAACAAAAACTTTTGGTCCAAAGGTTTTCCTCTTTAAAAACCTCTTGACAAGTGACAACTTGAATGATGTCCCCCTTTTTGTAATCCCCTACTTAAAAAATAAATAAATAAATAAAAAGGATCACATCAACCGCCATACCCCATCATTCACCATGAGTTCTGATGACATCTAAAACTTATAAAATATGTGAATTTTAATTTATATATATAATCCTAAAATTGTACTATGACAGTATTAATTTATACTTAAATATTTTGCTAACTTGGTTTATTTGGCCAAACATTAAATTTTTAGGTTAAAATCACTTATTATCAATGGGTTCGACTTACTTTCAGTACTTTTTTAACTGAAGTTTCTTTATTTTAATGAGAAACTGATACATCACCCACTAATTAAATACAATGTGTAAATTAAAATCCACTACCACCCACTTGCCTTTTATATTTAAAATAACAAGAGATGTCCAGTTAAAAAAGTACTAAAGGTAAGCAAAATACATTATTAATTACATCAACTATGGGACGGACAAGAAAAAACACAAATTTTTTGTCCTATTTCATACTCCAATTATAACTTGTTACCTATTATTCTTACTTTCCATATAAAATACCCAAGTTTAAATTGAAAAAAAAAAAGAAAAAAAAAAAGAAATATATGGAATATCATGATTGATGGAGTATAAAATTAAACACAAAAACTATAATAGAAAATTTGTTTTTGACAATAAACTTTGCATATACGTCAAAGCCATATAATAAATTCAAGTACCATAAATGCTGGTGTCTATCAGCATTTTCATTGTGTAGAAAGTACCTAGAAACCCGGATTGAAGATGTAACAAGGATATTTTGAAGTCCTTGGTTTCTAGCTCTGATGGTGTGCAAATTGGGACCACTAGGCCATGAGTAATGAGAAAGCAATGCTATATACCACTTGTGCAGGTATATCCAAATATCCTGTTTAATTTCCCCGCATATTCAAAACTTGGTCGAATCATGTGGTATAAAACGCACAATAGAGTTACGGTAGCAACTCGAACGTGAGGCATAGCAAGGGAAGCAGATGTGGGGTTAAGGGAATAACAGTGCAAATCTCCTTTTGCAAAAGAGAACATGCAGATGCATATAGCATACTTCTGTTTCGCCAAAGGAGAATTGCCCTGCCATTCATCTGCACGTAATTATTTCATGCCTGCAGCTTCAGTATCGTGGCTATAGCAACAAATAAGCTTGTTATCGTTTCAACATTTGTTTTTAGTATTAGTAATTGGTTTCTCTTGCCATTATAATAGTTGTTTTTTTTTTTTTTTTTGTTGGGGGGGGGGGGGGGGGGGCAGGTAAACGCTAAACTGTAACAAGTAACAACTTGGATCATTAACATGTGGAGTGTGGACTTGAAGTTTGACATGAATTGGTGAATTTCAACATTGGCACGTACTATCAAGCTTAAATCGATTTCTATATCCAGGTGTAATATGGATTACAAGAATGTGATTTATATTGAAAGCTAGCTAATTGAGTATTGTTTACCACCAGCATAAGACTTTTACGATTACAAAAATCTTATTCTATTGTTATATCTATAAAGTGACCTTACGTTGATCCTGTTTCTCCATGTAGAAACATATCGAACTTTTCCAAATTGATTTGAAGTGGTAAAAATTGTCATCCTGTGTTCAAATAAACAGTCAAATCTTCATGTTCATATTAAAACATTGACGCTCTTCCTAACACTACCAACAACACTTGACCGAGCTGCTCTAGAACTAGGCCTAAGACCCCCTCTAACAAAATACTCCCAAATTATAAAACATAATAAATGAAATTTCTTCTTTTAAAAAAAGAGAATTGAGTTGTGTTTTTTTTTTCCTAAATAAAATTGAAAATTTAGATGAAAATCTAAATACAATTAATTCTTAATAAATTCATTCCTAGAATTGTTAAAATATAATAGGCAATTTACATGAAAATCACACAAATGAAAAAAAAAAAAAAAAAAAAAAAAAAGCAAAAAGAGTTAGAAGATAATTATAGCATTAATAATTATCATAATGATATTCAAGCATGTGATATAACAGTCCTACATTACATATCAAAAAACTATAAATTTTTTTTTTTCAAAAATACATGTATTGTTGCTACTCCATTTTGTCCCCCCAAAAGCAAATCCCTAAATGTACGCAAAAATTGAAAAAAAAAAAATCTAAATTTTAATCAAGACATGTACAATCCCAAAACACCTCAAACTCCTCAACTTCGTTGAAATTAGTCAAATTAGATTAAACTTGAAAATTTTGCAACAAAACATGAGGGTTAAGCAAGTTTGACCATATTTGACCTATTATGACTAGGAATAATTGTAGATTTCCAATGTCAGATGTACCCCCATAAATTAGATATCCTAGGAAAAAAAAAAGCCTTCCAAAACTAAAAAGAAAAAACCTTATCCCTAGCCAAAACTAGGATTTGATCAAAACTCGGTCAAATGATCTCAGAATTGTGCAAGTCGTATAACTAGAAAGCTTGTGTGATAAGTTCTGTTTTGAGTGTCTACATGCACCGAACACTTTTAAAGGCCCATAACTTTCTAAACTAAAATTTCAATAGACATTAGTCTCACAAGCTTTCCAACAACGTATGGAGCTCCTAATTCCGTGTTCTGTAAGGCTTCCATGCAAACGCCCAAACTTTCACGTCGATAAACTCAACGTCTAAAAAGTTAATGAGGTACCAACTTTTAGGAGCCATAACTTATCATCTTAAGCTTTGATTTATGAAAACTTGTTTTTATTTGAAATATAGTTTCATGAAATTTCAAATTGTAAATTGTTTGTGGAATTTCGAGACCGAGAAAATCAGAAAATTAACCCTAAATAAGCCTCAAGAAATCAAAGTCAATGTTGAAAAGTACCTAGAAATATCATGTTGCTCCTACAGTGTAGCTATAGTAATATTAAACTACTATTGTACCATGATCAAAATCGAAGATGATTGTTGCTCAATCAAACAAGTAGCTAACTAGATGCCATAGTAGGAGTACTATGCACTTAAATGATATGCCGCTCTCATATAATATGACCACGCATGAATCTGTTAAAACTTTGCCAAAATTCTGATGTAATGGTTTTCCATTTAAAACCTTTTTAAAATATGAGAACCATTTTTCAAAGATTAAACCCTAGTAATGGATTTCTTCTTCAAAAACCAGTTTTCAAACATCCAATCCTAATCATGATATTTCACTTCAAAATCTATTTTCAAATATTAAATTAAATTTACGGTTTTCCCAATCAAAAAATCTTTGAATTTTTTTTGGGGGTTTAAAAATTATTTTCCTCTTCAAAAACCTCATTGACAAATGACAACTTGAATAATGTCTCCCTTTGTGTAATCCCCTAGTTAAAATCACATCAGCCAACATACCCCATCATTCACTCTGGAAAGATGAGATTCTATGACGTCTCAAACTTATAAAATGCGCGGGTTTTAAGCTCCATATTGTTGAGGTGCACGGCTGCACCAAGAGTCCAGTCCAATCGGGAATGCATTGAAGACTCCTAAATGTAATAGAAATAGGAATAGTTGGCTTGCATGAATAAAACTCATTTTCCTAATTATGTTAGGAGTGTAGGCAGTGGCAGGTGCTTTTATATAAAGCTTGTACGTGGGTTTTATAAATAGGGTGAGAGAGATTCAGAGAGACTGAAGAGTGAAATACAAATTGATTTGAAGCTGACTGAAGGAAAAAGATTAGTGTTTTGTATGGCACTGAGGGAAAAAAGAAAAGATAATTTTTCTTTTGCTCAAGATACACAAGGAAGATAAATTGGAGTTTTCTCTAAGATGATTATTTGGGTGCTACAATCACAGAGGATTGAAGTATCCAGTGTGGGAAATCTTGCTACCGGCTTTTGTGGTGAGGTTATATTTGTTCCTAGAGATATTATTATATTTTCCCAATTTATTGTAAACTCAGGTTTTGGGTATAACTTGAGTGTTGTAATCTCTATTTTATTATAGCGAACTGATAGGATTTGCCTCGTGATTTTTCCCTTTACACTATAGTTTTTTCCACGTAATTTCTTAGTGTTCTTGTTGGTTGATTTTTTTTTTTTTTTTCTTCGCTTCCGTAGATTTTTATTTTCTTTATTGCTTGAGTTATATTTAATTTAATTCACACATAGACAGGGATTTATCCCAACAAGTGGTATCAGAGCTTTGTTTATTGGATGTCATTGTCTTGTGTTGAATTAAATGGAAAATATGAATATGAATATGAATATGAGCACTATGATTAAACTCTCGGCATCAAATTATTCAATCTGGAAGCCGATGATGGAGGATGTCCTTTACTGTAAGGATTTTCATGACCCTACTGAGGGTGATAGTGTTAAGCTAAGTGAGATATCTGATAAAGACTGGGAGAAGTTAAATAGAAAAACCATTGGATGTATTAGACAATGCCTCGATGTAAGTGTGTTTCATCGTGTATCTCAAGAGACTAATGCAGAAGCTCTTTGGGAAAAATTGAAGGATTTCTATGAAAGAAAGACAGCTCGAAATAAAGCTCTTGTGGCTAGAAAGCTTGTGAATTTGAAGCTTAAGGAAGGGCGATCCATTGCCGAGCATTTGATTGAGTTCCAAGTCTTGGTGAATCAGATGGTTACAATGAAGCTGATAAATGATAATAAGCTTCAAGCTTTATTACTTCTGAGTTCCTTACTTGACAGTTGGGAGACTTTGGTGGTGTCACTTAGTAACTCTGCTCCAAATGGTGTGCTACAACTTGCAATGGTCAAGGATAGCTTGTTCAATGAAGAAACAAGAAGAAAAGACATGGGTAAGGATAATGCATAGGCTCTTATCACAGAGAACAGGGGGAGGAGTGAGACTAGAAATTCTAAGGGACGTGGTAAATCCAGAAGTCAGTTAGAATTAAAAGGAAAATTCAAGTGTTTCTACTGTGACAAAGGTCACATAAGAAGAAACTGCAAGGGTTGGAAGAATAAACAAAAAGACGAGAAAAATCAGAATAAGGCAGAAGAATAGAATACCACTGCTGTCTCGACAATTGAAGATGTGGTGATCTGTGTAGGAGAGGATGAATGTTGTTATGTTTCACATTCTTATGTTGAATGGGTGATTGACTCAGTCTCTTCCTGTCACGTCACTCCAAGAAAGGAGCTTTTTACTTCATACAAAGTATGAGACTTTGGGAGATTGAAGATGGGCAACAACAGTTATGCTGACATTGTAGGAATTGGAGATATTTGTGTTAAGACTAACACTGGATACACCTTGGAATTGAAGAATGTGGGACATATGCCTGATATGCTCTTGAATCTGATTTCTACTCATATTCTAAATAAAGAAGGCTATGGCAACTATTTTGGAGATGGTAAATGGAGACTCTCTAAAGGATCATTGGTACTTGCTGGAAGGAAGATTTGTTGTACACATTACAAGACAAAAGTAAAGGTGTGCAAAGATGTTGTTAGTGCAACTTAGAAAGATCCTACGCCTAACTTGTGGCATAGGCAGCTGGCTCACATGAGTGAAAAGGGGTTGCAGATTTTGGCAAAGAAGTCTCTCATTCCTTTTGCCAAAGGTATGTCACTTAAACCTTGTGATTATTGTCTATTTAGAAAACAACATAGAGTGTCTTTCATATTCCTTCTCCTAGAAAGCCCAATGTGTTAGATCTTGTTTATTCTGATGTATGTGGTCTCATTGATGTGAAGTCCTTAGATGGTAATAAGTATTTTGTTACTTTTATTAATGATGTTTCACGAAAGGTGTGGGTGTATTTTTTGAAAACTAAAGACCAGGTATTTGAGCACTTTAAAAAATTCCATGCCATGGAGAAAAGAGAGAAAAGAAAGCCTTTGAAGTGTCTCCATACTAACAACGGAGGTGAATATACGTCTAATGAGTTCAAGAGTTATTGCTCCGAAAAAGGTATTAGACATGAAAAGACAGTTCCTGGTACCCCATAGCAAAATGGTGTGGTAGAGAGGATGAATCTCACTATTGTTGAGAATGTCAAATGTATGCTGAGAATGGCTAATCTGCCTAAGTCATTTTGGTGTGAACCTGTTCAAACTGCGTGCTACTTAATTAATCGATCTCCAATAGTTCCATTGGAGTTTGATATTCCAGAGAGAATTTGGACTAGGAAAGATTTTTCTTACTCTCACTTGAAGGTATTTGGGTGCAAGGCCTTTGCACATGTGCCTAAGGAACAAAGATTAAGGTTTGATAGCAAAGCCACTCCTTGTATATTTGTAGGATATGAAGATGCAGAATTTGGCTACAAGTTATGGGTTCTTGAGAGAAAGAAGATGATTAGAAGTCGAGATGTGGTTTTTCATGAGAATGAAAATTTGGTAGACCTTGAGAAAACTGAAAAGGCAAAGGATGCTATTGTAGGTGTTCCCAACCTTACACCTATCTCTTCTTCCTCCAATCATACGACAAATAGGGAAGAGGTGTAAGATGAAAATCTTGGTGATGATCCAATAGCAGTTAATGGCGATGTGCCAGTAGGAGTTGATGGTGATGATGCTCAAGATATTGAAGATGTTGAACAGGGGAGCAGCCTGTTCCACTTAAGATTGAAGAACCTCAACTAAGGAGGTCTACTAGGGAGCATCATCCATTGACTAGATATTCCTCTTCTAAGTATATTTTGCTTACTGATGAGGGGGAGCCAGAACGCTTTCAAGGAATAGAGTCTCATAAGGACAAGCAGATGTGGATGAAGGCTATGCAAGAAGAGATGAATTCTTTGTACAAAAATAAAACTTATGAGTTGGTTGTGACCAAAGAGAAGCTTGAGCTTTGTGCCAGAACGGCCGGCATGAATTCTAACGGAAGAGTTGGGATGAAGATCTCTTTCCTCAATTGGCTAGAGGGGGAGATTGTTGAGGTGCACGGCTGCACCAAGAGTCCAGCCCAATTGGGAATGCATTGAAGACTCCTAAATGTAATAGAAATAGGAATAGTTGACTTGCATGAATAAAACTCATTTTCCTAATTATACTAGGAGTCTAGGTAGTGGCAGGTGCTTTTATATAAAGCTTGTACGTGGGTTTCATGAATAGTGTGAGAGAGATTCAGAGAGACTGAAGAGTGAAACACAGATTTGAAGTTGACTGAAGGAAAAAGATTATTACTTTGTGCGGCACTGATGGAAAAGAGTTCACTGTATCTCATTCCTAGATACAGTGAACTCTTTTCCCCTGGACCCAACAATTTAGATGATCATCTTCCACAAAAGTATTTGCAAAGAACTCCTTGATGATACAGTCAGACACATCCACAGATGGATTAAGCAATGTAGTCCATGTCCTCTCCCTAAACACCTCTAAAATGAATGTGTTCTCTATAGACACAAGGTCCACACCCCTTTCCACAATGATCACAGCATCCTTGTAGTATTTGGTGTAGACGGTATTAGCCTCTTCATCTCTGAATGAATCAAAGGGATGGCAAGGACGCTTTAATGCTTTCTTGGAAACTATCTTACGAGGAGACATCTACAATAATGAGAAAACACACAAAGCACACACAAAAATGGTAACAAACTTAATTAGATACAAGTTAGTCCAAAAACAAACAAAAATATAAAGAAAAAAAGTCCTAAAATAGAAACAAACGAGCATAATAAAGACACGAGAACATGTTATGTGTGCTAAAAGGTCTAAAAAGACTAGACTAGCATGAAAGAATTCAAAAAAATGTCAAGTGATAGGGTGTGTATATCAAGGGTGCATCAAGTGTGCATGTGCAATGCATAATCAATGCATGAACAAGCACTCATGGAGAAAAGTTTGTAAAACACACTATCAATGATCAAAACATGTTAAATATGAGTAAACATGGTAAAGCCCAAAGACTGGTACTCATCAAAGTCCAAATTGATGGAAAAAAAAAACTATAGAGGCATTTTATCAAACACCGAGTATGCACACACTATACATATATGATGAAAAATGCATGAACATGTGAGAATCTTGCCTTAATAAAAGTTATTTTGCCACAAGGGGCCAACATTTTCATCAACAATAAAAATGGGACACAGCCCAAACAAGAATAAATTGAAAAAAGCTTGACAAAAAATAAGTTTTCTCAACCCTATTCAAAATAAGCTCAACCCTAGAAATTTTTGGAATCTAACACTTAGGGTGCGTTTGGATACCGCTTATTTTGCTAAAAACTAAAATAATAATAAAAAAGTTACTGTTCACACGTAGGTTATTGTTCATATGCCTTGATGCACTGTTCATGTCCCATGAACAGTGCACCAGGCACTAGTAAAAAAAAAAAATGCAAGGCGCATTAACCCAATCCAAACGTATACTTAATCTAAGGATTTGAAAGATAAAAGAATGCTAAAACATACATTAGAGAAGTCTTAGAGATGAAATCCAAGAAGATTTGGTTGAGTTTTGAGAGAAAATGATGTTTTGGGTAAAACAAAATTTTGAAAAAACTGTCACTATAAGCCCCTTAAAAACTAAATTTTTGCTCATTTTACGAGTCAATGACTCACAAGGGATTCGCGAGTTACTCACAAAAAACCTAATTTGCATAGGGAAACTTTCGTAGGTAAGCATATCTCGCAAAGGACTCGTGAGGAAGTCGTGAGACTCTCTATGTAAATTTGTGAAGGAATTGAAAACTCTCTTCCACATTTTCGCTACTTGGGTATGGGAACCTTACTCGCGAAGCACTCGCGAAAATGCTGACAAAGAAGCTTTTCAACAAAACTGATTTGACATTTTGGAAGAACTTTCAAAACACAAGTGACAAATAAAATCACTTCCAAAAACATATAAAATACTCAAAAATCTTTTTAAGTTTGATCATCAAGCTATTGAGTATACACACATCACGTTTGAACACGTACAATCACACAAATGAAATAGATATTCTTTGAACATTAGACTTGTGTGTTATGTGTAGGTATTAATTATGAATTAGTCCATAGTCTAGTATGAAACTTCAATGATCAATTTAATCAAGTCATACCTAAATCGTATGAAGTCAAGTGACCTATCTCACTAATAGAAATGAACATATATGACTCCTCACCAAAGTGTTTACATTGATTGAAAGTTTTTCATTTGGCTTCCATTTTTCATACTTTATGATCAATAAAACTCAATTTTTGAGCAACGATGCCATGAAATTTTTTATATTTCTTTGAAGAATAAGCCTTTGGCTTCGGCATCATACATTTTGCTCCACTTTTTCCTAGTCAAACTAGTTTTAAGCAAGGGTTTTTTAGCCCTTTTTCTTTTTAGAGATTGACGTTTGAAAAGCTTTTTGACATAAAAATAACTGTGAGAAGATATATAGGATCAAGTCTACACATATATCAAGATCAAACAAGGCTATTGACTAGACATTCATGACAAGCTTGAAGATTTATTTACAATGATCAAACATAGATTTCTAGATTTTGCTCACACTTAAAAATGTGCATACATAAAGTTAAGCTCATAAATGCACTACGCCATTAGTACGGAAGTTCTAGGCCAAATTCAACATGTGATATGACACAAAACAAGTGATCAAACTTTTTGAGATTTTATACTTTTTATGAGTTTTTGGATTTTTTTTAACTCACTCAAAACAAAAGCAATAAAGTAAGACCAACAAAACAAAGCAAAGAAAGCAAAAAGCATTAAAAGAAACATGCTAGGAAGGAAGCATTGAAGCAATAAGACTACATATGATATGATGCATGAAACTATGACCCTAATACATTGGAAGTATTAATGCATAGACATAGTGAGTAATCATTCATGAGTACCCTTCTTCATCCACACCGTATGTGTGTTTTGGGTGAGGTCCTTAGACGGTGGGGTACAACTAACATAACTCTCAGACCTTGAAGTGAAGCTAGCTAGGCAAGATGAGATGTTCTTAAGCATTTCCATGACATCTCCAATGAGTTGACCATCATTTTCTCCCCTAGTTTGCTTTCCTCTTGGCATTCTTCTTGTATTTTCTTGAGCGTGCAGAGAATCAACCCTTTTGAAAGCATGAAGCTTGAAACAGTTTGGTCTTGTGTGCCCTCGAATGCCACAATGATGACAGAAATGCTTCACTTAAGGTCCCCTTTGATTCTTAGGCAATGACTTCCCTTTTGCCTTTGATTTTAGCCCAATATCCATATTCTCAATGATAGGGATCTCAATCCTAGGCTTCTCTACATCCTTCACCAATACAAACTTAATCTCCCTTCTTGGTTTGCCACTCGAACTTCCTTCACCGATGTAGCCTAATTTGGTTTTGTCCGTGGAAGGCTTTTGAGATGAAAGTATACTATCAAGTTTCTTGGTTATGATGTGCTCCACTTTGACATTGGCTTGAATCACTTCAAATTCGAGAAACTTGATTTTAGAGTAGGCATTCATTAGCTTATCTTTTAACTCTTCAACTTCACACTTGGCATCTTTAAGTTATGCAAGAGTGGATTTGTGTTCTTGTTCAATTTTCTTCATCTTCTTGACTGCACTCTTAGCAATTTTAGCATATTTGCCATAATCCTCAAGCAATGCATCATACACATCTTGAAGATTCTTATCACCTTCATTGAGGTACACATACTCATCGTCCGAAACTTCATCTTCTTCACCCTCGGAGTGAACACCAAGTTCTTTAACCAAGTCACTCAATTCATCTCTGGAATCAACCGAGGTAATTGCCATAAATGCTAAATAATTATCATCACCATCGCATTCTTCTTCCGAATCAGAATTTGAGCTCTTCGAGTCACTAAAGGTAGCTGTTAGCACTTTACCCTTTCCTCTCAAATAGTTCGGATACTCCTTCACTGATTCTCTCATTTATGGTTTTAAAAGCAAGTGATTTGCTAGACTTGTGAGAGGGCAATTTGATCTCATAAGTTTGAAGAGAGCTAACAAGCTCTTGGATCTTGATCTCATCCAAATCTTTACTCTCCTCAATGGAGGTGACTTTAGCTCAGAAGCTTTTGGATAAGGATCTCAAGACTATCCTTACAACTTTGGCATCTTCAATCTTCTCTCCAAGATTGAGCTTGACAATGAATATGTCATTAATTCTCCCATAGAATGAGTCAAATGACTCATCTGCACTCGTCTACACTTCCTTAAATCGAGTAGTGAGCATTTGTAATTCGGTGTCCTTGACCTTCTTGGTTCCTTCGTAGGTAGTCTCGAGGATAGTACACGCCTCTTTAGTGGTCTTCACATGAGAGATCCTATGAAATTCGTCAATAGAAATACCACAAAAGATTGCATTAATAGCTTTGCTATTGGCATTTGCCAAAGCAAGTGCAGCCTTGTCCCACTCAGCCTTGGGTGTTGTTGGTCTCATCCAACCATTCTCAATAAAATCCCAAACGGTCTCATCAATAGCACATAGAAAAGCATGCATACGTACTTTCCAAAATGCATAGTTACTTCCATTAAAGAAAAGAGGTGCGTTGAGGGATTGAGATCTATCCATCTCAAACGAGGTCTAGGGATTACACAAGGATAACAAAATCCACAAAGTGTACCCGCTCTAATACCAATTGAAAGCTCAATTAGTGTAAAAACACTAATGCTTGTTTAGACCCCCAATTTTAAATTACGACTTAATCACTTTTGTCTTAACTTATCTAAGTGTAGAACAAGAGTAAAGCACCTGCAATAAACCAGTAACACTACTCTAAGCCATAAGCAAGTACAATAAGCAATAAATTTAAAGCTTAAAGAGTAGGGAAGAGAGATGCAAACATAAGATAACATTAAGACGTGTTATAGAAGAGGAAACTGAAGTACTCGGCAAAAAAACTCTCTGCGGCCCTCCAAGCCGAAATCAACCCGAAAGCTCGAATTTGTGCTAAAATACAAGAGTTTGTTCAAACCCCCAAATAAAAATTATGGCTAGATTGCTTTTACTATGACTTAGACTAAATGCATAACAAGAGTAAATAAGCTCAATGAACCGATAAAGCTACCCTTAGCCACATTCATCCATTATAAACAATAAAATGAAAGGTTAAAGAGTAGGGAAGAGAGATGCAAATACAAGATAATACCGAGACGTATTATCAAAGAGGAAACCAAAGAACTCGGAGAAAAACCTCTCGTTGACCCTCCAAGTCGAAATTGATCCTGTAAGTTCGTTTAGACCCTTTAAACCCAAACAAATTAACCTAGTTATTTAGACAAGTGATTAACTTAGGTAAATTATTCAAATCTAGGTTAACACAAATATATCAAATCATGTAAAAGTGCGGAATAATAAAGAACACTCGATATGATGACCCAGGAAAACCAAACCGGTAAAAAACCTGGGGAGGATTTAACCTAACTATCCTCAAGGTAAAACGAATTAACTATGAAAGAATCGAAGTTTACACAATAGAGACTTAAACCACTAACATCCTATTGCTACCTGCCTGTAAAAAACTTACTACCACGACTACGTGACAGCTCCGAGACCACGGACTCCTTCTTTCCTTGAATTCTTCAGCAAAGTACAAGTAACACCTGCTTGTATATCTTGAAGCTCTTTTGATTCTGCAATTGTATGATTTACCAATCTCTTGACATGAATCTTGAGTTTGGAAACCCTAAGTGTATGTGAAGGTAAACACCTCTAGATCTAACAATTAGATTCACAAACACAGCATTCAGAACTCTAAAAACGTGGCTAGGATTTTCCCTTATATACTTAGGGTAAAACATAAAACCCTATACATTAAATGGGCTAGGGCTGAGTTGAAAATTTTCTGCAAAAAAACGTTCTGCACGAATTTCGATCGGTCGAGTCTAATTTTCGATCGATCGAGTCAGGCAGAAGTGCACAGTAAATTCTGCAGTTAACTCGATTCTAACTTTACATAAAAAGCCATACTTTGAGCAAGTCTAACACACAACTTAAAGAATGTTTTAATCATGGTTTGCCAACATTACAAATTGAAGTTCTAATACATTAGTTCCTAATTCCTTAGACCCTAACAGATCTACTAGAGAATTTAGTTGGAGTACACGAATAACAAAAGACCCTCCAAGCCTAGTCTAGTCCATGTACTTGAGCCCTCTAAGCTTCTACTACCAACGGAGTTCTCGAAGTCTTGTCTTCTCTAGTTTTTTGGATCCCGTAATTCAGCCCGATTGCATCCGCCAATGAATGGCTCCTTCCAATACTTTTCATCAGCACCAAAATCTTACTTTACTCTCAGAAGGGGTGTAGTAAGTATTTGGGCTAACAACCTCTCAAGGATCTAGAGATGGAGAGGTAGGAGTTGAGGAAAACCACAAGAAAATGTGTAGATGATTATGAGTATAAAATCTCTAACTCTCAAGTGTATTTGCTAGGGTTTTCTCTCTGAAAAGCACTTCTTACAATTCATGGGTAATAAGGGTATATATAGTGTGGGTAACGAATTGGTAAAGCAAACACAGTTTTTTGCCAAACAGAAACTTTCACAGGTCCTTCGCGAGTTAGCTCTTCTCACGAGATAGTCGCGAAATTGACAGCTTGGCACAACTCTTCATCTTCCAGTCATGTGCTCCACACATAGCCTTTTCGCAAGTTGCTTCTCGCAAGCTACTCGCTAAATCCACTAATTCAACTTTTGAAGCTTGATTCTTCACCGATTTCTCACACTCATCCCTTAAAAATAAACCCACATATATACAGCAAAAATGATTGAAGAAATTACAATCAAATTTAGCACGAAATTGAAACCAACATAATATAGTTGAAAATCATAACTTTAAACGATCCGCTAGTGAATAAGTTGGAGTACATGAATATCAAAAAGACTCTCCAAGCCTAATCTACCCAATGTACTTGAGCCCTCCAAGCTCCTGCTATCAACGGACTTCTCGGAGTCTTGTCTTCACTAGTTATCCGAATCCCGCAATTCTGCCCGATTGCATCCACCACTCAATGGCTTCTTCCAATGCTTCCCAAAGGCACCAAAACTTCTCTCAATACTCGGAATGGGTAAGGTAAGTATCTGGGCTAAGTACCTCTCAAAGATATGAAGATGGAGAGGTAGGAGTAAAGGAAAACCAAAAGAATTTGTGTAGATAATTGTGGGTATGACAATCACTAACTCTCAAGTTTTTTGCTAGGATTTTTTCTCTGGAAAAGACTCCTTACAATTTCATGGGTAATAATGATATATATATATATAGTGTGTGTAAAGAATTTTGGAAAGCACTCTTTATTTTTTCCAAACAGAGAGTTTCACGAGTACCTCGTGAGATGGCCTTTCTCGTGAAGTACTTGCAAAATGATAGGTTAGCATGACTCTTCAGCTTCTAATCATGTGCTTCACACATGACCTTTTCGCAGGTACCTTTACTCGCTAACTTCTTACAAGCTAGTCGATCTTTATTGCATGCTTGATTCTTCACCAATCTCTCACACTCATCCTTTACAATTAAATCCATATAAATATAGGGAAATGATTGACTAAATTACTATTATAATTTGTACCCTTAAATCCTATTGTATGATGCAATGTATGATATTAAGTGTGACATTATATATGACATTATGTATGACTTAATATTGTAATTAATAAAGTTGTTTTATTATTATCTAAAATAACGGTAACATGAATATTCGGACATTATCATATAGTCCATGAGATGCATAGTATGTGATTTATGTGAAAAGTCACAGAAGATATAAATCACAAATTCTTTATAAACTTAGAATTTTAGTTCGTAGTCGGTGATGAAATTAGGCATTTCATCTATGAAAACTATAACAAATTAACTAAAATGATTTGTCTTGATCATGGAAGTGGAGACTTCCAGTTGATGTGTTGATATGTTTTAAGAGTTAAGACATATTGAACTGGACCGCTGTGAGATTTATTATTCTCCTAACGACTATCAAATGAATAATAAATCTCATGACTTTTATTTGCATGAACTCTTAATCCTGAGAGAATAATAGACCTGATCATAAAGTGTAGGTTGCTTTGATATATCAGGGGTGAGATCTAAAGTAATGGTCAAAACCTCAGTATGTTGGGCAGCCACATTTAGTGTTGATGGAATATATATTCTCAAAATGGAATTCATAGTCTCTTAACGGAGATACAAAATATTCCCTTGAGATTAGTTTAATGAGTTTAGTTATTCAGAGAGTAAGGCCTAACTACTTTGGTAAGAAATTACTAAAGTATATATTTATGAAATTGGATTTCATAAATATATGATGAATAACTTTAAAGGATTAAACCGGGTACTCAAGGATTAAGATATAATAATTTACAAAGTGGTAGTCTACATTTATGACTTTGTATTATTACGAATATTTTATGAAAGGGTTACATGTACAATAAAGTCTTAAGATATAATTTATTAATAAGGCGTAGAGTGCAATTATATTTATATAGTAATACTAAATATAATTAATGGTAACTTTAGACTTGTTAAGAGTTGATAGAAAAGCACAAAGCTAATTGGAGCTAGAGTCTTATTTGTTCCCTTTTACTCCCACTCCAAGCCACATACTAAGGCCCAATTGGAAAGGCCCAAAAGGCTGACCCAATTAGATAATCAGCTATAAAGAGAGAAACATACAGAATTAACTAACAAGTTACATGAAACGGTTTGTATGTGAGTGTTGGACACTCTCTCATTCTCCCTTGAACAAATACATAGAAACTGATTAAGAGACCACACTTCTTAGGCGTTAGTGGAATTGAAGTGAAAATTAAAAGTTTTCCCGAGTACTTCTAATCTTTGGTTTTGAAATTCACTACACCAAGGTACACTCTCTTATTCTTGAATTCTAAAATCTACATAGTACATGTTATCAATTGCGAATGAAGTAGATCCGTTAATTTTTCGCTGCATATGTTTTGTATGCAATACAAACCAAGGAAGCTAATACCGAACCGTACCGGCCCGTACCGGCCTCGTACCGGTACAAGTACCCCCTCTATTTCGTGCCGGAAAAAATACCGACCCGTACCGGTCTTGTACCGGCCATACCGGCGAATTTCGGCCGTACCGGACCGGAACACTAAATGCTGTGTTTTTTTTTTTTTTTGGTAATTGTGGCAATTTTTTAAGAGCAGGATAGTAATACTGATATATATTATGGTCCTGAAGTAGATCCTTTTGATGGATGGGAGTAAATGATCCTATGTAGTTTGTGTTAACTTAATTATTTGTATTATTTGTTTTCTTTGTATGCAATGAACAATTAAATTTTTTGTTTTTTATATTGTGTTTTTTTTTCTTTATATGCAATGAACAATTAAAGTAATGTTTTATTGTAAATAGAAGGTAATATTTTATGGTAAATAGAGATTTTGTGTGTGTGTGTGTGTGTGTGTGTGTGTGTGTGTGTGTGTGTGTGTGTGTGTGTGTGTATTAAATATAAAAAATAGCGGTAAACCTGAAACGGTACACCGGTATTGACCAGTACTCGAAATATATCGTACCAGTTGCCAAACCGGTACAGCCTCCGGTACGGTATTGACTTCCTTGATACAAACATATATTTTTCCAATAATTACAACCAGATTTGGCAGGGAATTAAAGCCAAAAAATTTAGTTGGAAATCACAACTTTACACTACCAAACAGATCTAAAGAATTTATAAAACAAAAGAAGAATTCAACTTGTTTTACCAATATTAAGGTTCGCATAAGAAAATGGTGTAATTCAAAGAAATAAGAAATCAATTAATTTTTAACAAGGCTAGGAGCATGTTACGTTGTAAAGCTCTCTCTCTCTCTCTCTCTCTCTCTCTCTCTCTCTCTCTCTCTCTCTCTCTCTCTCTCTCTCTCTCTCTCTCTCTCTCTGAACCAGAATTGTCTGGGTTAGAATTACCCCTCACGTTTTGGTTATTGGGTTATGTTTCAATTGTGGAAAAGTAGTAGAGAATTTGTTAAAACTTGGACCACTTCATTAAAACTGGCCCAATTCTTTTTTCAAGAATTAGGAGAAATTGTTACATGGTATACTTCTTTTATGTTAGAATTTTTTAATGAACAAAATTATCTAAGTAAAATTAAGTTAATTTAAATTGTTATTATAAATTGTAGATTTGTGTAATTAGAAGTTGCCTTGTGTATGTGTATTGCTTTTATACTTATTTATATGTATTTTAATTTTTAAATAGAGATATATGAATGTGAAACACTGAAACTATATGTATTTGAAATTGTGTATGTGTATTGCTTTTATACTTATTTATATGTATTTTAATTTTTAAATAGAGATATATGAATGTGAAACTCTGAAACTATATGTATTTGAAATAAGACTTTGGATGAAAAATTGAATATCAATTAAAAAAATTTGGAACCATCACATTGTTATTGGCAAAAATGAATTATGATGATGCGTAGGATCGTCAATGAGCCAACATCCAAACTCGTAGTCAAAAGACCTGCAGAGTGAAACACCCATAGAGTGCACCGTTGTGGTCAGTGCCAGTCAAGGACCATCCAAAAGTTAAGTAAAAACCTCACACCAATCTCCAATAACTCCAAAAATATGAGAGTTAGGAAATTATGCACGTATATTCAGTGGAGTTAATGGCCCGAGAACTTCAAGTTCAACTTATTACCATACTTAGTAGTTACGGATTTGTAGGAGGATACTTAGATGTGGTATACAAATTCTTTCCATTAGGAGATGGTGGAGTGGAGGACAGGCAAAGGCTAGGGAACTAAGTGTCGTTGGTCATCAGGGGCGACTCTACACTTTGTTCAGGTGGTTCAAATGAACCCCCTAACTTCAATTTTTATATATGTATATATATATAATATTTTTTTTTTGTTAGTTTAATACTTTAATTTATTGTTAAAAATAATTTTTTTGCACATCCCGACTTAAATATTTTACACCCTTATTACAAGTATTTCCAACTCTAGGAGTAAGAGTAAGTGTTTGTAAATTATAAGTGTCACTCTTTATTATAAATTTATATTATATGTGTGTGAATTTGTCTAATATTGATTGTGTGCATTATTTTTTATTATAATGTTATTTGTGTAAACAAAAATGCGTGTGGAAGTCTGTGTGTACAATATAAATATAAGGAAAATGTTTTGATACCACTTTCATGGGAAATATAGCAATTTCCTTAAAGGCATCCATTAAGATAACCCTAAATATAAAATAACTTTATATAATTTAGTAATTAGGAAATAGAGAAGGTTTGTTGCATGTTTGTGTATTGTTATCATATTATAATAACTTTTTGTTATAAAGTCAGAAAAATTCAAGAAAAAAATTGTAAAGTTAGTGATTGTTCAAGTATTTGATTAGTTAAGTAAACATGCAGTGTATTATTTATGTATGAATAAGTGTAGTTATATGCGTCAATAATTAATACAAAACCAATGAGTTGAATTTATTCATTTAGTTTGAAATATTTTTATAAAAACAAAGACAAATAGATAATAACTGCATAAAAATAAAAATGCTAGACAAACTTAACAAAATAAAATGGTTATACCTATTCACAATGGTAATAAATACTTATTATGGACTATTATTTGACAATTCAAAATTTGAAAAATTGTAAAAGAAAATTGAAAAACTTCTTTTGTTTTTTTGTCGATAATTTGATATATTCAAGTTCTCTTTTTATTAAATTTTTTTCATTTAAGTATTTTAATAACCCCTAAACAAAATTCTTGGAGCAGCCGATGTTGGTCATTCGTCTATCTCAAGTATCGAACATCTGGTGTTGGTTGGGTAATACATGAGTGACTCGCACAAGCTAATTGGCCGTTTATTGATCAAATAGTTGCTTGGTCAACCATGTCATATGACTAGACCATGTCAGGTAACTAGACCCTATTAGATGACTCTCACTTGCTAGTCACTTTGCCTCGTAGAAATATTTCGTACAAAATTCTACATTGACTAATAGCCAACCGCGATTACATTTAGTATAATTATTTTCTTAACAACAAAATTTTAACATTATACTTAACGCAATTTTTTAGATTACATTCTATGTACTATATGATGCACTGAGCTAGATTACGTACTTATATGCTTACCTAAGCATATCAAAGAACGACATATCAAAAAAAAAAAAAAAAACTATCAAGTACTAGATTTTTTATTTTCTCAACAAAAAAAAAAAAAAATCAAGATTTTCTACAAATTTACGGTGTTGATAAGAATGAGAATTTTATATATGCTTAGTTTATCTCACTTTTTTTTTTTAATACTAAATATTTTTAACACACACACGGGGAGATAAGAAAAGGTTTTTAAGAAATTTACAGTGGTGTATATCCAAAAAAGCCTAACTTTTGGATATACAACACAGACTTTAAACCTTCTTAACTCACACTCATTTTTCAACGTGTTGTTTATCTCACTTCGTTAGTTCTAATTAGAAATCCAACCTTATAAGTAAGGTCATTAATTTATTGCACAATTTCGTGGGCGGGCGGAGCCACATAGTGGCTTGGGGGGGCCGTGGCCCCTGCAAAAAAAAAAAAAAAAAAAAAAAAATTATATCCATTAGACTATTTAGAAAAAATATTTGGACCCCCCAATATTGGACAGCCGGCCCCCCTGCTCACATCTCAACTATTCTCCCAGCCCAGCTTTAGTATTTTTTTTTTTTTTTTTTTATGGGAGTCCAGCTTTAGTTTAGGCCTTACATACTCCAAATAAAACAAAAAAAACTGACCCACTTCCTTAAATACTCAAGTCTAACACCAATAATAAAACTCTACTTTCTCTCCATCTCAAAAAACCAACCCACTGACCCACAGAATCCCTTTCTTCCCTTCTTATTCTTTTGTTTTGTCTTCTTTAATACACTTCCACTTGCACTGGTACTGCTGCCTACCAGCCCCCAAAACTCCAATCTTCCGTCCTTAGTCCGAAAAAAAAAAAAAATTCTGACCAATTTTTTTTTTTTCACCAGCTTTAGTTTTGGAACTTGGTGAATGGTGACTAACTGGTGAGTTTTCTTCTCTTTAAGCATTAGACATTCATCTCTTTTTAATGTCTTTTTTTTTTTTTTTTTTTTTCTCAACTATCTACACCTAAATATTCACATGCTCTTTATATTTTCATAGATTTTTAGAGAAATACATGATTGAAGGCATGGGGAGATTGTTTGTGATGAGTCTTGAAGGGAAGATCTAAAGGTAGAGACAGAAGCAGTAGGCATTGCCACACGGTCACACCCATCTTTGCACTTTGTGAAGACAAAATTTCTAAGGTAAAATGGTTTTGATTTATTACCTAATTTTGATTAGTTAGATATCATGTGGCTGTGGATGTGGTTGTGGATGTTGTTAAATGGTTTGGTTTATGTTGTGTACCAATACTTGGGTGTTTAATTTTTGTTTTTGTTTGAGGGGTTATTATTAATTAAAGTCGTATTAAAAATGGGTTGACTATTTAAATAATAGTGGAAATTTTGTTTTTTCTTGAGAATGAATAACATCCATATAACTAAGTAAAAATTTCTAATTAAAATTTTATTTTTTAAAGTTCTTTTCAGGTTAATTTTTGAGTCATATTCTTAAAGCTAAAAGAATTATGAGCAAACGAAAAACAATTGATGCATTCTTTAAGAAAAAAGATGTTAGCAATTCAAAAATTAGGACACCTGTGGCTGTAGAAACAAATGTTGATACTTCAATGCCTAATGAACACTCCTCCAAATGTTCAAGAATTCAATTTAAAGAGATAGATCGTGATCCAGGATCACGTAAACAAATATGTGAATTTCTTATCAACAAACAAGATGAAATTTGACGAGCTTATCTCAAAGAAGATCCATATCAACCTAAAAATATAGACTATCCATACAACGATAATACTCATCGTCGTCGATTTCAACCTTCATGGTTTGAATCACATAGGGATTGGTTGGAATACTTACCTTCAATGGATGCGATATATTGTCTACCTTGTTACCTTTTTAGTAAGAAACCAATAGGTCGTCCTGGATCAAATGCATTTATTTCAACAAGTTTTAATTATTGGAAAAAGGTGAAAGATGGAATGAATTGTCCTTTAATTCATCATGTAGGGAAAGATCCAAACTCCCCACATAAAATTGTTGTGAAATGTTGCGAGGATTTAAGGAATTATTCACGACATATTGACAAGCTAATTGAGAAACAAACGTCAAAAGAATTAGAGAATAATCGGTTGTGGATATTTTTGTATATGTCTATAGTGAACTAGACAGTTTTTGTATGTTCATTAATGTTTAAGATATATCCAAATTGAAATTTCACATTCAATAGACTTATGATTTACATTTTTTATATCAATACTTTGAATCGGCCCCCCTATGTAAAAATTCCTGGCTACGCCCCTGCGTGGGCCCATATGTAAGTGTTAAGCAATCACTCACAATTTGTCACGTCAGAATTGTGAAATAGTTTATACTGTAGAGGTGTTCGCGGTGCAATTTTTGGCCATTTTTAGCATCACGTTTTGCGGTGTGGTTTAGGTAAAACTATAACTACACCACACCTTATTTTTGCAGTCACATGTGGAGTGCGGTGTGCGGTGTGGTGCAATTTAGAGTTAGCTAAAATCATAACCACACCGCACCTCATTTTTGCGGTCACTTGTGCAATGCAGTGTAGAAGATGCAGTTTGAAACTAATATATTTTTCAGATTTTGGATTTTTTCTACTTAGCAAAAAACTGATTTTCCCCTTTGTTTTGGGCTAAGTCTAAAAATATTGAGCTAATTTTTCTTTATTTTGAATTGACTTTCCTAATTAACACTTACAAGAGTTATTAAATTTTTTTTTTTTGAAAACTAGGGTTATTAAACTTTCTTTTTTTTAGAAGTATTAAACTATTAATTAATAATATATTTAATATTAAAAAAATAAATATATTAATTTATAGAAATGGTGCAGTGCAAGGCGGTTTGTGCAATTTTCTTATCATAAAACCACAAACTGCACTGCACCATGTGGTGCATTGTTACTTGCGATGCGATAATGCCATTTTGCAAACGATTTTGGTGCAATTTTTGCGATTTGTGCAGTTTGGTAAACAACCCTAGTTTACAGTCCTAAAACCACTCATTTAGAATTCCAACCTTATAAATAACCTTGTTTATTACATTATCTTTGAAAGAAATCATTCAAGTTTTCATAATTTCTTTCAATATTAGTTTAATCTTTAGGTATATAGATCATTTGGCTTCTAAAATCATGTTATATTTGGAAATGTCTTTTTTTTCGTTGTTGAAATATTTGGAAAAATGTCCTTTTTTTGTTAAAATATTTGGATATATGTCAATAGTATATTTATTAACTTTTTAAAACATTACTATATTTTATTTTTAGGATATCTCAAAATAAAGTAGATGACCAACAATATAGGATGGAGTAATGCTACGTGTATAACAAGTTTTATTAGTAGATTCCTATTAACTCAATTGGTAAAATCTTTAATTGTTAAATAAGAGATTTTGAGTTCAATTCCCGGTTATATCAGAAACCGATTAATATCTTAATTTGATGATAAAGAGCTATCATCAAGAGCGGATACGCAAAGATTGACAGTGTTTCTTACTAAAAAATTTGGTAGGAAATAAAAATGGAAAAAAACTTAGAAATAATAAAAGTTGATGACTATGCTAAATTGACTAAGATATGGTATTCACGCTAAAGCTAGAATATTTTCTGACGTATGTCCAATCATCCCACAAAATGGCCGTCATCCCAAGGCCTTCTACAAAAACAAAATGGCTGTCATCCCATGGCCTTCCACAAAAGCAAAATGCCTGAGACGATTGTATAAGTGCCTATCTTAATGGCTATATCAGGCCCATCACTGAATTAACCTATCGTTCTATACAAACGTGAAAGTGCCCTTTCAGATATGATTATAGAACAATGGCTGACAGGAAGCACCTTTTCCCAATGGTCCTTGTCTGAGTTTCTTGCCAACCCTGACTATCCTTGTAAGTTTCAACCTGTCGTGTTACAATTGAAACTCAGCATAATATTGATGAGATTTAAAAAAAAGAAAAGGGTAAATGTAACACCATGTGGTACACCCTTAAAACATGAAGTTACGATGTGCAATATTTTATGATGCTTAGTTCCCACGAGGCATTTTCATAAACTTTAACTAAGATTGATAATGCAAGTGCTAACATTATCTATTGAAAAAGAAATATATAAAAATATTTCTAATTCACTCCCTAACTTTCTACTTCAATCCTTATTTGGGGTTTGTGTACTCACAACTTAAACTTCAGAGTAGAATGATTTTTTTTTCTTTCTTTCTTTTTCCCTTAAATTCTTTTTTAATACGAGATGTTGACACTTGTCTCCAACAATGCATAAAGTAGTTCCATATTTTAAAGGTATACCACATGAATGGTATCTGTAATTTGATCTTTTTAAAAAATAATAATAATAAAATAAAATTGAGAATGACGGAAACCATAGCAAAATGCAACTTACGGACTCAAGAATGTTTTCGCCAACTATCCCTCCCGTTACAAAGATAGATTCGTTGATGACACCAGCAGCAAAATATCCCCTGGGCTTTTTCATTGGTTCTCCACTCATCCATGACCCAAGACGTGGATCAAATATTTCAACACTTGAAACCGTTCTACTTCCATCAAATCCACCAAGAGCAAATCTGGGAAAAAGAAGGCGGTTACAGTGAAGAAATAAATGTGCTCAGATTAAAATATCAAAATCCAATTGAATGTGGGAAAAAGAAGGCGGTTATGGTGAAGACATAAATGCGCTGAGATTAAAATATCAAAAATTCAATTGAATGTGATTTAACACGTGTGCTTGAAGACCATAATTTCACAATAACCAAACGCCCACCCCCCTACATAACAGCCAGTGACCAAAAGTGATTGATGGATCTTCCCAGAGCTGTCCTGATTCATTATCAGCACATCAAAGAACTGGAATTAGGTACCTCTGATCCATGGACATTATTTCGCAGCATTAGATATGAATGATCTACGTGAAATTTCTTATCATAATAATAATAATAATAATTGTTAAAAAGAGTAGTAGCAAACTTAGTAATATGAATTCCTCAACTGAAAATTATTATTATTATTTTTTGATAAATTCCTTAACTGAAAATTAATATATATAGCTTCCCAAACAGCTGATGTTGGGCAGAATCTAGTACACAAGCATGCATTTCTTTGGAAACCTACATATGAAAGGCCATTGAAAGGCCCTTAAAAAAAAAAAAAAAAAAAAAATAATAATAATAATAATAATAATAATAATAATAAATTTAAAATTTAAAAAAATAATAATAATAATAATAACTTACAACTTTTCATTAAAAACAACCAGGGAATGGCTGCCCCTCTTTGTATTCATACTTGCAATTTTGGTCCAAGAATGTTCTCTAGGGTCAAATCTTTCAGCAGACCTGAGTCAGTAGAAAATTTCAATGAACCCTTGATACAGAATGCACATGTAACAATATAAAAAGAAGAGATTTCAGATTCAATTGTTCTAGGGTTTTCTTTCTAAAAAGAACTCCTTACAATTTGTGGGTAATGAGGGTATATATAATGTGGGGAAAGACTTAGTAAAGCAAAACATAACTTTTTGCCAAATAGAGAGTTTGGCGGGATGGGTAAAGACTTAGTAAAGCAAAACATAACTTTTTGCCAAATAGAGAGTTTTGCGAGTACTTCATGGGATGGGTAAAGACTTAGTAAAGAAAAACATAACTTTTTGCCAAATAGAGAGTTTTGCGAGTACTTCACGGGATGGCCTTACTCGCGAGACACTCGTGAAAATCACCAGCCTAGCATAACTCTTCATTTTCCAGTCATGTGCTTTACTCGTGACTCTTTCATGGATAAGCTTCTTGCGAGACACTTGCGAAATCCACTTATTCATCCTTTCAAGCTTGAGTCTTCACGCTCTCTCACACTCATCTCTTACAATTAGAAACCCACATAAATATAGGAAAATATGATTGAAGAAATTTACAATCAAATTTGGCATGGAATTAAAGTCAACATAAAATAGTTGTGAATTACAACTTTACAACATCAATTTATATTCTTTATATAGTAAAGTTTGTAGTACCCCTAGCACTTTCTAAAATTATATAATAATAATTGGTTTAAAAAATATGCAAAAAAGCTATTTTAGTCACTACATTTTGGGTACATAGTCAATTTGGTCATTACATTTTAGTAGTGGTCAATTTAGTCCTTGTTTTTTTTTTAACTTACAATTAATTTGGTCTCTACCAATAACTGCTAATAGAAATTGTTTATGTGGCAAATGGTATGCACAATTGGCACACACATGGCTAATAAAATAATATCTGATTGCTATTAAAATACTGTGTCATAAATTTTAAAAATAAAACTAAGCCACAGCAGACAAATAAAATAAAACATTTGAAATGGTGAATTAAAGAAAAATCCACCTTTTCTTGCACTTTCTTGGCAACCAAACCCAACCTAAAACCAACCTAAAAACACAAAAGTCAAACCAAACAATCACCCATCACAGATAAAAGATCCTTCTTAAGGAATGAACTCGCAGTCACAGTCCAAATCTGAAACATCAGCCATGGTAAACACATTGCAACATGCCTACACTGCACATGACAATTATCAACAAACACTAAGCACCGAAGCCTCCCATGGTCCCATAACACAACCAGATTAACAAACCTTTCCTCTTGTCCAGATTACCGATTGGGTCAAATTACTTGTTCTTTGTTAGGTTCTAAGAATTAGGAACTAATGTATTAGAACTTCAATTTGTAATGTTGGCAAACCATGATCAAAACATTCTTTAAGTTGTGTGTTAGACTTGCTCAAAGTATGGCTTTTTATGTAAAGTTGGAATCGAGTTGACTGCAGAATTACTGTGCACTTTCTGTCTGACTCGATCGATCGAGAATTAGACTCGATCGATCGAAAATCTTGCAGAACGTTTTTCTGCAGAATTTTTCCAACTCAGCCCTAGCCCATTTAATGTATAGGGTTTTATGTTTTGCCCTAAGTATATAAGGGAAAACCCTAGCTACGTTTTTAGAGTTCTGAATGCTGTGTTTGTGAATCTATTTGTTAGATCTAGAGGTGTTTACCTTCACATACACTTAGGGTTTCCAAACTCAAGATTCATGTCAAGAGGTTGGTAAATCATACAGTTGCAGAATCAAAAGAGTTTCAAGATATACGAGCAGGTGCGCTTGTGAATTACTGAAGAATTCAAAGAAAGAAGGAGTCCGTGGATCTCGGAGCTGTCATGTGGTCGTGGTAGTAAGTTTCCTACAGGCAGGTAGCAATAGGATGTTAGTGGTCTAAGTCTTATTGTGTAAACTTCGATTCTTTCATAGTGAATTCGTTTTACCTTGAGGATAGCTAGGTTAAATCCTCCCCAGGTTTTTTAACGGTTTGGTTTTCCTGGGTTATCATATCATGTGTTCTTTATTATTCCAGACTTTTACATGATTTGATATATTTGTGTTAACCTAGATTTGTTTAAATTACCTAAGTTAATCATTTGGCTAATTCTCTAGGTTAATCTGTTTAGGTTTAAGGGGTCTAAACGAACTTGCATTCTTCTTCGGTTATTTGGTGAATCGAGGTGTGGATTTGTGATTTTGTGTTTTTAAAGTTGTGTTTGGTTGCTAAGACAGTGCAAGAAAAGCTGGAATTTTTTTTTTTTTCTTAAATTCGAACTTTCAAATTTTATTATTTTATTGGTCTAACATGGCTTTTTCAATTTTGACAATTCCTAACATGGCACATTATTAATACAAATTAAATTTTTTTAATCATTTTATTAGTCACATGTGTTCTGATTGTGGACACTGTTAGCCACGTATATATTTTTGGTTAGTGAGTGAACGATAAGGACTAAATTAATTGAAAGTTGAAAATAGCATGGACCAAATTAATTGCTACCAAAATATATTTCTTTTTCTTTAAAAAAAATTATATTTGAACTATGATATTTGATTCTTGCTCTAATCAACATTAATCAGTTAGTAATGATTCATCAAAATATTATTTTAATTGATCAAATTAAACTTGCCTTTGTCATTATCAAATAAATTATTTAGTTGATATATTTTTTTTTTTAAAACCAAACAATTTATTCATTCATTAATATGTAAAAAATCTTAATACAAAGCATCCACAGCAGCTGGTGAAGAGTCTTCCAACCAATACATTTCATCACTAATATTCCTAGTGTGTCGAGCTAAAGAGTGTGCAACCATATTACCACCCCTTTAAATGCAATTGACTGAAGCATATTGCGGCCCACAAACAAGGTTTTGGATGTCTTCAAAAGTGTGTCCCAGCAAGGAGTTGTTCTCTGCAGAGCATGATATTGCATTCATCACCAATGCATTATCCCCTTTAATGACCAACTTTGAGAAACCAGCTTCAATGGAAAATTCAACAGCTCTCGTACATGCCAAAGCTTCAACTTCTGCACTGTTATGAACAAAAGGACCCTTGACTGACATCCCAGCCATCACCTCACTCTCTTGATTGAGGATAATTGCCCCTAATCCAGAGCAATTCAGATCAGAAAAGATTGCTGCATCAAAGTTCAGCTTATAGACTGATGGAGGTGGAGGTTGCCAGGAAGTTCTAGCAGTTGCCGTGCCTGGTATAGCTAGCTGAACCTGTGATTTTTTGTTCTCATCGAGGTAGTCCATTGCTCTTTTATTCAGCCACCTTGGATCCATCATCTGTCCTCCATGCTCCACCTTGTTTCTTTGGTTCCATATAAGCCATGATTAAACAAGAAACAACTCAAAATTTGCATCAGATAACCTGTCAAAAAGAAATTCAAATAGCTGAATAACATCACATTGGTCAGTTGAACACTTTTGCAGACTGATTGAACTTCCTGCCCACACATCTTGAGCAGCACCACACTCCCATATAGAGCGAACAGTAGATTCTGGAAGAGATTTGCATCAATGACACACCGGATCTGATATGATTCTTCTTCAAGCTAGGTTGACACAAGTTGGTAGAATTTCATGGCAGGCCCTCCATCCAAGAACCTTAATTTTATTAGGCATCCGTAACTTCCACAGCTTCTTCCAAATCTGCAAACCACCAGGACCCCTTGAACTTTCTGCCCAATCCTCTTTTCGCATCACCCTTCTTGCTATATAATACCCGGACCTGATTGAATACACTCCCTATTGTGCAGCCACACCACAGAATCAGGTACTTGTCTATGGCTCAAATGTATTTTACAAATAGATTCAGCATCCTCCCTATGGAAACTAGACATGATAACATCACGCCTCCAGCAGTGTGATACTGAATCAATAAGCTCAGACACCAGCCACTCCTCACTTTCATCCTAAGTTGGGTGAAGAATTTTATTTGCCAGATAGCTAGGAATCCACTTATCCTTATGCACCATAATTGACACACCATTTCCTACCCTCCAACAACAGCCACTCTTTAAAATTGGTAGGAAAGCCACCATACTTTTCCACACATAAGAACTATTAGACGAGTCCACAACATCTAGGAAATGACACCTTGGAAAGTACCAGGCTTTGAAACTGTAAGTTCGTTTAGACCCCTGTAAACTTAGATTGTTTAACCTAATTAATTAACCAAGTGAATACTTAGGTTTATTATTCAGATCTAGGTTAAAACAATAACAATCATATCAAGTAAAGCAGCGGAAAAATAAAGAACACAAAGATATGATGACCCAGGAAAACCAAACCGGTAAAAAACCTGGGGAGGATTTAACCTAGCTATCCTCAAGGTAAAATAGCAAATCTACTAGAAAGAATTGAAGTTTACACAATAGCGACTTAGATCACTAATATCCTATTGCTACCAAAGTATAGGAAACTTACTACCACGACCACGTGACAACTCCGAGATCCACGGACTCCTTCTTTCTTTATTCTTTGCAAAACACAAACACCACCGTTTGTGACTTTGAGATCCCACTCAAAGATTTAGCAATACAAACTCTCCTGTTTGTGACTCCAAGACCACCCTTGAAGGTTTAGATCATCAGCACCTTTGATGACTAGAGAATGCAGCAACTTCAGCAATATCGAATCTTGAGATTCTTCAAGGAACAACACCGGTAGAAGTTATATGAGAGGTTTTAGGAACAAAACCCTAAATACAAAAGAGGCACACTCTTCTCTCTCTAAAAAGCCTTATAAAAAACGTGCTTAGGGTTTCCTTTATATAGTGGGAGAAGTAGATCTGAAACCCTAATCCTTAATGGGCTAGAACTGCTGTTTGGGCCAACTTAAAATTCTGCAGATAAGATTCTCGATCGGTCGAGCCTATTTTTCGATCGATCGAACCAGGCAGATTCTGAAATCTTCTTTCTGCAGCTTGCATGTTCTTATGTGCTCACGATTTGCCAATTGCTCTAAGCTTTTAGAACCTAACAATCTCCCCCTTTGGCAATTCGTGACAAAACTTTCATACAAAATGAAATGTTAAAATACAAGAACAACCCAATACAATAAAATGCCCAATTACATCACAAATCCCAATCTAAGACTCTTAACCTAGAAGTTGCCAAGAAGAGGTAGAAGGTCTTGATTAAAATGCACCTGTCTTTCCTGAAACACTCAACAAACACATCACCGCATGTGTGGAAAGAAAGACATATAAACAATAATATAAAACAGAATATAAAAACAAAAAATAAATTCTAACTCTTCCCCTAAGTTAGATACATCAAAAAGTTTTGTATATTCTCCCCCTTTTAAAAACAATTGCATCCCCTAAACAAGACAAACAGGCTTCCCACATATCATCTATTTCTCCCCCTTTTTGTCACGTATTGACAAATACAACTCAAACAAATAGTAAAGTGACAGTAAACATGAGAGAAAAAAGAGAACCAAGGGAATATAAAACAGATTAGCTCTATAGAAAAAAGAGATAACTCCTCCTATAAAGAGCAACAACTCCCCCTATGAACAACAAAGGTTAAAAAAAACTTTTCTCCCCCTATAAAAATAGGAAAAACAGTTTTGGGAAAAATTTAGGAGGTGGGGAAAAATAAAAACACACAAACCTAACAAAAATTAAGTTGAGGATACACATAAAAAAAATTCTCTTTTTCAATAAATACAAACTTGACACAATGTGACCCATAAACAGTTGCATGAATAGAGAAAATATTTGCACATTGATTATCCACCATATCTCTTAAGAAAAATATTTTCTGCAATTCACACATCAAGAAAAATAGCATATACTAAAATGTACAAAGGACTCAAAAATTAATCAATCAATTTTTAATTTAAGTTGAGTACCCAATTTAGCAAAGTGTATGCATGTTATGTGTGAAAACAATGAGAGATATGACTGCAAAACTGCAAGATGGATACAAAAAAACAATGCAACTCATGTGAATCCTAAACATAAATGATGCATGAAAAAATTTGGTCAAAAACTCTAAAAACTGAAAAATTTTCAGTTTCGATCGATCGAGTATCGATCGAATACCAATCGAGTCAGACAGAATCAAACCAAAATTTTTATCACAATTTCGATCGATCGAGAGACAGATTCGATCGGTCAAAATTCTGGAAAACTCAAATTTTTGAAAAACAGAGCAATTTTATGCAATAACTCCTCAAAGCACAATATTTCATGAATGAAATGCATGAGTATAAGACTAAAAGTTTTCCAAAAACACTTGAATTCAACCCAGATCTTTCAAAAACAAGTTTTTTTTAATCAATATGACCTTAAAACTCAAATTTTGCATTAAAATCAAGGAACACATAATCTTGGATGGCCACAACAAAATCACACACAATAACATTTACAAAGTTTAGCAAAGAGTAACTTTGTGTAGTGTGTGCAACTAGCAAAAACTTGAGAGACATGTGAGGTGATATGTGTACAGTAATTAATCACAAAGTCTACAAAATTCATCACATAGAATTTGAAAGAGACTATCACCTAAAGAGTTACATCATATAACTCTCACATCTCCTAGAATAAAAGCTTGCAATCATGTAAGTTTCTTGATTTGCCTCATAATATACACACCAATTTTATTTAATTTGAATTTATTATAGCCCAATAATGTACACACCAATTTTAGTATTTAGTCCGAGGCTACACCTTATGATCTTTTTGTGCATATGCTACACTTTCTCGAGCACAAAATCTTACGATATGCACTAAAGTGTTCATGATTGGCTAATAAACAGTGGTGAGATGGTTATTTATGCATTTCTCAATAAGTCCAAGTCCGACAATCAAAGGCATGTGACTTCAAGATCAAGATCATGTGATCAAAAACTATAAACATCTTCCCACACAACATGCACTACAAAGACTTCAGCTAGTAAAGTGCAATAAATAAGCTCATCTAAGCTAAACAAAGTACATAAACATGTTATGTAAAGATAATATGGCCAACCTTAATTATAAATCCAAGATATATAATACAAAATACATAAAAACCCCTTTTTTGGTTTAAAAAAATTTATGACCAAAACTAAAAAGCACACTTTATGCTAAATGATTTAAAAAAAAAAATACAAATACAATGCACGACAGTGCTTAACTAAGCTATAGAGGGTACACAAATAAAAAATATCAATTTCTTAATTAACCCATGAGTACATGTACAAACTAGTACATACTCAAACAAAATAATAAATAGCTTAGGACTTATAGAACACATACTTTTTATGTTTCTCCACAATATCAAGCATGTTCTAAATCAAGAGAGAGATATCATAATCTATGTAATCCTCAAGAAAAATAAAACTAAACACAAAATAAAATATTTTTGTCTTTTTGAAATTTTTCAATGTTTTTGGATTTTTTTTTTTTTTTTTAGTAAAAACAACCTAAAAACAAAACAACCAAAAACAAAAATAAAACATGTCCACAAATAATTGAAAGAATTAAAACAGGGACAAGTCAGCAACACTCACCTTAGAGAATCTTTTCTCACCCATGTAGCACGAGTCTGCGGCTTTGTAGGTGAAAATCCATGTGAAGTAGAGTGTATTTGAGGAATTACACCAACCTTTTGAGAAAGACTAAAATCCTGCAATTTCCTTTCACAAGCCAACAAGCTCAAATTTTTCAAAAGCATATGAAACAATTTATTTGGACTTATGGCAGGAGAAATATCATCACATATCCTAGATTGAAATACAGAATGCTTAAATTTCAATTTATGACAATTAGGACGAATGTGACCAGAAACACCACAAAAGTGACAAACAGGAACAAATTTAGGAACATCAGTATTCCTAACAACAATTCTAGTCTCAGATTTTGGTTTTTGCCTCAACAAAGAACAATTTGGTCTAATATGACCAACAACACCACAAAGGTGACAAGTAGGCACAAAAACAGATTTCTTATGCTCTCTAACAGTAGGTTTAGACTTAGGTTTAGAAACTTCAGCGTCTACATCAGAACTTTTACCTTTGTCTAACTTAGCAAAATAAGTCTTTTCTTTATTATTCCTCTTGAAATGAGGGATATAAAATTTTTCAGCTTTAGGCTTAAGAGAAACAGAAACACTTCTGTTATCAACAGCAGGCTTGGTACTAGTCAAATTTTCAATTTTAGCTTTAGATTCAGCTAACTCTTGTTCCAAGCTTTTCATCTTCTCATCTTGAGAGGAAATTTGATTTCTCAAAAATTCATTCTTTTTATTAGATTCATCTAATCTAACAATCAATTCCTCTTTTTCAAGATTAGCCAATTTTAACTCTTCCTTGAATTTCTTAGCAATTCTCATAGTTTTCAATAATTCCTTACAAAGAGTTTTACAGGCATCAAAAAGATCATCAGAAACAACAGTGTCCTTTTTATTCAAATCATCACAATTAAAAACAATAAGACACTTAAAATTATCCATGATAACAGGGATCAAGGATCAACTCTTAGATCAAAGGATCTACAACAGAAGAGCTACCCGCTCTGATACCACTTGTAAGTTCGTTTAGACCCCTGTAAACTTAGATTGTTTAACCTAATTAATTAACCAAGTGAATACTTAGGTTTATTATTCAGATCTAGGTTAAAACAATAACAATCATATCAAGTAAAGCAGCGGAAAAATAAAGAACACAAAGATATGATGACCCAGAAAAACCAAACCGGTAAAAAACCTGGGGAGGATTTAACCTAGCTATTCTCAAGGTAAAATAGCAAATCTACTAGAAAGAATTGAAGTTTAAACAATAGCGACTTAGACCACTAACATCCTATTGCTACCCAAGTGTAGGAAACTTACTACCACGACCACGTGACAGCTCCGAGATCCACGGACTCCTTCTTTCTTTATTCTTTGCAAAACACAAACACCACCGTTTGTGACTTTGAGATCCCACTCAAAGATTTAGCAACACAAACTCTCCTGTTTGTGACTCCAAGACCACCCTTGAAGGTTTAGATCATCAGCACCTTTGATGACTAGAGAAGGCAGCAACTTCAGCAATACCGGAACTTGAGATTCTTCAAGGAACAACATCGGTAGAAGTTATATGAGAGGTTTTAGGACCAAAACCCTAAATACAAAAGAGGCACACTCTTCTCTCTCTAAAAAGCCTTATAAAAAACGTGCTTAGGGTTTCCTTTATATAGTGGGAGAAGTAGATCTGAAACCCTAATCCTTAATGGGCTAGAACTGCTGTTTGGGCCAACTTAAAATTCTGCAGATACAATTCTCGATCGGTCGAGCCTGTTTTTCGATCGATCGAACCAGACAGATTCTGAAATCTTCTTTCTGCAGCTTGCATGTTCTTGTGTGCTCACGATTTGCCAATTGTTCTAAGCTTTTAGAACCTAACAAAAACACTTAAAAAGGAGTGAATCATAGTCATGCAATAGCCTCCACGTACACCCTTGCTTAGCTAGCATAGCAAGGTTGAAGTTTCTCAAATCCCGAAATCCGATCCCACCATCATTCTTTGGCTGAGATAAACTATCCAAACTCTTCCAATGAACTTTCCTCTCATCCCCCACTTGACCCCACCAAAATTTAGCACACAAAGGATTTAGCTAATCACACAACTTCAATGGCAATTGGGAAACTCCCATAGCATAAGTGGGAATGGATTAAGCAACCGCCTTAATGAGCACCTCCTTTCTAGCCTTAGACAACAACTTGCCTTTCCAACCTTGCAACTTTTTCCAAACTCGATCCTTTAAAAAAGAAAAGGTTTGGTATTTTGCTCGGCCCACCAATGTTGGTAATCCCATATAGGATTCAAACCCTCCACCTCCTTCACACCTAGGACTGACACAATCTCCACTTTTTGATTGGTAGAGGTATTACTATTGGAGAAGACTAACGACTTTTCCATATTTATACATTGGCCAGATGTACCGTCATAAGTCTGCAAAACCTCATTGACCACAGCAACCTCACTTTGTGTGGCTCGGCAAAAAAGTAAAGAATCATTAGCAAACATTAGGTTTGAAATTTTGGGTGCCCTTCTGCATATAGAAACACCCTTAATACATCCCTCCACTTCTACCTTAGCTAGTAAGGAAGTAAACTCCTTAGCACACAAAAGGAATAAATATAGTGATAAAGGATCACCTTGGCAAATCCCTCTAGTTAGATGGATATTCCCATAGGGTTTACCATTAATGAGATCAGAAAAAGAAGGCATAGTTACACAACCCATCACCCAACTGATCCACTTTTCAAGAAAACCCAATTTAGCCATTGTATTTAGTTGATAGTTAAATATAAAAGAGTCCACTTAAATTTATCGTCTTAACTAGGGACTTAGGCATCAAACCATATTAAGCCGTTCCTGCTTTACTTAATTAGGTCCGTCTAAGGATCTACAAACTAAAATTGCTCAGCCACCAAAACAATAAATAAATAAATAATTAAATTGAATACGAAATTCAATCAAAGATATCCTTAAAGGTATGAAATCCCTTCAAATATCTTTAATTTTTTCAAGATTATAAACTACGTGCAATCTGTCTTGGAATTTTGAAAATTTTTAAGAATGGGATGATCTAAGCCTAATTGATAGATTATTGACTTTTACATGTTAATAACTTGATCTTGAAGTGGATTAATAAAAAAAATCAGCCATAAACCACATCTTAACATCGCAGTTTTCTGGAAAAAAAATATATATACAAATTTGGATTCAACATGAAAAATAACGTGTGGACCTATCCTAGTTCATGAAAAAATTTGTAAAAAAATAAAATGGATAGATAAATCTTTAAAAAAATTAAAAAGAAAAGAAAGTCCATATTTGAATTCTATATGACAAATTGAGTGTTAACCTGATCCATTTCGTGAAAAGTGGTTGTACAAAATAAAATTAGGAATGAAAATTGAGAATAAATAAATAAATAAAAATAAAATATGGGTTCCTATGAATCATACTCTCAGGCCACCTGCTTGGGGGATCAGTTGGCAAAAAATGTCTATAAAAAGCGGGAAAAAAAAAAGAAAAAGAAAAAAAGAAGACCCAGTTGCCTTAACAAGGCTAACGAACTCTACCGCCGCGAAAATTCAACTAATAATATGCGGTTCAAAAAAAAATAAAATAATAATAATAATAATAATAATAGACACTTTAAGAATCAATTTCGTGTAAGTGCTTCATGAACTTACACTTTATGGCTAATTTTTTTTTCAATAAAATTTATCAATTTCGTGTAAGTGTTTCTTCTCAAAAAATTCCGAGTAAGTGCTTTCGAAATTATTAGGTGAAATTTCTAGTATAGTTCCACAATAGTTCCAAAAATAACATAATATTTTTCCTCTCCACATTAGATGAAATATTCATAAATTTGGCAAAGGAATTCTCTCTCTCTCATGCAAAGTGACATGTACTACCAAGTGACCTGAAGTTCATTTTAATATGTGCACATGATTTTGCAACAACCCAACACAAAAAAGAGTAAAAGAGACATTAAGAGAAAACATATTACGAAGGGATGAATCTACATTTTGTTTTATATAAAAACATATTATTTTTTGCCACATGTTGATGAATCAGTTTATTATGAGTAGTATATAATCACTTTTATATAAATGAACCCATCACTTTTTTTTCATCATTTATAATTAACCACTTCAAAATCATGTTTCATATTAGATTATAACAAAAAATTTAATGACGCAGAACTTCTTTTTTCTTTTTTCTTTTTTGTAAATTCTGTATGGAGTGTCAAAATAAACTTGGAAAAAAATGTGTGAATATAAATTATTATTTTATAAACCTTAATGAGAATACACAATTACCTAGTTTTTAATAGTTGAGTGCAAAAATTATCAGATGGATCCAATTAATTTCAATGGATCCAATTAAATTCTCAAATCTACGAATGATTTAAAAGTTATGAGATGCTAGAGAAAATTTATATTTATTAAAAACTCACTCATTGGAATCGATAACCATAATTTACTAGTTGAAAGAGGAGAAAGATTAATTCAAACGAAGACACTTTATTTTAGAATTTTCTGCTCCTACCCTTTGTTAAAAAATGGACAAACTGTTTTCCTTAAAAACTCTAGCTCCCTTTGTTTCTATTTTTTTTTATCTAATGTTTAAAATTTTATTAAAAATATATATTATGATTCTTTTTAAAAATTTTGGGAAATGCCCCTAACCAAATGTGATAGTCAAATTTAAAAACTAAATATTGAGAAATGAACATAAGTTAATTCATGAATTTTATTAATATGAAAAATTATTTCACTTGTAATGGGCATGAAAAATATTGATATAAATACATACGTACACACATACAAACCTATTTACATACATTTTTTTGTATGTGTGTGTGCAAGAACTTCTACTTTCGAAGTTCATAATGTGATATCGATATATTCCTCTTCTTGGGTTCTTCGGCCATAAATTTTACAACCATGGCTTATATAATAACATTTTGAAGAGCTTTGGTCAGTTTTGGTTTAGAATTTGTCACACTTTTTTTTTCCACTCCTTGTTTTAAAGAGTTCTACTCCCAAAATTGAGGAACTCTTGTCAATTTATTATTTTATAATGAGCATCGAGTGATTTTGTGCCTATGGATTAATACTAGTGTTGAGTGAGGTTCTCCAGACTTTGATTTTCTTAAGCTTTGCTTGTTAATGTTCTCTTCAATAGGAAATTACTAGACAGTCCGGTTATAAGCCAGACTATAAAAGCAGCTTTAATCTTCATGCTAATATTGATAAAAGTATTGTCTCTCAAAATTTGACAACTCAAACATTTTGAAAAAAAAAATGAATACAATAATAATAATAACTTGTCAAGAAAGAAATTATCACCATGCTCTCAACTATGCATCTCATGGTTGGATTACACATAAAAATGTCTTTTATTGTAGAGCAAAGTAAAAAAGTTTCATGAAAAAACTATGCTCATATTGAGACACTTGTAGAGCCAGTAAGATAGGAGGCCCTCTTAGAATATTAAAAAAAAAAAAATTTCTCTATCATCTATATTTCTTATAACAGTTTAAAAAAAATATATATATATATATATATATATAAATTCTCTGTCATCTATATATCTTATAACAAGTAAAAACTGTACACGAAATTTAACTTATTTCAAGAAATAATACTACATTTATAAATAAGATAGTTTATACTAGACTTAAACATTATATATGTGTGGATAGTTTATTCTAGACTTAAACATTATATATGTGAGGATTACATAAACATTAACATAAACCTAACCTTATATAAAATCATAGTTGAATGTAAAAATCATGACAGCCTTCTGTAGACATAAGAATATAAGATGGTCATTCATAAAATATACAGAGTGAACTCATCACCCTCTATGCAATGTGTTGCCCTTGGAAGTAAGTTTCAGTGGAGTAGGAGTAAGAAGCAGAGGGTTGCGATTCACCCCTTGATTTAGATCTAAGAACCAACTTGTGCCCCTTGTAAAGGCCTCTGCACCAGACATTGAATCTAGAGTTAGGGTATAAGATTGGATGGTGTTTGACTTCCCAAGCCTTCCCATTATGTGGCTTGGGCTTCATTCATTGTGTTTTATTGCCTAATTCTATCAAGAGAGCCCCTAATGGGTCATCCAAAACATACAAGAAGTACATGCGTGAGCACAAACACACTCTCTCTCTCTCACACACACACACACACACACACACACACACACTTTCTCTCTCTCTCTCTCTCTCTCATATAAACCCTATGTTAACCATGCATCACACCCATCATCATACACCATCACATGCATCATTTATTCATTCATCTCATCATCATTACATCATAGAATGTTCATATCACTGAAGTTCTTCATTTCCATCATCCAAGTTCATGTTCACATCTTAATCACATTCTAAACATGTTCCTAATAAATTGGAAGAACCTAATCATGTTTTTAAAGCATCAAAGGGAGCTTAAGCATGTTACTAACAAGTAACCAAATGAATAAAAGACAAAGCTTAAGGATGGGTCATTCACATTGGTTATTTGATAATTGAGTTTAAATTTAAACTAAATGATTTTGTTATGAGTCGTTAAGATTAGTAGTGGAATAATTTAAACTTAGTAGTTGAGAATTTTCAGAGACCACTAATCTAATAGTGAGTGGATCTATACTGGTATTTAAAAATACTCCAATAGTAGTCTAATAGCTAATAACTTAGAGTGAATACTATGAGAGTAGAAAAAATATATGTATAGTTTTCTCTGAAGCTCTCTCAAACAAGCTATCTCTTTTTAGCGACATCATCAATAGTACCCAGGAATTTGGAGTGTGAAGTAGTGGAAGAGACTTTGGTAGCCTTTCACGTGACAAAAAAGTGCTCAAGAAGTATAGAGATTATGAGGTGGAGTTTATAAAGCAAGTAATAAGAAAAATCCCTCAAGTGGATGATCCGTTCTACCAAGGTATGTGCCCTTATGGCCCATCTGATTTATTCTAGACTCGTTATTATCCCAAATTCAAAAAATCAATCCCATTAAAAGTCCCCTCCTTAGAACTACTGCCTCCAACTTGACAGAGAAAACATTAGAGAGATTGTCAGAGTGTTTGGAAAAGTTTTTTTTTTTTTTTTTTTTTTGTAATTCGCGATATGTCTGTAACGCCCCAGCCCACTTTTTTTTTTTTTTTAAAGGGTTGGGGGGGGGGGGGGGGGGAAGGGGGATCATATTTTTAAGGAGCCACACGTGACCCACTTACCCCTTATTTCCCCACCACACACCACACTCTCACAAATATCTCTCCTTATTTGGCCGGTCAACCAAGGGTCCTTCACACATCTTTCTTTTCTTTTCATTTTCCTCACAAACACTCACACTCCCTATTCTCCCATCGGTACCATTCCTCACCTCTTCCACCACCATTTTTCCGGCAAGATCACCAAAAAACTCCATAGGAAAAAGGTATGGGTCACTCACCTCTACTATTTGAAGTAAAAATTTCTAATCTTTTGGTGGGTTTATATGCTTTTGCTTGAGGTTATGTTTATCTAAGCTTAAATAATAATACCCATGTGATTTATGAGCATTAGAAGTGATATTTATGTGTTTTTATGTATGGGTTTTGGTCTTGGTGGATGTATTTGATGAGTGGGTTTGTGATTTTTGCAATGGTGGTTAGCTAAGTGGTGAAGATTTGGGAGTTTTGGCTTTCTAATGTGAAATAGTTGATGACTGTAATTTTATTGTGTATTTGGAGCTAGTGGAGGATTTACATTTGGGGTTTGTAATGGTGGGTATTGTTATATATGTTGTTGTTTTGTGGATCTCTTGAAAATGACATGAATATTGAGGAAGAAATTCATAAAGTGTTAGGATCTCTTATGGTAAAGGTGAAGCTTGGAATGACATGATGATAAGTTGGAGTCTAAGCCTTGTAAATGAAATTGTTGATAAACTTTGGAAGTAAAATACATTATTCGTTAGGTTAAGTACTTAGGCTTGCCTAATTAATTTCTTATCTAGCGATTTATAATTCGTAGGTAGATAAAATGTCAAGCCTTATGCTTATCGTGATAGGTTTGTTTGGTATTATTTAGGTTCTAGCTAATCTCCTTTAGAGTTTTGGAACTAAGCTTTTTGCGGATTGCAAGGTAAGTAGCTTTTAATAGGATTTTTTGGAAAATAATCATGTTGTATAAACTTTGTTTTTGGGTCAAACACATTTTGAAAAATTATTTGTGGAATCTTAAAAAATATTGTTTTGTGACCCTATTATATATGATTATATATGAAAAGCGTATATGTTTAATACTGCATATGGGGAAATGCACGATTTGTTAGTATGGAAGAGATAAGCATCTTTGATATAATTCTTGGGAATGGATTTTGTTAGGTTCTAAAAACTTAGAACAATTGGCAAATCATGAGCACACAAGAACAGACAAGCTGCATAAAGAAGATTTCAGAATCTGCCTGGTTCGATCGATCGAAAAACAGGCTCGACCGATCAAAAGTCGTATCTGCAGAATTTTAAGTTGGCCCAAACAGCAATTCTAACCCATTAAGGATTAGGGTTTCAGATCTACTTCTCCCACTATATAAAGGAAACCCTAAGCACGTTTTTTATAAGGCTTTTTAGAGAGAAAAGAGTGTGCCTCTTTTGTATTTAGGGTTTTGTTCCTAAAACCTCTCTTATTACTTCTACCGGTGTTGTTCCTTGAAGAATCTCAAGATCCGGTATTGCTGAAGTTGCTGCCTTCTCTAGTCATCAAAGGTGCTGATGATCTAAACCTTCAAGGGTGGTCTTGGAGTCACAAACAGGTGAGTTTGTGTTGCTAAACCTTTGAGTGGAGTCTCAAAGTCACAAACGGTGGTGTTTGTGTTTTGCAAAGATTAAGGAAAGAAGGAGTCCGTGGTCTCGGAGCTATCATGGGGTCGTGGTAATAAGTTTCCTACACTTTGGTAGCAATAGGATGTTAGTGGTCTAAGTCGCTATTGTGTAAACTTCAATTCTTTCTAGTGGATTTGCTATTTTACCTTGAGGATAGCTAGGTTAAATCCTCTCCAGGTTTTTTACCGGTTTGGTTTTCCTGGGTCATCATATCATTGTGTTCTTTATTTTCAGCTGCTTTATTGTTTATGATTATTTGTGTTTGACCTAGATCTGAATAATAAACCTAAGTATTCACTTGGTTAATTAATTAGGTTAAGCAATCTAGTTTACAGGGGTCTAAACGAACTGACAAGTGGTATCAGAGCGGGTAGCTCTTCTGTTGTAGATCCTTTGATCTAAGAGTTGATCCTTAATCCCTGTTATCATGGATAATTTGAAGTGTCTTTCTACTCATGTTTGTGATGATTTGAATAAAAAGAACACTGTTGTTTCTGTTGATCTTTTTGATGCCTGTGAAACTCTTCGTAAGGAATTATTGAAAACTATGAGAATTGCTAAGAAATTCAAGGAAGAGTTAAAATTGGCTAATCTTGAAAAAGAGGAATTGATTGTTAGATTAGATGAATCTAATAAAAAGAATGAATTTTTGAGAAATCAAATTTCCTCTCAAGATGAGAAAATGAAAAGCTTGGAACAAGAGTTAGTTGAATCTAAAAGTAAAATTGAAAATTTGACTAGAACCATGCCTGCTGATGATAACAGAAGTGTTTCTGTTTCTCTTAAGCCTAAAACTGAAAAAATTTATATCCCTCCTTTCAAGAGGAATAATAAAGAAAAGGCTTATTTTGCTAGGTTAGACAAAGGTAAAAATTCTGATGTTAACGCTGAAGTTTCTAAACCTAAGTCTAAACCTACTGTTAGAGAGCATAAGAAATCTGTTTTTGTGCTTACCTGTCATCTTTGTGGTGTTGTTGGTCATATTAGACCAAATTGTTCTTTGTTGAGGCAAAAACCAAAATCTGATACTAGATTTGCTGTTAGGAATACTGACGTTCCTAAATTTGTTCCTGTTTGTCACTTTTGTGGTGTTTCTGGTCACATTCGTCCTAATTGTCATAAATTGAAATTTAAGCATTCTGTGTTTCAATCTAGGATATGTGATGATATTTCTCCTACCATAAGTCCATATAAATTGTTTCATATTCTTTTAAAAAATTTAAGCTTGTTGGCTTGTGAAAAGAAATTGCAGGATTTCAGTCTTTCTCAGAATATTGGTGTAATCCCTCAAACACACTCTGCTTCACATGGATTTTCACCTACAAAGCCGAAGACTCGTGCTATATGAGTGAGAAAAGATTCTTTAAGGTGAGTGTTGCTGACTTGTCCCTGATTTAATTCTTTCAATTATTTGTGGACATGTTTTGTTTCTGTTTTTGGTTGTTTTGTTTTTTAGGTTGTTTTTATTAAAAAAAAAATCCAAAAACATTGAAAATTTTCAAAAAGACAAAAATATTTTATTTTGTGTCTATTTTTATTTTTCTTAAGGATTACATGAATTATGATATCTCTCTCTTGATTTAGAACATGCTTGATATTGTGGAGAAACTTAAAAAGTATGTGTTCTATAAGTGCTAAGCTATTTTTTGATTTTGTTTGAGTATGTACTAGTTTGTACATTTACTCATGGGTTAATTAAGAAATTGATATTTCTTGTTTGTGTACCCTCTATAGCTTAGTTAAGCACTGTCATGCATTGCATTTGCATTTTTTTTTTAATTATTTAGCATAAAGTGTGCTTTTTAGTTTTGGTCATAATTTTTTTTTTAACCAAAAAGATTTTTGTGTTTTGTATTACATATCATGGATTTGTAATTAAGGTTGGCCATATTATCTTTACATAACATGTTTATGTACTTTGTTTAGCTTGAATGAGCTTATTTTATTACACGTTACTAATGTGAGCTTTGTAGTGCATGTTGTGTGGGAAGATGTTTATAGTTTTTGATCACTTTGTCTTGATCTTGAAGTCACATGCCTTTGTCTGTCGGACTTGAACTTAATGAGAAAGGCATAAATAACCATCTCACCACTGTTTATTAGCCAATCATGAACACCTTAGTGCATATCATAAGATTTTGTGCTCGAGAAAGTGTAGCACATGCACAAAAAAAAACATAAGGTGTAGCCTCTATTAAAAATTGGTGTGTACATTATTGGGCCATAATAATCTCACAAATTCAAATAAAATTGGTGTGTACATTATCCCGGCTTTTATTAAGTTTCTAATCATTTAATTTGAATATTAATTATGAGGCAAATCAAGAAACTTACATGATTGCAAGCTTTTATTCTAGGAGATGTGAGAGTTATATGATGTAACTCTTTAGGTGATAGTCTCTTTCAAATTTATGTGATGAATTTTGTAGACTTTGTGATTGATTACTATTCACATATTACCTCACATGTTTCTCAAGTTTTTGCTAGTTGCACACACTACACAAGTTATTCTTTGCTAAAACTTTGTACAAGTTATTCTTTGCTAAAGCTTTTGCTAAAACTTTGTTGTGGCCATCCAAGATTATATGTTCCTTGATTTTAATGCAAAATTTTTCTTTAATGGTTGAGTTTTAAGGTCATATTGATTGAAAAACTTGTTTTTGGAAGATTTGGGTTGAATTCATGTGTTTTTGAAAAACTTTAATCTCATACTCATGCATTTTATTCATAAAATATTGTGCTTTGAGGAGTTACTGCAGGAAATTGCTCTGTTTTTCAAAAATCTCATTTTTCCAGAATTTCGACCGATCGAGGGTGTTTTTCGACCGATCGAAATTGCGATTAAAATTTTGGTTTGATTCTGTCTGACTCGATTGGTATTCGATCGATACTCGATCGATCGAAACTGAATAATTTTCAGTTTTTAGAGTTTTTGACCAAATTTTTTCATGCATCATTTATGTTTAGGATTCACATGAGTTGCATTGTTTTTTTGTATCCATCTTGCAGTTTTGCAGTCATATCTCTCATTGTTTTCACACATAACATGCATACACTTTGCTAAATTGGGTACTCAACTTGAATTAAAAATTGATTGATTAATTTTTGAGTCCTTTATACATTTTAGTATATGCTATTTTTTTTATGAGTGAACTACAAAAAATATTTTTCTTAAGAGATATGATGGATAATCAATGTGCAAATATTTTCTCTACTCATGCAACTGTTTATGGGTCACATAGTGTCAAGTTTGCATTTATTGAACGAGAGAATATTTTTCTTCATGTGTTTCCTCAACTCATTTTTTTTGGTTTGTGTGTTTTTATTTATCCCCACCTCCTAAATTTTCCCCAAAACTGTTTTTTCCAAAACTTGTTTTGTTTTTCCTATCTTTATAGGGGGAGTTATCTCTATTTTCTATAGAGCTAATATGTTTTATGTTCCCTTGGTTCTCCTTTTTCTTTTATGTTTACTCTTTGTTTGAGTTGTATTTGTCAACACGTGACAAAAAGGGGGAGAATTAGATGAAATGTGGGAATCCTGTTTGTTTTGTTTAGGGGGAGAATATAAAAACTTTTTGATGTATCTAACTTAGGGGGAGAGTTAGTTTACTTTTGTTTTTATATTGTGCTTCATTTTGTTTATATGTCTTTCTTTCCACACATGCGGTAATGTGTTTGTTGAGTGTTTCAGGAAAGACAGGTGCATTCTAATCAAGACCTTCTACCTCTTCTTGGCAACTTCTAGGTTAAGAGTCTTAGATTGGGATTTGTGATGTATTTGGGCATTTTATTGTATTGGGTTGTTCTTGTATTTTAACATTTCATTTTGTATGAAAGTTTTGTCACGAATTGCCAAAGGGGGAGATTGTTAGGTTCTAAAGCTTAGAACAATTGGCAAATCGTGAGCACACACGAACAGACAAGCTGCATAAAAAAGATTTCAAAATTTACCTGGTTCGATCGATCGAAAAACAGGCTCAACCGATCGAAAGTCGTATCTGCAGAATTTTAAGTTGGCCCAAACAACAATTCTAGCCTATTAAGGATTAGGGTTTCAGATCTACTTCTCCCACTATATAAAGGAAACCCTAAGCACGTTTTTTATAAGGCTTTTTAGAGAGAAAAGAGTGTGCCTCTTTTGTATTTAGGGTTTTGTTCCTAAAACCTCTCTTATTACTTCTACCGGTGTTGTTCCTTGAAGAATCTCAAGATCCGGTATTGCTGAAGTTGCTGCCTTCTCTAGTCATCAAAGGTGCTGATGATCTAAACCTTTAAGGGTGGTCTTGGAGTCACAAACAGGTGAGGTTGTGTTGCTAAACCTTTGAGTGGAGTCTCAAAGTCACAAACGGTGGTGTTTGTGTTTTGCAAAGATTAAGGAAAGAAGGAGTCCGTGGTCTCGGAGCTATCATGGGGTCGTGGTAGTAAGTTTCCTACACTTGGGTAGCAATAGGATGTTAGTGGTCTAAGTCGCTATTGTGTAAACTTCAATTTTTTCTAGTGGATTTACTATTTTAGCTTGAGGATAGCTAGGTTAAATCCTCCCTAGGTTTTTTACCGGTTTGGTTTTCCTGGGTCATCATATCGTTGTGTTCTTTATTTTCAGCTGCTTTATTGTTTATGATTATTTGTGTTTGACCTAGATCTGAATAATAAACCTAAGTATTCACTTGGTTAATTAATTAGGTTAAACAATCTAGTTTACAGGGGTCTAAACGAACTGACAGATTTTATCAATTTATTGCATTATTTGTAAATTCTAAAGATGCTTTATCTTAGCTTGTATTATTTGGGAAATACTCACAAAATATTTATGACAAGAAATAGTTTGGAGGACTTTGAGAATATTGTGGCTATTTGGTTATTGAAATTTTTTATGAAACTATTTGGAAGTGAACTGTGTATTTCAAATACTTTAACTTGTGAGCTTTTGATGTGGTTTTGTCATGATGCCATGATATTGGTGATTACCCCGTCTGTGTGATATTGGGTGAGATTTATGGATTTGAAATGGTATTAGATATTTTATGGCTCACCATGAATAATATGTAGTTTCACAGTTACTTTGAAAAGCTTGGTGCTGCAATATGTCTATCATTCTTGTCATGATGTTAAGGAAATTTATTTTGCAGAATTCTAATGGAAATTCCCAAATTTTAGCATGTCTGTAAAATGTTCATTACCATGAAACTTGTATTTCCCCCACCCCTATTAATTATGCTATTTATCTAGATTCTGTCTCATTCCATTATTTTACAAACTTTTTAGAGTAGGCAACTATCATTTTGAGACAGCTTTTTGGTGGCTAGCAGTAGTTAAACTAACTGCTGATGGAGGCTGATTTTTGTGATAGAGATAATTGATGATGTATAACTTAGAGTAAGCTTGACCCAATTATTTTGTATCTAATAGTGGTTATGTCTTTATTTCCACTAATGGGACAAGTTGATGATATGTAATTATTTATTCAGACCTCCATTCTTTTGTGACCAATGGTCATTGTATTTATTACAAAGGGCTTTGACTTACTTTGGGAGTATATTTAGTGGAATTATTATGATAATTCTTGATGTTGGTACTTGATATGATTTTATTTGAATTGAATTGCCAAAAGAAACAAAATCTACAGGTACTTTTGAGATGTTTTTGGGGCGTGACAATGTCAGTGTTAAATGCATTTTTGAGTAAAATCTATAGTATTCCTAATACCACTCAATGGCAAAATGCTCAAATTTGTTCATGTTTCTCGTACTTGTAATTGTGAATGCAAGATTAAACTAAACATCAAACGAACTGTGTACTATGTGCAATCTCGTGTTTGAATGTTGTACGCGGAGATGCCCTTAGTTAACATAAAGGATTTTTTTTTTTTTTTTAAAAAAAAGAAAGAAGAAAGAAAAGAAAAGGTGCATGTCTGTGTAAGTCAGCAACAACTAGCATCTAGGCATATTATCGAAATATTACCTTCCGGTTGATGTATATATTAGGTGACTGAATGATTGCACTAGCTGAATTACCGGACAAATCTCCTTTGGCAGTGAACATCTCCGCCCTGCGAACCAAATTAATTACGTTCACATTTGCAGTGCAGGTGAGTGGCTAACTGCCAAAAGAGTAATTGCCCTGTAATGCAACCATACACTTGATCATTCATTTCGTTGATGAATAGTTTTGGGTGTCCATATATCTATATATAGCTGATGATATGTCAGAAAATTCTGGAATGTGCCATGCAAACAGGATATTCTTAGCACTATTCCTTCGTTTGGTAAGTTGCAAAGTGGTCCTGTGGCTTCAATACACGAAGCCCTAGCTCTTTTTCTGTACTAGGTTTAACACTACATCGCTCTATCTCTTGGCAGAAAGAAAAAGAAAAAAGAAAAAGAAAAAAGAAAAAGAAAAAGTGAATAATCTATAAGGAATATCCACATAGTAATTCTCCAAGTACGTTTATTAGAAGTCGTGGTTCTTCTTGTTTTAATTTAAGCCTTGTGCATGCTAAGCCTTTCAACACAAAACTAATGCAAAAGAAAGGTACAATTAATTTCAAGTGGACACAAAATAGTTTCATGCACATAAGAATTGTAATAATTTCACCATGTATTGGGTGCTTTAGATCAAAGAGGCGAGCTGATCTTTGGGGCAGGAACTTGATTCCACGTGAAAAGTTTAAATTCTCCACAGCCTTTTTAATAGTCTTTAACTGTTTGTGGGGGAATATGCTGGCTGCTGAAACGTAATATTCTGCAATGTGTCATCCTATGGTTCTCTTAAGACATTATTTTCTTTATCCCCTCTGGTAGATGATTCAAGCAAATGTATATCTCTAGTAGTCTTGTTATAGCTGTAAAATCACAATAAAGTAACCCGCGTCCAGCAATAAAGTAATAGGAAATTAAATCATGTTCAGCGGCTAAACAATTGCAAATTCAGACGTACGTTGAGGAATAGCAAGTTATCATGACCTTAGCATTGAAAACAATTTCAATCTAGCGATAAGATATGATAAATAAAATAAGAGAAGTCAAACGGTAACACTAATAATAGTAAACCTATATAAGTTCAACCACGATATTCTTGGATGGATGGGAAAAAGAGTGTTAATGGATGGAGATAGTTCAATCAACTATACACGAGGATGATTTAGCCAAGTCCCTTTATTGCTCACTTACTTTGAAGGGGCAAGACTTACATACGCCCAGACAAGTGCTTCTGGTTTTTACAAAAGGAGTGGCCCTACACTTGGGACCCACCATGGGGACCACCCCCTTCGTGAGAGCCCGGAGCATCGCTTCGAGAATACTAGTATATAAGTATTTTCTTCTTTGAAGGATATGAATCTCCTTAATTAATAAAAGTTACTTTCTTAAGAAAAGCTTTTAGTACAATGAATTGGCTAGGAATGAGATGACAGAGTGGTTTCTATGAGATGTTTAAGCCGTAGGTAGTATTAGGGCATGGATTTCTATGTTGACGATGACGAAGATGATGATTGAAGTTATTTTGTTTGATTTATTATTGTTTCTAAATGTGCATCTTAGCTCATATAAATATAATTACATGGTTATGTATGTGTTAGGTTCTAAAGATTTAGATTAAATGTTTAGAATCATGATTGTATTGTGTTGGCAAACCAAGAGTAAAACATGTCTAGTCTAAGTGTTAAGGCAATGCTTAAATAAGTGTGTTTCAAGATTTGAAGTCCAGCTGATTGCAGAAAAGAGAAGTCAAGTTCTGTCTTTCTCAACCGATTGAAAATTAGACCCAACTGATCAAAAATTGCAGACCCAGTTTTTCTATAGAATTTTAAATAGGCCCAAGCCCACGTAAACATTTAGGGTTTCACTTAAACTTCTCTACGTATAAAATGAAAACTCTAATTATGTTTTAGAAGAGCCGAAGAAGAATTGTGTGTTACTCTTTGTGAGATTTGAGAGGTTCTGTACCTTCTAACTACAAAAGATTCTACCAGAGCTTAAACTACAGTAAAGGATTAGTAGAACTAGTTGCTGCTACAAGATCAACATGAAAAGGTGATCTGAAACCTTTGAGTGAAGTCGTAAAGTCACAAGCAAGGGTGGGCTTGTGTTGCTATAAATCTAAGAAGAGAAAGAGTCTATGGATTCAGAGATTGCACGTGGTCTTGTTAGTAAGTTATTACATGAAGTAGCATTAGATTTAGGGTTAAATCTTTTGTAAAAACTTCAATTCTCTTATAGTAGATTTAGTTTACCTTGAGGATAGCTAGGTCAAATCCTTCCCAGGTTTTTATCTTGAAACGGGTTAGTTTCATTAGTTTTCCTAAGTAATCATATCGTGGTGTTATTTATTGTTTCGCAACTTAGCATGATATAATTTATTTGTGTTTAACCTAGATCTGAAAATTAATCTAAGTAATCACTTGGCTAATTAATTAGGTTAAATACTCTGTTTAAGCGGTCTAAACACTCTGGTTAGCTCTTGATTTTAGGTATCTTTATCTAGAGTTGATCCTTGACCCCTACTATCATGGAACATGATCACTCTCTTGTGATTCCCCTACACTTTGATGGTAATAACTATGCATACTAGAAAGTTAGTATGAAAACCTTCTTGAAATCTATTGATGAGAGAGTATGGCTGTCTGTTGAGAACGGTTGGGAAAGACCAACCACTATTATTAATGAATGGTCTACTTCCCAAAAGGAAGTAGCAAGCTTTAGTAGCAAAACTATGAATGCGAAATTCAATGCTGGTTCCATGGAAGAGTTTAAGAGAATCTCAAATGTGAAGATTGCTCATACTGCATGGAACATCTTGTAAACTGTGCATGAAAGTACTAAGGCAATAAAAATAAACAAACTGCAGCAGTTGATATCTAGATTTGAGAGTATTAGAATTTCTGAAGATGAGCCTTTTGAAGTCTATGCTAAATTGAATGATATTGTTAATTCTATTTTTAACCTGAGTGAAATCTATGATCAACCTAAAATTGTTAGGAAAATTCTTAGATCTTTGACTTTGGATTTTAGACCTAAAGTGACTTCCATAACTAAAAGTAAAGATGTTGACTCTATCCCTGTAGATGAATTTGTAAGATCTCTTCAATCCTATGAATCTGATTTACCAAAGACGAATAAATCCAAATCTATGGCCTTAAAATCCATCGACGATGTTGATGACTGTGGATCTGATGATGAACTATCATCTACTGAGATTGCTTATCTTTTCAAGAACTTTAGAAACTTTCTAAGAAACAATAATAGGAGGGCAAGAAACAAAACAATGTTGATACTAAGAATGTGAAGAAAAATGACACTGCTAAGAACAATAATAGTGAAAAATCAAAAGAAAAAGTAGGTCAATCTTCAACTAATACTTTAGGACAACAGTGTTATGGTTGTCAGGGTTATGGTTATATGAAATCTGAGTGTCCAACCTTTTTAAGGTCAAAAGGTAAGGCTATGGCTGTTACCTTGAGTGATGATGAAGTTTCTGATCATGAGTCTAAAAGTGATCAAGAATGAAACTTCATGGCTTTCACTACTACTGTTGTAGTTAGTGAAATTGAGACTGTTGATGAGAATTCTTCTGATGGGGAACTCTCAAAAAATGCAGATTTGCAGGAACCTTATAACAAGCTTTGCAAGATAGCAGCTAAAGATGTTATGAGTGTGGAATTAGGTTTGAAAAAGATATAGACTCTTGAACTAGAAAAGAAAATTTTGCTATTGAAGTTGTTTGATGCTAATGAACTCTTGAACTCTATTATGATTGAGAACAAGTCTTTGCTTGAAAAAGTTCAAAGTTTAGAATTAGAATTATCTGTTGCTAGAGAACAAATAGATAGAACTTCTACCTCTAAACTAGATGAGATGTTACATGTTCAAAAGCCTGTTTTTGATGAGACAAGTCTAGGGTTTGTTGAGAATGGATCTACTACCATTATAAATCCCCCCATGTTTGTGTCGGCTACATGTTCCTTTGCTATTCGTCAAACTCTTTCTGATGTTAATGTTCACAAAGTAGTATCTCCTACTTCTAGAAGAACTAGAGCAGATCTGAGTGAGCCTAAATTTAAAAAGTCTAATCAATCTGAAAACTAGAAAACCACAAATTTCAGTGGTTTTGTCACTTTTGTGGTAGAGTTGGGCATACTAGACTAAATTGCTTTAAGCTGTAAGCTCTAAAGCAATCTCCCAAACAAAAAGTGTCTGTGTCAAAAGCACAAGATTCTATTGCACTTATTCATGAGTTGGTGAAAGTTTTTAATCTTTATACCAATGCTGGAGATGATATTAGGAATAATTCCAACTCCAAGTTTGCATCTAAAAAGGTCCGATGCAAAAGACTCAATCTTAGTGAGTCTATCTGACATGGACCATGTGTTAATTCTTTCTATCTCTTGTGACCAAAAACTGTTTTTCTTTAGGATTGCATTTGCATTACATTCATACATTGCATTCTAGGTTTGTTTTGTTTTATGTTTTCAATTTTTTTTAACTCAAAAAAAGGAGAAAACCAGAAAATAAAAAAAATAAAAAAAGGGTTTTTGTATTATGCATCTTCAAGTCGTGTAATTGAGGTTGGCCTATGAAATTTACATTTCATGACTGTGTACCTTGTTTAGCTTAGATGAGCTTTATTTTTCTGTACTTTGCTAGTTTGTGCTATGTGGTACTTTTATTGTGTGAGTTGTTTATGGCTTTTAAACATATGCTCTTGATTTTAAAGTCACATTCTTTTGACTGTAAGGAATAAAAAAATCTTAGGAGAAAGGCATAAATAACCATCTCACCACTGTTACTCGCCAATCATGAACACCTGTGTGTAAATCATAAAAACCGAGCTCAGTAAGGTGTAGCACCTACATAGCAAAATTCTTAAGGTGTTATTGTACATTAGTTAAAAAAAGCAAAAATAAAAATATGCTTCAAAAGAAAAAGAAAAAGAAAAATCAATAAAAAAAATTTGCATGATTGCAAGCATGTTTTTTAGGAGATATGAGAGCTATATGATGTAACTATTTAGGTGATAGTCACTTTCAAACTTATGTGATGAATAATGTAGAAAGTGTGTTTATTCTCTATATTTTGTCACCTTGTGAGTATCTCATGCACTTGCTAGTTGCACACACCACAAGCATAAAACTTTATTTAATTTGGTACATGTGATTGAGTTATGATGTTTTTATGGCCTACCAAAATTAAATTTCTTGAAGTGTCTAATGCATTTTTGGGGTGTGAGAAAAAGATAAGAGTGAGGAAATTGATAAAGTTGAATTGCTTTTTGAAAATTTTGATTTTGAAGATCATTTGAAGTCATAATCATTCATGACATATCATAAAAACGTGTTTTTCAAATGATTCTACTGAAAATTTTTTCTAGAATTTTTCAAAATTTGTGTTTCTTTGAAACTTGACCTATCGAGTCTGTTTTTCGATTAATTGAATTGTGAAAGGAGAAAAAATGGTATTTTCTTTTAAAAGTCTCGGGTTGCCTCGATTCCTCTGGACTGATCAAGCCTGATTTCTTGTTGTTTTCGATTCTTGCCCGATTCTTATCGACCAATTGGATTTCAAATTTTTAAAACATATAGGAATCAGATCTGACTTTTTGGAAACATCTTTTTGTCTATCTCTTCAATTCCTCTCTCGATTCCTCTTCTTAAATTTTTTTTTTATTGTTTTTGTGGTCAAAGCTTCAAAGGTTTTCTTCATATACATAAGGTAAGACTATTTTAAGCTTCCTTTTTCACCATTTTACACGTTTACATGCATTTTTCATCAATTTTTAGGGATTTTTGCACACTAGAAAATTTTGGGGTTTTTGATGAAAATAGGGTTTTTGATCAATTTTAAACCAGGGCTTTTTGTTCATACATCATTTAAAGATGTTTCACATGCTTTAATTTCAAAACTTTTAAGTTTTATTGGAAATTTTGAAATTAGGGTTCTAAGTTCTTGAGAATTTGGGGATTTTGTGAAATTAGACAAAATTGAGTGAAATTGATTTCTAAAATTGATAAATTGAGTTATTATAACTAGTATATTACTTGTTGTGGTGTTCAATTTGTCAATATAAGGAATTTTTGAGAATTGATTGGTTTTCAAAATTGGGAATTTTCTATAATTATTAAATTTAGCATGTCAATTTTGCAAATTGTGATGTTTTTGGACTATTTAGGAACATTAGATCATGCATCATGTAAGTTTAACTGTCATACATCATATAGTTTTTAAATTTGCATGTTATCTTGTCTCTAATCCTTCTTATGCAGTCTGCCCTTAGTTTTTGTGTTTTTCCTCTTTTTGACTCTTAGACATGGCTCCTAAACTTTGCAGGAAATTCAAAACTAGAGCCAATAGGAACCTTGGGTCTTCCTCTTTTTCAGGTTTAGCCATAGGAGTTAGATTTCTGACTGAAAGTGTGAGGAGCTTATGAGACCTTAAACATGTATAGGTCTATTTGGGGTGAAAGGGAGATAGTACTAAGTGAGTTAGATCCTTCTATACGTAGTACTTTTGTGGCTAGGAACTGGGTTTCTCTGTGTGAGGTGTTTGAACCTCCTCCTGCTGCCTTGATTAGAGAGTTTTACTCTAATCTTTCTATTTATTCTGAGGTCATCGGTGGTCATTACTTGACAACTTGGATCCGTGGTTAGGAGTTTACAATAACTAAACAAGTTGTTTCTGAGGCTTTAGGAGTACCCATAGTTTGTAAACTCGTTTATCCATACACTGAGTTTCCTGTTGTAGATGATATGATGTCCTTTCTTTATGGTCGTCCTGTTTCTTAGGGATCAGAACCAAGAATCAACTCTTGTGAGTTTACTGAGCTTAACTTATTGTTCTTACGGATCACTTGTCATAACATCTATCCTATCTCTCATGTTCATACTGGACCTATTGAGCGTTGTGCTTTTCTTTATGCCCTTATCACAGATGATTCTATGTGTTTCCCTTCCATGTTTATTCAAACCAATGTTGATGTCTATAGGACTAAGAGTAAGGGTCAAAAATTATTCTTTCCTTTATTTTTAGGATTTTGAGATTTTTAGAGTTATCAGAGTTTCCTTCCATTGAGTTAGTACACATTATGTCCCCCATAGGAACTACCTATCTTAGACAGAGATAGGCATAGATGAAGAGTACTGAGTCAAGCACTAGGACGTCTAAGAGACCACAAGGAGATGCTTCTACTACCTTTGGTGCCATGCCTACTACTGAGGAGACTTATGTGGATCCGATTACTGCTGTGGATCCTGTTGGTCATGAGGATGTTGATCCTTCAGTAGCTCTTCGTTGTCACTCTGAGCTATGATGCAATCTATCATGACGACTCAAGCTGCCCAAGATCAGCTACTTGATGAGCTATTGACTGAGGTTGCATCATTGAGAGCTAACTTCTCAAATTATAGGAGTTCTTTTCCACCTCCTCCACCCTTTGAGGACTGACATTGCCTTTTGCAATACGTAACAAAAAAGGAGAGTAGTTTTATGACTCTACATATATAGGAGGAGTACATTGTATTTTGGCTAGAGGGAGTACTTTGTTTTGATGTATTTATATTTCTGTTTTTAGTTATTTTCTTTGTTTCACTTAAACATTGATGTGATGAGATTATGATAGTTGATGATTATGAGGTTATTCATTTTGATGTGTTCACTATCTAATTGTTTGTTTTTGTGATTTCAAAGTTTGAATTCTATTTAGAATGTTTTACTGTATTTTTCACACATGCGTTTATGAGTTGTTTTCAATGTTTCGGGAATTTACTGGTTAAATCTTTCAACAGTTGTTGTTTATACTAGCAACTAACAATTAGTAGTTGTGTAAGATATGTATTAGGACAATAACTTGTATTTGAGCTGTTTTTGTTTAAGCATTACAAGTTGTATGTGTGTTTTGTCATGGATTGCCAAAGGGAGAGATTGTTAGGTTCTAAAGATTTAGATTAAATGTTTAGAATCATGTTTTTATTGTGTTGGCAAACCGAGAGCAAAACATGTTTAGTCTAAGTGTTTAGGCAATGCTTAAATAAGTGTGTTTCAAGATTTGAAGTCCAGCTGATTGCAGAAAAGAGAAATTAAGTTTTGTCTTACTCGACCGATCAAGAATTAGACCCAACTGATCGAAAATCGCAGACACAGTTTTTCTACAGAATTTTAAACAGGCCCAAGCCCACGTAAACGTTTAGGGTTTCACTTAAACTTCTCTACATATAAAATGAAAAGTCTAATTACGTTTTAGAAGAGTTGAAGAAGACTTACGCGTTACTCTTTGTGAGATTTGAGAGGTTCTGTACCTTCTAACTACACAAGATTCTACTGGAGCTTAAACTACAATCAAGGATTGGTAGAACTAGTTTCTACTACAAGATCAACAAGAAAAGGTGATCTAAAACATTTGAGTGAAGTCTCAAAGTCACAAGCAAGGGTGTGCTTGTGTTACTATAAATCCAAGAAGAGAAGGAATCCGTGGATTCGAGGTTTGCACGTGGTCGTGTCAGTAAGTTACTACATGAGGTAGCATTAGATTTAGGGTTAAATCTTTTGTAAAAATTTCAATTCTCTTATAGTAGATTTGGTTTACTTTAAGGATAGCTCGGTCAAATCCTCTCCAAGTTTCTACCTTGAAACAGATTAGTTTTATTGGTTTTCCTAGATAATCATATCGTGGTATTATTTACAATTTCGCAAGTTAGCATGATATGATTTATTTGTGTTTAACCTAGATCTAAAAATTAATCTAAGTAATTACTTGGTTAATTAATTAGGTTAAACCATCGGTTTAAGAGGTCTAAACGAACTTTCAGTATAGTATACACATGTTAGTAAAGTTGCATATTTAATAAAAATGAAAAAAGTGAGTGATTAATAATAACAGTTGGCCAAAATATCCTGAACTTGCATGAGCTCAAGCTTATAAGTTAAGTGACTCACATGAAATATGAACTACTCATTTGGAGTCTTCCCAAGTGTTATCTCCTAAATATTATGGCTCCATTGATACTTTGCCACCAAACAGACTCTACTAATTTTCTTACTACAAAACATACATTGTTTTGATTTATCTCATCGTATGTTGAAAGCATATTATTTTGTTTTAACTTACCACTAGACACTATCATTATGCTTACATTTTACTGCTACACCTTTACCTAGGTCTAGCAAGACAAGTCTTCCACGTTCTGATATGTGGCCAAGCACAACACCCTCCACCCCGCACCCAACATATAGATTTCATGTCAATTGATTTATATATGTGACAAAAAATCGGCTGGAAATTACTTTTAAGAGAGAAGGTATCATTCTAGTATTTGATAATTCCGACACAAGTATACTGCCAGTTGAAACGAAGTTTCATACAAGGACGAGCATAAATTCTAAATAAACTTGGGATAAGTAGAATTCTTTTTTTTTTTTTTTTTTTTTTTAAATCTCTCTTCAGTGCATGGAGTGAATTTCCTTCAGAAATAATGTGGTCCTGGACTTACTTTTCAATGACTAGTGGAACTGAACGTATGCACATGTATATATATGACATGGAAGCATCAAAAGCTTTTATCACTTTTTATTCCAAGAGGATCATCGGATACCCATCAACGAAAAGGTAAAAAGAAAAAACAGAAACTGAGAAAGAGAACATTCGCGGAGATCTAAAATCGTGTGCTCTCTCTTTGCCACCCATTGGTTGCTCCTATCTTCAATTCCGACCTGTAGTTTTCTTACCCTACTTTTTATTCAGTTGGTCAAAAATGGTGCCGACAATGGGAATTGGCATGCATGAAACTCAGTTTAGGGCCGAATATGCTACTTTTTAGGGCCGAATATGCTAGTATATTTGTTTATGATTAAGGTTCCCTGCGGAGGGCTCTACTTAGTTCGTACGTGACTATATTAGTACTCATACTTTGTTTTTAAGTACGTAGTTGGTTGTAACGACGTATGTATAAGGATAAGCTCATCTATAGTTTTTTTTTTTTTTTTAATTTCTTTGTAACTTTTTAGTTTTTATTTTTGAGTATATCAACTTATATACATTTCTAACTGATTCATTGAAAGGAATTGTTATATTATTAAGAATGGCAATGGAGAGGACAGGTTCGAATCATGTGTGTCTTGTCTCTGCCTTATTTCTTCTTTGAGACACAAAAACTCCACGCAGGGCAAGAGTGGGCAGGGATATGAAGGGTTGAAAATATTGTACTAATCTTATTGAGATTGATGAGGTATAGATAAAATATAAAAGAGAAGGACAACCATAAAAATACTAAGAGAGAATGAGAGACTGTTTTTGGAAATGACAATGAAACATGTATAAAACAAATAAAATTTTGTAGCATGGAAAATTTGCGCAGACTAGTCAAGCCCAGGGTGTTTTTGTCATCCCCAATCTTATATTGTCCATTACAAAATAGTTTTGCATTTCTTATATGGGCCGGACACACAAAAATTGACATAGGATAGTTTGCTTCTTCTTCTTTTCTTCTTCCATTTTTTTTTTTCCTTCTTATTATCATTATCATTATTTTATTGTTTTCCATACAAATAAGTATTTTTTTTTTCACCTAAAACAAACATCTTTACATTTATTTTTTCTCTAAACTAATGAACCTATTCTATATATTTCGATTCAGATATCACTTATACAAAGATGTTTGACATAACAAAAATATATATTTTTAAGCTCAATGATTCCACAAAGTGCTTGTTTTTACCCCTCGCTTTCAATGTCCACAATTTAATGAGTAATGTTACGCTCATAAACTATTTTACAGCATTTTTACAAATTGTTAATGTGGCTAACTTTCTATTAATTTTCATATAGGTTTGCCATTAACATAACTTTTTTATTTATCAATAATTACTCACCACATCAGTGATTTGTTATATTTTTTTATAAAAAAAAATTGTATCTCTAGCATTACTCCAATTCAATTTGCATGTGAGTTAACATTTTTCTTTGCTTAACACTAATTCTTTTTTTTTTTTTTTTTTCGAAATGTTTTGAACATGAGACCACCAAAAGGATGCCTTCGGCTTCCAGGGGTTGCAGACCAACCATAAATTTTGGTTGTTCTTGATTATTGAAACGGGGCTTAACTTTATGTAGTTGATCTTTTTTTTTTTTTCGAAAAATATTCTTTAAAAAAAAAATATTCAGACCTTAGTTTTTAGTTATTAAAGACAAAGTTTTTTTTTTTTTTATTGTTTCTTAAAAAAAAAGTGTTTTTTTTTAATATAAATATGTTGTAGTCGTTTGAGGCCTAACACTTTACGGAAGTTAATTATATTAATTACAAAGTCATAAATCATCTGTCATTATGAGAATTTTGAAATTACATAATTAATATACATTTGGTTATTAAAATTTTACTTTTCAATAATTAAACTTAAATTATAATTTCATATAACCAAAATGTTGTATAAAATTAAATTTTTATAATTGAAACCATGCAATACACGACACTTTAACTAGAAAGTTTTAAAAAACTAAATAACCAAATAGGATTTTTATATGTTTACATTGTACTTGCAATATAAACTTACCAATTTATTTAAACTTATACAACATTTATCACTTTTTATGTGCCAACAATGTAAGTTTACATTATAAATATAATATAAATATAAAATTTTAAAATATATGTTCACATGTTCACTATTAGTGTATAGCTTAGATTAGATTAGCCCATTGGGCTTGGCCCAGTATATTATACTTGTAGTTTACTCATATTACTTGTACTGCACACATACCTAGCCTATATAAGGCTCTCTATTGTACATTGTTATACACATCAATATACAGACTTTCAGTCTTTCTCTCACACTTTATACATTTAACATGGTATCAGAGCCATTCCTTTGATTTTCTGGTTCCTGTGGACATCTCCGGCGTTCTTCCGCTGCCCTCGCCTTCATCCAGTAGTCACTGTCAGAAGCGAGTCACCGCCGTCACGCCCACAGTCCCAGCAATACTCGGATCCCACCATTCTGTTCATCAAACTGCCAAACCAAAGGCACCGAGTGACAGAACAGTCAATCCCGAGCAAAACCCAACCAAGAACGGCCAGAACGGACCTAAAACGCGCCCACACGCGCTTCCTGAATCTTCTGACTGTCGAACACGCGCTACACGCGCTGCCAACAGTCGACACGCGCTCCCACGCGCCGGCACTCTCCTCCACGCGCTCCCACGCGCGCCACGCGCCTGACACCTTCTGCGTCAGCCCTAAGCTGACGTCATCCTGCACACGTCAGCGACCGCATCATCAGCACACGTCAGCACACGTCAGCAGTTGATTTGACCGTTGACCGCCACTGTTGACCGTTGACTTTTTTGTTGACTTTTTGACCAAAGTCAAAAATTTTCAACAGAACCTGTCTTGCTCAGTTTTTCACGTAGATTCCGATTTTGAGCTCCATTTCTTCATTTGAGGTCTCTAAATTTCACTTTTTTGTCATTTTCTTCATTATGGCTCAACAAAGTGACCGAGATATCATACGTCCTATCAGCATTATGTTGGATAGTCCTACTAGCTATCATGCATGGTCTCAGAATATGACTGTCTTTCTCAAGGGTCGTAAACTATGGAGATATGTGACTGGTTCAATTCCTAAGCCAGTACCAAAACCTCAGTCGAAAGCCACAGCTACTGAAGATACCTCCAAGACTGTTGTTACAATGGATGATTATGAAGAACGCCTAGAGGAATGGGAGAGTATTCAAAGTAAGATCTTGTCTTGGTTTATCAATACCTCTATCCCTTCCATTCATAATCTTCTTCCTCGTCTTGAGACTGCTGAGGCTGCTTGGAAATTTCTGGCTGATCGCTATAATTGCACTAATGATTCAAGCTTGGAGTTCCACATTGAATCAAAACTTTATCAAATGAGACAAGAGCCAGGTCAGTCTATTTCTGATTTTTATTCTCAGACTTCTACTATGTGGGAACAACTCTCTGCTGCAGATCCTCCACTGGTGTGTTCCAAGGACATTGAGCTTTTTGTCAAATATCGGGATCTTCGCAAATTTATGCACTTCATGATGGGTTTACGTGAGGATTTTGAGCCTACTAGGGCTTCTCTGCTTAGCCGGTCTCCTACTCCTTCTCTTGATGCTGCAGTCAAGGAGCTCATATCTGAGGAGAACCGTCGGCCTACTCATCACATGTCATCATCTGATCATGTATTGGCTACACCATCTCCACAGCCTCCCATTGCTGCATTCACTGCTCCTCCACGAATAAACTCTGGGCGTCCCACCTCTCAGTCTTCCAAAGGTACTCGCTGCGAGTTTTGCCGTGCCAAAGGCCATGACATCTCAGTTTGTCGCAAACTGCAGAAATTCCTGCAAGAGCAGAATAAAGCTTCTCTTCCTCGGGCAGCTGCTATATGTCCTTCAGATTCATCAGTTCCTACAGGTCTATCTTTGGCTTCCTCACCTACTACGGCTGATATTGAGGCAATAGTTCAACAGGTTTTATCCCGAACCTCCACTGCCCTTTCTGTCACCTCAGGTAAACAACCTTGGTTTTTTGATACTACATGTTGTAACCATATGACTCCTGATGAATCCCAATTTTCTGATAAGGCACCCTTAGAACACCCTATCACCATTTACACTGCTGATGGAACTCCTATGCTTGTTAGTCATAAAGGAACAATCTCTTCTCCTTCTTTATCCCTTAGTGACACTTTTCATATCCCAAAGTTGTCCCTCAATTTGCTTTCTGTTGGTCAACTTTGTGAATTAGGTGTCGATCTTCTATTTACTAATCATGGTGTGGATGTGCAGGATCCCCGGACCGGTCAAGTGCTTGGGACAGGCCGTAAGGTTGGTCGCATGTTTGAGGTTCATAACTTGAAGATTCCTTCACAAGTTGTTTCTGCAGCTGCTGCCACTGCCACCCCCTCACCTGATCTATGGCATGCTCGTCTTGGTCATCCATCCTTATCTCGTCTCCAGTTGTTAGCTTCTCAAGGTCATTTAGGTTCAGTTCAGTTTCAAAAATTTGATTGTATTTCCTGTCATTTTGGCAAACAAACCAAATTTCCCTTTAATAATAGTGACTCATTTTCTTCTGCACCTTTTGATCTTATACATTCTGATATTTGGGGTCCTGCACCGGTTCCCACTGAGGGGGGATCTAGATATTTTGTCATATTTGTGGATGATTTCTCTCGATATACTTGGATTTATCTGCTTCATCATAGGTCTGAACTTGTGTCTATTTACCAAACATTTCATAAAATGGTTGAAACACAGTTTAATCGCACCATCAAAGTTTTTCGGTCAGATAATGCTCAAGAATATAATGATAAATCTTTCCTATCTTTTTTAAATAGTCATGGTACCCTTCCCCAGTGGTCTTGTCCTTACACCTCTCAACAAAATGGTCGTGCAGAACGAAAACACTGTCACATTCTTGATGTTGTCCGTACCCTTCTCATTTCTGCCTCTCTTCCTGAGCGCTTTTGGGGTGAGGCAGCACTCACTGCTGTGTACACCATTAATCGTATTCCTTCACCAACTACACACAACAAATCACCATTCGAGCTTCTCTATGGTCAAACTCCTGACTACTCATCTCTTCGGGTTTTTGGTTGTGCTTGCTTTGTTTCTCTTCCTCCTCATGAACGAACAAAGCTCCAGCCTCGTGCTCGTCTTTGTTGTTTCCTTGGTTATGGTGTCTCAAAAGGGGTTTCGCTGTTATGATCCCATTTCTCGTCGCCTTCGTGTCTCCCGTCATGTTGAGTTTTGGGAACATCGTCCTTTCACGAGTCTTCAACAGTTTCCTGCATCCTCTTCCTCAGAGTCACCCATTTTTACTGATCTTTTCCTCCCTCTCTATCCTGAACTTGTGGAGGATTCTTCGACATCGGCTGCCTCTCCAAACGACTCATCTCCGGTTCTGTCCCCGGCATCTGACCCGCCTGACTTGGATCCTGTGGCACCACCCTCTTCTGAGTCTCCTGTTGGTCCTGAACTTCGTCGTTCCACTTGGGTAAGCATTCCTCCCCCTTATCTCTCTGATTATCACTGCTCTTTTGCCCTTGCCACACTCTATGAACCTCACACCTATCGTGAGGCCCATACTGACCCTCTTTGGCAGCAAGCTATGAATGAAGAACTAGATGCCCTCCATAAGAATCACACTTGGGATATGGTTGATTTGCCTCCTGGTCAGTCTGTAGTAGGTTGTAGGTGGGTTTACAAGATCAAGACCAAGGCTGATGGATCTGTTGAACGATATAAGGCTCGCCTTGTTGCCAAAGGCTTTACTCAGGAGTATGGCATTGACTATGAGGAAACATTTGCTCCTGTTGCTCGCCTTACATCTGTCAGATGCCTCATTGCTGTGGCTGCTATTCGCCGTTGGCCTCTTTATCAAATGGATGTGAAGAATGATTTCCTTAATGGAGACCTCTAAGAAGAAGTGTACATGCAACCACCTCCTGGTTATCCACACTCAGGCAATCAAGTTTGTCGCCTTCGTCGTGCTCTTTATGGCCTTAAGCAGGCTCCTCGAGCTTGGTTTGAAAAGTTTAGCTCCGTTGTTGCTCAGCAGGGTTTCACTTCGAGTCCTCATGATACTGCCCTCTTTGTCCGACGATCCTCTGCTGGTATCACTCTTATTCTTCTTTATGTTGATGATATGATTATTACTGGAGATGATTCTGTAGGTATCCGCTCTCTTCAGCACTTTCTTAGTCAACATTTTGAGATGAAAGATCTGGGCACTCTCAGCTACTTTCTTGGGCTTGAGGTTACCTCATCCTCTGATGGATACTATCTTTCCCAAGCAAAATATGCTTCTGATCTTCTCTCCAAAGCCGGTATCACTGACAACAAGACTGTTTCCACTCCCTTGGAATACAATGCCAAGCTCACACCCTTGGATGGTGAACCTATATCTGATGCTACTCGCTATCGACAGTTGGTTGGTAGTCTGATCTATCTCACTGTTACTCGTCCAGACATTTCACATGCCGTGGGTATGGTTAGTAAGTTCATGGATGCCCCTCGTTCTGTCCACTATGCTGCCGTTCTTCGGATTCTCCGATATGTCAAGGGCACACTTTATCATGGTCTCCACTACTCCTCTCGGTCTTCTCTCGAGCTTCATGCTTATTCAGATGCGGACTGGGCAGGTGATCCGACTGATCGATGCTCTATCACAGGTTTCTGTTTCCTGTTGGGTACTTCTCTTGTCTCGTGGCGTAGCAAGAAGCAGGATGTGGTTTCCCGTTCTAGTACTGAGGCTGAGTATCGTGCTCTTGCCGACACCACCTGCGAGCTTGTCTGGCTTCGCTGGCTTTTGGCTGACATGGATGCTCCACAGCTCACTGCCACTCCTCTCTATTGTGACAATCGTAGTGCTATCTACATTGCTCACAATGATGTCTTTCATGAACGCACCAAGCACATCGAGATCGACTGCCACATCACTCGCCAGCATCTTAAGAAAGGCAATCTCAAGTTGTTCTCCATCTCCTCTGCTGACCAACCTGCTGATATCTTCACCAAGACTCACCCACCTGGTCGTCTTCGAGATCTTATATCCAAACTCCAGTTGGCTTCCTCCTTGCCACCTCGAGTTTGAGGGGGGATGTTAGTGTATAGCTTAGATTAGATTAGCCCATTGGGCTTGGCCCAGTATATTATACTTGTAGTTTACTCATATTACTTGTACTGCACACATACCTAGCCTATATAAGGCTCTCTATTGTACATTGTTATACACATCAATATACAGACTTTCAGTCTTTCTCTCACACTTTATACATTTAACATTCACCTTGGAATGAAATATTCAAGAACCCATTATAAATTTAGGGGATTATTATTGAGACTGTCGTACTTTCTTGTGATTACTTGCTGCGTGAAAACAAAATTAATTTATCAATTCTGTAAAATTAGAGGATGACCTTTTCTCTTTGTGAATGAAAAATAAGAGGATGACTCCATTCCACTTGTGCGTGAATGAGTTGAGCCCTCCTTAATTTGTAACTGGATAAATATTCTCCTGTCATTTAATTGAATGGTTGAAATTTCTGATTATTGCACCAACAGTGGGAAGAACATAAACGTTTTCCTATGCGTCTGAAAGCCATATGTTCAGACATTAGGTATAATTAATGATGGCTTCTACTATGTCTGTCAGCGTTTATATACGTAGAAAGAATATATGTAGAAACCTAAGCATGAAGATGTAACAAAGATATTTTGAAGTCCTTGGTTTCCAGCTATGATGGTGAGAGAATTGGGACCACGAGGCCATGAATAACAAGAAAGCGGTTCTATGTACCAATTCTGCAAGCATATCATATTTGATTCCCCTCGCATATCCAAAATTTGGTGCGAATGTACGTAGAACTACCATGACAACTCGAACATAAGGAATTGCAAGGGAAGCTGATGTGGGGCTATGGAATAACAGTGCAATTCTCTTTTGGCAAAAGAGAATATGCACATGCATATTGCATACTTCTATTTCGCCAAAGGAGAATTGCCCTGCCATTCACCTGCACATGATTATTTCATGCCTGCAACTTCAATATATCGTGGCTATACCAACAATTAAGCTTGTTATGGTTTCTAACTTTGCCTTTACTACAAGCATTTGCTTTCTCTTGCTAATGTAACAATTCAATTCTTTTATTGTTTGTCAGGTAAACGTTGAACAACTAGGATCATCGACATCTGTGGATAGAAGTTTGACGTGAATTGGTGAATCCAACATGGGCACGTAATATCAAGTTTAAATATTTCTCTCTATATATATGGTGAAATATGGATTACAAGAATATATGTGATTGATACTCAATATATTGAGTACTTTTTGCGACCAGCATAAGCTTCTTCTTTTCCTCCTTTTCTTTTTCTAGGGAGCGTGACATGTACGAGTACAGGAATCTCTACATGAATTTTGTATTTTCCATTGTAAGGGTTTACTGTTATCTCAAAAGTGACCTCGCATTGATCTATTTTCTCCATGAAGAGCCTTCTAAGAGTTCTTTGATAACTATCCAAATGATATTCAAGGATATGATTTTCCCAAATGTATGTATTGTTGGTACTCCAATTTGCCCCTCCCCCTCCCCGCTCCCCCAAAAAGAAAAATGCAAATTACCACTTGTACGTAAAAACTGCAGAAAGCCATAATTTCAATCAAGAAATGAACCATTTGGTCCCAAAATCTCTTAAATTCCTCAACTTTGCCGAAGTTAGTCAAATTAGGTCAAACATGAGATATTAGTAGCAAAACATAAGGGTTGACCTTATTTGACGACATTTGACCAGTTGTGACAAGGAATGGTGGATAGCCCATATCGGATGCACACCAAATGTGATGTTATAGAAAATAAAATAAAATAAAAAATTCTGCCCTAGCCAAAATTAGGGTTTGATCGAAACTAACTCAAACTATCCAAGAATTGTGCAAGTTACATATAGCGTGAAAGCTTCTGTAAGGATCATTTTGAGTGATATGTCATCAAATGAAACCTCGAAAATATATAAACGAACAATACTTTTAGAGCCCCACAACTTCTCTAAGTGATAGACAATCCTCCTAAACCAAAATGTCAATAGAAATTTGGTGTCATGAGATTTCCATCGACGTATGAAGCGCTTGATTCCGTGTTCAGTAAGGTTTCCACGAAAATGCGAAAAATTTCGAAATGAAAAACTCAATGTGCAAAAACGTGTATGAGGTACCAACTTTTGGGGGCCATAACTTCTCACTCCGAGCTATGATTTATGCAAACTTGGTTTTATTGGAAAGATAATTTTATGAAGTTTCCAATGGTACTTCATTTTTGGAATTTCAAGACCAAGTAAACCCTTAATAAGCCTTCAGAATTAATGTTAACATTGGAATGTCTAAAAAATGAGGCATGTTAGGCTCACAAACCTTAAGAACAGGGGCACGTAAGGCTTACCAACCTTACCCTAGACACGCTTGCCTTGATCACTTGCTCTATTTTGGTCTTCTATAAGTACCCCTCCCCCCATCTCAATTCAGACAAGGTTTCTAGCCTTCAAAGTCTTTATATATATGTGTGTGTGTTGATCATTTTTTGAGTAGATGGTTACCAAAATTCACTGTGGGACACTGTTGTAGTGTTTGTTTGAGTTGAAACACTACTACCAAGTGTCTTCTGAAATCCTCATTCGAGTTAAGTCAGTACTTAAATACTATGGAGTTACTCCCAAAATACATGTATGAGTTGAGGGACAATTTAAATTCTGTTATTACTTTGCCGAAATTCTCGTATGAGTTGATGTACTACTAACGAGATACTGTTGAAAAACACGCATAGTCTGAGACACTATTAGAATTCCGCTAAGATATGGTCAAAATTCTGCTGAATTACAAGCAAAGTGCTGCTAAGGTAATTGTGGAGAACTAACCAAATATCATGTTGCTCCTGACGGTGTAGCTATAGTAATATTAACCTACGTACTATTGCGCCATGGTCAAACTTGAAGACCTCGGCAAGTAGATTAATATTGACCATGGCGCAATAGCTATAGTAATATTAAGCTATTAAGCTACTGTTGCTCCACCAAAGAAGTAACTAAGTAGATGATATGTATAAACAATAGTTGGAGTACTATGCGCTAAGCGATATGCCACTCTCAAATACTAGCTCTCATATACTATGACCATGCATGATTCTGTCAAAACTCTACCCAAACTCTGGTTTGATGGTTTCCAATAAAAACCTTTTCATAACCATTTTGAATGATTAAACACTAGTTATGGTTTTCCTCTTCAAAGACCATTTTTCAAACATCAACCGTACCCTATCATTGATTTTTCACTTCAAAAACCATTTTCAAAGATTATATTTTAAATTTTTGGTTTTTCCATTAAAAAAGTCCTTCAAACAAAAATAACGAGTTTGAAGGTTTTTCTCTTCAAAAACCACATTAACAAATGATAACTTAGAATGATGTCTATCCTTGTGTAATTCTCTAGTTCAAATCAAATCAATCGCTATACCGATTATTTACCATAGTAATATGAAATTCTGATGAGGTCTAAAATTTATAATAATAATAATAATAATAATAATAATAATAATAATAATAACTCGTGTGATGCATGGAAAAACTATTGACTCAAAAAAAAATAATGAAATATTTAACTTCTATACTTTTCCATAGTTCAGAAGTGTTGTCTAACATTAAACGTTATTAAGATCAAGTGCATAGTTACCAAAACCTACAAAATAATTTACAATTCTTAAATTAATAAAGTAAAACTCCCAATAGTTATATATACACACACTCAAAATTAATATAAACAAAGACCATGATATAAGGAAAACACACCAAATTTCAAATTTGAGTAGTAATATGACTTTCTAGTAGTAATAACAATATAAACAATTTAAAATATGGAACAATATCAAAATTATAATACCTAATTCCATTATTTTTTATGTTGAATCTAAACAAATAATTAATTGAAATTAATCCAAATAAATAATTAATCAACCAAAAGTCATAGCTTTTAATAAGAATACAAAAAAATCACATGAACCTAAATAAAAAGCATTTCAGGTAAAGAATTAAGATCAACGTACTGAGATACAAATACCAAAAACCTCAATACTTAAAATTTCAAAATTTATAGAATGCCCAAATTCTACTTCAACAAATTTATATATAACATACCAAATAAAAATGTATCGCTCCTTAGACTAGAAGACATAGGTTGCAGTTTTGATTTTATTTCAAAAAAAATAGAGATGTTTTATCTGCCATGTATAATATAAAAAAATAATTAGTAGAAATTTCAACCCAAAAACCAAACTCATGAAAATAATGTCAATATAAATATGGAGATTAACCCAAATACTCAAAAGAAAATCTATTATAAACATAACAAAAGAATAAGATAGAGAGAAAATCTCAAGCACATATAAAAGCAAATAAAAATTTCGACATAAAAAATAAAATTCAGTAATAACAATATAAACAAATATCCACATATATTGAATTAAAATTTTATTAATAATAACAATATAAACAAATTCGACATAAAATTCATTAATAAAAAAAGAAAGTTAAATCAAATTGCTTGCATTTTTATTATTTATTTTTTTTACGTTAGTCTCTATTTTGTTTTGTTTTGTTTTTTTTTGTTTTTTTTTTTTTTGTTTTTTTTTTTTTTTTTGTTTAATCCTAAAGTGAAGTTAAGTATAGGCTTTAGAGATGGTAATTGCTAAGATTTTGAGGAGGGAAAAGAGACTCCTAAGAGGAGTCCTTCCCTTTTTTTCTTATTTCTTTTCTTAATCTTAATATTTTTCAACGTGAGTCTTTTTTTTTTTTTTTTTTTGGAGTCATATCATAATTTTTGTTTTTATATAGATTATCAATGTTTGAGTTTGAGTTTAAGTTAAACTTATTAGAGAAATAGAGTTTCAGTCATTGTTAAGTTTTAATTAAAGAAAAATAATTTTGTTTAAAAAAATGATAATGGTAATCTTTGTTTTTATATAGATTATCAACGTTTGAATTTGAGTTTAAGTTAAATTTATTAGAGAGATAGGGTTTCACTTCTTGTTAAGTCTTGATTAAACAAAAATAATTTTTTTAAAAAAAAATAATAATAATGAATTTGAGTTTAAATTTAAGTTGGACTTGTAAGAGAGATAAAATTTCATTCATTGTTAAGTTTGGATTAAACAAAAATAATTCTATTTAAATAAAATAGTAATTTTATTTAAATATTATACTGACGTGAAAAATTGTGAGCGCTTTAGAGGTTTTGGTTTTATATATATAAATATATATATATATATATATATATAGATATATAGATTGATAGATAAATAATAATAATAATAATAATAATAATAATAATAATAATCTTGAAATGGTACAATGATAGTATTAATTTCTACTGAAATATTTTTGTTAATTATTTTCAGCTGCCAAAACATTTAATTAACTTGTAAAAATATCTTATTTTTCACATCAACTTTGGGATGGACAAGAAAAAAAATACAAATACTTTGTAATACTTCATATGAAACCAATTATAATTTACTACATTTTTTTTTTTTTACACTCTCTATAAAATATCCAAATTTAAAAGTAATAATATATATATATATATATATATAAATATATTTGTATTCAACAAGTAACTTTGCTTATGAGTTTGAAAAAATTATAATAAATACAGGTACAATAAATGTTGGTATCCATTCCCCAAAAAAAAAAAAAAAAATGTTGGTGTCCATCAGCATTTTCGTTGCCTAGAAGGTACCAAAAAACTCGGCTAGAAAATGTGTTAAAGTATGTAACAAAGATATTTTGAAGTTGAGTTTTCTAGCTTTGATGGTGAGTGAATTGGGACCACGAGACCTTGAACGATGACAAAGCGATCCTATATACCAATTGAGCAGGCATATCCCAATATCCCATTTCATTCCTCTCGCATATCCAAAAGATTGGTGCGAATCATGTGGTATAAAAAGGCACTGTAGATAGAATTACCATGGCAAATCAAACATGAAGCATAGCAAAGGAAGCAGATGTGGGGGTTAGGGAATAACAGGGCAAATCTCTTTTGGCAAAAGAGAACATGCAGATTTATGCATATTGCAAACTTCTGTTTCGCCAAAGGAGATTTGCCCTGCCATTCACCTGCACATAATTATTATTTCATCCCTGCAGCTTTGATATCGTGGCTATACCAACAAATAAGCTTGTAATCGTTTCTAACTTTGTCTTTGCTTTAAGTATTTGGTTTCTCTTGCCATGATTATAGTTGAATTATTTAATTGTTTGGCAGGTAAACGCTAAATTGTAAAAAGTAAAAGCTGAGACCATTAACATGTGGGGTGTGGACTAGAAGTTTGATGTGAAACGGTGAAATCCAACATGGACACGTACTATCTAGTTTAAATAGATCTCTATATTAAGGTGTAATATATATTGATTACCAGAATGTGTTTTATATTGAAATCTGATTCAATTGAGTACTGTTTTCGACCAGCATAAACTTCTTCTTCTATTCCCCTTTTTCTTTTTCAAGGAAGCAGAAGATTTGTGCAATTACATAAATCTCTGCATAAATTTTATATTCTTCATCGTAATGATTTACTGTTATATCTGAAGTGACCTCAGGTTGATTTTTTTCTTCCATGAAAAGCCTTCTTATGGTTCTCTGATTACTGAACTAGCTCAATTAATTATATATATAACGAAACATATCGAAGTTTATCAAACTGACCTCTAGGTAGGAAAAAGTGTCATTTCGTGTTCAAATAGACAGTTAAATCATTTCACGTTCTTATTAAAACATTGACCCTCTTCCTAACACAACCAACAACACTTGTTTGAGCTTCTCTAAGCCTAGGCCTAAGGCCCCCTCTAACAAAAAATAAATAAATAAAAATCAAAACAAAACTCCCAAATTATAAAAGTAAAAAAGGATAATTGAGTTGTGTATTTTTCCACATATACCTTTAAGACCTTTAGGAGGGCCATCAAAATATTGTGTTAATTGAAATCCAACTCAACCTTAAAATATTTCATAAAAATAAAATTGAAAATTTAGATAAAAAACCAAATACAATTCTTAATAAATTTATTCCTGAAACTGTTAAAATCTGATAGGACATTTACATGAAATTCTCACAAAAGAAAAAAATAAATTAGCAAAAAGAGTTAAAAGATAATTATAGCATTGATAATTATCATAATATCCTCAAGCATGTGATAAAATAGCCCTAGATTAAAAATATAAAAAGCTATAATTTTTTCCAAAATACATGTATAAACAATAGTTGGAGTACTATGCGCTAAGCGATGTGCCACTCTCAAATACTCTCATATAATATGACCATGCATGATTCTGCTAAAACTCTACCCAAATTCTGTTTTGATGGTTTCCATTTAAAACCTTTTAAAATGTCATAACCATTTTCAAAGATTAAACACTAGTTATCGTTTTCCTCTTCAAAGACCAATTTTCATACATCAATCCTATCATTGATTTTTCACTTCAAAAACCATTTTCAAAGATTAAATTTTAATGATAGTGTTAATTTCTACTAAATATTTTTGTTAATTATTTTCAGTTGCCCAAACATTTAATTAACTTGTTAAAATCTCTTATTATCACATCAACTTTGGGATGGATAAGAAAAAATACAAATAATTTTGTCGTACTTTATATGAAACCAATTATAATTTGACACATATTCTTTTTACTTTTTCTATAAAATACCAAGTTAGAAAAAAATAAAAAATCAGACATATAACATACCCTGATTAGTGGAGTATAATGTTGAACAGAAAAATTATGACAAAATATTTGTATTCAACAAGAAACTTTGCTTATGACTTTTAAAGCCATATAATAAATATAAATACCATAAATGCTGGTGTCCATCAGCATTTTCATTGCTTAGAAAGTACCTAGAAATTCAGCTAGAAGATGTGTAAGTATGTAACAAAGATATTTTGAAGTCAAGTTTTCCAGCTTTGATGTTGAGTGGATTGGGATCACGAGGCCTTCAACAATGACAAAGCGATCCTACATACCAACTGAGCAGGCATATCCAGATATCCCATTTCATTCCCCTCGCATATCCAAAAAATTGGTGTCAATCATGTGGGTATAAAAAGGCACTGTAGATAGAATTACCATGGCAACTCGAACATGAAGCATAGCAAGGGAATCAGATGTGGGGGTTAGGGAATAACACTGCAAATCTCCTTTGGAAAAAGAGAACATGCAGATCGGTGCAGATTGCAAACTTCTGTTTCGCCAAAGGAGATTTGCCCTGCCATTCACCTGCACATAATTATTATTTCATCTCTGCAGCTTTGATATCGTGGCTATACCAACAAATAAGCTTGTGATCGTTTCTAACTCTTTCTTTGCTTTAAGTATTTGGTTTCTCTTGCAATGATTATAGTTGAATTCTTTAATTGTTTGGCAGGTAAACACTGAATTGTAAAACGTAACAGCTGGGACCATATACATGTGGTTTGTGGACTAGAAGTTTGATGTGAATCGGTGAATTCCAACATGGGCACGTACTATCTAGTTTAAATAGATCTCTATATTAAGGTGTAATATATATGGATTACAAGAACGTGATTTATATTGAAAGCTGGTTCAATTGAGCATTATTTTCTACCAGCATAAACTTCTTCTTCTTTTCCCCTTTTTCTTTTTCAAGGAAGCATAAGACTTGTACAACTACATAAATCTCTGCATGAATTTTGTATTCTTCATGGGAATGATTTACTATTATATCTAAAATGACCTCATGTTGATCTTTTTGCTCCATGGAAAGCCGTCTTATGGTTCTCTAATTATTGAACTAGCTCAAGTGATTAAATATATATATATACATATATATATATATATATATATATATATAAAGAAACATATCGAAGTTTATTAAGCTAATATCTGGTATGAAAAAGTGTCAATTTGTGTTCAAATAAACAGTCAAATCGTGTCACGCTCATATTAAAACATTGACACTCTTCCTAACACAACCAACAAAACTTGTTTGAGCTTCTCTGAGCCTAGACCTAAGGCCCCCTCTAACAAAAAAAACACTCCCAAATTATAAAAAATAAAAAAGGAGAATTGAGTTGTGTATTTTTCCACTTACCTTTAAGACCAGTATTTTTCCACTTACCTTTAAGACCTTGGTCTTAAAGGTAAGTGGAAAAATACACAACCTTAAAAATTACGTTAAGAGGTCCATCAAAATATTACGTTAATCGAAATCCAACTTAACCTTAAAAATTTCATAAAAGTGAAATAGAAAATTTAGATGAAAAAATAAATACAATTCTCAATAATTTCATTCCTAGAACTGTTAAAATATAATAGGATATTTGCATGAAATTCTCACAAAGAACAAAATAAATTTAGCAAAAAGAGTTAGAAGATAATTATAGATACTGAAGCATGTGATAAAATAGTCTTAGATTAAATATATAAAAAGCTATAATTTTTTTCCAAAATACATGTATTGTTGCTACTCCATTTAGCCCCCGCAAAATCAAATTACTGCTTGTATGCAAAAAAGCTTTTAAAATATGAGAGCCGTATTCTACAAGCAGTATACTACACATTCAAAACCAAAATTCTGGTTTGAGAACCATTTGATTAAACCCTAGTTATGACCCTAGTTATGCCCCTGGTTTGAGAACCATATGAGAACCATTTGATTAAACCCTAGTTATGCCTCTCTTCTTTAAAAAAAAAATAATAATAAATAAATAAATAAATAAATAAAAACGAACCAATTTTTCAAAACATAATTTTTCACTTCAAAAACTATTTTCAAACGGTAATTTTTAATTTAAGGTTTTCCCAATCAAAAAATCCTCGAAACAAAAATTTTTGGTCCAAAGGTTTTCCTCTTTAAAAACCTCTTGACAAGTGACAACTTGAATGATGTCCCCCTTTTTGTAATCCCCTACTTAAAAAAAAATAAAAAATAAAATAAAAAGGATCACATCAACCGCCATACCCCATCATTCACCATGAGTTCTGACGACATCTAAAACTTATAAAATATGTGAATTTTAATTTATATATATAATCCTAAAATTGTACTATGACAGTATTAATTTATACTTAAATATTTTGCTAACTTGGTTTATTTGCCCAAACAATAAATTTTTAGGTTAAAATCACTTATTATCAATAGGTTCGACTTACTTTCAGTACTTTTTTAACTGAAATTTTTTTATTTTAATGAGAAATTGATGCATCACCCACTAATTAAATACAAGGTGTAAATTAAAATCCACTACCACCCACTTGCCTTTGTATATTTAAAATAACAAAGAATGTCCAGTTAAAAAAGTATTAAAAGTAAGCAAAATACATTATTAATTACATCAACTATGGGACGGACAAGAAAAAACACAAATTTTTTGTCCTATTTCATACTCCAATTATAACTTGCTACCTATTATTCTTACTTTCCATATAAAATACCCAAGTTTAAATTGAAAAAAAAAATATATATATATATATATATATATATATATATGGAATATCATGATTGATGGAGTATAAAATTAAACACAAAAACTATAATAGAAAATTTTGTTCTTGACAATAAACTTTGCATATACGTCAAAGCCATATAATAAATTCAAGTACCATAAATGCTGGTGTCTATCAGCATTTTCATTGTGTAGAAAGTACCTAGAAACCCGGATTGAAGATGTAACAAGGATATTTTGAAGTCCTTGGTTTCTAGCTCTGATGGTGTGCAAATTGGGACCACTAGGCCATCAGTAATGAGAAAGCAATGCTATATACCACTTGTGCAGGTATATCCAAATATCCTGTTTAATTTCCCCGCATATTCAAAATTTGGTGCGAATCATGTGGTATAAAAGGCACAATAGAGTTACGGTAGCAACTCGAACGTGAGGCATAGCAAGGGAAGCAGATGTGGGGTTAAGGGAATAACAGTGCAAATCTCCTTTTGCAAAAGAGAACATGCAGATGCATATAGCATACTTCTGTTTCGCCAAAGGAGAATTGCCCTGCCATTCATCTGCACGTAATTATTTCATGCCTGCAGCTTCAGTATCGTGGCTATGGCAACAAATAAGCTTGTTATCGTTTCAACATTTGTTATTAGAATTAGTAATTGGTTTCTCTTGCCATTATAATAGTTTTTTTTTTTTTTTTTGTGGGGGGGTAGCAGGTAAACGCTAAACTGTAACAAGTAACAACTTGGATCATTAACATGTGGAGTGTGGACTTGAAGTTTGACATGAATTGGTGAATTTCAACATTGGCACGTACTATCAAGCTTAAATCGATTTCTATATCCAGGTGTAATATGGATTACAAGAATGTGATTTATATTGAAAGCTAGCTAATTGAGTATTGTTTACCACCAGCATAAGACTTTTACGATTACAAAAATCTTATTCTATTGTTATATCTATAAAGTGACCTTACGTTGATCCTGTTTCTCCATGTAGAAACATATCGAACTTTTCCAAATTGATTTGAAGTGGTAAAAAGTGTCATCCTGTGTTCAAATAAACAGTCAAATCTTCATGTTCATATTAAAACATTGACGCTCTTCCTAACACTACCAACAACACTTGACCGAGCTGCTCTAAAACTAGGCCTAAGACCCCCTCTAACAAAATACTCCCAAATTATAAAACATAATTGATGATGCGAGGATCATCAGCCAAGTTTATGGCGGAAGGGGAGCCAGGCCCCTGGCGCTTTATCTCTCTCAGGGATGTGTTAGGGTATTTTCCTTGTAAAATGAGCCACTTAAACAAAAAGCATTAGTCTTAAAATGAAAGAAAATTCTATAACTTTTAATGACTAAATTCTTACAAAAATTCTTAATTTGGTAACTTTCTTTTATGAACAGTTTTTACTTATAAAGCAAGACTATTGTTGAAAATAGTCTATTATGATTGTTGTTGTTTCAATAACAAGCAATTTTGTTTATATTTTTTAATTAGTTTTATTTCTGAGAAAATTGGGTTATACTTGGTAAGTAGTTTACTTCATCTCAAGTAAGAATGTGTTTGTTGAAATTATGATAGGGACATCAAGATGGACAAAAGTTGGATGCATGAAACTGATAGAATTAGTAAACGATATACTGAAGGCGTTAAGCAGTTCATTAACATGGCACGTGGTCATGCGGATCGAGTTGATAGGATTAAGTGTCCATGTCGTAAATGCAGAAATCGGGTTTATCACCATATAGACGCGGTGGAGACTCATTTGATTTTGAATAGATTCGATCTGGATTACACCGATTGGATATTTCATGGGGAAGAAGATTCGTTTTTTAAACATGTGCAAACTGAGCATAATGATGATAATTCACAAGCAGAGGACATTGATGAGGTTGGGGAAATGTTAGATGACATTTATAGGGGGACATTTCCAGATGCAAATATAGGTGAATCCTCCACTTCTCCAGGTCCATCAAACAATGATTACAAAGCAAGACCCTTTGATCAGTTGTGGGAAGATGCTCAACGTGAGCTTTATCCGGGTTGCAAGAAGTTTTCTAAACTCTCTTTTTCTATGAAGTTGCTTCATATAAAGACACTTTGCAATTGGAGTGATAAGTCGTTTGATTTGGTGATTGACTTGATAAAGCAAGCACTCCCAGATGGGGAGTCATTGCCAAAATCGTATTATGAAGCAAAGCAGTTTAGGCGAGACTTGGGTTTTAGTTATGAGTTGATACATGTATGCAAAAAAGTCTGTACACTTTTCTGGAAGGAACATGCTGATAAAGACGAATGCCCAAAATGTCATACTTCAAGATGGAAAGAGGATAATGGTAAAGGTAAAAAAATTCCTTGGAAGGTCTTAAGGTATTTCCCAATTAAACCAAGGTTGCAGCGATTGTTTATGTCGAAAGATGTAGCTAAAGACATGAGGTGGCACAATAATGAACGACTTGAAGATGGAGATTACCTTAGACATCCTGCTGATTCAATAGTGTGGAAAGAGTTTGATAAAAAATATGCTTGGTTTGCTGCAGATTCCCGTAATGTGCGACTTGGTTTGGCAAGCGATGGCTTCAATCCATTTGGAAACATGAGTACATCATATAGCATGTGGCCAGTAGTACTGATGCCGTATAATTTACCTCCATGGAGGTGTATGAAGGATCCGTATATGATTTTGTCCTTACTTATTCCTGGACGTAAGGCACCTGGAAACAAAATTGACGTGTACTTACGGCCGTTGGTGGATGATTTAAAAGAATTATGGAATGAAGGCATCAAGACGTATGATGCGTCAATGCAACATTCATTTAAGTTGCATGCAGCATTATTATGGACTATAAATGATTTTCCTGCATATGCGAACTTATCTGGGTGGTCTACCAAGGGAAAGTTAGCATGTCCTGTATGTAACGAGAATACAGAGTTGAGTTATTTGAAGTCTAGCCACAAATTGTGTTACATGGGTCATCGTCAATTCTTACCTCAAGAGCATAATTGGCGCAAAAAAAAAGAATTTTTTGATGGAACTGAAGAGCATAGGATAGCCCCTAATGAATTATCAGAAGATCAACTATTACAACAACTAATGAATGTTCCAGAAGTGCAATTTGGAAATGATGAAGCTACAAGAAAAAGAAAGCGCACGAAGATCGAGTTGAATTGGACAAAGAAAAGTATTTTTTTTTTAGTTACCTTACTGGTCAACATTGAAGCTAAGACACAACTTAGATGTTATGCATATTGAGAAGAATATGTGACAGTGTCTTAGGTACACTGATGTATGATAGTGGAAAAGGAAAAACTAAAGACACTTCCAATGCACGAAAAGATTTAGAAGATATGGGCATACGTAAAGATTTGCACTTACAGAAAACTGGTACATCTATAAAAATGCCACAAGCAAAGTATACATTGACAAAAGCTGAGAATACAAGTTTCTGTGATTGGTTGAAAAATGTGAAGTTTCCTGATGGGTATGCATCTAACATTAGTAGATGCGTGAACACCAATGAGGGTAAGATCTCAGGAATGAAAAGCCATGATTTTCATGTACTCTTACAACGCTTACTTCCTGTTGTAATTCGTGGATATTTCAATGGTAATATACGTACAACATTGATTGAATTGTGTTTATTTTTTAAGGACTTGTGTTCACGATCATTGAAGTTAGATGTCTTAAATCAAATGAAGGAAGACATTATTGTGATTTTATGCAAAATGGAAATGATATTTCCACCTGCTTTTTTTGATATAATGGTAAATCTAGCTCTTCATTTACCTCGAGAGGTAGAGCTTGCAGGACTTGTTCAATTTCGCTGGATGTATCCAATTGAAAGGTTTCTTGGTAAATTAAAGCGGTTTGTGCGAAATAGAGCACGTCCAGAAGGGTCAATTGCTGAGGGATATTTATCTAATGAATGTTTGACATTCTGCTCCATGTATCTTCATGAGATTGAGACCGTATGGAATTGTGAGGAGCGGAATAGTGACAGGTGCCAGGGGGAAAGGGATGTAGGTTTGTCTGTTTTTTCACAACCAGTACGTCCTTTAGGAGCAGCAAAATATGTAAGACTTGATGATACGTATCTCACACGGGCTCGATGGTATGTGCTTAGCAATTGCTCAGAAATTGATTCGTACAAAACGTAAGTGCTTCATTGATTTTTTTTTTCAATTTACATGTTACTTAGCAATAAAATAAAGTGTTTATATGTTTTTATTATGTAGTGAGCATTATTTGAAGATCCATTGATTTTGTTTTTTATATAAAATTTTCATGTTTCTTGAAAATAAAATGAAGTGCTTATATGTATTTATAATGTAGTGAGCATTATCTGAAGATCCAAGGAGAAGGCATCATTGACATTGATCATAAGCATGAAGTTGAATTCGAAAATTGGTTCCAAAATCGTATATGTGGGAGTGATGCGACAAATGTGTCCCAAGAATTATATAGTCTTGCATGCGGATCTGATGCTCTAGTTGTAGTTTACAAAGGTTGCATTGTGAATGGTGTTAGGTTCCACACAAAAGACCGTGAACATACTCGTCGTACCCAAAATAGCGATGTCTTTGTTTCGGGTGAAGATGGTGTAACAAAAACTGACTACTATGGTGAGTTGAGGAATGTTTTGGAGCTAAACTACTTGGGCAATAATCGTGTATATTTATTTGAGTGTGATTGGTGGGACACTAGAGATGGAACAGGATTGCAAAGGGATAAGCATTTTACAAGTGTGAATACATCTCGTACATGGTATCATTCTGACCCATTTATCTTAGCATGCCAAGCTTCACAAGTTTTTTACTTGAATGATACCAAATTGGGCAGTAGTTGGCGAGTGGTGCAACATATGACGCATAGAAACATGTATGATATTCCCACAGGCATAGAGAAAGTGCATGAAGAAAATGAAGAAGATGATGGTGATGAGGTATACCAAGAAAGTGAATGTATTGGGGTTAATGCAACAGTTCAACAAGAAAATAATGAAGACTCAAATTTGTTACATAGAGATGATGTGCCAGCAATAGATTTGGGAGACTTAATACCTATTGATGATGTATATGTGCAACTTGATGGAAGTATGTTCATCAATGATGACTTGTCTAATGAGGAATGGGATACAGAGTCCAACCATGAAGAAGAAACATATAGTGATGATGATGTTTCAAGCTCAGATCAGGAAAAAGATTTATCTAGCAATGATGAATCTATTGGAGATCTTCGGAATGATGATTAAGTTGAGTTTTGGTGTAAGTTGAATTGATGCAGGTTAAGTTTTGTTAAATATATAAAGCTTTCATATCTTCTTAGCTATGATATTTTTGAAAAATAAAAATGTTAAAGTTTTACTTGAATGTTAAAACTATTTTGTACACATTTTTGTCATCTACTTTAGTTAACCTTTACATTGGTTTATTCTTTTTATTTCAGGTTAAAATGTCTCATGCCTTAGGCTACTGATGATGTTGAGGGGAGATACTTTTCATTGCAAACTTGGTTGTGTATCTTCTCGAAGAATTTGTCATTATTTTATTATTATTTGAGAGACTAGATTTGAATTTAAATTATTTATATGATATAGAACTTGGGTATGGTTTTTCCTTATTAGTAGTTACTGATTGAGCAGTTGTTATGCTTATACGAGTATTCGTGATAGAAAATTTGTGATATGTGGAATTGTGATTATGGCAGTGACCTGATTGTCCTTATCATGGGTTCCTCCTTTTTGGCTCAATTTAAGACTCCTGTTTATAATATGCAAATAACACCTTGTCTTCTACACCATGGGGATCCATCGGTAAAATCTAATTCACAAATGGCTAGCATGTGATCATTGTAAAAGATCTAGCTGTTTGACCCATTCAACTTGTGAAATTTCTTGATTCATCTGCAAAATATACTACACAGTTTTCTGGTATTAAAGCACATTGTTTATGTGTCATTCTACATTTTGACAAGTGCCTGCGCTTTTGGAACTCATTGTTGTGTTTGTTTGTTTGGATAGAAGATTGAGAATGAGAAACTTAAGTTGGAACATGTTTAGCTTTCAGGGGAGAAAGTGGGCTGTGGAGCTGAAGAATTTGGCTGGTGAAGTGACAAAGCCCTCCAACTTTTCGGTTTCGGGTCTCTTGGTCTTCAAAGGCTGTGAGTAGTCTTTCTTTCGTTTCACTCCTTTTGTGTTTACTTCTATAATTCAATGTTATTGTAAATTATTCCGTATAAATCTATGTCTTAGAGTTTCATGGGTTTTGAATGATTTTTGGAGTGTTTGTGTTTTGGGTGTAATTGACTGGTGAATTATAAAAATGGTCTTAATTTAATTTGAGTTATGGAGTACTTTTTCAAAGGATACAAGTTTGGAAATACTGAGAAAATTGGTTATGGAATTTTAGCCGTTTTTTTTTTTTTCTTTTTCTTTTTCTTCTTTGTCTTGTTCCTTGTTGGCTCTTGTTTTGTATACTTCTTGTGTGCTACGATTACACCCACTTTTTTTTGCTTTACTCAATGAATTTTGTTTACTTTTCAATTATGAATGAGATTATAATTGTGTTTTCTGTTGGTTTGGTTTTAAAGAATTTGCCTGAAACATGTCTAATTCTTATGCTAGGCTCACTTATGAGTGTTAACTAATTATAATATTTATATAGTTTACTTATAAAGAAGAAAGATTTAGGACTTATAAGGTTCTTTTCTTAGCTTTAGGATTTATAAGATTTAGGATTTACGCTAAAAGTTGCAGCCTAAATGGCTTTTAGAAAATTATCAGTAGTGGATTGTAATGGCCTGGTGATGATTTTACATTCTCCTATCTGTTTCAGTTGCAAAGCCATTAATTGCTGATGGAAGTGCAATTTCACATGAATTATCACTCGCATTTTGATCAAAACTCCTTTCAAAAACTTGAACCTCCACTTGTTCTTCAGGAGTTTGTTAACCATGGTATGCAATTGTAAGACATGTCTTATTACCTTCGCAGTTGCTACAAAAATGTTGTGATTTAAAAATTATCATTCCTGTCATGATTGTGATTGTAGGAGGTGTTCTCTTTAAGGTATATATTGTTTGTGATACTATAAAGGTGGTCAGACGTTTTCCTTACTTGATGATGTCTGCAAAAGGGAGCTCTCCAAAAATGCAGGTGTGTATCATGTTCCAGGGGTTTCTTATGTTGCAGCTTCAGCAGATGATGCAGATCTGGACCTTCGTGTTGCTGGTGAGCTATCTTGTCTGAGAAAACCTTTCTTGAATTTTTCCTAATTCTCTTATTTGTTTTTCAAGAATCATGCGTTTCATCATGAGTTTGGTTTGCACCATTCCAATGGATTTTAAAGTTATGGAAAAAGATGTTTCCTATTAAAGGTTGGTGGGGATGATTGGATTGGTTGAGCCTTGGAGTCACTTCATATTAGGTTTTTCTTAGTGCGATCTTCGTGATGTAAAAGCCTAAAAGGGGTTGTACTCAAGGTATCAACAGTGACATTGAATTGTGTTCAGGTCATGAAATTTTAATTTTAGGCTATGGGTCACAAAACCTCTCAAAAAATTTTGACCATTGTTTCCCTTGTAGTACTTCCTCAACGACCTTTGTTGGAGAAACTTTCAAAGGAACTTCGCCTTCGACTGGTTCTTTTCATCATTTTCTGTATGATTCATGGAAGCGCACATGTCCACATGCATTAATGAGATGATGAAGAGGGGAGATATATTTCGTTGCAACAAGTTTCAGTTTAGTTGCATATCTTTATGAAGAATTCGTTATCATTTGATTAGTATTTGAGTGAATAGATTGGAACGTTTATATGTATACGATATTGAACCTGGGTATTATTTTCCCTTATTAGTAGTTATTGATTGAGCAATTATGCTTATATGTATTTGTGACTGAAAATTATTGATGTGCATAGGATTGTGATTTGTTATTTCCCAACAGGTATCCATGTAAAATTTAGAATGTAAATTTTAAAGAAAAATTAAAAAAAAAAAGTAAAATATTATTAGCGACGACAATATCATCGCTAATATTTTATCATATCATTACTGACAACAAACAATATCATCGCTAATATGCAATTTTTAGTGATGACATGTTTGTGGTCACTAATATATCATTATCTGTGACCACAGCAAGTGTCGTTGCTAGTAATGACATATTAGTGACAACAAAAATGTCGTCACTAATATATCATTATCTGTGACGACAGCAAGTGTCGTCGCTAGTAATGACATATTAGTGACAACAAAAATGTCGTCACTAAAAATAATCTACTAGTGACGACAAAAAAATTCGTCACTATTAATGAGCTAGTAGCGACGACATTTCGTCTTGGGTTCTTGAGTTATTTACTACGATAATTGTCACTATTAGTGACGACTTTGTCGTCGTTAATAGTATTGTATTCGCGACGACATTAATATCGTCACTAGAAATCTTTTTGTTACCATAATTGTTCAACGAAAGTTAGCGAAGACAATTTTCGTCGCCAATATAATTAGCGACGATATTTAAAGCATTAGCGACGATTATATGCCATCGCTAAAGACCAAATTTCTTGTAGTGTGGTTCGCCCTCCCTTCAAAAGGCGCTTTTCTGATGATGCGAGGATCATCAGCCAAGTTTATGGCGGAGGGGAAGCCAGGCCCCTGGCGCTTTATCTCTCTCAGGGATATGTTTGGGTGGAGTTCGCATGGTTCACAAATCCCACATCGCAAGGAGGGCGCTCCCACATGCGCTTTATAAGCCTCAGGGGCGAGCGCATGTGTACCACTACCACGCAATATTCACAAATCCCACATCGCAAGGAGAGCGCCCCCACATGCGCTTTATAAGCGTCTGGGGATTCGTGAACCATGCGAACTCCACCCAAACACATCCCTGAGAGAGATAAAGCGCCAGGGGCCTGGCTCCCCCTCCGCCATAAACTTGGCTGATGATCCTCACATCATCAATAATAAATGAAATTTCTTCTTTTAAAAAAAGAGAATTGAGTTGTGTTTTTTTTCTTAAATAAAATTGAAAATTTAGATGAAAATCTAAATACAATTAATTCTTAATAAATTCATTCCTAGAATTGTTAAAATATAATAGGCAATTTACATGAAAATCACACAAATGAAAAAAAAAAAAAAAAAAAAAAAAAAGCAAAAAGAGTTAGAAGATAATTATAGCATTAATAATTATCATAATGATATTCAAGCATGTGATATAACAGTCCTACATTACATATCAAAAAACTATAATTTTTTTTTTTTCCAAAATACATGTATTGTTGCTACTCCATTTTGTCCCCCCGAAAGCAAATCACTACATGTACGCAAAAATTGAAAAAAAAATCTAAATTTTAATCAAGACATGTACAATCCCAAAACACCTCAAACTCCTCGACTTCGTTGAAATTAGTCAAATTAGATTAAACTTGAAAATTTTGCAACAAAACATGAGGGTTAAGCAAGTTTGACCATATTTGACCTATTATGACTAGGAATAATTGTAGATTTCCAATGTCAGATGTACCCCCATAAATTAGATATCCTAGGAAAAAAAAAGCCTTCCAAAACTGAAAAGAAAAAACCTTATCCCTAGCCAAAACTAGGATTTGATCAAAACTCGGTCAAATGATCTCAGAATTGTGCAAGTCGTATAACTAGAAAGCTTGTGTGATAAGTTCTGTTTTGAGTGTCTACATGCACCGAACACTTTTAAAGGCCCATAACTTTCTAAACTAAAATTTCAATAGACATTAGTCTCACAAGCTTTCCAACAACGTATGGAGCTCCTAATTCTGTGTTCTGTAAGGCTTCCATGCAAACGCCCAAACTTTCACGTCGATAAACTCAACGTCTAAAAAGTTAATGAGGTACCAACTTTTAGGAGCCATAACTTATCATCTTAAGCTTTGATTTATGAAAACTTGTTTTTATTTGAAATATAGTTTCATGAAATTTCAAATTGTAAATTGTTTGTGGAATTTCGAGACCGAGAAAATCAGAAAATTAACCCTAAATAAGCCTCAAGAAATCAAAGTCAATGTTGAAAAGTACCTAGAAATATCATGTTGCTCCTACAGTGTAGCTATAGTAATATTAAACTACTATTGTACCATGATCAAAATCGAAGATGATTGTTGCTCAATCAAACAAGTAGCTAACTAGATGCCATAGTAGGAGTACTATGCACTTAAATGATATGCCGCTCTCATATAATATGACCACGCATGAATCTGTTAAAACTTTGCCAAAATTCTGATGTAATGGTTTTCCATTTAAAACCTTTTTAAAATATGAGAACCATTTTTCAAAGATTAAACCCTAGTAATGGATTTCTTCTTCAAAAACCAGTTTTCAAACATCCAATCCTAATCATGATATTTCACTTCAAAATCTATTTTCAAATATTAAATTAAATTTACGGTTTTCCCAATCAAAAAATCTTTGAATTTTTTTTGGGGGTTTAAAAATTATTTTCCTCTTCAAAAACCTCATTGACAAATGACAACTTGAATAATGTCTCCCTTTGTGTAATCCCCTAGTTAAAATCACATCAGCCAACATACCCCATCATTCACTCTGGAAAGATGAGATTCTATGACGTCTCAAACTTATAAAATGCGCAGGTTTTAAGCTCCATATTGTTGAGGTGCACGGCTGCACCAAGAGTCCAGTCCAATCAGGAATGCATTGAAGACTCCTAAATGTAATAGAAATAGGAATAGTTGGCTTGCATGAATAAAACTCATTTTCCTAATTATGTTAGGAGTGTAGGCAGTGGCAGGTGCTTTTATATAAAGCTTGTACGTGGGTTTTATGAATAGGGTGAGAGAGATTCAGAGAGACTGAAGAGTGAAACACAAATTGATTTGAAGCTGACTGAAGGAAAAAGATTAGTGTTTTGTATGGCACTGAGGGAAGAAAGAAAAGATAATTTTTCTTTTGCTCAAGATACACAAGGAAGATAAATTGGAGTTTTCTCTAAGATGATTATTTGGGTGCTACAATCACAGAGGATTGAAGTATTCAATGTGGAAAATCTTGCTACCGGCTTTTGTGGTAAGGTTATATTTGTTCCTAGAGATATTATTATATTTTCCCAATTTATTGTAAACTCAGGTTTTGGGTATAACTTAAGTGTTGTAATCTCTATTTTATTATAGTGAACTGATAGGATTTGCCCCATGATTTTTCCCTTTACACTAGAGTTTTTTCCACGTAATTTCTTAGTGTTCTTGTTGGTTGATTTTTTTTTTTTTTCTTTGCTTCCGTAGATTTTTATTTTCTTATTGCTTGAGTTATATTTAATTTAATTCACACATAGACGGGGATTTATCCCAACAAGTGGTATCAGAGCTTTGTTTATTGGATGTCATTGTCTTGTGTTGAATTAAATGGAAAATATGAATATGAATATAAATATGAATATGAATATGAGCACTATGATTAAACACTCGGCATCAAATTATTCAATCTGGAAGCCGATGATGGAGGATGTCCTTTACTGTAAGGATTTTCATGACCCTACTGAGGGTGATAGTGTTAAGCCAAGTGAGATATCTGATAAAGGCTGGGAGAAGTTAAATAGAAAAACCATTGGATGTATTAGACAATGTCTCGATGTAAGTGTGTTTCATCATGTATCTCAAGAGACTAATGTAGAAGCTCTTTGGGAAAAATTGAAGGATTTCTATGAAAGAAAGACAACTCGAAATAAAGCTCTTATGGCTAGAAAGCTTGTGAATTTGAAGCTTAAGGAAGGGTGATCCGTTGCCGAGCATTTGATTGAGTTCCAAGACTTGGTGAATCAGATGGTTACAATGAAGCTGATAATTGATAATAAGCTTCAAGCTTTATTACTTCTGAGTTCCTTACTTGACAGTTGGGAGACTTTGGTGGTGTCACTTAGTAACTCTGCTCCAAATGGTGTGCTACAACTTGCAATGGTCAAGGATAGCTTGTTCAATGAAGAAACAAGAAGAAAAGACATGGGTAAGGATAATGCACAGGCTCTTGTCACAGAGAACAGGGGGAGGAGTGAGACTAGAAATTCTAAGGGACGTGGTAAATCCAGAAGTCAGTCAGAATTAGAAGGAAAATTCAAGTGTTTCTACTGTGACAAAGAAGGTCACATAAGAAGAAACTGCAAGGGTTGGAAGAATAAACAAAAAGACGAGAAAAATCAGAATAAGGCAGAAGAATAGAATACCACTGCTGTCTCGACAATTGAAGATGTGGTGATCTGTGTAGGAGAGGATGAATGTTGTTATGTTTCACATTCTTATGTTGAATTGGTGATTGACTCAGTCTCTTCCTGTCACGTCACTCCAAGAAAGGAGCTTTTTACTTCATACAAAGCATGAGACTTTGGGAGATTGAAGATGGGCAACAACAGTTATGCTGACATTGTAGGAATTGGAGATATTTGTGTTAAGACTAACACTGGATACACCTTGGAATTGAAGAATGCGGGACATATGCCTGATATGCGCTTGAATCTGATTTCTACTTATATTCTAGATAAAGAAGGCTATGGCAACTATTTTGGAGATGGTAAATGGAGACTCTCTAAAGGATCATTGGTACTTGCTGGAAGGAAGATTTGTTGTACACATTACAAGACAAAAGTAAAGGTGTACAAAGATGTTGTTAGTGCAACTTAGAAAGATCCTACGCCTAACTTGTGGCATAGGCAGCTGGCTCACATGAGTGAGAAGGGGTTGCAGATTTTGGTAAAGAAGTCTCTCATTCCTTTTGCCAAAGGTATGTCACTTAAACCTTGTGATTATTGTTTATTTAGAAAACAACATAGAGTGTCTTTCATATTCCTTCTCCTAGAAAGCTCAATGTGTTAGATCTTGTTTATTCTGATGTATGTGGTCCCATTGATGTGAAGTCCTTAGATGGTAATAAGTATTTTGTTACTTTTATTAATGATGTTTCACGAAAGGTGTGGGTGTATTTTTTGAAAACTAAAGACCAGGTATTTGAGCACTTTAAAAAATTCCATGCCATGGAGAAAAGAGAGAAAGGAAAGCCTTTGAAGTGTCTCCATACTAACAATGGAGGTGAATATACATCTAATGAGTTCAAGAGTTATTGCTCCAAAAAAGGTATTAGACATGAAAAGACAGTTCCTGGTACCCCATAGCAAAATGGTGTGGTAGAGAGGATGAACCGCACTATTGTTGGGAATGTCAAATGTATGCTGAGAATGGCTAATCTGCCTAAGTCATTTTGGTGTGAACCTGTTCAAACTGCGTGCTACTTAATTAATCGATCTCCAACAGTTCCATTGGAGTTTGATAATCCAGAGAGAATTTGGACTAGGAAAGATGTTTCTTACTCTCACTTGAAGGTATTTGGGTGCAAGGCCTTTGCACATGTGCCTAAGGAACAAAGATTGAGGTTTGATAGCAAAGCCACTCCTTGTATATTTGTAGGATATGAAGATGCAGAATTTGGCTACAAGTTATGGGATCTTGAGAGAAAGAAGATGATTAGAAGTCGAGGTGTGGTTTTTCATGAGAATGAAAATTTGGTAGACCTTGAGAAAACTGAAAAGGCAAAGGATGCTATTGTAGGTGTTCCCAACCTTACACCTATCTCTTCTTCCTCCAATCATACCATAAATAGGGAAAAGGTGTAAGATGAAAATCTTGGTGATGATCCAATAGCAGTTAATGGCGATATGCCAGTAGGAGTTGATGGTGATGATGCTCAAGATATTGAAGATGTTGAACAGGGGAGCAGCCTGTTCCACTTAAGATTGAAGAACCTCAACTAAGGAGGTCTACTAGGGAGCATCATCCATTGACTAGATATTCCTCTTCTAAGTATATTTTTCTTACTGATGAGGGGGAGCTAGAATGCTTTCAAGAAATAGAGTCTCATAAGGACAAGCAGAGGTGGATGAAGGCTATGCAAGAAGAGATGAATTCTTTGTACAAAAATAAAACTTATGAGTTGGTTGTGACCAAAGAGAAGCTTGAGCTTTGTGCCAGAACGGCCGGCATGAATTCTAATTGAAGAGTTGGGATGAAGATCTCTTTCCTCAATGGGCTAGAGGGGGAGATTGTTGAGGTGCACGGCTGCACCAAGAGTCCAGCCCAATGGGGAATGCATTGAAGACTCCTAAATGTAATAGAAATAGGAATAGTTGACTTACATGAATAAAACTCATTTTCCTAATTATACTAGGAGTGTAGGCAGTGGCAGGTGCTTTTATATAAAGCTTGTACGTGGGTTTCATGAATAGTGTGAGAGAGATTCAGAGAGACTGAAGAGTGAAACACAGATTTGAAGTCGACTGAAGGAAAAAGATTAGTACTTTGTGCGGCACTGAGGGAAAAGAGTTCACTGTATCTCATTCCTAGATACAGTGAACTCTTTTCCCCCGAACCCAACAGTTTAGATGATCATCTTCCACAAAAGTATTTGCTAGGGCTGAAACCGGTTCGGTTCGGTCGGTTTTTTTTCATCTGACCAACCGAAACCGAAATTTTCGGTTTAAAAAATTCTCAACCAAAACCAACCGAAATAGTTGAGTTTCAATCGGTTTCGGTTTGTTCCGGTTTCGGTCGGTTTTTCGGTCGGTGTTCGGTTTTTGCACCTGTCAGTTTGGGCCAATTGGGCCTCTAGTTTTTTTTCCAAAAATTTTCTGTTTGGACTTTTTTTAAAAAACAATATGCAATTCCAGCACTTGTTTTATGGGCCTTTTATACTCTTTGGGTCTTTGTCATTAAACCCTTTTTCCAGAAATCAATTCTGGCCCAGATTTGGGACTTCTCTATTTTAGCCAATGGCCATCTTTGGGCCTTTTTTAGTTTTCTGTTTTGGCCCTTTTGGCCCAGATTTAAGCCTTTTCTATTTTGGTCATTTTTGGGCCTTTTTTAGCTTTCTATTTTGGTCCTTTTGGCCCAAATTCAAGCCTCTCCTATTTTGGCCATTTTTTGGCCTTTTTCCACATCCATAAGCATTTTACAAATAAAATCAGCATTTTACATTTTTCACAACTGTTTTTGCTCAACATAAATCCAGAAAATCAGAAATACACATTATGGCAGCTTCATCAAAAAAAATCACAACCTGTTACTGTATTACAGATTCATAAATCCAAAATTAAATCCAAAAATACAACACAGCAGATTCATTAATTACAACCTGTCATAAATTCATAAATTCATAACCTGCTTTAAAACATCTATCACATATTCATAAATTCAAGAATAACCTGTGAACATGATATAACATTATAACTTGTCAACAATACATTTGCACAAGCACAACTTGTCAACACAGATTCATAAATCTAGAAATAATCTAGAGCAAAAAATTGCTTTGGTGCTCAAAGCCTCAAACTAATCTTTAACTTTACAGGTACCCATCAAATACAAATAAGATTTAAAAATAAATTGTACAACAGTACAAGTCAAAATAAAATAACTAATGCAGATTTTGTTACTTCATTAGTAATATGTCAATGTCCACATATTGTCCATGTCAATACCTACATAATAACATTGTAGCCCAAAGACTCAAAATAAATTGGCCATATGTCAATGTCAATGTCTACATATTCTGTCCATATTTAATATTTGGCCATAGACTCAAAAAACACTTGGCCATATGTCATTTGCCTATCCTAATATCATATATTGTTTATGTATAGGCCATTGTCAAAGCTCAAAATAAAAGCCTATATCTATACATAGGCCACTGCCTAACATTGTCTAATAGCAAAAAGTGTAAATATCACGTCTAATTGTTGTCAAAATATAAACTAACACCCTATGTCATCATCAATACCACTCATACAAAGAGCAATCTTCAACCATCAACTTCAACCGGTGCTGGAGCAGACATGTCTGGTTTTGATGTTAATGCAGCATCACTTACGAGTTCTACAAACAAAAAATGAAAAAAATAAAAACATAAAAGTCACTTGTACAATAAAACAAAAAATATGCCAAGAATCCAAGACATTCAGTTTTTTTTTTTTTTAATAAAGAAAGAAGTAGACATGCAGATTGCAGAATGTACAATAAAACAGTAAATATACTAAGAATCCAAGACATTCAGTTTTTTTTTTTTTTTTTTTTAATAATAGACATGCAGAATTTTTTTTAATAAATAAAGAAATAGAAATTCATATTATTTTAATATAACAAATAAAGGTCATACCTCCATCAAGCTTTTCAAACTCCTCAACATCATCCATGGCAGCACGAAGGCTGATTGGAGCTGATGAAGGACGGAGCCAATTTTGACCACAAATGAGAGCTTCCACCATAAGTGGAGACAGTGAACTCCGGAAGGGATCAAGGACACGACCAGTCGTACTAAAGGCTGATTCTGAGGCCACAGTGGATACCGGAATTGCAAGAACATGTCGTGCAACTCTTGACAGCACACGGTATCGTGGAGAATTGACCTTCCACCAATTCAAAACATCAAAATTCTCTTCCAAAACATCTTCACAACTCTCTAACAAGTATTTATCAACCTCTGATTTGGTATTTGCAGAATCAATACCCATCAAGTGCTTCTTAAATCCCATCATCCTCATTGCCTTTGCATCAACCACACTAGAATCATCTCCCTCCATTGATCCACTTGGTTTTTGGCCTAAGGCTTGTGCAGCAGCACTAGCACTACCACTCCCCACTTGAATTTGAGTATATGCATCATACAAATCCACCAAAACAGCCTCTACTCTTTTTGCCATATCAATAGCCTTTTGCTTCTCATACAAAATACCAAAACAGTACTCAAGATACCTCATCTTGTATCGAGGATCAAGAACTAACCCTACATACAACAAGTGATTCATATTATCAAAGTTCCCCCAATACTTTTCAAATTTTTTCTTCATGTTATCAGCCATATTTTTCAACAAATAACTATCTTTTTCATACTCCAACTCAATTGTGTCATGAATTGACATGAGCTCCAAAAAGAAAGAATTGCTAGTGACATAATTAGCACCCGAAAACCGCAAGGTTGCATCATAAAAAATTTTAAGAAATTTGGAAAAGATCCTAATCTTTTCCCAATCCACATCATCCATTCCCCAAGCAACCTCATGTCTATCACTTCCTTCTTCCATTGCCTCCTCTCTAATTGTCCAAAGAAAATTTGGATCCTCTTCCTCCAATCTCTCAAAAGCCTTTTGATACTTCTCAGCCTTCTCCAACATAACATAGGTGTAGTTCCACCTAGTGGGCACATCTAAGCACAGCTGACCTTTAAACTCAACTTTCTCCTTCTCCGCACATAAATTAAATGTGCTTTGTCTTTGTGGAGATGATCTCACATATCGCACAGATTTCCTCACCTTTATTATTGTCTCATCCATTTCAACTAACCCTTCACGAACAATTAAGTTCAAGATATGAGCACTACACCTCACATGCAAGTATTTATGCCCTAAAATTGTTGCCTTCCTATGCTTAGTCTTTTTTTGAATAAAAGAAATCAGCCCACTATTAAAGGCAGCATTATCAACTGTAATAGTTAGAATCTTGTCTAAACCCCAATCAAGTAAACACATCTCAACCGCCTTCCCAAGTGTTTCACCCTTGTGATTTTCCACTAAACAAAAACTAAGAATCCTCTTGTGTAATTTCCAATCACTATCTATAAAATGGGCAGTGAGACACATGTAGTTCAAATTTTGAACGGATGTCCATGTATCTGTGGTAAGGCAGACCCGCTGCTCTCTTAGGGCTTCTTTCAACTTTTGTTTCTCATCTAAAAACACCCTAAAGCAAGTTTTGGCAATTGTTGTGCGGCAAGGGATTGGATTGAACCTAGGTTGGGCAACAGACATAAACTTCTTAAAACCAAAACCCTCTACAAACCTAAAAGACAACTCATCTAGAATAATCATTTCTGCCAATGCTTTCTTACATTCATCAAAATTAAACACCCAAGACACAAGTTTACCACTACTTTCTCCTTCTTCTTTAGGTTTGAATGCTAGGGTTGATTGGTTTTTTTTGTCTTCCCTATAAGGATATTTCAAACACTGTGATTGTATGTGATTTCTCATGGTTGTAGTGCCATTTTGCTTAGTGTCACAAGCATAGGTTGTGCCACAGTAGTTACAAGCTGCCCTAGGTTTTTCCCCCCCTTCAATAACAGTGAAATGACCCCAAACAAAAGATCTTTTTTTACCAGTATTACCTGCATTTGGTGGGAGTGGGGGTTTGCCTTTGTCTTCATTCACATTGGTTGCCCCTTGACCCGCTTCAAGGTCTTGACCTGCTTCAAGGTCTTGACCCTCATTCTCATTCATCTATAATATAAAATAAAACACAATAACTCAGCAACTATAAAAAGTAAAAAATAAAAAATAAAATTTAACGTCAAAATGAGTCTAGTCTACAATAAAAAAAATACGGTAACAATAACACAATAAAAGTCAGCAACCAAAAAAAAAAGAATGAAGATGACTTTTCACTCTACTCTAGTATACAATAACACAACAAGTCAACAAGAAAGAAACAAAAAAAAAAAAAAAAGCGAAGGACTCTAGTAACTAGTATACAGCAACAAGCCGACAAAAAACACATCAATAAGATAATAATAAACACATCAACATCAAGGCAATAATAAACAAATGCCCCAACATCACAATCAACTATTAACAAATACAAAAAATACAGTAACAATAACACAATAAAAGTCAGCAACCAAGAAAAAAAAAAAAAAGAATGAAGATGACTCTTCACTCTACTCTAGTATACAATAACACAATAAGTCAACAAGAAAGAAACAAAAAAAAAATGCGAAGGACTCTAGTAACTAGTATACAGCAACAAGCCGACAAAAAACACATCAATAAGATAATAATAAACACATCAACATCAAGGCAATAATAAACAAATGCCCAACATCACAGTTAACTATTAACAAATACACCAACATCACAGTTAAGCACATGGGGTTATTGATTTTCAAATCTGTAACATCAATAAAAAAATAACAGCTCAACATCACAGTCACAGATTCACAGCATGTCAACAACAATAAACAAAAATATATCAACAATAAATAAATAAATAAGCAGCTAACTTTATATATCAATCAACTAACTTTAATAGAGAAACCAACCAACACAAGCAGCCAAGCACATGGGTAATCAATTTTTTCAAAACCCCAACTTTATACGCATATAAAACTTGAAAAAATAAGCACCTTGATTACAAAACAGAGATTCAGACATTTAGTATTTTAAAAACCCTAACTTTATTGATTAAGTATTTTAAAAACCCTAACTTTATTGATTCAGTATTAAACAAAACCCAAAATGAAAAACAGAGAGAGGGTTATCGATTTTTTCAAAACCAGAACTTTATTTGCATATAAAACTATAAAAAATAAACATCAGACATTTAGTATTTTAAAAACCCTAACTTTATTGATTCAGTATTTTAAAAACCCTAACTTTATTGATTCAGTATTAAACAAAACATAAAATAAAAAACAGAGAGAAGGTTATCAAGATTTTCCACAAGCACATGAGACAAAGCCATACATCTGAACTAATTTTAACACATGGGTTATGGATTTTTTCAAAACCCTAACTTTATTTGCATATAAAACTTTAAAACTTGAAAAAAAAAAATAAACATCATGAGATGAGAAGGCGGAGAAGCCGATGATTTCACATAAAACAGAGAGAGGGTCAGAGGGAATCGAGATCTCAAACGGAGACTCACCGTGAGATGAGAAGCCGATGATCAAGCCGGCGTGGGGAGGGCGGCGTGTGGAGACGGCAGCAGAGGGAGTTCGGCGTGAGTGAGAGGAAGGGAGTAGAGAGGGTGGAGGCTGTGTTAACTTAGTGTGTTCTGATGTTTGAACGTGAGAGAGAGTGGAAAGTGGCTGAAAGTGTGGGGTATGTAGGGTAGGGTTTCCAAAGTTTGGGTTTTATACTCTAATTAGTTTTAGTTTAATTAGTTTACTTAGATGCTTACTTAGTTTAATTATAGATGATTAATCTAATGAATTTTGTTTTAAAATAAAGCTAAGAAGATAAGCTACTAAAGAGGCCGGATCTGATCATTTGAATTTTGAAATTTTGAAAATTTTAATTTGTATGAGTGTATGACTGAACAAAGAAAGCCCAAAATGGTGGACAAAATTTTGAACCTATATGACTGAACTGAAGAAAGTTAGGCCGGATCATTTGATTCAATTGTGGAGTGTATTAAAATGAAGCAAAGCCCAAAATGGTGAGGCCCAACACAAAGCTGCCCCTACCGGCCTGCCCAGTGCCCCCTGCGGCCTTGCTGAATGCTGAGCAGCTGAAGTAATAGTATTATATATTTATTATTTAATAATTAATATAAAATATAATATAATAATATATAATAATAATTTCGGTTCGGTTCGGTCGGTTTGGTTCATCAAAATTTGAAACTGAAAACCGAATCGAAATTTTCGGTTTTTTATAAAATAAAACCGAAACCGAAACCGAACCGAACCGAACCGAAATTTTTGCACCGGTTCGGCTGGTTTGAAACGGTTTTTTTGGTTCCTCGGTTTTTTGCACACCCCTAGTATTTGCAAAGAACTCCTTGATGATACAGTCAAACACATCCACAGATGGATTAAGCAAATTAGTCCATGTCCTCTCCCTAAACACCTCTAAAATGAATGTGTTCTCTAAGGACACAAGGTCCACACCCCTTTCCACAATGATCACAGCATCCTTGTAGTATTCGGTGTAGACGGTATTAGCCTCTTCATCTCTGAATGAATCAAAGGGATGGCAAGAACGCTTTAATGCTTTCTTGGCAACTATCTTACGAGGAGACATCTACAATAATGAGAAAACACACAAACCACACACAAAAATGGTAACAAACTTAATTAGATACAAGTTAGTCCAAAAACAAACAAAAATATAAAGAAAAAAAGTCCTAAAATAGAAACAAACGAGCATAATAAAGACACGAGAACATGTTATGTGTGCTAAAAGGTCTAAAAAGACTAGACTAGCATGAAAGAATTCAAAAAAAAATGTCAAGTGATAGGGTGTGTATATCAAGGGTGCATTAAGTGTGCATGTGCAATGCATGATCAATGCATGAACAAGCACTCATGGAGCAAAGTGTGTAAAACACACTATCAATGATCAAAACATGTTAAGTATGAGTAAACATGGTAAAGCCCAAAGACTAGTACTTATCAAAGTCCAAATTGATGGAAAAAAAAAAACAATAGAGGCATTTTATCAAACACCTAGTATGCACACACTATACATATATGATGAAAAATGCATGAACATGTGAGAATCTTGCCTTAATAAAAGTTATTTTGCCACAAGGGGCCAACATTTTCATCAACAATAAAAATGGGACACAGCCCAAACAAGAATAAATTGAAAAAAGCTTGACAAAAAATAAGTTTTCTCAACCCTATTCAAAATAAGCTCAACCCTAGAAATTTTCGGAATCTAACACTTAGGGTGCGTTTGGATACCGCTTATTTTGCTAAAAACTAAAAATAATAATAAAAAAGTTACTGTTCACACGTGGGTTATTGTTCATATGCCTTGATGCACTGTTCATGTCCCATGAACAGTGCACCAGGCACTGGTAAAAAAAAAAAATGCAAGGCGCATCAACCCAATCCAAACGTATACTTAATCTAAGGATTTGAAAGATAAAAGAATGCTAAAACATACATTAGAGATTTCTTAGAGATGAAATCCAAGAAGATTTGGTTGAGTTTTGAGAGAAAATGATGTTTTGGGTAAAACAAAATTTTGAAAAAACTGTCACTATAAGCCCCTTAAAAACTGAATTTTTGCTCATTTTACTAGTCAATGACTCACAAGGGATTCTCGAGTTACTCACAAAAAACCTAATTTGCATAGGGAAACTTTCGCAGGTAAGCATATCTCGCAAAGGACTCGTGAGGAAGTCGTGAGACTCTCTATGTAAATTTGTGAAGGAATTGAAAATTCACTTCCACATTTTCGCTACTTGGGTGTGGGAACCTTACTCGCGAAACACTCGCGAAAATGCTGACAAAGAAGTTTTTCAACAAAACTGATTTGACATTTTGGAAGAACTTTCAAAACACAAGTGACAAATAAAATCACTTCCAAAAACATATAAAATACTCAAAAATCTTTTTAAGTTTGATCATCAAGCTATTGAGTATGCACACATCACATTTGAACACGTACAATCACACAAATGAAATAGATATTCTTTGAACATTAGACTTGTGTGTTATGTGTAGGTATTAATTATGAATTAGTCCATAGTCTAGTATGAAACTTCAATGATCAATTCAATCAAGTCATACCCAAATCGTATGAAGTCAAGTGACCTATCTCACTAATAGAAATGAACATATATGACTCCTCACCAAAGTATTTACATTGATTGAAAGTTTTTCATTTGGCTTCCATTTTTCATACTTTATGATCAATACAACTCAATTTTTGAGCAACGATGCCATGAAATTTTTTATATTTCTTTGAAAAATAAGCCTTTGGCTTCGGCATCATACATTTTGCTCCACTTTTTCCTAGTCAAACTAGTTTTAAGCAAGGGTTTTTTAGCCCTTTCTCTTTTTAGAGATTGACGTTTGAAAAGCTTTTTGACATAAAAATAACTGTGAGAAGATATATAGGATCAAGTTTATGCATATATCAAGATCAAACAAGGCTATTGACTAGACATTCATGACAAGCTTGAAGATTTATTTACAATGATCAAACATAGATTTCTAGATTTTGCTCACACTTAAAAATGTGCATACATAAAGTTAAGCTCATAAATGCACTACGCCATTAGTACGGAAGTTCTAGGCCAAACTCAACATGTGATATGACACAAAACAAGTGATCAAACTTTTTGAGATTTTATACTTTTTATGAGTTTTTGGATTTTTTTTAACTCACTCAAAACAAAAACAATAAAGTAAGACCAACAAAACAAAGCAAACAAAGCAAAAAGCATTAAAAGAAACATGCTAGGAAGGAAGCATTAAAGCAATAAGACTACATATGATATGATGCATGAAACTATGACCCTAATACATTGGAAGTATTAATGCATAGACATAGTGAGTAATCATGCATGAGTACCCTTCTTCATCCACACCATATGTGTGTTTTGGGTGAGGTCCTTAGACGGTGGGGTACAACTAACACAACTCTCAGACCTTGAAGTGAAGCTAGCTAGGCAAGATGAGATGTTCTTAAGCATTTCCATGACATCTCCAATAAGTTGACCATCATTTTCTCCCCTAGTTTGCTTTCCTCTTGGCATTCTTCTTGTATTTTCTTGAGCGTGCAGAGAATCAACCCTTTTGAGAGCATGAAGCTTGAAACAGTTTGGTCTTGTGTGCCCTCGAATGCCACAATGATGACAGAAATGCTTCACTTAAGGTCCCCTTTGATTCTTAGGCAATGACTTCCCTTTTGCCTTTGATTTTAGCCCAATTTCCTTATTCTCAATGATAGGGATCTCAATCCTGGGCTTCTCTACATCCTTCACCAATACAAACTTCATCTCCCTTCTTGGTTCGCCACTCGAACTTCCTTCACCGATGTAGCCTAATTTGGTTTTGTCCGTGGAAGGCTTTTGAGATGAAAGTATACTATCAAGTTTCTTGGTTGTGATGTGCTCCACTTTGACATTGGCTTGAATCACTTCAAATTCGAGAAACTTGATTTTAGAGTAGGCATTCATTAGCTTATCTTTTAACTCTTCAACTTCACACTTGGCATCTTTAAGTTATGCAAGAGTGGATTTGTGTTCTTGTTAAATTTTCTTCATCTTCTTGACTGCACTCTTAGCAATTTTAGCATATTTGCCATAATCCTCAAGCAATGCATCATACACATCTTGAAGATTCTTATCACCTTCATTGAGGTGCACATTCTCATCGTCCAAAACTTCATCTTCTTCACCCTCGGAGTGAACACCAAGTTCTTTAACCAAGTCACTCAATTCATCTCTGGAATCAACCGAGGTAATTGCCATAAATGCTGAATAATTATCATCACCATCGCATTCTTCTTCCGAATCAGAATTTGAGCTCTTCAAGTCACTAAAGGTAGCTGTTAGCACTTTACCCTTTCCTCTCAAATAGTTCGGATACTCCTTCACCGATTCTCTCATTTATGGTTTTAAAAGCAAGTGATTTGCTAGACTTGTGAGAGGGCAATTTGATCTCATAAGTATGAAGAGAGCCAACAAGCTCTTGGATCTTGATCTCAATTAAATCTTTACTCTCCACAATGGTGGTGACTTTAGCTCAGAAGCTTTTGGATAAGGATCTCAAGACTTTCCTTACAACTTTGGCATCTTCAATCTTCTCTCCAAGATTAAGCTTGACAATGAATATCTCGTTAATTCTCCCATAGAATGAGTCAAATGACTCATCTGCACTCGTCTACACTTCCTTAAATCGAGTAGTGCGCATTTGTAATTCGGTGTCCTTGACCTTCTTGGTTCCTTCGTAGGTAGTCTCGAGGATAGTACACGCCTCTTTAGCGGTCTTCACATGAGAGATCCTATGAAATTCGTCAATAGAAATACCACAAAAGATTGCATTAATAGCTTTGCTATTGGCATTTGCCAAAGCAAATGCAGCCTTGTCCCACTCAGCCTTGGGTGTTGTTGGTCTCATCCAACCATTCTCAATAAAATCCCAAACGGTCTCATCAATAGCACATAGAAAAGCATGCATATGTACTTTCCAAAATGCATAGTTACTCCCATTAAAGAAAAGAGGTGCGTTGAGGGATTGAGATCTATCCATCTCAAACGAGGTCTAGGGATTACACAAGGATAACAAAATCCACAAAGTGTACCCGCTCTAATACCAATTGAAAGCTCAATTAGTGTAAAAACACTAATGCTTGTTTAGACCCCCAATTTTAAATTACGACTTAATTACTTTTGCCTTAACTTATCTAAGTGTAGAACAAGAGTAAAGCACCTGCAATAAACCAGTAACACTACTCTAAGCCATAAGCAAGTACAATAAGCAATAAATTTAAAGCTTAAAGAGTAGGGAAGAGAGATGCAAATATAAGATAACATCGAGACGTATTATAGAAGAAGAAACTGAAGTACTCGGCAAAAAACCTCTCTGCGGCCCTCCAAGCCGAAATCAACCTGAAAGCTCGAATTTGTGCTAAAATACAAGAGTTTGTTCAAACCCCCAAATAAAAATTACGGCTAGATTGCTTTTACTATAACTTAGACTAAATGCAGAACAAGAGTAAATAATCTCAATGAACCAATAAAGCTACCCTTAGCCATATTCATCCATTATAAACAATAAAATGAAAGGTTAAAGAGTAGGGAAGAGAGATGCAAATACAAGATAATACCGAGACGTATTATCAAAGAGGAAACCAAAGAACTCGGAGAAAAACCTCTCGTCGACCCTCCAAGTCGAAATTGATCCTGTAAGTTTGTTTAGACCCCTTAAACCCAAACAAATTAACCTAGTTATTTAGCCAAGTGATTAACTTAAGTAAATTATTCAAATTTAGGTTAACACAAATATATCAAATCATGTAAAAGTGCGGAATAATAAAGAACACATGATATGATGACCCAGGAAAGCCAAACCGATAAAAAACCTGGGAAGGATTTAACCTAGCTATCCTCAAGGTAAAACGAATTCACTATGAAAGAATCAAAGTTTACACAATAGAGACTTAGACCACTAACATCCTATTGCTACCTGCCTGTAGGAAACTTACTACCACGACCACGTGACAGCTCCGAGACCACGGACTCCTTCTTTCCTTGAATTCTTCAGCAAAACACAAGCAACACCTGCTTGTATATCTTGAAGCTCTTTTGATTCTGCAACTGTATGATTTACCAATCTCTTGACATGAATCTTGAATTTGGAAACCCTAAGTGTATGTGAAGGTAAACACCTCTAGATCTCACAATTAGATTCATAAACACAGCATTCAGAACTCTAAAAACGTGGCTAGGGTTTTCCCTTATATACTTAGGGCAAAACATAAAACCCTATACATTAAATGGGCTAGGGCTGAGTTGGAAATTTTCTGCAGAAAAACATTCTGCACGATTTTCAATCGGTCGAGTCTAATTCTCGATTGATCGAGTCAGGCAGAAGTGCACAGTAAATTCTGCAGTTAACTCGATTCCAACTTTACATAAAAAGCCATACTTTGAGCAAGTCTAACACACAACTTAAAGAATGTTTTGATCATGGTTTGCCAACATTACAAATTGAAGTTCTAATACATTAGTTCCTAATTCCTTAGACCCTAACAGATCCACTAGAGAATTTAGTTGGAGTACACGAATAACAAAAGACCCTCCAAGCCTAGTCTAGTCCATGTACTTGAGCCCTCTAAGCTTCTACTACCAACGGAGTTCTCGGAGTCTTGTCTTCTCTAGTTTTTTGGATCCCGTAATTCAGCCCGATTGCATCCGCCAATGAATGGCTCCTTCCAATACTTTTCATCAGCACCAAAATCTTACTTTACTCTCAGAAGGGGTGTAGTAAGTATTTGGGCTAACAACCTCTCAAGGATCTAGAGATGGAGAGGTAGGAATTGAAGAAAACCACAAGAAAATGTGTAGATGATTTTGAGTATAAAATCTCTAACTCTCAAGTGTATTTGCTAGGGTTTTCTCTCTGAAAAGTACTTCTTACAATTCATGGGTAATAAGGGTATATATAGTGTGGGTAACGAATTGGTAAAGCAAACACAGTTTTTTGCCAAACAGAAACTTTCACAGGTCCTTCACGAGTTAGCTCTTCTTGCGAGATAGTCACAAAATTGACAGCTTGGCACAACTCTTCATCTTCCAGTCATGTGCTCCACACATAGCCTTTTCGCAGGTTGCTTCTCGCAAGCTACTCGCTAAATCCACTAATTCAACTTTTGAAGCTTGATTCTTCACCGATCTCTCACACTCATCTCTTAAAAATAAACCCACATATATACAGCGAAAATGATTGAAGAAATTACAATCAAATTTGGCACGAAATTGAAACCAACATAATATAGTTGAAAATCACAACTTTAAATGATCCGCTAGTGAATAAGTTGGAGTACATGAATATCAAAAAGACTCTCCAAGCCTAATCTACCCAATGTACTTGAGCCCTCCAAGCTCCTACTATCAATGGACTTCTCGGAGTCTTGTCTTCACTAGTTATCCGAATCCCACAATTCTGCCCGATTGCATCCACCACTCAATGGCTTCTTCCAATGCTTCCCAAAGGCACCAAAACTTCTCTCAATACTCGGAATGGGTAAGGTAAGTATTTGGGCTAAGTACCTCTCAAAGATATGAAGATGGAGAGGTAGGAGTAAAGGCAAACCAAGAGAATTTGTGTAGATAATTGTGGGTATGACAATCTCTAACTCTCAAGTGTTTTACTAGGATTTTTTCTCTGGAAAAGACTCCTTACAATTTCATGGGTAATAATGATATATATATACATATATATATATATACATATATACATATATATATATATACATATATATATATATATAGTGTGTGTGTAAAGAATTTTGGAAAGCACTCTTTATTTTTTCCAAACAGAGAGTTTCACGAGTACCTCGTGAGATGGCCTTTCTCGTGAAGTACTTGCAAAATGATAGGTTAGCATGACTCTTCAGCTTCTAATCATGTGCTTCACACATGACCTTTTCGCAGGTACCTTTACTCGCTCACTTCTTACGAGCTAGTCGATCTTTATTGCATGCTTGATTCTTCACCAATCTCTCACACTCATCCTTTACAATTAAATCCATATAAATATAGGGAAATGATTGACTAAATTACTATTATGATTTGTACCCTTAAATCCTATTGTATGATGCAATATATGATATTAAGTGTGACATTATATATGACATTATGTATAACTTAATATTGTAATTAATAAAGTTGTTTTATTATTATCTAAAATAATGGTAACATGAATATTCGGACATTATCATATAGTCCATGAGATGCATAGTATGTGATTTATGTGAAAAGTCACAGAAGATATAAATCACAAATTCTTTATAAACTTAGAATTTTAGTTCGTAGTCGGTGATGAAATTAGGCAAATCATCTATGAAAACTATAACAAATTAACTAAGATGATTTGTCTTGATCATGGAAGTGGAGACTTCTAGTTGATGTGTTGATATGTTTTAAGAGTTAAGACATATTGAACTGGACCGCTGTGAGATTTATTATTCTTTAAGCGACTGTCAAATGAATAATAAATCTCACGACTTCTATTTGCATGAACTCTTAATCCTGAGAGAATAATGGACCTGATCATAAAGTGTAGGTTGCTTTGATATATCAGGAGTGAGATCTAAAGTAACGGTCAAAACCTCAGTATGTTGGGCAGCCACATTTAGTGTTGATGGAATATATATTCTCAAAATGGAATTCATAGTCTCTTAACGGAGATACAAAATATTCCCTTGAGATTAGTTTAATGGGTTCAATTATTCAGAGAGTAATGCCTAACTACTTTAGTAAGAAATTACTAAAGTATATATTTATGAAATTGGATTTCATAAATATATGATGAATAACTTTAAAGGATTAAACCGGGAACTCAAGGATTAAGATATAATAATTTACAAAGTGGCAGTCTACATTTATGACTTTGTGTTATTATGAATATTTTATGAAGGGGTTACATGTACAATAAAGTCTTGAGATATAATTTATTAATAAGGCGTAGAGTACAATTATATTTATATAGTAATACTAAATATAATTAATGGTAACTTTAGACTTGTTAAGAGTTGATAGAAAAGCACAAAACTCATTGGAGTAAGGGTCTTATTTGTTCCCTTTTGGTCCCACTCCAAGCCACATACTAAAGCCCAATTGGAAAAGCCCAATTGGAAAGGCCCAAAAGGCTGACCCAATTAGATAATCAGCTATAAAGAGAGAAACATACAGAATTAACTAACAAGTTACATGAAACGGTTTGTATGTGAGTGTTGGACACTCTCTCATTCTCCCTTGAACAAATACATAGAAACTGATTGAGAGACCACACTTCTTAGGCGTTAGTGGAATTGGAGTAAGGATTAAAAGTTTTCCCAAGTACTTCTAATCTTTGGTTTTGAAATTCACCACACCAAGGTACACTCTCTTATTCTTGAATTCTAAAATCTACATAGTACATGTTATCAATTGCGAATGAAGTAGATTCGTTAATTTTTTGCTGCATATATTTTGTATGCAATACAAACATATATTTTTCCAATAATTACAACCAGATTTGGCAGGGAATTAAAGCCAAAAAAATTTAGTTGGAAATCACAACTTTACACTACCAAACAGATCTAAAGAATTTATAAAACAAAAGAAGAATTCAACTTGTTTTACCAATATTAAGGTTCGCATAAGAAAATGGTGTAATTCAAAGAAATAAGAAATCAATTAATTTTTAACAAGGCTAGGAGCATGTTACGTTGTAAAGCTCTCTCTCTCTCTCTCTCTCTCTGAACCACAATTGTCTGGGTTAGAATTACCCCTCACGTTTTGGTTATTGGGTTATGTTTCAATTGTGGAAAAGAAGTAGAGAATTTGTTAAAACTTGGACCACTTCATTAAAACTGGCCCAATTCTTTTTTCAAGAATTAGGAGAAATTGTTACATGGTATATTTCTTTTATTTTAGAATTTTTTTATGAACAAAATTATCTAAGTAAAATTAAGTTAATTTAAATTGTTATTATAAATTGTAGATTTGTGTAATTAGAAGTTGCCTTGTGTATGTGTATTGCTTTTATACTTATTTATATGTATTTTAATTTTTAAATAGAGATATATGAATGTGAAACACTGAAATTATATGTATTTGAAATTGTGTATGTGTATTGCTTTTATACTTATTTATATGTATTTTAATTTTTAAATAGAGATATATGAATGTGAAACACTGAAACTATATGTATTTGAAATAAGACTTTGGATGAAAAATTGAATATCAATTAAAAAAATTTGGAACCATCACATTGTTATTCGCAAAAATGAATTATGATGATGCGTAGGATCGTCAATGAGCCAACATCCAAACTCGTAGTCAAAAGACCTGCAGAGTGAAACACCCATAGAGTGCACCGTTGTGGTCAGTGCCAGTCAAGGACCATCCAAAAGTTAAGTAAAAACCTCACACCAATCTCCAATAACTCCAAAAATATGAGAGTTCGGAAATTATGCACGTACATTCAGTGGAGTTAATGGCCCGAGAACTTCAAGTTCAACTTATTACCATACTTAGTAGTTACGGATTTGTAGGAGGATACTTAGATGTGGTATACAAATTCTTTCCATTAGGAGATGGCGAAGTGGAGGACAGGCAAAGGCTAGGGAACTAAGTGTCGTTGGTCATCAGGGGCGACTCTACACCTTGTTCAGGGGGTTCAAATGAACCCCCTAACTTCAATTTATATATATATATATATATATAATATTTTTTTTGTTAGTTTAATACTTTAATTTATTGTTAAAAATAATTTTTTTGCACATCCCGACTTAAATATTTTACACCCTTATTACAAGTATTTCCAACTCTAGGAGTAAGAGTAAGTGTTTGTAAATTATAAGTGTCACTCTTTATTATAAATTTATATTATATGTGTGTGAATTTGTCTAATATTGATTGTGTGCATTATTTTTTATTATAATGTTATTTGTATAAATAAAGATGTGTGTGGAAGTCTGTGTGTACAATATAAATATAAGGAAAATGTTTTGATACCACTTTCATGGGAAATATAGCAATTTCCTTAAAGGCATCCATTAACATAACCCTAAATATAAAATAACTTTATATAATTTAGTAATTAGGAAATAGAGAGGGTTTGTTGCATGTTTGTGTATTGTTATCATATTATAATAACTTTTTGTTATAAAGTCAGAAAAATTCAAGAAAAAAATTGTAAAGTTAGTGATTGTTCAAGTATTTGATTGGTTAAGTAAACATGCAGTGTATTATTTATGTATGAATAAGTGTAGTTATATGCGTCAATAATTAATACAAAACCAATGAGTTGAATTTATTCATTTAGTTTGAAATATTTTTATAAAAACAAAGACAAATAGATAATAACTGCATAAAAATAAAAATGCTAGACAAACTTAACAAAATAAAATGGTTATACCTATCCACAATGGTAATAAATACTTATTATGGACTATCATTTGACAATTCAATCAAAATTTGAAAAATTGTAAAAGAAAATTGAAAAACTTCTTTTGTTTTTTTGTCGGTAATTCGATATATTCAAGTTCTCTTTTTATTAAATTTTTTTCATTTAAGTATTTTAATAACCCCTAAACAAAATTCTTGGAGCAGCCGATGTTAGTCATTCGTCTATCTCAAGTATCGAACATCTGGTGTTGGTTGGGTAATACATGAGTGACTCGCACAAGCTAATTGGCATAGTTTAGAAACCCGGACCGGACCGGGCGGTCCGACCGGAAAAACCGGGAACCGGTGGCAATTCCAGTTTTTTAAGACCCCAGAACCGGGTATTAGTGTTTTGTGAGGGAACCGGATGAACCGGGGTTGGACCGGGAAAACCGGCCGAACCGTAGACCGGTTCAACCGGTCCTGGAATAGAGAAAAATCAAGAAAAATGCGGCTACCAGGGGTTGAACTTGAGCTCTCATACCTTGAAAGTAAGACTGAAGCCTTGACCAACAGACCAAGTGTTCCCTTTGGGAGCTAATATGCAATATTATTAAATTTATATTAAATTTACATGATTTATAGTTTCTAAACTTCTATGTCATCTTTCTCAACATATTAAATATTACTAAATTAACTTTTTATTTAAGAATAATACCTATGCAATTTATGAATTTATTTTAAAAGTCATTTTTAGTTAATTGAAATGATTTCTCTTAAAGGATTATTATACAAATTTATTTTTATGCTTATTTATGTTGTACTATTTTTTATTAACCTTATAATGTACTATTTTATGTATTTTGTTTCAATTTTAAAGATATTTTTAGTAAATTTTGCTAATATTTACAAATTTAATATATCTATTTATATTTAAATAATTATTAAATTAATTATGACATCATCACGGTTCAACCCCGGTTCGACCTCTGTCAGACCTCAAAAACCTTGAACCTCTCCCTTTTACGGTTCAATGAACGGTCCGGGTCTGAAAACCTTGCTAATTGACCGTTTATTGATCAAATAGTTGCTTGGTCAACCATGTCAGGTAACTAGACCCTATTAGATGACTCTCTCTTGCTAGTCACTTTGCCTCGTAGAAATATTTCGTACAAAATTCTACATTGACTAATAGCCAACCGCGATTACTATAACTATTTAGTATAATTATTTAGTATAATTATTTTCTTAACAACAAAATTTTAACATAATACTTAACGCAATTTTTTAGATTACATTCTATGTACTATATAATGCACTGAGCTAGATTACGTACTTATATGCTTACCTAAGCATATCAAAGAACGACATATCAAAAAAAAAAAAAAAAACTATCAAGTACTAGATTTTTTATTTTCTCAACAAAAAAAAAAAAAAAATCAAGATTTTCTACAAATTTACGGTGTTGATAAGAATGAGAATTTTATATATGCTTAGTTTGTCTCACTTTTTTTTTTTTTTAATACTAAATATTTTTAACACACACACGGAAAGATAAGAAAAGGTTTTTAAAGAAATTTACAGTGGTGTATATCTAAAAGAGCCTAACTTTTGGATATACAACATAGACTTTAAACCTTCTTAACTCACACTCATTTTTCAATGTGTTGTTTATCTCACTTCGTTAGTTCTAATTAGAAATCCAACCTTATAAGTAAGGTCATTAATTTATTGCACAATTTTGTGGGCGGGCGGAGCCACATAGTGGCTTGGGGGGGCCGTGGCCCCTGCAAAAAAAAAAAAAATTATATCCATTAGACTATTTAGAAAAAATATTTGGACCTCCCCAATATTGGACAGCCGGCCCCCCTGCTCACATCTCAACTATTCTCCCAGCCCAGCTTTAGTTTTTTTTTTTTTTTTTTTTTTTTTTTTTTTTTTTTTTTATGGGAGTCCAGCTTTAGTTTAGGCCTTACATACTCCAAATAAAACAAAAAAAACTGACCCACTTCCTTAAATACTCAAGTCTAACACCAATAATAAAACTCTACTTTCTCTCCATCTCAAAAAACCAACCCACTGACCCACGGAATTCCTTTCTTCCCTTTACTTCTTATTCTTTTGTTTTGTCTTCTTTGATACACTTCTACTTGCACTGGTACTGCTGCCTACCAGCCCCCAAAACTCCAGTCTTCCGTCCTCAGTCCCGAAAAAAAAAAAAAAAAAAATTCTGACCAATTTTTTCTTTTTTCACTAGCTTTAGTTTTGGAACTTGGTGAATGGTGACTAACTGGTGAGTTTTCTTCTCTTTAAGCATTAGACATTCATCTCTTTTTAATTTCTTTTTTTTTTTTTTTTCTCAACTATCTACACCTAAATATTCACATGCTCTTTATATTTTCATAGATTTTTAGAGAAATACATGATTGAAGGCATGGGGAGATTGTTTGTGATGAGTCTTGAAGGGAAGATCTAAAGTTAGAGACAGAAGCAGTAGGCATTACCACACGGTCACACCCATCTTTGCACTTTGTGAAGACAAAATTTCTAAGGTAAAATGGTTTTGATTTATTACCTAATTTTGATTAGTTAGATATCATGTGGCTGTGGATGTGGTTGTGGATGTTGTTAAATGGTTTGGTTTATGTTGTGTACCAATACTTGGGTGTTTAATTTTTGTTTTTGTTTGAAGGGTTATTATTAATTAAAGTCGTTTTAAAAATGGGTTGACTATTTAAATTATAGTGGAAATTTTGTTTTTTTCTTGAGTATGAATAACATCCATATAACTAAGTACAAATTTCTAATTAAAATTTTATTTTTTAAAGTTCTTTTCAGGTTAATTTTTGAGTCATATTCTTAAAGCTAAAAGAATTATGAGCAAACGAAAAACAATTGATGCATTCTTTAAGAAAAAAGATGTTAGCAATTCAAAAATTAGGACACCTGTGGCTGTAGAAACAAATGTTGATACTTCAATGCCTAATGAACACTCCTCCAAATGTTCAAGAATTCAATCTAAAGAGATAGATCGTGATCCAGGATCACGTAAACAAATATGTGAATTTCCTATCAACAAACAAGATGAAATTTGACGAGCTTATCTCAAAGAAGATCCATATCAACCTAAAAATATAGACTATCCATACAACAATAATACTCATCGTCGTCGATTTCAACCTTCATGGTTTGAATCACATAGGGATTGGTTGGAATACTTACCTTCAATGGATGTGATATATTGTCTACCTTGTTACCTTTTTAGTAAGAAACCAATAGGTCGTCCCGGATCAGATGCATTTATTTCAACAAGTTTTAATTATTGGAAAAAGGTGAAAGATGGAATGAATTGTCCTTTAATTCATCATGTAGGGAAAGATCCAAACTCCCCACATAAAATTGCTGTGAAATGTTGCGAGGATTTAAGGAATTATTCACGACATATTGACAAGCTAATTGAGAAACAAACATCAAAAGAATTAGAGAATAATCAGTTGTGGATATTTTTGTATATGTCTATAGTGAACTAGACAGTTTTTGTATGTTCATTAATGTTTAAAATATATCCAAATTGAAATTTCATATTTAATAGACTTATGATTTACATTTTTTATATCAATACTTTGAATCGGCCCCCCCATGTAAAAATTCCTGGCTACGCCCCTGCGTGGGCCCATATGTAAGTGTTAAGCAATCACTCACAATTTGTCACGTCAGAATTGTGAAATAGTTTATACTGTAGAGGTGTTCGCGGTGCAATTTTTGGTCATTTTTAGCATCACGCTTTGCGGTGCGATTTAGGTAAAACTATAACTACACCACACCTTATTTTTGTAGTCACATGTGAAGTGCAGTGGTGAGATGCGGTGCGGTGCAATTTAGAGTTAGCTAAAATCATAACTACACCGCACCTCATTTTTGCGGTCACTTGTGCAATGCAGTGTAGAAGATGCAGTTTGAAACTAATATATTTTTCAGATTTTGGGTTTTTCCTACTTAGCAAAAAACTGATTTTCCCCTTTGTTTTGGGCTAAGTCTAAAAATATTGAGCTAGTTTTTCTTTATTTTGAATTGACTTTCCTAATTAACACTTACAAGAGTTATTAAATTTTTTTTTTTAAAACTAGGGTTATTAAACTTTCTTTTTTTTAGAAGTATTAAACTATTAATTAATAATATATTTAATATTAAAAAAATAAATATATTAATTTATAGAAATGGTGCAGTGCAAGGCGGTTTGTGCAATTTTCTTATCATAAAACCACAAACTGCACTGCACCATGTGGTGCATTGTTACTTGCGATGCGATTATGCCATTTTGCAAACGATTTTGGTGCAATTTTTGCGATTTGTGCAGTTTGGTAAACAGCCCTAGTTTATAGTCCTAAAACCACTCATTTAGAATTCCAACCTTATAAATAACCTTATTTATTACATTATCTTTGAAAGAAATCATTCAAGTTTTCATAATTTCTTTCAATATTAGTTTAATCTTTAGGTATATAGATCATTTGGCTTCTAAAATCATGATATATTTGGAAATGTCTTTTTAAAACATTACTATATTTTATTTTTAGGATATCTCAAAATAAAGTAGATGACCAACAATATAGGATGGAGTAATGCTACGTGTATTACAAGTTTTATTAGTAGATTTCTATTAACTCAATTGGTAAAATATTTAATTGTTCAATAAGAGATTTTGAGTTCAATTCCTGATTATATCAAAAACCGATTAATATCTTAATTTGATGATAAAGAGCTATCATCAAGAGCGGATACGCAAAGATTGACAGTGTTTCTTACTAAAAAATTTGGTAGGAAATAAAAATGGAAAAAAACTTAGAAATAACAAAAGATGATGACTATGCTAAATTGACTAAGATATGGTATTCACGCTAAAGCTAGAATATTTTCTGACGTATGTCCAATCATCCCACAAAATGGCCGTCATCCCAAGGCCTTCTACAAAAACAAAATGGCTGTCATCCCATGGCCTTCCACAAAAGCAAAATGCCTGAGACGATTGTATAAGTGCCTACCTTAATGGCTATATCAGGCCCATCACTGAATTAACCGATCGTTCTATACAAACGTGAAAGTGCCCTTTCAGATATGATTATAGAACAATGGCTGACAGGAAGCACCTTTTCCCAATGGTCCTTGTCTGAGTTTCTTGCCAACCCTGACTATCCTTGTACGTTTCGAACTGTCGTGTTACAATTGAAACTCAGCATAATATTGATGAGATTTAAAAAAAAGAAAAGGGTAAATATAACACCATGTGGTACACCCTTAAAACATGAAGTTACGATGTGCAATATTTTATGATGCTTAGTTCCCACGAGGCATTTTCATAAACTTTAACTAAGATTGATAATGCAAGTGCTAACATTATCTATTGAAAAAGAAATTATATAAAAATATTTCTAATTCACTCCCTAACTTTCTACTTCAATCCTTATTTGGGGTTTGTGTACTCACAACTTAAACTTCAGAGTAGAATGATTTTTTTTCTTTCTTTCTTTTTCCCTTAAATTCTTTTTTAATACGAGATGTTGACACTTGTCTCCAACAATGCATAAAGTAGTTCCGTATTTTAAAGGTATACCACATGAATGGTATCTGTAATTTGATCTTTTTAAAAAATAATAATAATAAAATAAAATTGAGAATGACGGAAACCATAGCAAAATGCAACTTACGGACTCAAGAATGTTTTCGCCAACTATCCCTCCCGTTACAAAGATAGATTCGTTGATGACACCAGCAGCAAAATATCCCCTGGGCTTTTTCATTGGTTCTCCACTCATCCATGACCCAAGACGTGGATCAAATATTTCAACACTTGAAACCGTTCTACTTCCATCAAATCCACCAAGAGCAAATCTGGTAAAAAGAAGGCGGTTACAGTGAAGAAATAAATGTGCTCAGATTAAAATATCAAAATCCAATTGAATGTGGGAAAAAGAAGGCGGTTATGGTGAAGACATAAATGCGCTGAGATTAAAATATCAAAAATTCAATTGAATGTGATTTAACACGTGTGCTTGAAGACCATAATTTCACAATAACCAAACGCCCACCCCCCTACATAACAGCCAGTGACCAAAAGTGATTGATGGATCTTCCCAGAGCTGTCCTGATTCATTATCAGCACATCAAAGAACTGGAATTAGGTACCTCTGATCCATGGACATTATTTCGCAGCATTAGATATGAATGATCTACGTGAAATTTCTTATCATAATGATAATAATAATAATTGTTAAAAAGAGTAGTAGCAAACTTAGTAATATGAATTCCTCAACTGAAAATTATTATTATTATTTTTTGATAAATTCCTTAACTGAAAATTAATATATATAGCTTCCCAAACAGCTGATGTTGGGCAGAATCTAGTACACAAGCATGCATTTCTTTGGAAACCTACATATGAAAGGCCATTGAAAGGCCCTTAAAAATAAAAAATAAAAAATAATAATAATAATAATAAATTTTAAATTTAAAAAAAAATAATAATAATAATAATAATACTAATAATAATAACTTACAACTTTTCATTAAAAACAACCAGGGAATGGCTGCCCCTCTTTGAATTCATACTTGCAATTTTGGTCCAAGAATGTTCTCTAGGGTCAAATCTTTCAGCAGACCTGAGTCAGTAGAAAATTTCAATGAACCCTTGATACAGAATGCACATGTAACAATATAAAAAGAAAAGATTTCAGATTCAATTGTTCTTATGTTTTCTTCTCTCTTTAATGTATTAAAACCCTCTCAAACTATTATGTCTGTCATTTGGTTTGTGAGTGTTTGTGTGTGCATGCTCCTTTTTTTGACAAGTGCATTCTGCATACATGTAACATGTGTGTGAGGGGTGTGCACCAACAAGTGTTGTTCTGGGAAAAACATATAGATATATTCTTATGAATATATCTCTAAAATCATACATGTAGATGTGAACATACAGGTTTAGAGAGAAATTGATCCAAAGAAAAGATCATTCCTAAATGCAGCCATGATCGATAAGTAGTAAGCAGTTTGGTCAGCAAACCAATGATATCTTACATCAAGTAATCCTTCCCATCATAACCACCAGTAGCATAAAGAGCACCATTCAGTTCCACTGCACCAACAGCAAAGCGCTGGAAAAATAAAAAAAAGCACTCCCAATGAAAAAGAGTTGATAAGTTTGCACAAACATTAATAATTTGAGAGGAAAAAAAAAAAAAAGAAAAAAGAAAAAATAAAGGATATACCTTAAGGGAAAGAAACACATAAAAATAAGAATGAGGCTTGACTTAAGCAACACAAGTGACTGAAAAACAAGTAAGCTAAGCAATCTATAACACCTTTTGTAGCATTGAACGCGTTGGGATCCATCTTCCAATGTCTAAATCAAGCATTTCAACATCTGAAAAGCATTCCACATTGTTCCCCCCACCAATGGCAAATATTTTGTTATCTATAGTAGCTCCAGCTAAACTTCCCTTTTTCTGATTCAGTGAAGGGCGTGGGGTCCACTGATCATTTGCTAGGCTGTATGACTCAACTTCACAGAAAGATGACTAAAAAAAAGTTAGCAAAAGTTTAAATTCCAGTAAGAAAAAAAGTTTAAAAGAGTTGGTCCAAGCTCACACCTGTGTCATACCACTCGGAACCATCTTGACCTGAACCACCTCCAAATACATAAAGATCATTATTCAACTGAGCAGCCGAAAAATATGAACGGGCACAGCTCATTGGCTTAAGAGATTTGATCACACCATGAGAAGGATAATACAAATCTAATGCTGACAACCATGATATACCATCATATCCTCCTGCTAGAAATACTGACTCATTATGATCCAAATGGAGCTCATCAATCACCTCACTAACTGACTCATTATGATCCAAATGGAGCTCTTCAATCACCTCATTAACTGACTCATTCTGATCCAAATGCAGCTCATCAATCACCTCACTAGCTGACTCATTATGATCCAAATGGAGCTCATCAATCACCTCACTAACTGTCTCATTAACAAGCGCCACGGAAGGATTGGACACAGGTTCCAACATCATCACACAACAATCTTTCAACTGCTGAATTTCCATTTCAGCCTCCATCTGAATAACCATTGTAAAATGTGTTCATCCAAACATTACGAAGAGAAGCAAGATAGGGGGAAAAAAAATATATATATATATATATATGTGTGTGTGTGTGTGTGTGTGCGTGTGTGTGTGTGTGCAGTATCAAGTTTCAAGAAAAGAGTCATAGCATAAGCTCAAAGCTTCTGGCATATGGACTGTAATTTAATTTGAAACAAAAAGTCTAGAAAAATGAACTGTACATTACTTGCACTTATAATAACTGGGTTTTGATCTATGAGACTCTGTTGACAGTTATGTTAACATGTACATCATCTGCCAAATTAAAGATTTCCAGAAGAACATTTAATTTTTAATTTCTCCTCAAAGCTTCTTCTATGTTCAAGGGCCTAAATTTTATTTAACTGCACAATCAACCAATCATAGCCAATTTTTACTATGCTTTTCTACACGCTAGTAGGAGTGTCATCTGTACATGGTTTATTAAATTCATTCAACCTTGCAGAAGCACCCTTAAAAAATAATCCTAATATTTTGCAGAATCTATCTAAGTTCTCACTTTCCCCTTTGTTTGACATTTTTTGTTCCTATTATGAGTCAATATTATTGTATGTAACAAATGACTAATACAAAAAGAAAAAAGAACTCACCATAACAGGATACAAACACTCAACAACTGTCAAGAACAGATCAAACTAAAACCAGAAAACAACCCAGATTGTTAAAACTCAACCCCTTAAAAAAAACACAGTAATTCCAACACAAATCCAGCAAAAGCTCTCTTCATTACCAAGTTCCTAGCAATTCTCAAGTTGACATTTCTGATATCCTTCCACCTAAACTTTTATGAACTCTGAGATTTTATGTTTATATTATTTATAAGCTCCTTATTATAGAAGAATATCTAGTGCAACTTCTTGTAAAGCCATCATAGAATAAAAATTCAAATGGTCCCATCCATACACATCAAGGTAGCCAGAGAAACATCAAAAAAAATATTTAACATGCATTTGAACATCTCATGGAAATTAAAAAGAACCATTATTTTATTTAACTTCATAGAGAAATCTATCACTCTAATTAGGGCCATTACCAAAAAAGCAGTCATCAACAGCAAAAATATAATAAACTTGAAAAAGAAACATTCATGAGAAGTTCGAACAGAAGTCATAACATCAATTTGACCGACAACAGCAGTTCTCAGATGGCCGCGTACAAGTTCCTAAAAATGCCAATCAAAATAAAATTGAGCCACCATATTCCCATGGGCTAATCAAACAAACCCTCAATGCTTGTTTTTCATTTTTTACTAATTTAAACATCCAAGATAAGGGCTAAAAACATTCAAAGAAAATGGAAAATTTTAAAATTAAGAATATGGCAAGGAAGAACCAGCTTCTGCTCCAAAATACTTGTCTTCTGAATTTGTTCTGTTCTAAAGGCCTTTAGCTCTTGCACCTCTTGAATCAACTATGTATAGACATAAGAATATATGAGAATGGTGGTAAACAAAACCAGACTAAGATTCCGTGAATAGAAGTTATAGAATGTGGACAATTGATATATTCAAATACCTGAGCTATGATCGACTGACCCTCAGATGATGAATGATGACACTCTTCATTCTTCTCTTCTACACCCATTGGTTCCACTTGAAAACCTTTGTCCTCCAATTGAATACCATTCAGAACAGTAGTATCGTCTACATAACCTGACATTGGAACAGCCAATTCTTTTCTTTCAATTGGAAAGTCACACACAGAACCATTGGGTCTTGAACCACTGACTTGACCCTCCACCTGACTATTACAAGGGAAGGAGATGCCATTTGAGCTAGAGCTCACTGGCTGAAGTGACAATTCTTTCAATTTCATGCATATAACGTCATTCTCATCTTGTTTAACTAGCTTTGTGTCCAAGCAAGCTCCCAATGGCTGGTTATTTCCATCAAACGAAGAAGCAACAACTGTAGAATCTGATTTCCAACTTGAGTAATTCGAATGCCCAGTTTCCAAAGAAAGTGGCCTAAACCCTTCACCTTCCTCTCCAGCGTCATTTGGGGGAAGTGCTTGAAAAATAGTTTTCCACTTTGCAGTATTCTGTGGTACAGAAGCACTTGGAGCAACCACTAAAGATGATAATAACGACATGAGCCTACTTGCTTGAGCATGATCTAGCTCAAACCAGAAATGGTTCTGAGAGTAATAGTTGCCAGAAATTATTGGTTTAAACTGATTTTCAAGTAGTGGTCGGCACTGTACACAGACACGAATCTGAACCTTTTAAGTAAAATGCAGTGCAATATCAATACTAGACCCATATCTTCAGCCAAATCCAACATAAAAATCAAAACAATCAGATCATATATGAGAAAATCTCATATGATACCTGTGCAGGATATGATGTCCTCTCTGAACCATCAGCGGTCCAGCCATAGGGGTTAATATTCATTTGGCCATTGCTAGTAGCCTCAAAGATTCCATGAAGTCTTCTATCACTGTAGTTGAATAGAAACAGTGGCAAGCCAGGATCAATTTTTTTCACATATGAAAAGTGTTGAGCCGGTAAGCCTGTCAAATGAAGAATATATCTCATTATTATTAGAGCCAAAGCTAGGAGAAAAATGACAAATCATCAGTAACCACATTACTCACAAATTAATAAGATTTATAGTTCATAATTTAAAAATACGTGCTTCACTTTTCTAACCCATCAAGTGCTTGTGTAACTTACCAATTAAAAAAATATAAAAAAAAAACTTATTCTGTGTTTAGATCATAATTTGGGAGCATCTATCACAGTTTGGCACTAATTTTATCATTAATTATTGGTGGTGTTTGCGAAATTTTAGACATGGGTTCAACCGTGGTGCTCGCATGTGTTATTTTTCTTAATTGTATAAGGTATGTTGATTAATAAAGGCTCTATTTTGGGCTTTTGTGAACATTACAAGAGTATGGAGGGAGAGACAGCTCCGGTAGTTGTGTAATTAATTTTGAGAATTTTTACATTTCTTTTTTAAGTTGGGGCCACTAGGCAGAGGTAAGTTGCGGAAGCATAAAACAAAGAACCTTAGTAGGATAAAATGTCACTTTTAAACCATGGGTAGGCAAGGTGAAACTGCCAAAAACCACATATGGATAAAGTTTAGTTATCCCTATTAAAAAAGGCTTCACATTTCAAAACAAAAATTAAAAGCTCAAAAAGAAAAGTAAATGCAAAATCAGGTTGGTGGACATGCAACAAAGGCAGATGAGTCGACTGACCAAAGAGTTGGTTCAATAAGCATTCTTTCATGGTACTGTTCTTGCAACCAAATATAACACCACCCAGGTGACTCTTCCTCAAATTTCTGGCAGCTGTAGAGCTGTTCACTGACTTTGGAGAAGGTGCATTTTCATTAACAATAAACGTATGTGTTTTCCTCCCTGCACCCATTCTGCAATCTAGAGGCAAATCTATATAAATAAAACTCAGATAAGAAATGGAGATTACTGATTAAAACAGCCATAAGGGGACAAAGCAACAACCACCAAACCTTATTCCAAAATTTACAAGTTATTACATTACTCATATTTAATTGATGATACTTTCTCCAAAAAAAAAAAAAAAATTGATGATAGTGGGATTATTGATTAAAAACCATAGGACACACAACAACAACAAAAACCAAGCCTTAGTCCCAAAATTTTGGGGTTAGCTATAGATATAAATTAATAAATGAACAAGAGTTGAAAAGACAGCCATTATTCCAACCACATTCACTTTCCTTCTATGAGAAGTCATTAAACTGCATTAATAAGCATCAAAAATTAAATTTAGAAAATTCACCACATGATAGTTTTTCATGTAACTTGTCCAAATCAATTGGCACAAGCCTGAGACACAGGGCACACAATTAATGCAAGTAATGAATATACAACTGGTGTTTTAGCCTGAAGATGAAAGACAATCATCATAGAATGGACATCACCGGTTCAAGATTCAACTCCAATCATATCTATTAAAACGACCACTTATTATAAGATTGAAGCCTAACTCCTTTGTCAACATCAGCAATAAGCAACATTTCGACTGAAACTCGGAAAAATCATATAAAATATCAGTGCAGGATACTATAATCCCAATCTTGTTTTCAAATATCATCCACCAGATATTCAGACAATACAAATAGAATGATACTAAATTAAACAAAAACAAACAACCAAACAAAGAAAGAATCATCGTATTTAAGAATCAGTAACACATATTCAAAATACTACACAAACAAACACACATCAATCATAAGAAAACCACACAATCTACAAACAAATAGCATCAAAAATCTAACACTCAACGATTAAACCCTAGACGTGCCAAATAGCTATGAAAGATTTCAACAAGTAATAAACAATTAGCACTAACATTAATATTCGCATAATCCAACAGTTCAAAACCCTAGAAATCCATAAAACTCCGATACTGAAAAGAAATTAAAACTACAAAAACTAAACTAAACGAAGTTGATCGCATCAATTAGAGCCAATCCATTTCAGATGAAAAAAAAAATCATAGCATTGTTCTTCTTTCTTGTTCATGAAAAACTTCAAAGCGAAGCGAAGAAAAATTTGAGAGAGAGAGAGAGACATACTGTGAGAGTGAAGGTTTTGCAGGTTTGTTTTTGGAAACGAGAAAAGCTTCGGAGAGAGAGAGAGAGAGAGAGAGAGAGTGAGTTAGTGAGTGAGTGAGAGAGAGAGATCACGCCGTCACGCTAAAGGCGCGAAATGAGAAGCGAGAGTGACTAGTATGTGTAGGCGTTAATTTTAAAAACTTTAAATAGAGACGAAGTGGAAACAGCCAACACAATTACACTAAGCAAAATACACGCGCTGCTTCCGCTTCCTGATTCCTTTTTTCTCTTCTTTTTTAGGGCGGTCACGCGGTTACCATACCTAAAATGAAAATTTTGTTATTTAATACCCATTAATTGTAAAGTACTAGTCCACTAGATGGTTAGGGTTGCTTCTTATTAAAAAAAATTATACACACTTTTAATGCAATAATCTCTCCACAAATATAAATGTTGTGAAGGATGGAGAATAATGACAGGAGTTTAGTATTTAATAGCGAACTTACTATATAATATATGTGGTCACAATTCACATTTTGAAAATTCCTAAAAAAAAAAAAAGTCAAATTTTGCTATTTAATATGGATAAAATTTAGCTTTAAACTAGTTTGAAGTTACTCTTCTAACTTATTATATGACGATTTACAAGGCTATTTATCTATTTCTCTATATATTAGAGGGAATCAGAAAGTTACTTATCTGTTAGCTAACTTAGGATATGTAAGTAATTTAAATTTAATAATTTAATGATAAAAAAAAAATTTTTGCTCCATTTTTCCTTCTCACGTTTTCCTACTGCCCTTAAGAATAGGCCACATAATTATCTCTAATGCGAAAAAAATCCAAATTTTAAGCCCACTTAAAATTCAAAACACTCTATTGGCGAAAAACGAAACACCCAATATGCCCCAATTTATCTGCCAACCCACGTTCCATGTGTTCATTAAAAAAATAAAAATTTTTCTCAAAAAAAAAAAAAATAATAATAATAAACTCACTTAAAACTGAAAACACATATTTATTCATATTGCCAAATAATAAAACGTTCAAATCTGCCAGCCAACCCACGTGCAAACAAAAACCTCCCATTAACGTGGCCAAAAACCACATTTGGATATCCTCCTACTTTATCTCTATATATTTTTAATCTCTACTAACGCAGATTTAGAAGTTTTTCTATTTTTTTTTAAGGGTTAATAATTTGCATTCATCATAATTCCGGATTATTGAATTATTTAATCACAAAATATTTAGAAGTTTGATGAATGTATTCGTTAATGGGTGAAATAAATTTTTTGTATATAAATCTCATCACCCCGCAAGTATTTTATGATTAAAGAATGCAGCAACTCTAAATTATAATAAATGTAAATTATTAACCTTTAAAAAAAATAAAGAAGCCTCTAAGCACACGCGTGAGCTCATGCTTAGAGGCTAGTAAATATATATATATATATAGATAACTTATATAGACAAAAAAAACCAATTAGATTCTACAATTGAAGTTCAATTTTACGTCATGTATCCAAAATTATTTATTTTTAGAGAGAATTTTATTTATTAATTTAGGAGTTAAATGTGAGACCAAATCATAAATATCTATAAAAAATCAAAAAGTCTAGAACGTCTAGGATTAATGAATATAAATTAATTTAAAAAATGAAAAATTTACATTTTCTACCTAATAATATTCTTACAAGATTTTTTAAAGAGTTAAAAAATATATAAAAATAATTATCAATAATCTTTAAATTATTTATGTAAGAATTCTACTATGCATACTAATGCATAGTATATGTATTATTTATGGGTGTCACATAACTTATTTAAATAATTTGTGTTATTAAAACTAAATATATGTGACTTTTTCAATTGTTGTATAGTGGGTTAAAAGAAAATAGCTCCAAGCCAAATAATGGAGCTAATATTTTTATCCAATACCCATAATTTATTGTAAAGTTATAGAGCTGGGGCAGTTGTTTTTAATACTTTTTTTATTATAAAGTTTTGGGAGCTAATTATGCAATAGAAACCATGATTTGAACTAAAACTTTACATCCATGAGATCTTAGGTCCTCATTGTAATTACCCGATCTGTATGAGTTTGGAGACTATACATTACTTGAGAGCATAGTTAGGTGTTCAGAGAACTCAATTTTAGAATGCATGCAATTGTTTGGTGTATATGAGATGAGAGACTACATACATTCAAGATAATAGTTAGTTGATTTTGGAAAACTCTGTTTTATAATATACACAATAGAGAATTAGTGATAGCATAAATTACTATGATTTACAACCGATTTAAATTTCAAGTTTAATTTGAATGTAAAAGCTGAATCTAAAGATATTGTTTTAACAGAATTTTAAGAAGTTTTATTAATGTAAAATTAATAAAGAAATTTCTCACTTTTTGTAAGTTCTCATGCCGTGATACACATTTTATAAAGTTCTCATCGCCATTAAGGGGTTATATATTCAAAAACTTTTCCATTGCCATTAGTCATATTCCTTTTGTTTTAGCAATCCATTTAGTTATATTCAATTGGTATTTTAGAAGTTGACAAACAGTTTGCCACTTTGCCCAAATTAGTACGTACTTGGTATAAAATTGACTGAAGTTACCCCTTGGTTGCAGCTAATGTCAAGTTCTGCTGATCCATAGCAAGGTCATGATGAACTCAAAAGAATTTGCTCCAAGTCTTAATCATAAAGTGTAGAAGGTGTAAAAAGATCACCTTGCCAATGGCAGCAGTAGTGTTTCAAGCAGTATCTAAGGAGTCTGTTCTTTGACGAATTTCATGGCTCATACTAGCCATTCCTGCAATTCCACAAGAATTTTCATTTATGTGGCCATAGGCATCAATTGCAAGACCAGTGGCAACACACGATAGTGCTGAGCATTCCCAAAGTAGACACACAAATTCCATACATAGCAGTTAATTAAGCTAAAGCTCACATAAATGGCAATGGCAATGGCCAATATGAGAACGATGACAGATTTGAATCCCAGAGCCAATCCAAAATTTAAATATATTGCAGCACCGATCCTACAAAAATCTGCCACTTCCTTCACTGGACTGCAATATTTTAAACATGGTTATAGACATCACATTTATAAGTTGATGGGTACATTACATACAAATATACATAAAAGCGTTTCTTCTATGAGGTTATGCACAATGCACAATGAAAATTTCCTCATATTGAAAATTTGTTAGGATTGTTGATGCCATCTCTTTGACAGTCATGAATTGAAGAACATGTCACAATGTGATGAAGGAATCATATTCCACAAGTAATCTACATGTTATTTACTTTTAACAAGAAAGTTTCATTGAAAATTTAACAATTTTGGTATTTCATCATGATTCTGAACCACTATGGGTCGACCTCTAGCCAAGTCCAATTTTAAGGAATAAGTTGGGAATGCTTCAATTTCAAAATTATACCTTTTCTGAAACCCAATTTTGAAAGGTTCCCAGTATTAATAGTTTTTGTTGGCAAGTGCAAATATATAATGCTAAAGGCAGAAAAACTGGATCCAAATATCAATACATGGCGACCACCAAGAGGTGTGGTCTAGTAGTCTTGGGTGATGCACAAGATGGCGTTGAGTGTGAGATCCAAGGTTTAAGTCCGAATATAGACTCACTTTGGTTGTCTCCCTCAGCAATTGAAGGTTCACAAGTGTCCCTCATGGGGCTAGGAAGCTATGGTTCACCATAGTCCCCCTGCACCCCAGCAAGGCACCCCGGACCCAGCGGGTAGGGTGTTATTATGGTCATGCCTAAGTAGGATTACCACGTTGGTCGCCCCTCTACCCTTTTCTGTTCATCAAAAAATATAAATACATGATAATGTATCAATATTCCAGATCATTTGCTGCAGTATAGAAGACCAGAAGAAGGTCTAAGCATTAGTAACCAGAAGAAGAAAACTCACTTGTAAGCATTGCTAGTATAATATACTCTATAATGTATCCAATAACAAGTCCAGCCCACAAGCCAATTGCAAAACAGAAGAAAAGGTGCCTGCAGTAACATATCATTTATAAATGAATGAGACAAAAATCTCTGGAGGAATAAACCAACTCTGCCAAAGATAGAAGAAAGAGAGTTTTTAGGGGAAGAGGCAAGCCGGTTCTTTACAAAAATGTCAAAGTAAACTGCAAGAAAAAAACATTAGAGTAGAAACATGGTTATCATTCACTAAAATTACTCTTTTGCATGCTGTAATGTTTTCAGATTATAAAGTAGAAAGGTATTTCATTTCTGTATTGGGACCAAGACTTTAATGACCAGGACCACGCCCTGACTAGAAACCACTTTATTAGACGGTAAACAATGTTTTGTTTTGTTGTAAGTATTGACTTCAACTTCACGTTGTTCCAAAGTGTGTAGTCCGGAAGATCTGTTTACGCAATGGATTGCTGTGAAATTGTGCATTAATTCTTGTTTTTCATTTTTTTTTTCTTTTTTGCCGTGTTGTTCTCATTTCCTTTTCCTTTGGACTGTTTGATTGAAAATTTTTAGAATAGATAACTGCGTGGATTGTGGGGTTCAAATTTCGAGTTTGCAATCTTATGAGATCATCGTTTTACAATATTTTAAACTTATATAGATGGAATTTATACATGCTGTGAGAGAAATGTTTTATAAAACTATCTTATTGATTTGTACTTTTTTTGTGTATTAGACATAAGGAAAACAAAAACAAAAGGTAAAATCCAAAATTTTTATATTTGTGATAAATTTAAACCTTATATGTTTAATTGTGTCAATAAAAAAAACATTTGTCAAAAAGTCTTATAACTCAATTTGCACCTCTTTGAGAATATCTAGGGCTCAAATCATTCTCTACCATTGTTATATCTAGTAAATTATATATATATATATATATATATACACACACACACACAAAAGGACGGAGGTAGCTTTTGACTTGGGGGGCAATGTCCCCTCCCCCAATTTTTTTTTTTTAAATATTAGAATATATACTAGGCATTAATTTTAGCAATTTTATTCTATAAAATTACACTTTACCCGATTAATTAATAATATTATTAATTCTTTAAAGAGAAATGTTATAGCCACAAATTTTTCTACAATATTTTTGCAAACTTTTGAGATAACAAATTCTTATTAGTTCGCATCTAGGCCCACTACTTGCACCATTTGTAAAAAAAAGAATTGTAACCCTAGCATTTTCTTCTTTTTAAAGGCCATAAAAATTTATAAATTTAAAATTTAAAACAAGATATAAAAGCCCAAAAAAATTAGCCCAAAAATAAAAATTACCAATAGTAAAATTATAAAAATTAAGTCTAATTAACCAATTTTACTCAAAACAAACAACGCAACCTTTTAAAAAATTTCAAACAAAATAATTGTCTTTATCCAATAACACGCATCAAAGTCAGGAAAAAAAAAAAAACACCGTTTTACTCAACTTATTTAGCTCTATTTTATATACTTGTATTGCCAAATTTTTTGGCTACATCTCCTTCATTTTCTGTAAACTCAAAAAATTCCATTTGCGTCTAACTCAAAACCACCATCAAACCACGCCACTTCAAGACCACCCAGAGGCTTCACCAAAGCCCTACAAAAAAAGCTTTGTCACAACACTAATGGAAGCCATAACGCTTCGTTCTCAATCGTTCAAGGAAAACACTTACTTCATCCATGTGGGGTGTTCCTCTATTGGGTGGTGATGACAAAGCCGAAGTGATACTGTTAGAGTTTCTAAGGGCTAGAGATTTCAGGGTCTCTGACTCACTCAACATGTTGCTCAAGTGCTTAGCTTGGAGGAAAGAGTTTGGAGCAGATAGTGTGGTTGAAGAGGAACTTGGGTTTAACTGTTTAAGGAACTAGAGGGTGTGGTGGTTTATATGCATGGTTATGATAGGGAAGGCCACCCTGTGTGTTATAATGCTTATGGGGCTTTTAGAGACAAGGAAATGTACGAGAGGATTTTTGGTGATGATGAGAAGCTTCAGAAATTTTTGAGGTGGAGGGTTCAAGTGCTTGAGAGAGGGATTAATCTTAGGGCAGAAATGTCGTGTGCATTTGCATGCATGAGTGCCAATTCCTGCCAAAGGAGAATTGCCCTGCTATTCTACTACTACATTTGTTCCATTTCACTACTTAATTACCCATGCACTACGTTCTTTCTTGATTTGTATGGTAATCTCTCCCTCTCTCTCTCTCTCTCTCTCTAAAGAATGAATATGGCAATGCCCATCTTGTTTCATGTATTTAATTTTTTTTTTAGGTTATAGATCAATGAATTATTGATAGGTGTAATTTTTTTTTTAATTATACATTATAACTTGTAATTGAATATTTAATTAATTTCTTTCCATACAAGTACAAATTAACCCTTTAAAAATATGATTTATGCATGCACACTTGAACACCATTGCTTGAGAAGTCTCAACCCTATGTCAAGGATCGCATACTCCAGTATTTGACTAGACAATTCTAGACACATTAATAAACATCCCAACGTTCTCAACCCTATCTGTTTTTATTTTACTGTATATAACAACCAACGATGTCATATTTTTTGAGTGGTGTTAACGATTATTACATATGCTTTATATTACAAAATTGATGTGCTACTGATAACAAAAAAAAAAAAAAAATTAGATATTTATTTATAATATTGTTCAAATAAACAAATTGTATATTCATTGGCAAACTAGTTTGTAGGTTTTATTACATAAAATTTGTAATAATTTTAACATTTTCTTAAATCTTTATCATCTGCAACTATATTGGTACTTGAATACAAATTGACAACACGTCTATAAATTTTTCTAAAATTTCAAAATACCTCCAAGATTTTAAAAGAATATGTAAAGAAAATTTCAGTGGCAACAAGCATAAAAAAATAATAAATAAATAAATAAAAACTCCCTTTGTACATCTCCATTTTAGATATAGATCTCATTTTCTGTGTTATAAGATGATATTTAAGAGTCTGTTTGGATACCGTTTATTTTGCTGAAAACACTATAGAAAATAATTTTAAAATAATTTTCATTCTCAGCCTTGACATAGGATAGTATAGTGGGACTACTTAGAGTGAAAACACAGTAGCAAATTATGTTTGGATACCACTATAGAAAATAGTTTCAACAAAATCATTTCAACTAACTATAGCCGTGGGTCCACTTTTTCAAAGGCAAACGCAAACGTAAACTTTCAGTCAAAACTGCAATCCAAATGCACACTAAGTGTGTGTTTGAATACCAATAAAAAATTAAAATTATTTTACTATTCAGCTTATTTTTGCTACTATCCATGAGCTCTACTGCACTTTTTGGTACTATTTATAGGTCCCGCTGTACTATTTCAACTAACTTTTACCTTTATTTACAGTACTTTCAGCTATAAGTTTTCAGTTTTAGCAAAATAAGCGATATCCAAACAGATTCTCAAATATTGATGAAATTAAAAAAGACGAAGAAAAATAAATGAGGAAAGCCAATCGAGATAAGCAAGGAAGAAAGGGAAGCAATCGAGTGAAATCTAATTAAGAGAGATTGTATTACTTCAATGAATCTAATCTTTACAAGGGTGATTTTTATATATAAAAGGAGAATAAAAAGTTAAAAACCGTTTTTAATTAAATCCTCTAATTGTTATGGTAGAGCAGTAACTAACAGCAAACAAACTCACCAATTTAACTAATTTAACAACTCTGATGACAATATGTAACTCTGCTACAATAGTATATAATGTACCCTCTTTTCATTGAAGAATTGACAATAACTAATTAAGAAAGATGCTTTTTTAATTAAAAAAAAGTTATTATTATTATTATTATTATTATTATTATTATTATTATTATTATTATTATATGGCAAAACTTCAACCTATAGTGTCTATTTTATGGTAATTCTTCTTTATCATAAAGCCGAAAATATCAATTGATTTTTAGTGTAAGGAAAAAAAAAGTTTTTTTTTTTTTTAAGAAGAGCCAAAAAAGAGTTTCTTAATTTTTTAATGAAGCTAATATGACCAAAAAAAAAAATAATAATAAAGACTATGATAAGGAATCTATTGTTACATCATAGTTGCTGCATAGAAGTTAAGATTCCTAAAATACCTATAAATGTTTTCAAACTAGGAAAAAGAAAAATATACAACTTTTCAAAATTTCTTTCATTAATTAGTTTAAACTTTAGGAATATAGATTAATTCACTATTTAAATCACTTTATGTAAGGATAAGGGCCCAAAATTATATATTGGGCCTTAGGCTTAGCCGAGGACGTTGGTTGGTCTGAGGACAAATAAACAGTAGTGAGGGTGTAAAGCTTAGGGTCTCATAAGTGTGTTGCAAGTGGAAAGGTTAAAGGAGGTGGTCCGAGGAGTAATGTCTCCTCAGATAAGCGAAGTACATCTCAAATGTATATCCTATCGTTTAAAGTGACCTTCCAAGAAAATTATACTAACAGGAACGTGAATTATGAAAGTACAGGAGGGATGAAAGCTCAAAAATATCTAAAAGAAAGCTGCTACCACCGCATTAAATGCTCTGCAGTTAACTCTCTAGCCACATTAATATGGAGGTGATACCTGAATAGTGGCTTTTCGGCCTTACAGCTATTACATGAAAACTTTAGGAATGTGCTGATGGGACAAATATCAACACCAAATATTTAGTTTGCATGTGGAGGGTAAAGAAGAAAAGGGGAAGAAAGTATAAAATGAGAGAAAGTGAGAGAAAAAGAGGGGGAGGACAGTTTCCTTCAGTGTAAATTTGTTTAACTTCATTTTTTTGTCATCTGAATCTACCTTAACGTTTATCTGATTCATTAAAGCTCAGTTTTCCAATTCATTCTCTACAAATTCATTGTTTTTGGCTTTTTGGGCCAAAGTCCATCCACCTTTTGGGCTAAGGGACTCAAATCAGGTCCTTACGCGTTATATTTTGAAATATGTTAATAGTAAATTTATTTAATTTTTAAAATATTTTTATATTTTATTTTGGAACTACACTTCAAAATAAAATAGAGGACCAACAAATTTGTAGTACCTTTAATAATTTTTCTATAGATGAAGTATTAAATATGCATGAAGTCAATATGAAGAGTTTCTTCAAGTTATGTAATAAATGTGAGAATTTGAAGGGTACATGCATAGTATGGTACTGCACCCATACTAGTTTCCAAACCAAGAAGAAGAAACAAAATACAAAGAAATTCAGATATTTCTCCTCTCTCTCTCTCTCTCTCTCTCTCTCTCTCTCCTATTGTGAGTGTAAGTACTAAGTTCACTATTCCAATAGCATATCCTGTGGATCAATCCTCTCTGTATACATGAAGGTTATTTGTCACTTTATTCCATATATCATCATAACCGCTTCCTCGTGAAAAGTTTCACATCAAATATCTTTCATATGGAAATTTGACTCTTAACTGGGAATAGACCCAAGGGAGGCTCAAGAAGCCCGGCCCTCCTGGTCCTAAGAAGTTTTTTTTTTTTTTACTAGTTATAATTTTCATTTCTATAGTTGGGCCCTTCTCTTCCAAAACTTTAGGCCTCCTTCCTCTCTAATCAATTTAGCCAGCCCAGCCCATTTAATAATTACCCGACCCAAAAACTTAAAAAAAAAAAAACAAAAAAACAAAACAAAACTTAAAAAAATTTAAAAATCTTAGTCAGTCCAATATTTAGAAACAATATCATTTCATGTTTTTTTTTTTTTTTTTTTTTTTTTTTTTTTTTGTCTTTGTTAGTAGATAATTTCATCTTAATATATTGACAAAACAATGCTCTTGGTTTTTTTTTTTTTTTTGAGAAAAAACAATTCTCTTGTTTATTTGTCTTGGTTGATAGTTTGTTAATACTATATAAATGCTTATTTAGAGTTTTTTTTTTTCTTATATTTTGCTCTCTTAACTTGAAATCCTAAATTCATCCATGTATTTAACCCCCAAAAAATAAGTTTGTAATTTGAATGCTGTTACATAAAATATTCTTCAAAATTCTTTACTTTGTGGTATTTCCACTCTTACATGTATCTAGCATACCCAACAAAAACCCAGGTAAGGCATATAAAAGGTCTGTTCATAGATAGAGAACCAAACTGAAATTTTGGTTTCAATTTGTATCCTTGAGAAGGTAGTGAAATAATTATGTAAAATATTTTTTATTTAGTTCTTAAACATCTCTTTAAATACCATAATGTTAAAAGCATTCTTAAACTTACATAATGCAAGTTCAATCTAAAACAAAAATATTTAGTAAATAAGGAAAAAATTAGCGACAATTTCCACCTTATGTCCGAAATTTGAACATAGGGTTAAAACCACGTCCACTTGTGTATTAAAAGACCAAAAGGGCACTGCATCCAAGATACAAAAACCTTTTTTTATAACTTGAAACCCTCGCTCAATGGTAGTTCACAAGGAAGAATGACAAAGGTTTAATAATTCTTTTGCATTTTTAGGTGGATAATCACTAAACTTTTTCAAATTGTATTGAATACTTTGATAAGGTGACAAGATTCCAAGTCTATTTCCATAACCAGCCTTAGTTAGTAAGTACGCATATTGAACCCGTACGATATGTGTACATGTGTAACAATTAAATTTACTTGCGCCTTACGAATTGTGTGCAAAAATATGGAATTAAACATGTTATTTTGAGTAAAACAGGTGTTAGTTATGGACAATAGAAAAATCTGCTAGAACATTCACGACAGCGTTACTAAAAAATATTACTTTTAGCTACTTTACCATCTCACTTTACAAAACATCCTACATCAATAGTTTATTTTAGCATACAACAGATTAAAATGATATAAATAACACAATAAAATAATATATTTAACACAATAAACAACAACCACAACCACCACCACCCATATCAACCACCGCCACAGCCATTGAAACTACCACACAACCACAACCATAGCCAACAACCACTCGTGCTCCTCTTGAGTCGCATATGACTTGCCGTACTTCTTCTTGAATAGCGAAAAGTGGTGCTCCACCCCGAGTAGAGGATCGTCGTTTAGAGTCTCACAAACGCCGGCATCGTCGACGACTTGTCATATAAACGTGTTGTCGTCGGAGTTTTCCTACAATGATGTAGTTACAGAGATGAGGAGAAGAGAAGATATTAGGAAGAGAGAGAATCGGTTATCCCTTTTTTTTTTGGTTTTGTGAGTTTATGCGTTGTGAAGAGAGGCTGGGCGAGGTTGGGTAGGCATGGGAAAAGGGAAGAGAGGTTGGACAAGGTTGGGTGATGTTGGGATTCTCAAGCTTGGAGGAGTGGGTAATAGCAGAAGCAATAGATAAGAAAGAGAGAAGAGGCACGCGTGAGAAGAAAGAGAGAAAGAGGGAGAGGCACGTGTGAGAGGGATTAAAATTTAAATTATATTATTTGGTGGGTAAAACTTAGGTACAGTATCTTAAGTACAGTACCTTAGGTTCTCTACTTAAAATTTTAATACATGTCCTATTTATCAATATAAGCTGACGGCGTTAAAACTTTTTTTTTTCTTTTTTCCCTTCTTCCTTATTTTCTCAGTAACCAAACAGGAAATATCAAAAAATTAAAGCCAGATCTACTAGATTTCCAAAAAAAAAAAAAAACCTTTTCAGCTATACCCGAAACTTCCACACTCTTAACATCAACAAAGCCATCGTCACAGGCACAACCTCTTTCATTGTTTTGTTCAGAGAGAGAAAGAAAGAATCATAGATCAGAGATCAGAAAGAAGAGGAAACAGATACACACAAAGAGAGAGAAAGAAAGAATCACAGATCAGAAAAGAAGAAAAGAAACAAATACAACATCATAGATCAGAAAGAATCAAAAATCAGAAAAGAAGAGAGGAAGCAAATACACCCACACCGAGAGAGAAAGAAAGAATCATAGATCAGGAAAAATCAAAAATCAGAAAAGAAGAAAGGAAGCAGATACACCCACATCGAGAGGGAAAGAAAGAATCATAGCTTAGGAAGAATCAAAAATCAGATAAGAAGAAAGGAAGCAGATACACCCATACCGAGAGAGAAAGAAAGAATCGTAGATCAGAAAAGAAAAACGCTACAGGGAAAGAAAATAATCATAGATCACCGAAAACTATTGTCCCTTTTCTTCTTTTCTGATTTGTGATCCTATCTTCTTTTCTGATCCGTGATTCTGCCTTCTTCTTTTCTTTTTTTCTTTTTTTTTCTGATCTATGATTCTCTCTCTCTCTCTCTCTCTCTCTCTGTGTGTGGAGACTTGAAGCCATGGCTGTGGGTTCTCGCAGTACAAGGAAAAAATGAAGAAGGAAAAAGAAAAAAATTTAAGCTTTGAGGGTTAACACCGTTTACTTATTTGTTAAATGGGACAGTTGTCAAAATTTTAAGTAGGGAACCTAAGGTACTGTACCTAAACTACTGTACCTAAGTTTTGCCCTTATTTGGTTTACACCTCCGTCCCACTTTTTTTTGTCCAGTTTGAAAAGTCAAATTTTTTAAGGAAACATCATTTATTGTCTTATTTACCTTTTAAAAATGTATAAGTTTTCAAAACTACCCTTAAAAAAATTTATCAAAAAATTGAATTAGTAAATTAGTAGGGGTATAACAGGAACATTAGTAAATTAATGACTTTTATTTTTAAAAACAGGATAATATTTTGGGACATCTCAAAATAGAATAGAAGATAAAAAAAGTAGGACGGTGGGAGTATCACTCAGCTACAGTAAGCTGCTAAAGATGGTAGTTTACTCTGAGTGTCAAAATATATTAAGTTTTAGAGTTTTGATGTAGTGGGAGTCTTTTGCGTTGGGTGCCAAATTAGATTTTTAGCACTTTTAGCATCTTTAATGTGAATATTCTTAAATCTCTGTTTGGCAGGTTGATTCTAACACACATTTTCAATTTTTAAACAATCTTATACACTTTTTCATACACTTTTTCACTCATACGTATTTTAAAAAACTATAAACAACTCAATTCAAACTGCTCTACCAAACGGCCATTATGAAAACTAAAAATACTGTAATAAAATAATTTTTAAATTTGTAAATAGTGCCGTGAGATCCAATTTTAAAGTTAGATTTATATTTTTTCATACTTGTAAGTCTCATAAACAATACACGAGACCCAACTAAAAAACGCAAACGCATTGCCATCCAAACTAACACGAACTGTTATAAAAGATTAAGAAGCAACTTTTATTGAAACTTGCTAGTAGTTGGCGTAAGACTAGAAATATAAAATATTTTTAAAAATTTAATAAAACATACACAAGTCAAACACTTAGAGAATGAGTATGCATTTGGATATTGCTTATTTTGCTGAAAATTGAAAACTGAAAAAAATAAAAAAAAATATTTTTTTTACTATTTGCTACAGTGTTATGCACTGTTCATTGACCTAAAATCACTGTTCTTGGCCAGTGAACAATGCACAACACGATGACTTAAAAAAAAAAAAAAAGGGCCAAAACGTAGCAAACGCAACGCGCAAACACGCTAAGTCAAGTTTAGGGTCTGTTTGGATACCGCTGAAACTGAAAACTGAAAAACACTGTAGCAAAATAATTTTTAAATATGTAAATAGTGTAGTGAGACCCATTTTTAATGAAAAAGTTGCTGAAAAATGGTATTTGTAGGTCCATAAACAGTGAAAAAAAAGTTAAAAAAGTCAAAAGTTGCGACTACTATTCATGAACAGTGCATAAACAGTAACCGCACAGTAACAATTTGTGGCTGAAACGCGCGCGTCAGGGAAAAAAAAAAGAAGTGGAAGACTCAGACGCGGAAACGCAGCCGCGCCATCCAAACGAAGGCTAACAACAAGACACAAATCCCAAGTCTATGCCTCGTGGTTCTAGTGCTTTAACACGTATGCCTCGTGGTTCTAGTGCTTTAACACGTTTAATTTCTTTAATAATAATAATAATAATAATACATATATTTGTAATGTTGCTTCTATAATATTTTCACAACAATTTTACAATAAAGTCTAGATGGTAAGTTGGTATTGATTATAATCTCTACTTATTATTAATATTACTTTTTTACTCACCATCACCAATAACAATTTACCACTAAAATTTGTTGTAAAAATATTGTAGATATAGCATTACTCCAAATACTCAACCTTAATAATCAATGAGCCAATAAACATAATTGGAGTGCATAATAAATATTATTTGAATTACTTTTTATAATTAGTGACACATCAATTTATAAGATTTATATAGTTAAATTTGTAATATCTCTAACATCATTCTTAGAAAAATTTAAATTTTATATGATTGAGTCTGCTTTGGTTTAAGATGTATTACTTTTATTTTCTTCTTAACGAAAGTTACTACCTTCTTATCAAAAAAATAAATTTAAAAAAAAAATTTGTTGGTATCATCTAAGGATTATGTCACACTTGGCAAGAGTTAAAAGGTTATGATACAAAGATTGTTTGCATTTATCTATAAAAATATATATGGTAAATTTTTTTCAATACTTTTGTTACAATTTAAAAAAAAAAAAAACATAACATACCCATACGATACACATACCGTTTTTTTTTTTTAAATTCATTTCCATATTTTTATGCCGAATTTTTGAAACGTACTTTTTTAAAGATGACAAAATATACCTGTCTATATGCTTACTGTATTATACTCGTACCGTATTTTACTATCTATGTAACCAGCATTATCGAGGTAATATTTACTTACAAATTATAAATCAAATTTTGTTAAAAAAAATTCAAAATAAAGCGATAGACAACTCACTTAGAACCAAACACAAAGGCTAGTAATGGAGAGAGTTGAGAGGGAGAGAGAGTGAGAAAGGGAGAGAGGGAGGGATAAGTATTGAGATGAGAGGGAGAGAGCAAATTTAAAATGATTTACCAAAATTTTAAGTGCAAAACATTTTAGACAAATTTACTTAGGTTGATTTGGCTAATTGAAAATATTTTACTTTTGACCAAATATTTTACTGCAAAACAGAAACTATAAAATAGGAAAATATTTTCTTGAAAATATTTTACATTAAAACAGACGGAGCATAAACATACACTTACACAACACACTCAACTAACTTAATTTAATATCCAACCAATTTAAGGCACCACAACCATTAAAAATTTAACAACAATAATAAAAGCCTTAGTGAAAATATAAAATATATTTCTACAATTTTTTTTATTTATATTATACGCCCCCATAAATAAAACTTATTTATAATCCATGCCATAAGCAAATAAAATGAAATTTTAAAAGATCCAATTTAATCTTCAAAGCAACGAACGTTTCAAAATTATAAGATGCAAGAGAAAAGTTGTTTCTATTAAAAATTCACTAATTGGAATCGACAACCATAACTCACTGGTCAAAAAGAGGGGGAAAAAAATGAAGAAACATGATTTTAGAATGAGTTTAAATTCTGTAACGACCTGATGTAAAACCTATTGTTTACACTCTCCAATACCATGATGACACATCAGCAATTTACAAATTAATGAATGCATGCTATCACACACAATACTTTCTCCCTAATACCCGGCCCAGAAGCATTGAAGAAAGAAAAGAGAACTTCTCTCCGTTGCTTCCATAGTTGCCAGCTATAGACTAATTGGAGAGCTACCAATTATAATTAGAAAAACTAATTGTATGTCTAATTGTCTATAATCAAAGCAATAAATCCAACACAGTCTTGGCTTGGATCTTCAAAAGAAATAAATCCAACATAGTGCTTGCTTGGATCTGCAAAGATGGTATTGCTTGATAATGCCTACTGCTAGAAAACAAAAAGGCATATTCTAAAATATATAGAGAAGGAGATGGAGGCTTGTGGTGTTAAAGAGCAACAAAGCCAATAACACCTCATCTATTAGACCAAGAAAATACACTGTATTTCTCTATGATGATCCTAGCATCAACTTCGTTGCCCTCTTTGTTGCCAGCGTCGACATAACAACCTTGCGCTTTATCTCAAACCAATACGTATCCGACAACCAATAACTCGGCGAAAAGAACTTTGAAATTTTGAAATTGGGTATGGTGAGCAATTATTGTGTGTGGTATATCTTATTCACTTATTTGTACTTTTTGTAAAAAACTGACATGGCATGCTAGTATTGGAAGGGTAAAACAATGGTTTTACATCCAAGGTGGTCGAAACCATACCGGTATCGGCCAAACCGGCCGGTATGTATTGTACCAATTTAAATAGCGGGCGTACCAACCATGTACCGGGCGTATCGGCCGATTTCGGGTGTACCGGCCGGTATAGAAAAAGTTTATTTATTTATTTTAGTTTTGTAATTTTTGAATTTTTGTAAGGGCAAAATGGTAATTTATTTGCATTAACTTATTAGTATTATTTGTTTTCTTAGCATGCAATGAACAATTAAGCTTTTTGTCTTTTACATTGTGTGTGTGTGTGTGTGTGTGTGTTTTTTTTTTTTTTTTTTTATGCTAAAGTATAAAACCATGAATAATTTATTTTGAATTGAGGTAATATTTTATGGTAAACTTTTATATTTATTATAATATATATATATATATATATATAAAAGCAGTAAATCCGAAACGGTACACCAATATTGACCGGTACTAAAATATAACGTTCCACTAGTCAAACCGGTACAGTCTCCGATACAAGATTGACTCCCTTGTTTACACCATGTCTTTATCAAATTCAAACTCTTTTAGAATTACTCTTCCCCCACTCTTTAGTTAAAAATGGACCAATTGTTTTCATTAAAAACTCTAGCTTTCTTTTTATAAGAAGGTCATTTAATAAACTTTCTTGGGATTATTAGGCTAGTTGTTCAATTTCTCTTTTGGGAGGTGAACTCTAATTTTTCAGGGTGAACTCCTTTTTTTATTTTTCTTTTGCTTTGGATCTAATATTTTAAATTTTATTAAAATTGTTTTTTTTTTTTAATTTCTAGGAGATGACCCCAACCAAATGTGTTTTTTTCTACAAGAAAATTAAAAAAACTAAATATTGAGAAAATGAACATAAGTTAATTTATGATTTTATTTAATATGAAAATTATTTCACATGCAATGGGCATGAAAAACATTGACATGAATATTGTATATATGTGTAAACAACATAAACATAAACATAATTGATAAATACATACGTACATACATACATACCTATTTACATACATTTGTTTTGTGTGTGTGTATGTATGTGATAACTAAACAATACTTTTGAAGTTCATAGTGTGATATGTTCATCTTCTTGGATTCTTTGGCCACAACATCTACAACCATCGTTTGGATAATAACATCTTTTAGGCCTTTGGTCAGTTTTACTTTAAGATTTGTCACACTTTTCTTTCCACTTCTTGTTTTAGAGAGTTCCACTCCCCAAAATTGAGGAACTCTTGCTAGTTTATTGTATCATAATGAGTAATGAGTGATTATATGTTAGGGATTAATTGTTAGTGTTGATTGAGATTTCATATACTAGTGTTGAGTGAGGTTCCACAATTGATGAACTCTTATAATCAAACAGTGGAGTAATTCTAAGATTAAAATCCAATCCCTGAACCACTCCACAATATGTTTGTAAGCCATGTTATAAAAGTAGATTTGATTTTCATACTAATATTGAGTTAGGTATTGTCTCTAAATATTTGAAGAGTCAAACATTTTGACAAAAATGAATACAACAATAATAAATGCGTGTCAAGAAGGACATCACGACCACAATCTCAACTATGTAATGGTTGGATTACATATAGTAGTGTCTTTTGTGGTAAAGCAAAGTAGAAAAGTTTCAAGGAAAAACTATGGCCATATTGAGACACTTGCACAGTTAATGAGATAGGGCAGCCCTCTTAGATTATTTAATTTTTTTTCTTTATCATCCATATTTCTTATAACCAAAAAAAAAAAAATATATAAGTACTTAAAATTTTATTCATTTCAAAAAATGATATTACATTTTTAAATAGGATGTTTTATTCTAAACTTAAACATTATATATGTGTAAATTACATAAAATAAATATTAATATAACATAAATGTATGTAAAATTTCATAGGCACAATCAAGAAAATGAAAAAGAAAAAAGGGATGAATTAAGTACACAAAGTAAGAGAGTTTACAGAACTAACAACATTGTTTTCATTACAGATGATGTCAGTACAAATACAAACTCAAAATTGCGAAGGATCTTTTAGAAAGAGAAGATCTCTGAAAATCAAGTGTAGAGATAGAATAACTATTTTGTAGCTCCAACATTCTGTCCAACACTTCTTTTCCTTAATACGTCCTCACCTGCTCTGGGTTGCGTGAGATTTTACTTTTGAACTATGTTTGGTTGGAGTTATTCTATCTATGATCACAATTAATTATATATCACACTTTTAATAGGACATAACTTTATAATATTCAAATAACATAGGGTGGACAAACTACATCATAGTACTTCAATGGTGAATGAAATACTTTCCTTTACTTAGTTAATTTTTTAATAATTTGAATGACTGAAAAAACCAACCAAACTATATAATGAATAAAATGGTATACGAATACGAGACTAATAATGGCAACATAGGTATACAATGGTATGATAATTTCCTTGTATTCCTAAGGATAGATCTTCTCTGGAGTAATACAGTGCTCCCACATAGGATAAAGCCAGGCATATTCGTTTTGTGCAAATCACTACGGTAGAACTTCTATGGTCATATTGAGACACTTGAAGAGCTATTGAGATAGGGGGGCCTCTTAGATTATTTATTTATTTTTTCTTAATCATCACTTACCAAAAAAAATTATACATAAAATTTAACTTATTTCAAAAAATGTTACTACATTTTTAAATAGGATAGTTTATTCTAGACTTGAACATTATATATGTGTGGATTACATAATATAAACATAAACATAACATAAACATATGCAAATTTGGTGTCAAGTGTAGAATTCATGCATGAAAGCTTTCTATAGACATAAAAATATAAGATGATCATTTGAAAAGTATATAGTGTGAACTCATCACCCTACATGCAATGTGTTACCTTTGGGAGTATGCCTCAATGGAGTAGGCCTAAAAGGCAGAGGGTTGAGAGTCGCCCCTAGTTTAGATATAAGAACCAACTTAGACCCCTTGTAAAGGCCTACACACCATACATTGTGTTTGGATTTAGGGTACATGATGGGATGGTGTTTGGCAACTCACGCCTTCCCGTCATGTAGGCTGAGCTCCATTCATTGTGTTCTATTGCCTAATTCTATCAAGCAATCCCCTAATGGGTTATTAAACATTCAAGAAGTAAAACACATACACACTTTAATACAAACCCTATGCTATCCATTTATCACACACATCATCATACATCATCACATGCATCCTTTATTCATTTATCTCATCATCATTACATCATAGCCTGTTAATATCATTCAAGTTCATCGCTTTCATCATCCAAGTTCATGTTCGTATCTTATTCACATCCTACACATGTTTCTAATTCTTGATCATGCTTTTTAAGTATCAAAAGAAGCTTAAGCTTGTTACTAACAAGTAATCAAAGGAATAAAAGACAAGCAATCAACAAACAAAAAAGAATGATTTGAATATTTGAGTTTCCGGGTGAACCTGTGTGTGCATGACTAAGGTTGCGCACACAGGCTCGTGGAGTTGCATACACAGGATTGATCATGCACACACAAACCGACCCATAATCCAAATTTCTACACTGCTCTATCCTAAGGCATATATCTAACCTAATTAAAAGCAATTAAATTAAAACTAAACTACTAAATTAAATTAAATTTTTTGGTTTTTAGACCCCTTTTATAACAAATATTAACCAATTTTAAGACAAAGTTATTAATTAGATCAACTATGAAGTGCCCATGGTTAATGCAACAATCACCAATATCAATCAAGAAAAGCGCAACGAAGATAGAACAGTACACATCTATATAGTGACCTAGTGAAAATCAATGGAATAAAATTGCACAGTAATAACACTAGTGGGATTTAACCTAAAACTCTCAAGGTAAAACATATCCAGTAATTGACTAAAAGTCTTACAAAAACTGAATAATTCTATTTCTAATAAAACTTACTAATGCTACTCAACACATCTTTGCATCTACAGACTCTTGTAATTAGCAAACTTAGTTGAACGCGAACCTCCACCAACGAATCCAAGTACCCACTTGAAGATTTTGATTTCAGCAACTATGTAAACAGGAACTTCAACAACACCAAAGTTTCCTCAAAAAATATCATCTGTAGAAACTTTGAGAAAGCTTTGGGTAAGAAAACCTTAGATATAGAATAAGCGGCTCTTCTCTCTGTAATCACGTCATATAAGGTCTCTTTTATAGTCTAGCAAAAGTGACACAAAACCCTAGATGCTTGACAATAGGCAGGGTTAAAATCTACAATATGTTCTTCGTCATTCAATAGATCAACTTAAGTGCTCAATTGATCAAATACTTACAATCTCAATTGATTGACTAGCTGTCGAAAGTTGGCAAACATACTAAAACTTGACTATAAAATGTAGAATTTGGCAACTGTATTGTTTTAAAAAATAAACCATTAAAATTATTAACTAGACATGTTTCGTTCATGGATTGTCAACCAAAAATAAAGCCTATCAAATTTGTCACTTTAAGAAAATTTTACCCTTTTTGAATTTTTTTTTTCTTTATCATCTATTCAATGATTGTCAAAATTGATTTATAAATAAATTTTATGTGAAATTGGAAGTTTTTTCAATGGTTTTCACTTTTTTGAATCATGTTACTCCTAGAATCAAGGAAAATAATAATTGAAATGATTTTATAAATTTGAGACTTTAATTGACAAATTAAAAACCTGGTATAACGAGTAAAAAAAAAATTTTAATAATAATTTCTCCTATTATATTTAATCCCCACCTCTCATTTCCACTAACAACCGAACAAGGAGTTGAATACTTATCCCTCTGTCTTTCCTCTCATTGTTTTAAACATCCACAACGAAGATATTATAATTTCTCCCAAATTGGAGGGAGTAACCTCCAGCCATTCTAAACAATGCGCAATATTGAGAAATTGAGCGAAAAATGCTTTGAAACTACGCTAAGTCATTTCGCTCCGTGTACATGATATAATTCTTAAAAAGTGGTTCAACATATGCTGCTGTTACTTAAAAGTGGCAATCTCATATCAAGCAGAAAAAAGTAATTGAATCGTTTCCAAAATTTTCACAAACATCAAACAAGTGGTTCAACTTTGGCTGAAGATTAACGCAGGACCACCTAAGGGGACAAAAGATTGGACAGAAACAGCTTGAAAAAGGGAAGATCCAATGGCATGTTCTCATAATTTTGTGTAAATATGCAAATTCATCAACATGCATATTCTCACTGATCAGGAAAAAAGACAAAAACAAAATACAAATAAATAAAATGAAAAAAAAAAATACATATTCCCGTGGTCAATTTTGTTCTAGTGTCTGCATTCTATCTATCCACTATTACGGTATTACCACACGCACTTGCCTTAATTTGTATTTCATTTAATATGTATATAACAACATAGCGGGCATATATTTCTTCATAGGAATGCATTTTTCTTTTTAAATGAACATTTCCTTGAAAACGAAAAGGATGTGTTAGGAATAAAGGTTAAATTATATCGACATTAGATGGAAGAAATAAAATATTGATTTAGCTTCAAGTCTGTTTGATCATTTGCTCTTAACCAGGTCTAAAAGATACAGAATGAAAAAGACTGGTGAAAGAAAAGTCCTTTCAATGGAAAGGGGGTCCATGATGGCTATAGTAGTATTGAAGAGGAGGATCGAGAGGGAATGATCCAGAGCATATGCCAATCTATTTCCATGGAATATCCATATCTAATGTGCGGATCACACAGAATAAAAGGAGGCCGTGGAAGTTTTGGCAAAACGCAGAACTGAATGGTGGCAATGGATGTGTTAAGAGTGTAGAGAAGAATAACAGGCAATTCTCTTAGGGCAGAAATGTTGTGTGCATTTCCAAGCATAAGTGCCCATTCCTGCCAAAGGAGAATTGCCCTGCCATTCTACTACTGCATCTGTTCCATTTCACTAGTTAATTTCCCATGCACCAGCACTACGTTCTTTCTTGATTTGTATGGTAATCTCTCTTTCTGTGTGTGTGTGTGTGTGTGTGTGTGTGTGTGTAAAGAATGAATATGGCAATGCCCATTTTGTTTCATATATTGACTTTTTTGCTTTGTGTTGAAAATGATCCTTTCATTGTTCATTCTCAGTCAAAGAGGGTGTAGAAGTAGTGATAAGCTACTTGGAGAAAGTCCACACAAGAGCTTCATACAAAAGAAAACTGTTTGTAGTAAATACTTCATAATGACAAAAGTATTCTATATTTCTGTTACTCCATCCATAATAGAAGTACTAGGAGTTGGAGGTACCTTTATGCAAGGTTCTTTCAAGCATAAGGCTATTATTAATTATTCAATATAAAGGGAATTGTCCTAGGTTTTTCAACCTCAAATTTGCCAACATCACCATATTAGGAAATGCCACTAATACTGCTAAATAGATATCATCTTCGAAACTTATTAAAGCGTTAACATGTGATCAGAGTAGCTTTACTTTTATATAAATTTATTATCAATATCACTTATGCACTAAGCACAATATATCACTTTGAAAATTGTAAACTTCTATCTCATTGGATTTATTGTTCTTGCTAATAAGTACCCTAAATAAACTTGTTAAAGTGTATTTAATATTTCATAGATATTATTTTTATACACTTTTCAAAATAAAATAAAATAAACTTGTGGAGAAATCTTAGAAAATGATATACAATCACAATGCTTGTGGTTATAAATCAATGAATTATTGATTAGTGTAATTTAATATTTTTTTTAAAAAATAATTATACATTATATGACTTATGCATTCCTTCTTGATCTAGACAATTCTAGACCCGCCAATAAACTTCCCATGTTCTCAACCCTCTCTGTTTTTATTTTACCATAACAACCTGCAACGATTTTATATATTTTTGAGCGGTGTCAATGATGTTATAAATTTTATTAAATATGTTTTATATTACAAAATTGATGTGCTGCTGATAACAAAAAAGTAATTTAGATCTTTATTTATAATATTTTTCAAATGAACAAATCACATATTTATTGTCAAACCAGTTTGTGGATTTTATTGCATAAATTTTGTAATAGCTTTAACATTTTCTTAAATCTTTATCATCAGAAACTATTTTGGTACTTATTTGAATACAAATTGACAACATGAGTTTAGAATTTTTTTTTCTAAAAGTTCAAAATACCTCCAAGATTTTAAAAGTAAATAAAATTTCAGTGGCAACAAGCATAAAAATAAAAATAAAAAATAAAAACAAAAAATACACTCCATTGTACATCCCCATTTTAGATATAGTTATCATTTTCTGTGTTATAAGACGAAAGATTCTCAAATATTGATGAAATTGAAGAAAAAAAATTGACGCAGAAAGTCAATTGAGATAAGTAAGGATGAAAGGAAAGCAATTGAGTGAAATCCAACTCCTGAGAGATTGTGTGAATCTAATCTATACAAGGGTGATATTTATTTATATATATATATATATATATTCAAAAAAATGCTGAAATTGAGAGAGGAGCTCCTCGCCTTGTAATCAACTACAAACCTTTGAACAAAGTCTTAGAATGGATTAAGTACCCTATTCCAAACAAAAATGACTTAGTTCACAGATTGAGTGATGCTACAGTGTTCTTCAAATTTGGTATGAAGTATGGATTTTGGCAAATCCAGATAAGTGAAGAAGAGAGATATAAAACTGCTTTTATCACTCCTTTTGGTCACTATGAGTGGAATGTTATGCATTTTGGGCTCAAAAATTGCCCCCAGTGAGTTCCAAAATATTATGAATGATATCTTTAACCCTTTCAATCACTTCACCATTGTTTACATCAATGATGTTCTCATTTATTACAACTCTATTGTTGAACACTGGAAACATTTATATGCGTTTCTAGACGCTATTGAACAAAATGGTCTTGTTGTTTCTGCTAAGAAAATTAAATTGTTCCAAAAAAAAGTTCGTTTTCTTGGCTATGACATTATTGAAGGACAAATTCATCCTATTGATAGAGCCATTCAATTTGCTAATAAATTTCTTGATGTCATCTTTGATAAAACCCAGCTTCAGAGATTCTTTGGATCTCTAAATTATGTTGCAAATTTCTACAAGGATTTGAGGAAACTATGTAAACCTCTTTTGATTGGTTACAAAGTAGTCCTCCACCTTGGTCTGATCTTCATACCTCTCTTGTTAAACAGATCAAATCTCATGTCAAGATGTTGCCTTGTCTTGGTATTCCTACTGTCAATGCTTTCAAAATTGTTGAGAATGATGCCTCTGACATTGGTTATGGAGGTATTCTGAAACAAAGAGTTTCTCCAGATTCATTTGAACAAATTGTTCATTTTTACTCTGGAATCTAGAATACTGCACAGTTAAATTATAGTACTATTAAAAAAGAAATTTCATCTATAGTACTATGTATTTCAAAATTCCAAAGTGATTTGTTAAACCAAAAGTTTTTACTTCGTATTGAATGTAAAAGTGCTAAATATGTTATTGAAAAAGATGTTGAAAACATTGCTTCTAAACATATTTTTGCCAGATGACAAGATATTTTAAGTGTTTTTGATTTTAACATTGAATACATTAAAGGTTCCCAAAATGTCATCCTTGATTTCCCCACTCATGAATTTCTACAGAATTCACCAATGCCAAGTAGGCAGTCGAAAGACAAAGACCTTGCCACTATGAGATCCATGATGATGATAATACTCTTGCTTGATATTGGTATGTCAAGTGGTGGGATAGATTTCCTCATACTCAAAGTATTATTGCCACCATCACCAAGGAATTCTCAAGTTTTGCTGCTCCTCCTATTGAAAGGAATTATTCACCAATTCAAACCCCTTTTCAGGCAGACTTGCCCTCCCCCTCATCCATTAAGAATATTAAACCCAAACCACCTGCTAAGAAAAAAGATTCCCCCCTTGATGATTTGCGTAGGGATCCTGACGCTTTGTTTGCCCTGCTCAAGTGTGCAGAAGACCTTGTTGCCAATCGTACCTCTGAGGAAGAAAAGTCAAAAGCTTCTTTCGAAGAATCTGTTGCTAATAACCCCTATTTTCCTTATGACCAAAAACTATTTGGCCATGATGAAGATTCTCCTGACCAAGGTGATATTTGAGGATTTGCTCTTTGTCTAGTCTACTCAATGGACAATCTGCTACATTATTCACTCCTGTTTAAAGCCCCAACTATTGCTCTGTCTGTCCCCCATGGGAATCTGTTGACTACTTTCGGCAAAAAGCGACAAAATGTTATCTCTCGACTTTTGATAAAGCTCCTACTGTCCCTCATGGGTCCTAATATGAATAGTAAAAAGTCATTGTTCATTTTACTATTCGCTGTTAAACTTTTGCTTTATTTACCTATATAAGGGGGGTTGTCCCTTATTTAAAATCAGAAATTTCTTTTAGGGTCTTCTCTTAGAACTCTCCTACTAGAATTCTCACTATTTACAAAGCTTGTAACTAGGATTAGTCTTCAAGTCTTGTACTACTTATCCTATTTATCTGTAATCCTGTAACTCCTCCTGCTATAAGTATTTACCACTACTGTAAATGTTTTAAGTATTTTCAATATTAACTACTTTCAGTTCAACTACTTGTTTTAATGTTATACTGCTTGGCTAGTTCTACCACCTTATACTTGTTTTAAATTACATTGATTATTAATTGTGCTACCGTCTCCTTGGATGGTTCTACTTTATTAATATTACTTTTCAATATACTACTACTGTGCTTCCGGTGCTTCCGCCTCCCTGCTCCTTGGTCCCCTCCCTTTTTGGTATCAGAGCCATTCCTTCTTTGGCCGCCAATAGTGTTGTTGTGCCTTTGCTCCTTGTCTGTATCTACCCGAACCTTTGATACTTTGTTTTTGTGTCTCCTTCTTACCGTCATTGGCGCCACCTTAGACGTAAAGTGAATCCCCAAAAGACCGAACAGTAATATATATATATATATATATATATATAATGAGGATAAAAATTTAAAAACCATTTTTAAATAAATCCTCTAATTGTTACAGTAGAGCAGTAAGTAACAACTAACAGACGGACCAATTTAGCTAATTTAACAACTTTGATAACAATATGTAACTCTGCAACAATCTTATCTAATGCACACTTGTTTCATTGAAGAATTGACAATAACTTCATAAAAATCTTTTTTATTATTATTATTATTATTATTTAGATATAATAAAATTTCAACTTATGACGTTCACTTTATGATACTAATTTTTTTTATTATGTAAAGATACTATTAGATTTTTTAATATTAAAAAAAAATATTTTTTAAATGAAACTAATATGACAACAAAAATAAAGACTATAGTTTCTTTATAAAAATATTCACAGACAGATCAAATCATCATTACTTGATAAGAATAACTATTTGATTCACATCATTGATAGTTTTAGTTGGAAAACATGGGTTTCTTTTTTAAAATAAAAATTTGAGGTATTTTAAGCCTTTATGAAAATTAAAACATTTGTAGAAATGTATTATGACCATGAAGTTAAGGTCTTGAGATTTTGATAGAGAACATGAATTTCAACCAAATGGATTTAATAAATTTTTTTTTAATCAATTTTAAGGTTCTCATAATAAAATGGTGTAATTGAAAGAAATAAGAAATCAATTAATTTTTAATAAGATAAAATTTAGATACAAAATTGATTGTAGGTTAAAACAAACCTTACTCAATAAAATATAAATTGCTATAGATTTTGAAAATATAACCATTGATTTGCATGTTGTTTACACTCTTAATATAAATGTCAAATTTTGTATCAATTATATATTATTTATTACTTTATCTATAAGCTTATATTTTATGAATAATTTTAAACTACAAAAACTTGAAATTTAAAAAATATTATTGATGACATAACTATTGATCTTTAATTTTCTAGAAATTTTACAAGTATGGAGAATATAATAAGAAGATGTAATCCAATGATGGATTTATCAAAATTCACCTCCAATAAAAAGATATTGAGTAAAGTATGCAAGAGTATGGATACAAAAATTTAGAATAAGCATTTAATTATTTATGAAGTTTAATTGTTCAATCGTTATCCGATAAGGACTGTACAAGAAAGAAGTCACAAGTTTAAACCACTCAATGGTCCCAGAGGCCTAGAATTCTTACAAATAGATTAGAGCTGAATTTGATTGTCGGCAAAATAATTGTAAACTAGAATTGTCTGGGTCGGAATTCCACCTCACATTTTGGTTTTTGGGTTATGTTCAAAGGCCTAGAATTCTTACGAATAGATTAGAGCTGAATTTGATTGTCGGCAAAATAATTATAAACTAGAATTGTCTGGGTCGGAATTCTACCTCACATTTTGGTTTTTGGGTTATGTTTCAATTGTGAAAAAGTAGTAGAGAATTTGTTAAAACTGGTCCAATTGTTTTGGGAGAATTTGGGGAAATTGTTACAAGGTACATTTCTTTTATGTTAGAATTGTTTTATGAACATAGTTATCTAACTAAAATTAAGTTAAATGTAACTTGTTATTAGAAATTGCAGATCTATGTAATTAGAAATTGCCTTGTACATGTATATTGCTTTTATACCTCCCTATTTACATGTATGTGAAACTATAAGTATTTGAAATAAGAATTTTCATGTAAAATTAAATATTAATTAAAAAAAGAAAATTTTGGAACCATTGTTATTGGAAAAAAATGAAGTTCACAATAACTCATAGCCAACCGCAATTACATTTAGTATAATAAATTTTTTTTGAAACAAAAATTTAACATAATATCAAACCCAATTTTTTTAGATTACATACTAGGTACTACCATTACTGTTATTAAATGCTACTTGTTATATATTTATGTGGGTCTTATCTTCTTATTACTATACTTAATTTGTATAATTAAGTCATGATTTGCATTAGTCCCTATTATTTATCTTTACATAATTTCTTGAATAAGATGTCATTCATTGTGTGTAATTTTCTACTTTCAGGAAATTATGTGAGAAAGATGAGTTTACAGGAATTAGTGAGAGAATGGAGGCCAAACTAGAATTAAAGTGGAGCTAAAGGACCATGTTTAAATGTCTAAGGAGGTGCAGCTGGAGTGTTTGGATTGTCTACCAAGATTGGAAGCTTCAAATAAGGAAAGAAATCAAAAGGGTAGAATCTGAAAAGGAAAAATCTGATTTGAGTGCTGATTAGTATTTTGGGCGTATCTCTCTCCTCAAAAATCCAATTTACACAAGGCTAGATGGGTTGGAACCGTGACTTAAATATCTACAACTTTTCAGTTTTGAGTTTTTCGAAATTCTCAATTTTTGAAGGCCAAAATTAACTCACAAGTTACCGCTGTAAACTTGGATGGAAATTAAAATAGAAAAAGTTTTATTTTCTTTAGACACTTGGACATTAGGGTTTGGAAGGAAGGCTGTGAGAACGACTTTTGGGACAGAGAAAATCTTGTATTTTCCTTTCTCTAATGGCAGCCTAAACTCTTTACTAGGACTAGGAGTTATGTTTCTTCTATACGGTATGAATATTCAATGTGATTCTCTCTAAGATTTTAGACAATAATATATTTGATTGTTTAATTAGATTTCTTTTTGATGTATTAGTTCTTTCATGCTTTCAATAAGTTCAATCATGTTTTTCTTATTGTTTAGATGAATTTCTAATAGTTTCAAATAAAAATCAAGTTTTAAAGTGAATGGGTTTTTCTGAAAACTTTTCTAACCGCATTATTAATCGAGGTTATAATGCGTTCTTGAATTGTCTCAGTTCAACTGAATCATAAGTTTTTAATTGTATAAGAACAATCAATTATGAAATATATATTTTCTTAGAACACAAAGAATCTCATATCGATATAGGGAAACACCCCCGATTCCCTGGTATTTACATTATTGATTTAAATCAGTTTTTATTATTATTTTTGTTAACAATCACCAAGCAAAAATATTTTTCTTCTTCACCCAAATTTTTATTTAATTATATTGTCTTTGAATTTACCCTGCTCCTTGTGGTTCGATCTCGGTACTCCGAGAATTATATTGCTACGATCTCCTGCACTTGGGAGTGAGCAAGCAATTTTGGCGCCGTTGCCGGGGAGCTGCTGCGTGTTCAGAGACAATTTTTGGGAGCAAAGCACAACCGGTGGAAATTCTTCTATTGGTAACTTCGTTACATTTTTTTTCCCTTTATTTTGTTTTTATTTTTCTGTTTGTTTTTAATTTATTTTGTTTTGTTTTTATTTTGTTGCATGAGCATTTGGGTTAGAAATAAGAGAGGCATATTAGAAAATTTTGAAACTTACTTTAGTAATCTTTTTGACACACCTTTACCTTCACCTTTTTTCATCAATCATGGGTGATGAAACACATAATAATCATGAGGAGAATAAAAGAACTATGTATGAATTGTTGCATCCCACACAAAATTATGTTCCTTCATGCATCATGTTTCCACCTAATGCACCACATGTAGAACTGAAACAAGGTTTATTAGCAATACTTCCTAACTTTAGGGGACAAGAAAATGAAAATCCTTATGTCCATGTCAGAGCTTTTGATGAGGTAATTAGTAGTTTCTATGCGCAAAATGTTATTGAGACAGCTAAATTACGTTTCTTTCCTTTTTCACTTAAAGATAAGGCAAGAAGTTGGCTTTACACCTTGAAACCTAGGTCTATAGGTAGTTAGCGGGAGATGGCCCAAGAGTTTTTTAAGAAACATTTTCCTCCCCACAAAGTCCAGCAAGTAAAAAGAAGGATAGCTAATTTTGTCCAAGGAGAAAATGAGACCTTATACCAAGCTTGGGAAAGGTACAAAGATCTTTTCAATTTCTGCTCAACTCATGGGTATGAAGATTGGAGGTTAGTTAGCTATTTTTATGAAGGACTTACACCTAGGGACCGACAGTTTGTTCAACTCTCATGCGGAGGGGACTTTTTACAAAAAGAACTCGAAGATGCAATGGATTATCTTGATGAGATAGCTAAAAACTCTAACACATGGATTGGACTTAGCCCTATGGACTCCACTGATAGGACTAGAACTAACACTACCACTTCTAGTGGAAGTGTTTTCAAGTTGAGGGATGATGATAACATGAGTGCAAAAATTAGCATGTTAACTAAAGAAATTGAGGCACTCAAAATGAAAGGAAGTAAGAGTATTAGTGCTACCTTTAGAGAGGAACCAATGGAGGTGTGTAAAATCTGCCATGAGATAAACCATGCTACAAATGAATGTGCATCACTTTCATCATTCTTAAATGTGCCAGAAGAACAAGTACATGCATTTAATTCGTATTGGCCAAATAATTCTTCATATTCTAACAATTATAACCCAAATATGCGAAACCATCCGTATTTGAGTTATAAGAGTGACAATGTGTTGAATCCTCCTGTTCCAAGGAATTTTAATTCACCATATGCATCATCATCATCATCATCATCTAGACCTTCCTTGGAGGATGCACTTAGTACTTTCATTCAAAGGCTAAGGGAGCAAAATCAAAAGTTTAAATCCATGCTCACTAGGCTAGATAAAGAGGTAAGAAAGACCAAGAGTCATATAACTAGGCTTACAAATTCATTGAGTGGGATAGAGAGAGGGAAGCTTCCTTCCCAAACTCAACCCAATCCCATCAATCAAAATCTAAAAATTGGCTCTAAGGATAAACATGAGGAAGTAAAAGTTGTGACCATTTTGAGGAGTGATAAAGAGATTAATAAAAGTCCTCCTTTAGTAACTAAGAAATCTAAGGAGACCCTAGTTGAAAAAGAAAAGGATGAAACTGAGTCATTTGGGTTTGATGAAATTGAAAAATGCCCAATCTCTCCACCATTTCCACAAGCCTTAAAATTACCTAAGAAATTGGACACCACATCTGAGATATTAGAGCATTTGCATCAAGTCAAGATAAATTTGCCATTATTGCATGTTATCAAGCAAATGCCTGCATATGCCAAGGTAATTAAGGACCTATGCACTATCAAGAAAAAGCATAATGTGAAGAAGACTGCATTTCTAATAGAACAGGTAAGTGCAGTTATCCAACATAAGACCCCACCAAAGTATAAGGATCCAGGTTGTCCTACGATCTCTTGTACTATTGGAGATTACATCATGGAGCATGCATTGCTAGATCTTGGGGCAAGTGTCAATTTGATCCCTTTCAGTGTATATCAAAAACTTGGACTTGGTGAGTTGAAATCTACTCCAATAACTTTACAATTGGTTGATCGCTCTGTAAGGGAACCGAGAGGGATTGTTGAGGATGTGTTGGTAAAAATTGAACAATTTTATTATCCAGTTGATTTTATTGTTCTAGATTACCAACCTGTTTTACATCCTAGTGTTCATACCCCTATTATTTTGGGTAGACCTTTTCTTGCCACAGCTAATGCTTTAATTAATTGCAGGAATGGAAGAGTGCAACTCACTTTTGGTTCCATGACTTTGGAGCTAAACATATTTCATGTGGCTAAACAACCACATGAAGATGATGACTGTGCTTATGTCAACCTCATTAGGACGGTGGTTCAAGAAGATTTTGATAAGAATTGTTTTTCTAATCCTCTTGAAACTCTTTTTAATAATTCTATTGGTTCTTATGATTTAGAATGTGATATTCATGTATTTGAAAATTTTTCTTTGTTGGATCCCTCACAGGTTTTGGAAGAACAACAGATGATGACAATTAATGAAGGATGGAAGCCTTGCTTTAAGGAGCTACTAGAAAATGAAAAAAAGCTCGTGCATTCAAGTGAAGAGGCACCACAGCTGGAGCTTAAGCCGCTGCCTGGTAATCTTAAATATTCATATTTGGGCTCAAGTAAGTCAAAACCTAGGTGGGATGGTCCTTTCACTGTAAAGGAAGTGTTTAAACATGGAGTTGCAGTAGTTGAGAACCCTAGGAATGGTAAGATTTTGAAAGTAAATGAACAAAGGTTAAAACCATATTTAGGGGGAGTTATACCAGAGGAGGAGACTATGTCACTTGAGATCCCTGCCTATTGAGATGCTACGTGAAATCTGAAAGAGCCTTATGAAATTGTACCATATTTTTTTTTTCTTTGTTTCCTTTTTCTTTGTCTTTGTTTTTTTGTTTTGTTATTATTTTTTTGTGAGCTAACATCTGCAGGTGCGAAAGAAATTTCAAAAAAAAAAAAAAAGAAAAGAAAATTAAATGCTTAAGGTAACTTCTTCCCTTTATACTTGAATTTATTTTGGCTTTTATATATTGAGGACAATGTAATATTTTAGTTGGGGAGAGAGGTCTACACATTTTGCTGCACCTTGCATGATTTTTTTTTTTTTTCCTTTCTTTTTGGTTGCAACTTTTCAATTCTTAAAAAAAAAAAATCCCTTAAATTTGAATGTAGAAGAGTTATAATCTTTATTTTTATATCATGTGATGGAATGAATAATGCTGAGTTGGTTATACTATTTGCTATATTAAGATTCTTTCATGAAGAGCACAATTGAGAACTTTTGAGCACAATAGCTAGGTTAGTGGACGGTTGGATGTTGGATATGCATGAATCATGAACAAGCTAGATATAAGCTGAAACTCAACTCATATAGAGAGTTCTTGAGCCTTACTTTTCTTTGTGAGAGTATATCTTTATTTGAACTCTTAAATTTCTCTTATATGCTTCAATTTTTGTAAAAGATCTTTATATTTTTTGGTTGACTACTGGAAACATTATGGGAAGATATACCATGATCCTACTTATTTTTGTCCTTAGGCATGCTGGTTTATGTGAAATTTTAGGAGATGCGAACCTAAGGCCATCAATCTTTTGTCACTAGCTAAACAAATATTCAACCTACCTTGACATTAACCATTGTCACCATCATTTGAGCCATGAGAAATACTTCTACAATACCACAAAAAATTTTTATTTATGGGTATTCTCTTGGGGGTTCAAGTTTTGAGAAATTGATGTGTTTAGATACCACCATTGTCTCTCTTTTCTTCAAAAAAGAAAAAAGAAAAAAGAAGAAGCAAGAAAAAAAAAAAAAGAGAAAAGAAAGATCCAAAAAAAAGAAGAGAGAGAAAAAGAAAAAGAAAGAGGAGACATATATAATCAATCAATAAATCATTGGTGTCTTACACATCTTACATGTATTTTAGAAGGGTTATATGGTTGAGTAAGGGTTATTTTGATTCAAGTTGGTTGTTATCGCTATGAGTTGGGTTTGGCTTGAATTTTCTGCATTTGATTCATATACCTCATATTTCAAAGAGAGCAGTTTGCCTTTACCTAGCTATAAGATTATACTACCATTGAGCTTAAAGTCCTACTTGATCATAAAGGTGCATGGCTGGTATGTGTTTTGGATAAAAACTAGTAAATGAGAATGGTATTAACCTCATGTTTCTAGGAATTCAACATCCTTTCCAAGAGATCTTTTTCCGTTGTTTTAGCGGCTGTTTTTGTATACACATGTGATATTCTTAAAACTTCTTTCCTTTTTGTTCACATGTGATTTAAAGAGAGAAACCATTACTTCTATGTTTGTTCTTTTAGAGTGTTGATGACTTAAGAGAGGGTTTGGAGTAGAGGCTCTAATCTAGATTATTCTTGGTCTATGCATGTTTGGAAAAGCCGGTTTGATTGGATGGGCTATGCATACGTACACATTCCAAAAGTGAAGCTAGTGAAAACTCTTTAATATGATGAATTGTATCCCAACTCAAATTGAAAGTTCATTTGTATGATATAATGATAAAGCAGACTAATATTTGCTGCAGGAATTTTTAGGAAACTTTTGACTTTTGTGGGTAGAGTCACTGCAAACCCTCACGAGAGTAAACTCGTCCACTAAGGTAACCTAGAGGTTCAAAGACTTGCTGCACATAGGAAGTGCAATCGTATAGCCTACGAAAGTGGCTTGTATTTTAGCTTCAATTATTCACTTTTAGTAGACATGGGTGCTTTGTGGATTGCTAGGGATTTAAGTTGGGGGGTGTGATAACGTCTTAAAATGTATACTTGTTATATATATATATATATATGTGGGCGTTATTTCCTTATTACTATACTTAATTTGTTTAATTAAGTCATGATTTGCATTAGTCCCTGATGATGTCAAGAATCAAACCAGTGAGCTGCAGGGCCTACGCATACTTCGGACGGACCTGCACAGGTAAGAAGAACCTCAAAGGGAAGTACCGGCGTGGTACCGGCCAACGACCCTCCGATAGTTAAGTCAGTATTGTTCACAACTTCAGAGTGCCAGAGTCGGGTCTTAGTATGCGTACCTCGATTTTGGAGGGCGTGGCGGTATTTATAGTAGTAGTAGAGGCCTTTGGCCGAGGCGTACTGGAGAAGGTATCACTGTACCGGAATTGCTCCTGAGTAGCGTGGGGCGTAAGATACTCCTTGGGTCCTCAAGTGTGTTGGGCAAGACATCCCTTTTGGGGGAGGGAATCGTGCTACGTAAGATATCTGGCCAAGTAGTAGCGTATGCGACAAGATCCACTTTCCCAGGGAAGCGTACGTGACAAGATAGCCTTTAGTGCCCGATGACAACCGTCCGTCAACCTCCTCCCCGTCGACCCCTAGGAGTCAGGTCGTCAATATACGGCGTCCGTCATATATATCCGTCATCATAGGTCAAGCCGTCAGCCTGTGCAGGCTGCCACCGTCTGATGGGAGCTTTACCCCTATCAGGTGCCCCCTCAGCTCATCAATCCGTGAACCTTCAAAGGACGAACTAATGGGGTGATGGTTTCAATCCATACCAAGGGTCGAATAGACAAGCTGTCATCAGTAATTAATGTCGGGTAATAAATGCAGGACGCATGTCGTCAACCCGTGGACCGTGTGCTCGGAACGAGGAGTCCCTTCGTCTCCCGCAATACCCCCCATATAAAAGTCTTCCTTCTTTTCTCTCATTTTTCACTTTTCATTGAAAACAAACGATCAGAGCGCATCCGTTCACCCAGTAGAAAAGCACCTGACCCGTCAACTCGTGCACCCGTCACATTCTCGCAACCGTCGATCATACCTTTCAGCAGCGCAAACAGCCGGTAAGTACTTATTACCACTTGTTCATTTTTGCCACCGTCTGTGTCTTTAGGGCAGTTGAACTTAGGGTTTTCCGTCACATGTAGGTGACATGTCTAGCGCGTCCAGTAACCAATCGTTTGTCCGCGACGGAGCGGGCTACGATGAAGTCAATCCGTCGGGTCCAAAGGATCCTGCAGCTATAACTTCTTCAAGTGAAGAGAGCTCGTCTACCACCTCTTCCTCTTCAAGTAGTGATAGGGCGGAGAGCAATCTTAGTGACGGTGTAGTGGGGGATGAACCTCAAGTCCAATCCGTCGTGGGTAGTGATGGGATGAGGAAGTTCGTCATGCTTTCTCTGTGGACGGTGAACGACTTTTTCTCCACAATTAAGGAGTCTCACTTTAAGACACTTAGGAGTAAGTACCAGATACCTGCCAATATACCCCTCCGATTACCCCACCCCGGAGAGAAGTGTTACTACCTTGGTGTTAGGGGTGTCGGGGTCTATGAGCAAATGCTCAAGGCAGGGTTGAGGTTTCTCTTAACCCAACTACACCGTCACCTACTTCACTACCTAGGATTGTCCGTCAACCAGGTTTCCCCAAACGCCTGGAGGGTTTTTATTGGGGTAGAGGTGTTGTACGGGTCTATGTCAGTCGGGAAGAAAAGGCTGACGGTGAAAGAATTCTTCCATTGCTACCGTCCGGTGGAGATACAAAAATCCAGGGGGATGTATAGTTTTGTGGCGAGGAGTCCACTATTAAGGTTGGTGTGTGATACTCCAGATTCCAATAGGGACTGGAAGTCTAGGTACTTTTTCATGGACGGGGATGAGTGGATGGGTCATCCTGGTGAGACCGAGTTCATGCCCGTCGACACAACGTGGGGTGTCTTGTCCCCGTCTGGTATTCGCCCGTTCACTTTCTCTTCTCTCTCTTTTTTCTCTTTTTTTTTTTATTTTTTTTTTATTTTTTATGCACCTTCAACTTATAACCGTCTTCCTTCTTCAGCTCAAGACCGTCCACAAGTGTCAATTGAAGACTGGAGCTTTTTGGAGAAAATTTTTCAGAAGTCTGAGTTGAAGGAAAGGTCTTGGGCCAATTTGGTAAGCTTGAAGACCATCTGTTGGCACTGCGATGGACCTGAACCGTCCCCAGAAGCCGAGAAGTACGAGATACAATTCAGAAAACGTACGTCCGTTCACTTGAACTTTATACTTGGCCATTTTTCTCTCCCCTTTTTTATCAGCTCATGTGCCGTCTTGTTTCGCAGAAATGGACGAAGCGAAGAGGAGGGCCATAATCAAGCAGCAAGCAGCTGCAAAGAAGAAAGAAGGCCAAACGGCTGGGATCGGCGCGCCCAAGGTGCCCGTCGCAAAAAGGAAACCGGACCAGGAGGGGGACCGTCTCCCCAAGAAGGCCAAAGCCACCCTCGAGACCGTCGTCGGCTTAGAGGCGGAGGGGAAGAAGGTCCCCGTCAAACACGGCAAGGGGAAAGGCCTTATGACGGCTGGCCCAGCCTCTAATCCGAAGAAGCCACCCGTCCTTCTGCGTGAGGACTCCAAGTATGCTCTGGATAAGCTGTCCTCGATACTGACGGCAGAAGACTACGAGGACCTTGGAAACCATGCGACGGAAGCGATGGGGGAGACGGGCCTGTTCAATCTTGCCCAGGTAAACACACTACCCGTGTACTTCATTTCAAATATATTTCTTTACCGTCGCTTGAATCTAACACCGTCCCGTCTCAGGCCGTCGTCATGATGAAGGGGCTCATAGACCGTTGCGTTCGTGAGGAGACGACCCTAGACCGTGTACGGGCTAAGGCGGCCGAGACGGAGGACGAGCTCGAACAATATAAGGCCTGGAGGGTGAGGATCGAGAAAAAGCTCTCCGTCCTTAAGGAGGAAAGGTCCGAGTTTGAAAAGCAGACGGAGTTGCTACAAAAGGTCCTCGCTGACAAAGAGCAGGAGATCCTGTCTATGAAGGACCAGCTCCGTCAGGCCAGAGATGACGCTATCAGAGAGTACCGAGACTCTGAAGCCTACCTGACGGAACTGGGCGGCACATTTGCGGACGGTTTTGATGACGCCGTCCGTCAGGTGAAAGCCACGTATCCTGAGCTGGATCTCTCTCGAGTGTCCATAGACAAGGCCTAGGCACAGACGTCCGTCCTCCAGGCTGCCTCAGAGAGTACGGGTCGCCTCCTCAATGAAGGCCAAAATGATAAAGGCGACGGGACCCTTGATGATGAGGCCGAGACAGCCGTTCAGGCCAAATTTCAAGCAGAGGACGAAGTAAAAATAGTTGATTCCCCCGTTCACTAGACTTGTAATAATTTTTGTGGAGATACAATTTTTTGCAATTTTTGTAGAACGGTCAATTTCTGAACCGTCGAGAACAATGTCGCCTTTAGAGGCATTTTTGTTAATCTATATCCTGTTTCAAATTTTGTTCCTGTATATATTGCTTGCTTGCATGGTTTCTTTTGTGTGTTGTTTATGCTTCGTGGAACCGTCAACTTAACAACCGTTAACTTAGTAGGCCGTCAACTTTTATCCAAACTTCATGCATGATTCCTTTGTACAAAGAGCTTTGTGGAACCGTCAACTTTGTAAGCCTTTGGTTCGCAAGCTTTTTAGAACGTTGGCCCTTTTTTAGGCATTGTATATAACCGAGGACGATGTAGTCGATTTTGGGCCGTCACCCTAGATTCCGTCGTTTATCATACTTAGGATCTTGGGCATTCACCCTCGTAGGATATTGTAGTTGGCTTTGAGCCGTTGCCATCGATGCCGTCGTCCATTGGACTTGGGCTTTTGGCTTCTATCCTTGTAGGATAATGTAGTTGGTTTTGAGCCGTCGCCATTGATGCCGTCATCCATTGGACTTAGGCTTTTGGCTTTTATCCTTGTAGGATGATGTAGTTGGCTTTGGGCCATTGATGCCGTCGTCCATTGGACTTAGGCTTTTGGCTTTTATCCTTGTAGGATAATGTAATTGGCTTTGGGCCGTCGCCATTGATGCCGTCTTCCATTGGACTTAGGCTTTTGGCTTTTATCCTTGTAGGATAATGTAGTTGGCTTTGGGCCGTCGCCATTGATGCCGTCGTCCATTGGACTTAGGCTTTTGGCTTTTATCCTTGTAGGATAATGTAATTGGCTTTGGGCCGTCACCATTGATACCGTCGTTCATTGGACTTAGGCTTTTGGCTTTTATCCTTGTAGGATAATGTAATTGGCTTTGGGCCATCGCCATTGATGCCGTCGTCCATTGGACTTAGGCTTTTGGCTTTTATCCTTGTAGGTTCTTTGTAGAACATTGGCTTCTAAGCCGTCAGTTTTTATGCTTGACGCTTTTATGCCATGTAGATTCTTTGTTGGCTTCTAAGCCGTCGACTTCGGTTCGTCACAGTTTTTTAACACTTTACAAAATGTAGAAGGGATTTTGGATGAACTTCTGAATCTTGTATAACTCTTACAAAAGGGGAAAACATGCCTTTGAATTTTCAAATACATCAAAACAGATTACAAGTATGGGGTTGCCATTCTTCTTACTAGTAATACTTTCGCAAGTGTTCGGCATTCCATGGGTGGGGCAATTTCTGACCTTCCGGTGTTTCCAGGTGGTAGGTGCCCTTTCTCTGCCATGACGTGATTCGGTATGGTCCCTCCCAGTTGGGGCCGAGCTTTCCTTGGGCAGGGTCCCTGGCAGTGTCCATGACTCTTCTTAGAACGAGGTCTTCGACCTTGAAGTCCCTGTGTTTGACTCGGGAATTATAGTACTTAGCCATTCGATCCTGGTACCTAGCGAGCCTTTGCTCCACGGTTGCTCTGATTTCGTCGACTAAATCCAGCTGCAGGTGCAAGGCCTCGTTGTTCCTGCTTTCATTGTAGGCGTTCACCCTATAGGTTGTGAGTCCTACTTCGGCTGGGATGACTGCTTCGCTTCTGTAAGTTAACCGGAATGGCGTTTCTCCTGTAGGGGTCCTTGCCGTTGTTCTATACGCCCATAATACGCTAGGTAGTTCCTCGGGCCATATCCCCTTTGCCCCCTCGAGCCGAGTCTTGATAATTTTCAGCAAGGACCGGTTTGTCACTTCTACCTGACCGTTGGCCTGGGGGTGGGCTGGGGAGGAGTATTGATTCTTTATTCCCAGCTGCGAGCAGAACTCTCGGAATGGGCCGTTGTCGAATTGCTTGCCGTTGTCAGAGACTAGGACCCTAGGGATCCCAAACCTGCATATAATAGATTTCCAGACGAAGCTTCGCACGTTCTTCTTCGTAATGGTGGCCAGAGCTTCAGCTTCTACCCACTTCATGAAGTAGTCTATGCCCACTACTAGGAACTTCAGCTGTCGTATGGCCATTGGGAATGGTCCCATAATGTCTAGACCCCATTGAGCGAACGGCCATGGGGCCATCATGGGCGTAAGCTCCACGGGCGGCTGCCTGACGACGTTGCCGAATCTCTAGCACTTGTCGCAGGCCTTGACGTAGGCTTGGGCGTCTTTTTACATCGTGGGCCAGTAGTACGCGACCCGAATCAGCTTGTGCGCCAGCGATCTTGAACCTGAATGGTTTCCACATATTCCTTCGTGGACCTCCCGCATGACATAGTTTGCTTCCTCGGGACCCAGGCACCTTAAGTATGGGCGAGAGAAGCCCCTTTTGTATAGAACTTCCTCTATCAATATGAACCTTGATGCTCGGACTTTCAGCCTTCTGGCGGCTTCTCTTCCTTCGGGCAAGACGCCATCTTTCAGGTAAGAGACCAATGGTGTGGTCCAGTTGTTCTCCGAGCCTATCTCCTGCATTTCGACAGAGTCTATCAGTGGAGAAACCTACACAAAATAGAGCACACCGTCAGTGCTGCCCCCCTGCTCCGACAAAGCAGCTTTGGCGAGGCGGTCGGCTTGCTCATTTTCATCTCTAGGGACTTGGACTATCTTTGCCTTGAGTTCGTCTACCCTTCTTTTTGCATGATGGAGGTATTTTTTCATTCTGTCACCTCTGCACTCGTAGTTTCCGTTGACTTGGTTGACGACGACCTAGGAGTCGTAGGAGACAATCACTCGGGCTGCACCTGCTGCTTTGGCGAGGTCCAACCCGGCTATCAAGGCCTCGTACTTCGGCTCATTGTTGGTGATGGGAAAGTCCAGCCGGATCATGCAATCGACTTGGTCTCCTTCGGGGGAATGGAGCATGACACCAACACCACCGGCTTGTCTTGTTGACGACCCGTCCGTATATACACTCCATGGGGGACCTGCATCTGCCCCCTCGTCTTCCCTGTTGGTGAACTCTGCAATAAAATCAGCTACTGCCTGTCCTTTGATGGCGGTGCGCGGGCTGTACCGAATATCAAACTCAGTAAACTCGATCGCCCATAGGGCTAAGCGACCAGCGGCTTCTAGGTTGTGCATTGCTCGTCGTAAGGGCTTGTCGGTTAGGACAACTATCGTGTGAGCTTGGAAGTAAGGCTTGAGCTTTCAAGCCGCGGTGACTAGGGCGAAGGCGAGTTTCTCCATAGGCGGGTACCTTCCTTCTGCTCCTTGGAATGCCCGGCTAGCGTAGTACACGGGTTTCTGGACCCCGTCCTCTTCTCTGATCAAGGCAGCGCTGACAGCCGCTGGGGAGACGGCTAGGTAGAAGTAGAGATCTTCCCCTGGCTGTGAAGGACTCAGCAATGGAGGGGAGGAGAGATAAGCCTTTAGTTCTTCGAACGCCTTCTGACATTCGTCTGTCCACTCGAACGTTTTCTTCAATGTGCGGAAGAAAGGAAGGCATTTATCCGTCGCCCTTGATACGAATCTGTTCAGGGCTGCCACCTTCCCGTTCAAACTTTGAACTTCTTTTACATTCTTCGGGGGTGCCATCTCCATTATTGCCCTGATCTTGTCTGGGTTGGCCTCGATGCCTCTCTGAGAGACCATGTAGCCGAGGAATTTGCCCGCCGTCACTCCGAATGCACATTTCGACGGGTTGAGCTTCATCTTGTAGGAACGGAGGGTTCCGAATGTCTCCTCGAGATCGCTTAGATGATCCCCCTCCTTCTGGCTTTTTACCAGCATGTCGTCGACGTATACCTGAACATTCCTCCCTATCTGGTTGGCGAACATTTTGTTCATAAGCCTCTGGTATGTGGCACCTGCATTCTTCAGTCCGAATGGCATCACTTTGTAGCAGAAGAGTCCTTGGCTGGTGACGAACGAGGTTTTTTCCTGATCTGCTTCATCCATCCGGATCTGGTTATACCCTGAGAAGGCATCCATGAAACTCAGCAGCTGGTGCCGGGCCGTAGAGTCTACCAGGGTGTCGACTCGCGGGAGGGGGTAGCTGTCCTTCGGGCATGCCTTATTCAGGTCCGTGAAGTCCACACACATCCGCCATTACCTGCTGGCCTTCTTGACCATTACCACATTGGCCAACCAGTCGGGGTAGTATACTTCCCGGATGAACCCTGCTTCCCGTAACTTGCCGACCTCCTCCGCCACTGCGCGGTCTCTCTCCGGAGCAAACACTCGCTTCTTCTGTCTGACGGGTCGGAAGGAGGTTGCTACGTTCAGCCTATGTACCATGACTGAAGGGTCGATTCCCGGCATGTCTTCATGGCTCCAGGCGAACACATCTTGGTTTTCCTTGAGGAAAGTCACGAGCTCCTGGCAAGTCGCCGGGCTGTTGAGGGCACCGATCCTGGTGGTTCTGTCAGGCTTGGATTCGTCGAGGATTACTTCTTCGAGCTCCTCCACAGGTTCTGCCCCTGTTCTCTGCTCTATGTTCATTGTCTGTAGCTGGCTATTTATTTCTACCATTGCGAAGTAGCATTCTCGTGTGGCCACTTGGTCTCCCCATAGCTTTCCTACCCCATGCTCTGTAGGGAACTTGACCTTTAAGGCATAGGTCGAGGTTGCAGCCTTTCAAGTGTTGAGGGTGGGCCGTCCTATGATTGCGTTGTATGCTGAGGAGCAATCAACGACTAGGAAGGTGATGTCCCTAGTGACCTGCCGAGGGTACTCCCCGACGGTGACGGGCAATGTGATCGAGCCGAGGGGGTATACTCTTGTCCCCCCAAAACCTGTGAGTGGTGCCTTGGTAAGGACCAGGCGTTCTTTGTCAATCTGCATCTGCTGGAACGCGGGATAGTAGAGGATATCTGCGGAACTTCCGTTGTCGCTTAGGACCCGGTATGTGTTATAGTCTCCTATCCAGATGTTGACGACAAGGGCATCGTCGTGTGGATGATGGAGGTGCTGGGCATCCTCTTCTGTGAATTCCATAGTGAGGCTGTTGATTCGCGGCTTCTTCTAGACGGAGCTCGCAGCCTGAACATTCTGAACCGCCCTGAGGTGGGATTTCAGAGCCTTCTTTGTTGAACCGGCGGCCGATGTACCGCCCACAATCATCCTTATGTCCCCTATAGGCGGTCTGAGGCGTTCATTGTCCCGGTGGGGGACCTGTTCTTGCCGAGGTGTTTCTACCTTTTCTCTGCTGACAAACCTCTGCAGCTTCCCTTGCCTAATCAGGGTTTCAATCTGCTGCTTCAAATCGTAGCAGTCGGCGGTATCGTGCCCGTGGTCTCGATGGAAGCGGCAATATTTGTCCTTGGGCCGTCTGTCTGGGTTCGATTTCAACTTTCCCGGAAACGTCAAGGATCCGTCGTCCTTGATCTGCATCAGGACCTGATCGACTGGAGCCGTCAATGGGGTGTAGCTTGTGAATTTCTCGGCAGGGGGCTTTGGGCGTCTATTGTCTCGGACTTCTCCTGTCCGAGGCGCCTTCCGCCCCTTATCTTGTCGGGTGTCTTCCTGCCTTTCCCTCTTCTTAGGGGCCTTCTCCTCGCGAGCCAGTAATGTATCTTCCGCATTCATGTATTTTGTTGCCCTGTAAAACACATCCGACATCGTCTTCGGGTCATTTTTGTATAAAGAGAACAAGAATTTACCCTTCCGTAGCCCGTTTGTGAATGCGGCCACTTGTATCCTGTCGTCCACTTCGTCAATCGATAGCGCTTCTCTGTTAAAACGGGCTATATAGGATCTCAGCATCTCATCCTCCCGCTGCTTAATGTTCATCAGGCACGCGGTGGATCTTTTGTGCCGGTGTCCCCCGATAAACTGCGAGGCAAACAGAGCGCTCAGCTCCCTGAAGGTGCCGATAGAACCGGGCGCCAATCTGCCGAACTAGGTCCTCGCAGAGCCTTTTAGCGTTGCCGGGAAGGCCCGGCACATGATTTCGTCCAGTGCTCCGTGTAGATGCATCAACGTCTTGAAAGACTCCAAGTGGTCTAGCGGATCCTTGGACCCGTCATAGCTTTCCACCTGGGGCATGCGGAATTTCGGCGGTGTAGGGAACAGGATGACAGGTGTTGTAAATGGGGAGTCTGTGCAGTGGACGAGGTCTTCGAGGTCGCTGGATACTCGCCCTTTGAGGGCGTTCATCATGAAGTCCATGCATTCCTTCATCATCTGCATTTCCGCGGCCATGTTGGACTGGGCATGGCCGTCTGCCGACGGACGGTTTGTCTCCTGTCCTTCGGGCCGGCTCAAAGCATGGCTTCCCTCAGAGTCTGGACTTGTCTCTCGAGGGCCGTGGTGCGTTGTTGATTGCCTTGGTCGTTCATGGTGGTCGTCCTTGAACGCGTGAGTACCATGCAACTCTTTGTCCGGGGAGCACGTAACAGAATCTACGCACTCGCGCGCTTCCCACAGACGGCGCCAACTGATGATGTCAAGAATCAAACCAGTGAGCTGCAGGGCCTGCGCGTACTTCGGATGGACCTGCACAGGTAAGAAGAACCTCAAAGGGAAGTACCGGCGTGGTACCTTGATGATGTCAAGAATCAAACCAGTGAGTGTCAGGGCCTGCGCGTACTTCGGACGGACCTGCACAGGTAAGAAGAACCTCAAAGGGAAGTACCGGCCTGGTACCGGCCAACGACCCTCCGATGGTTAAGTCAGTATTGTTCACAACTCCAGAGTGCCAGAGTCGGGTCTTAGTATGCGTACCTCGATTTTAGAGGGCGTGGCGGTATTTATAGTAATAGTAGAGGCCTTTGGCCGAGGCGTACTGAAGAAGGTATCACTGTACCAGAATTGCCCCTGAGTAGCGTGGGGCGTAAGATACTCCTTGGGTCCCCAAGTGTGTTGGGCAAGACATCCCTTTTGGGGGAGGGAATCGTGCTACGTAAGATATCTGGCCAAGTAGTAGCGTATGCGACAAGATCCACTTTCCCAGGGAAGCGTACGTGACAAGATAGCCTTCAGTGCTCGATGACAACCGTCCGTCAACCTCCTCCCCGTCGACCCCTAGGAGTCAGGTCGTCAATATACGGCGTCCGTCATATATATCCGTCATCATAGGTCGAGCCGTCAGCCTGTGCAGGCTGCCACCGTCTGGTGGGAGCTTTATCCCTATCAGTCCCTATTATTTATCTTTACATAATTTCTTGAATAAGATGTCATTCATTGTGTGTATTTTTCTACTTTCAGGAAATTATGTAAGAAAGATGAGTTTACAAGAATTTGTGAGAGAATGGAGGCCAAACTAGAATTAAAGTGGAGCTAAAGGATCATGTTTAAATGTCTAAGGAGGTGCAGCTGGAGTGCTTGGATTGTCTACCAAGATTGGAAGCTTCAAATAAGGAAAGAAATCAAAAGGGTAGAATCTGAAAAGGAAAAATCTGATATGAGCACTGATCAGTAATTTGCACGTATCTCTCTCCTCAAAAATCCAATTGACACAAGGATAGATGGGTTGGAACCGTGACTTAAATATCTACAACTTTCTAGTTTTGAGTTTTTCGAAATTCTCAATTTTGAAGGCTGAAATTAACTCATAAGTTACCGCTGTAAACCTGGACGGAAATTAAAATAGAAAAAGTTTTATTTTCTTTAGACACTTGGACATTAGGGTTTGGAGGGGAGGCTGTGAGAACAGCTTTTGGGGCAGAGAAAACCTTGTATTTTCCTTTCTCTAATGGCAGCCTAAACTCTTTGCTAGGGCTAGGGGTTATGTTTCTTCTATACGGTATGAATATTCAATGTGATTCTTTCTAAGATTTTAGACAATAACATATTTGATTGTTCAATTAGATTTCTTTTTGATGTATTAGTTCTTTCATGCTTTCAATAAGTTCAATCATGTTTTTCTTATTGTTTAGATGAATTTCTAATAGTTTCAAATAGAAATCAAGTTTTAAAGTGAATGGGTTTTTTTGAAAACTTTTCTAACTGCATTATTAATCAAGGTTATAATGCGTTCTTGAATTGTCTCAGTTCAACCGAATCATAAGTTTTTAATTGTATAAAAACAATCAATTATGAAATATATATTTTCTTAGAACACAAAGAATCTCATATCGATATAGGAAAACACCTCGATGCCCTGGTATTTACATTATTGATTTAAATCAGTTTTTATTATTATTCTTGTTAACAATCACCAAGCAAAAATATTTTTCTTCTTCACCCAAATTGTTATTTAATTATATTGTCTTTGAATTTACCTTGCTCCTTGTGGGTCGACCTCGGTATTCCGAGAATTATATTATTACGATCTCCTGCACTTGGGAGTGAGCAAATAGCTACCTAAGCATATCAACCATCAATTTCAAGATTTTTACTGCCGCACATTCTTAACGTAATGGTCACTCCACGAGTACAAAGTTCTTGTGAGGTAGAGGGCAAGGGCTAGAGTTCAAGACTTCAGGATGGAGCTTCACACACATATATACTTAAATTAGAATAAAGTAGAATTCATATCATGTATTAAAAAATCTACAAGGTTTTCTATTTTCTCAAAAAAAAAAAGTCAAGATTTTCTACAATTTACGGTCACTAATAAGAGTGATAACTTTATAATAAGAGTGATAATTTATATATATATATATATATATATATATATACACACACACTCACACTTTGTAGTCAATTACTCAGAGTTTGTCACATCAAAATTGTGGCAAAGAAGTTTTGAAATAATTTGTGGTCCTAAAACTACTCATTTAGAAATCCAACCTTATAAGTAAAATATACAAGTTTACGTTTCAAACCAAGAAAAAGAAAAATATTCAAGTTTTCAAAATTTCTTTCATTGGCATGATGGTCGCTCCACAAGTCTAAAGTTTATGTAGGGTTGAGGAGGTAAGAAACAGGGTTTAAGTCTCTAAAAGAAGGCTTCAAACACATGTACACTTAAATTAAATTACACTTAGATTAAATTATAATTTAATCTAAGTGTACATGTGTTTGAAGCTTTCTATTTTGTATATATATAAAAAATCTCTTTCATTAATATGTTTAAACTTTAGGGATATAGATTAATTGACTTTTAAAATCACGTTATATTTGGAAGTATGTCAATAGCATATCTATTGACTTTTAAAAAAATTCCTATATTTTATTTTGGAACATTCCAAAATATAATAGAAGACCAACAAATTTGGAGTACCTTTAACATTTTTCTATAGGATGATGTTAGAAACTAAGAGGAAAATAGAAGGACACCCAAAGTGGGCATGTCCCTCTATAAACCTCATCAAGAGTAACATCCAGAAGTTACAAAGTAATGACTTGAACCGTTACTCTACCTCAATATATGCCCACTGTCACACAATATTAATGGAGTGGTGTGTATATAAACATGACAGGTGGTACCCACTAAATAGAGAATGAAATATGTATTTCTAATAGTGTTTGCGGAGTGTTATGAGGATTTTAGGTTATGAATTATGTTTGCATCACTCGAGTAGTGTGTAACACCATCGAAGAAACATTTTATTCGTGGGTTACACATACTAGAATTTAAAACAAGTTTGAATTGCTGGTCTACATGGAGGTTGGTCTAGATAATGTAGAACATTCTCAAAACTCTTGTGTGATCATCGGTTTAGGCCAAAAAAGATACGCCGAAAAACCGATTATTAAAATTTCGCTACAATGTCTGTTTCTTACAAATGAAGTGTAAAAATATGCATCTAAATTCAAAATGAAGAGTTTCTTAAAGTTATGAAATAAATGTGAGAATTCGAAGGGTACATGCTGATGGTAAAATACATGTTTGTATCACATACAAAACATACGCAACGGAAAATTAACGGATCTACTTCATTCGCAATCGATAACATATACTATCTAAGTTTCAGAATACAATAACAAGAGAGTGTACCTTGGTGTGGTGAATTTCAAAAATAAAGATCAGAAGTTCCTGAGAACACTTTTAATCTTCACTCCAATTCCACTAATGCCCAAGAAGTGCGATCTCTCAATCAATTTCTATGAATTTGTTCAAGAGAGAATGAGAGAGTGTCCAACACTCACATACAAACCATTTCATGTAGATTCTTGTTTCAAAATTCTGCATGTTTCTCTCCTTATAACTGATTATCTAACTGTGCTAGTCTTTTGGGCTTTTCCAATTGGGCTTTAGTATGTGGCTTGGAGTGGGACCAAAAGGGAACAAATAAGACACTAGCTCCAATGGTCCTTGGGCTTTTCTATCAACTCTTGACAAGTCCAAAGTTACCATTAATTATATTTAATACTACTATATAAATATAATTGCACTCTAGGCTTTATTAATAAATTATATCCCAAGACTTTTTTGTACATGCAACCCCTTCATAAAATATTCATAGTAATACAAAGTCATAAATGTAGACTGCCACTTTGTAGATTACAACATCTTAATCCTTGAGTACCCAATTTTAATCTTTTAAGTTATTCATCATATATTTATGAAATCCAATTTCAAAAATATATACTTTAGTAATTCTTTACTAAAGTGGTTAGGTCTAACTCTTTGAATAATTAACCCATTAAACTTATCTCAAGAGAATATTTTGTATCTCTATTAAGAGACTATGAATTCCATCTTGAGAATATATGTTCCATCAACACTAAATGTGGCTGCCCAACATACTAAGATTTTGACCATTACTTTAGATGTAACTTCTGGTAACCTACACTTTATGATTAGGTCCATTATTCTCTCAGGATTAAGAGTTCATGGAAATACAAGTCGTGAGATTTATTATTCATTTGACAGTCGTTAGGAGAATAATATATCACATAGCGGTCCAGTTCAATATGTTTTAACTCTTAAAACATATCAACTAGAAGTCTCCACTTCCATGATCAAGATAAATCATCTTAGTTGATATGTTATAGTTTTCGCAGGTGAAATGCCCAATTTAATCACCGACTACGAACTAAAATTTTGAGTTTATAAAGAATTTGTGATTTATATCTTCTGTGACTTTTCACATAAATCATATACTATGCATCTCATGGACTATATGATAATGTTTAAATATTCATGTTACCATTATTTTAGATAATAATAAAACAACTTTATCAATTACAATATTAAGTCATACATCATGTCATATATAATATCATACATAGCATCATATAATAGGATTTAATGGCATTAATCCTAACACATGCATGGTGTATTACGTACTGCACCCATAATCGTCATTCCTAACCAAAAAGAAGAAATACAATATAAAGAAATTCATACATTTCTCCTCTTTTTGCGTTCTCTCCTCCATTGTAAGTGTAATAAGTTCAACTTCTAATAGCATATCCTGTGGATCAATCCCTTTTGTGTACATGAAGATTATTTGTCACTTTATTCTATTTTTAATTTCTCCCCCACGGAAATTTGACTTTAACATATAGAGATACTATTTAACCCCAAAAAATAAGTTTGTAGTTTTGAATCGAACCATGTTATATAAAATATTCTTCAAATTCCTTACTTTATGGGATTTCCACTCTTACATTACATGTGACCCTAAGGGAGAAATTAGAAATGGAAAAAAGAGGAGAACAAGCATGGATTGATGCTTCAAGGTGGAATATATCATTATCTTCCATGTGTAACATGACTGTTTACATTCTAGCAAGTGGACCCAAAAGTTGATTTTATATATGTATGCAGAAACTCGATGCAGTATTTACATATGGGTTCTATGCTTGAATTATGACATGATATTTCCGTGTGGAGAGTGGAGGATTTTCACTTTTCGAATGCATGTGTTATTTAAGGATATTAGTTTATAACCGGGCAAATGCACTAAATTTTTATGTAAAATATTTTTTATTTAGTTTTTAGCATCTCTTTAAATCTCAGAATGTTAAAAGCATTCTTAAAATTACATAAAGCAAGTTCAATCTGAAACAAAAAATATTTAGAATAAGGAAAAAAATTAGCAACAATTTCCACCCTATGTTCAAAATTTGAACATAAGCTGGAAATTGTTGTAAAAATTTACTTGTAGTGAGTGAGAGTGGGGTGCTTGTGGGTGCTTGTGTAGCCATTAATCAGTGGGTGGGTGGGGTGGCGTGGGGTGGCAGGTGTGTGTGGCAATTAGTTTTTAACTTAAAATATCTAATTAAAATTAAAATGATTTCATAAATTTGAGATTTTAATAGAGAAATTAAAAACCTGAGTCCTAATCAAAAACCGGGAATAAAGTGGAATTGTTATTTTTTAAAATGTCCGATTATATTTAATCCCCACCTCTCCCTTCCACTAACAACCAAACAGTAAGATGAATATATATTCCTCTCTCTTTCCTTTCATCGTTTAAAAAAAGCATAGATAACTCTTGCTTTTTCACTCCATATTCCTCTCTCTTTCCTTTGACCCAGTGTAATATATACAAATCCTATAGCCGCGGGTTTAACCCGCGGCTACAGGAAAAACCCGAGGCTTTCAATTTGGTCTGAAGCCGCGTGTTTAAAACGCGGCTTCAGACAAATCTAAAGCCGCGTTTCAAACACGCGGCTTCAGACTAAATTGAAAGCCGCGTCTAAAAAACGCGGCTTTAGGAATACTGAAGCCACGAGTTTTAAACGCGGCCTTCATTAACGAAAAAAAATAAAAATAAAAAAGTATTTTCCAAAAATATTGAAACGCGCGGGTCCTTAGGCCGCGCATTTTAAACGCGACTACCGGACCCAAACGCGGCTTTAGGACTAGGACTATGGCCTCGCGTTTAAAACGCGGCCCAACTAGGGAACTCAAGCCGCGTTTTAGAAAACGCGGCTTCAGTGAAATTTGGGCCGCGTTTTTACAAACGCGGCCCAAAAAAACGCGGCCTTAGGCCCGCGTTTTTAGTAGTGGAAGTCCCAACATATCTTATCCTCTTCTATTAAAAATAAAAGATCCAAATGGGAGGGAGTAACCCTCAGGCCTTCTCAATGCTTTTCAAATTACGCTTAAGTCATTTCGTTCCTTGAGCACGATATGCTTAATCAAGATTGCCTTTTTAAGTTACGGCCGGGTTTGTACATACCTGGCCGTTACTTAAAAGTGGCAATCTCATATCAAGCAGAAAAAAGTAATTAAATCCAATGGCATGTTTTCACACAAACACCAAACAAGTGGTTCAACTTTGGCTGAAGATTAACGCAGGACCACCTGATGAGGGACAAAACATTGGACAGAAACAGCTTGGAAAAGGGAAGATCCAATGGCATGTTCTCATAATTTTGTTTAAATATGCAAATATCCTCACTGATCTAGAAAAATAAATAAAATGAAAAAAAATATACATATTCCCGTGGTCAATTTTGTTCTAGTATCTGCATTATATCTAGCCACTATTTCCACACGCACTTGCCTTAATTAGTTTGTATTTCATTTAATATGTTACAATAACAACATAGCCGGCATATATTTCTTCATAGTAACATGTTGAGTAGGATGTGTTAGGAATGAATTTTTTTTTTAAATGAATGTTTCCTTAAAAAGAAAAAGGATGTATTAGGAATAATGGTTAAATTATATCGAAATTAGATGGAAGAAATAAAATATTGATTTAGCTTCATGACAAAACTTTTTCCTGAAAAACCCCATGTCTGTTTGATCATTTGCTCTTAAACAAGTCTAAAAGGTACGAAATGAAAAAGATTGGTGAAAGAAAAGTTCTTTCAAAGGAAAGGGTCCATGATGGGTACAGTAGAAGTGAAGAGGAGGATCGAGAGGGAATGATCCAGAGCATATGCCAATCTATTTCCATGGAATATCCATACCTAGTATGCGGATCACACAAATAAAAAGCGGCCATGGAAGTTTTAGCAAAACGCAAAACTGAAAGGTGGCAATGGAAGTGTTAGGAGGGTAGAGAAGAATAACAGGGCGATTCTCTTAGGGCAGAAATGTTGTGTGCATTTGCATGCGTGTGTGCCGATTCCTGCCAAAGGAGAGTTGCCCTGCCATTCTACTACTACATTTGTTCCATTTCACTACTTAATTACCCATGCACTACGTTCTTTCTTGATTTGTATGGTAATCTCTCTCTCTCTCTCTTTCTCAAAGAATGAATATGGCAATGCCCTTCTTGTTACATGTATTGACTTCTTTGCTTTGTGTCGAAAATAATCCTTTCATTATTCATTCGCAGTCAAAGATTTCCCTACAAAAGAAACCGGTTTGAAGTAAATACTTCATAATAACAGAATTATTCTGTTACTCCATCCATAATAAAAGCATATGGAGTTGGAGGTCCCCTTATGCAAGGTTCTTTCAAGCTTAAGGCTATTATTAATTACGGAAATTCTTGTTTTACAAATTTACATTGTACGTTACAATGTAAATTGTGTACAACAATTCCACTTTTTGTGTATCTACCGCTCTTTGCAAATATGTACAACATTTCCACTTTTTATGTATCTAATTTAAATTTACGTGGCAAGTATAATATGAATATATAAAGGTCCTATTAATTATTCTTATATATATATATATATATTTACAAGATAGAAATTTTACTCTAACATAATTTAAGTATATATGTGTGTAAAGCTCCCTTTTAAAAACTTTAACCCCAGCCCTTACCCCCCACACCTTACAAGTACTTAAACTTGTGGAGTGACCATTGCGGTGGTAATCCTATTAATTATTCAATGTTGAGAGAATTGTTATCTTAGGTTTTTCAACCACAAATTTGCCAACATCTCTGTTAATGCCACCTTTACATATCCTTTTTGAAACTAGTTAAAGCATTAACATGTGATTGAAGTAACTTTACTTTTATATAAAATCATTACTATTATCAATAATGCTAATCACAATATATCACTTGAAAGATTATAAAATTATATATGATTAGACCTATTGTCCTTGCTAACAAGTGCTTTAGGGTTCATTTGGTTGGAGGGGTGGAAAAGTGGGATAGAAAATATTTTAATTTCTTTTCTTTTTGTTTAATTGGAAGTGGGAAAGTGGAGGAGTGGAAAAAGTGAGTTTGTATAAATTTACTTATATACCTTTATTAAAAAAAAATCATGTCTAGTTAAAAAAACAAAAAACAAAAAACAAAACAAAGCACCATGGCTAAGGCCCCAGGAAATCAAAAAAAGAAAAAAAAAAAGAAAAGAAAAAGGCAGCGTCCCAAGAAAGAAAAATAATAATAATAAAAGAAAAGAAGAGGCAAACACCTAGGAAAGCAAAAGCTTGAAAAAAGAAAAGAAAAGAGGCAACTCAACAAAACCCATGTGCACTGCACAAGGGCAATCTCATCATTTACCTATTATACTTCCCCCTACCCAGTTTTCTCCCCATTGTGGGGAGGAAACTTTTTGGTAGGCTCAAGGAGAAAACACCTGAGCCCCCACCATCTCTTTCTCATCTCCACTTCCCAACCAAACATTCTAAGTTTCCTCCTCATTTTCTCTCCCTTTTTTTCCATCCTCCGTAAATTCGACTCTACCAAAGACACCCTTAAAGACACTCATTAATGTGTATTTAATGTGTCATTAGATATTATTTTTATACATTTTTCAAAATTAAGTAAAATTGTGGAGAAATATTAAGAAAAGGATATAGAATCACATTGCTTGTGGTTATTGATCAATTAGTGTTTAACCTCGTGCATATGCATAGGTACAATTAAAAATAATCACAATTATACGGTTAAAATTATATATCTTTTTTAGAAAATGGTCAAATTATACATTGTATTAGTTTACACATTTTTTAAACCATACATCTCTAAAATTTGTAATAATTTCTTATTATATATATAGTTTTTTTGCACACAATAATATACTTGCCATAAAAATTAAAAAATTAGATGGACGTGTGATGCAAAATTGGACACCAATTGAAATCCAATTTAGAATCTAATTGGATCTGTACTTTTCTATTTTTACACTCAAAAATTAACTTGAAACAAAAATTAAATATTAAATGGGGCATATGGCACAAAATTGAGAAGCCAATTGAAATCTAATTGAATTTTCTCTAAGTTTTGGCTTTAAATATATATAGCTGGATTATGATAGATTCATTTTTTTTTAGATTGTACATTATAAGTTGTAATTGAATATTTAATTAACTTGTTTCCATACTGAAAGGCTCGGATTTGTGCTAAAATACAAGAGCTTGTTTAGATCCCAGAATAAACATTACGACTAGATTGTTTTTACTCTAACTTAAACTAAGTGTGGAACAAGAGTAAAAAAAGCGCAATTACCGAATCTACTCTAATGCATACACATGAACAATAAATAATAAAAGTAAAGCAAAAGAGTAAGAGAAAAGAGATACAAACACAAGATAACACTAAGACGTGTTATCGAAGGGGAAACTGAAGAACTCGGCGAAAAACCTCTCTGCGACCCTCCAAGTTGAAATCAATCCACTAGAGAATAAAGTTAGAGTACAAGAATAATAAAAGACCCTCTAAGCCTAGTCTACCCAATGTACTTGAGCCCTCCAAACTCCTGCTACCAACGGACTTCTTAGAGTCATGTCTTATCTAGCTTTTCAGATCTTGCAATACGCCCGATTGCGTCAGCCAAGCCTCACCAGCTTCTTTTAGCAAATCCCGAAAGCTTCCCAAGCTCCAAAACACTCACTACACTTTGTAAAGGTGTGAGTTGTGTTTGGATACATATCTCCTCTCAAAGTATGACAATGGGAAAGGGAGGGAAGAGAGGCTACAATGATTTCTCACTAAGGATGAATAGCTTTCTCTCTAAAAGATGGGTGTGTTGTGTTGTAGAAACCTATCTATGGTTTTCTCTCTATGAATATCCTCTTTTACTTTTGTTGGTAATGAAGGTATATATAGTATGGATGAAGGGTAAGAAAGTCACATTTAAAATCCTCCAGGTAGAATGTTTCGCAAGTATGTCGCGAGATGGCCTGTCCCGCGAAGTACTCGCGAAATGTAGTCTGGCACTTGACTCTTCAGCTCCAGCATATACTTCTCACGTGCCCTTTTCGCGGGAACTTTTACTCGTGAACTTCTTGCGAGCTAGTCGCGAAACTACACTGATCTTCATTTCATGCTTGATTATTCACCAACTTAATACTAAACTCAATACAATAAAATTCCACAAAATACAAGAAAATAAATTAATGTAATTACAACACTTTTTGTCATAGAATAAAGCCAACATAAAACATAATTGTAAATCACAACTTTACACATACAAATACAAATTAACATTTTAAAAATATGAATTATGCATCCCTTCTTGAACACCATTGCAAGAGAAGTCTCACCCTAAGTCAAGGCTCGCATACTCCAATATTTGAGTAGACAAATGTAGACTCGCCAATAGGCTTCCCACGTTCTCAACCCTATCTGTATTTATTTTACCATAACAGCCAACGATGTCATATATTTTTGAGTGGTGTTATATTATAAATTTTATTATATATGATTTGTATTATAAAATTAATGTGTTACCCAAAAAAAAAGTAATTTAGACATTTATTTATAATATTGTTCAAATAAACAAATTATATATTCATTGTTAGACTAGTTTGTTGATTTTATTTACATAAAATTTGTAATAACTTTAACATTTTCTTAAATCTTTATTATCTGCAACCATCTTGATACTTACTTGAATACGAATTGTCTAGAAATTTTTTTCAAAATTTTCAAAATACTGCCAAGATTTTAAAGGAATATGTAAAGAAAATTTTAGTGCCAACAAGCATAAACAAAATAATCTCCATTTGTACATCAACCTTTTAGATTCAGTTCCCATTTTCTATGTTATAAGATGAAAGATTCTCAAATATTGATGAAATTGAAGAAGAAACAAATTGACGAGGAAACTCAATTGAGATAAGCAATTGAGTGAATTAATCCAACTCAAGAGATACTGTATTACTTCAATGAATCTAATTTATACAATTAAGGGTGACATTTATATCTATAAGGAGAATAAAAACTTTTTTATTTTTTTTTTCGAGGGATAAAAAAACGTTTTTAATTGAATCCTCTAATTGTTACAATGGAGCTGTAACTAAAAGTTAACAGATTGACCAATTTAATGATTCTAATAACAATATGTAACTCTACTACAATTTCATTGAAAAATTGACAACTACTTAAGAGCTTTATTATTATTATATCATAGAATTTCAATCTATGGCGTCTACTTTATGATAATTATTTTTTATCACCATGCTAAGATACCAATTAGTTTTTAGTATAGGTTAAAAAAAAAAAAAGAGCTTTTTTAATGAAGCTAACATGACAACAAAAACAGAGACTATAGCTTATTTATAAAATTTAAAAAAAAGTTATGGACCAATCAAATCATTATTGCATGATAAGAATAACTATTTGCTTCACATCATTGACAATTTTAGTTAGGAAACATAAGTTTCTTTTTTAAAATAAAAATTTGAGGTATTTTAAGCCTTTAAGAAAATTAAAACATTTGTAGAAAAGAATAATGATGACTATGAAGCTAAGGCCTTGAGATTTTGAAAGACAAAGTGAATTTCCACCAAACGGATATGTAAATAATTATATAAAACAGAAGTAATTCAACTTACTTGAGAAATATGAATACGAACTTTAAATAAGCACTTTTCTCTCTTAAAGATTTTTTTTAACATATTTTCAAACATATATGAAATAATAATGATTACAAAAATAACAAATTTTGTTTTCAACCTTGAATAAGTCCCCACCATCATAAAACATCTTTCCAAATAAATATATGATTCATTCAAATATTATATTGAACATATGTTTAAACATACATAACAAAACAAGATTGTTAATGTAAAAATTATAAAAATCTTTTCAGTGATTAAAAAAACATTACCAAAAAAAAAAAAAAAAAAAAAAAAACAAGATCTATGAAACAATAGTGAATACAAACATTACAAAGTTTGTTTTCAAGCTCTACTTTCTCTTGTAAAGAGAGAGAAATTCCTGAGATTAGTACAAAATCATATCCCAGGCATAACCCTACAATTCGAGCAAAGAGGTCTAGCACAAGAAAGTATAGTGTCGGATGCAAAGAAGATACAATCTTCATTTAAATTTTTTAATGACTGGCATCTGATTTTTGAACCACTCCAATGACTAGGAAGTACATTTCTTTTCTATTTTCCTTTCTTGGTGGATTTGCTTTGTATATAAGGGAGCAAAGACCTTAATTGGAATGTACTCTAATTTTACATTACAATAAATAAAACTCTCAACATATTTTTTTTAGATAGATTGTGTACGAAATTTGACCAATGATTGTTTTTTTTGCAATTTCTTAAGAATCAACAATTGTTTCTTGCTTTTTATACCAGAATCACGAAATCTTGAAGTCCATTTCTGAAATCTTAATCTAAAATAAGAGCTACGTAGTGTGAAATGGGTTTCCATATTGACAGATGCATGATAGCAATTAAGATCAAACAAACCCCAAAAACTCAAAGATCCAATTTTGGACAAAAAATAAATGTGAAAAAATTGAGAATCCAGCCATTAATCAAGACCTCAATGAACAGCTTTTAGGCTAAGAAGTGAAAACCCACTATATAAATGCAATAAAAGTCACACACACACACATATAGACAACAAAAACAACAAATTGAAAGAAAAACCAAGAAGGATCAAGAGTAAAAGGGCTCAAAACCTTGAACTAAGATCCCCAAAATTTCGCTGCAAGCTCACAACCCCACAAGTTCTCTCGGTTAGAATTTGGACATGACTCCATGACCGAATCTAAGTTTATTATTATTTTAGTAGCCACATAAGCTCTATGTTGACAACTGTGCACATTGTATGCCACGTAAGTATTTTCGTTTAGTGATTTAATGGTATGGACCAAATTAACTACAGTTTAAAAATAATAAGAACCAGATTGACTACTATGAAATTTAAGATCAAATTGATTGTAATCCTAAAATGTAGGAACCAAAATATTATTTTTACTTTTTTCTGGTTTTTTTTTTTCAAATCTTAAATAGGTCCCCACCATTATAAAACTTATTTAAAATATATATATATATATATATATATATATATGATTCCTTCAAAAATTATATTGAACATATGTTTAAACGTTCATAACATAACATGATTATTATGAACATAAAAATAATTAAGAAAAATTTTCATGTTTAAAACAAACAGAATTTAACCTTCTCGTTTGATATGGACTTTTGATCCTTTAATTGAAAATAAACTCTCAAACAAATCTCTAATTCATACACTTGGGTCCACTAATTACATACTAACTTTCCTTGTAACATGTAATTGGAGTAGGTTCCACGACCGCATCTATTGATCTTCAGATTCTTGTTGCATAAGTAAATTAAGTGTCTTATTAAGAAATTTTATATGATTAAATACAGAGGTTGTGCAATTTTTCTTTCAAACTACTTTAAAAGACATATTATTGGATTTTTCCTAACTTTTTCATCCACTACAATATCTTTCATTCTTTTTAGTTATTATTACTAACTTGTAACTTCATGTATAATAGTAGATACATTTAAAATGTATAATTATAAACATAATTTTTCTTTTTGAAAAAAAATTAATAGTTTAATTCCTATATAAGTTAAATACTATCAATGATTATTCTTATATTTTCTAAACTCTTAAAAAAAAACTTTGTAAAAAAATTTTTAATATAAATTTAACAAATTTCTTGATTTTTGGAAGAGAAATGTTATGTTTACAGCATTTTTAGAATACTTTCACAACAAATCCTAAGTGGTAGAGTGTTACTGGTTATTATTGGTGGGCAAAAAAGTAAATTTAAGTCGTAAATTCAAAATTTAACCAATAACAACTTACCACTTATGCTTTTTGTAAAAGTGTTGTGAAATTATTGTGAACGTAACACTTCTATTTTTGAAATGAGTAGTAAATATCTTCACCAAAATTAAGAACTTGAATAGACACAAGTCACAAAATTAGAGCTCAATTGAAATCCAATTGGATTTTTTCTAAGTTTCAGCTTTAAATAAACTAGCACTACTAACCCTTGGATACATTTAAAATTAAACACAATTTTTACTATAAAAATCTAAATAAGGGCAAATTACAACTTACGCACCTGTGGTTTGGCTGAAATTTAAGTTGCCTACTTGTAATTTAAATTTGATACTACCTACAAGAGGTTTGACCAAAATTTATGTTGCTTACCTTTGGTTTGAAATCTCATGATGCAGGTGTTCCGCTGGATTCTTTTTTATCTTATTTGATCTTATATTTTTATGTTTTTTGCGTTTTGGAGGAGAGAAACATAAAGTGAAGTAAAATCACATATTTAGCCATGTTTTTAATAGAGATTGGTTAAGGAAATCTAATTAAACTAACCTCCGATGCGTAAAATGTTAAATTTCAAACCACATGTAGGCAATTTAAATTTCAGTCAAACCATAGGTGGGTAAGTTGTAATTTACCCTATAAATAATTAGTAAAATTATTTTTTAAAGGAATAGCATGTAACACATGCATACATATAAATACATTTAAAATTAAACACAATTTTCATTATAAAAATATAAATAATTAGTCAAATTATTTTATAAAAAAAAGTAAATATAATTAGTCACATATTAAAATTCTTACCTAAATTTAATACTACTTATGATCATTTTATTTTCTAATTTTTAATTAGATAGAATGTGTGGTGATCTTTGTTGTGTGGTGATTTTTATTGAGTATACGTGATTCGTTTTTTTTTTTATTTTTAATTTTATAGTTCATTAATATTAGATTCTTAGTATTTTACATTCATTAACTCACTTGGCACAAAGATTAAAAAACTTAAATGGACACATGACACCAACATAAGTTGATAATCACAGTGTGATCCTCACATAAATTTAGACCCATGACGCAAAATTGGATTATAATTTCAAATTTTAATTGAGCTTTCTCTGAGTATTACCTATTAATATATACTAGCTTGTAATCCTATGCATATGCATGAATACACTTAAAGATATACAATAAGATGCATAATATAATTTATATATATATATATATATATAAAATTTAAATACTATTGATAGTCATTTTTATATTTTATTAACTCTTTAAAAAATTTTGTAAGGATATTATTAGGTATAAAATGTAAATTGTCTATGCTTTTTTTTTTTAATTATTGTGAAGCACTTTTTTTTTTTTTTACAATTCATTTATTCTAAACTCTTTGGTTTTTGTACTTAATAACTCACTTGGATGAATATTTATGATGTGGTCCTACATTTGATTCTAAAATTAAAAAATAAAACTATTTAACAATAAATAATTTAGGACACATGGCGCAAAATGGGAACTCTAATTTGGAATTTAAATTTAAATTTCTCTCAGTATCCCCTATTATTATATATATAGACTAGTGTATAATCCGTGCATATGCACGGTACAATTAAAAACAACACAATTACACATACATGGATTCAAAATTATACCTTATTTAAGTCATAAATATATACATAAGTTTTACTCTTTCTTTCTGCTTTATTTTATTTTTTTATTTTATCTTTTGGATATACACATGAGTTTACTCTTTTTTATTAGGTTTTTTTTTTTATGATTTATTTATATTAGACTCTTCGTCTTTTGCATAGCATTAACTTACCTAGATATTAAAAAATATATAAATAGGACATGTGGTATAAAATTATACAACAATTCGAATCTAATTTGAAATCTAATTAGATTTTCTATCAGTTTTATCTATTAATATATATATATATATATATATATATATATATACACTAGCATGTAATCCATGCAAACGCATTGTTGCATTTAAAATTAAACGCAATTTTTATTATAAAAATATAAATTAATAAGCATGTAACACATGCATACATATAGATACATTTAAAATTAAACATAATTTTTATCATAAAAATATAAAATAATTAGTCAAATTATTTTTTTGAAAAAGTAAACATAATTAGTCACATATTAAAATTCTTACCTAAATTTAATACTACTTATGATAATTTTTTTTCTAATTTTTAATAAATAAAGCGCATAGTGATCTTTGTTGTGTGATGATTTTTATTGAGTATATGTGATTGATTTTTTTAAAAAAAATATAATTCATTGATATTAGATTTTTAGTATTTTATATTCATTAACTCACTTAACACAAAGATTAAAAAACTTAAGTGGACACAAGGCACAAACTTAAGTGGATAACTATTGTGTGATCCCCACATAAATATAGACACATGGCACAAAATTATATTCTAATTTCAAATTATAATTGAATTTTTTCTAAGTTTTGCCTATTAATATATACTAGTGTGTAATCTCGTGCATATGCACGGATACATTTAAAAACAATTACAATTACATATATATAATTTAGAATCTAATTAGATCTAAACTCTTTTGTTTTTGCATTCAATAATTTACTTGCCACAAAAATTAAAAAAAATTGATGGAACACATGCGCAAAATTGAACTCCAATTAAAATTCAAATTAGAATCTAATTGAATTTAGATTCTTTAATTTTTGCACCTAATAATTCACTTGACATACAGATTTAAAAATTAGATGAGACATATGGCGCAAAATTAGACTCCAATTTAGAATTTAATTGGGATTTCTCTTAACTTTGACTATTAATATATATATATATATATATATATGACTTATAAACTTGAATTGTTTTTAGTTATACAAAAAAAAAAAAAAGGCTCATATTTATAAAATCATTCAAAAATTATATTTTTTATAGTTTACTTATATTGGACTCCTCGTTTTTTACATTAAATTAACTCATTTGACACAAAAATTAAAAAACTTAGATTAGATGAAACACATGGCACAAAATTAAACTCTAATTGAAATCTAATTTTTACATTGAATTAACTCACTTGGCACAAAAATTTAAAAACTTAAATTAGATGGAACACACTTAAATTAGCATGTAACTCCATGCAAACGCATGGATGCATTTAAAATTAAACAAAAATTTTATTATAAAAATATAAATAATTAGTCAAATTATTATTTTTTTTATTAAATGTAACACATGCATTCATGCATACGTATAAATACATTTAAAATTAAACACAATTTTTATCATAAAATATAGCTAATTAGTCAAATTATTTTTTTAAAGTTGTAAGGACACAGTTTCGATGGTTTGGCCCACAAGCGATTTGGACTCAAGCCCAAAAAATCCTTGCAATGAATTTATAGAGAGTGGGCTAAAAAAACTGGGTTTTAAATGAGATAAAGTGTTACTTAGATGTATTTTAAGTCCAGGGAAATAAAAATACAGCAATGATGTTATATAAAATCATCCTCGGCTTGGTCCGAGAAGAATAGCAATATGATTACTTGAATGTTTACAACTTTGTGTTTCTCTTTCTCTCTCTCTTTTGCTTCTCTCTCTCTACTCCATATTTTCCATCCCTTCTTTCCTTGCCTTTAGTTCTCTTTATACTCCATTTTCTCTCACGTGTCAGTTAGATGATTTTCTTTGATACTTGTCCCATCAACCTCCCCTTAAAGTCTTTACACGGCAGCTGTAAAAGTTCAGAGTCACTATTCAGATATCCTTTCCTCATTAATGCAGCTAGAGTTTTAGCTACAGAACCATTAATGCAGTGATAGCAGCTTTCTATATAATATCTTACTACTTCTACCTATCCTAGGTACTTACTCGATGCTCATGTACCAGAAGAATCCCCTAAAATATCATGACGAATGCCAGAGTGTGCATCCTGGCTTTCTCTTTAATTATCCGAAGAGGTAATCCTCCTCGGACAACTCTTCTTTGTTCACATATCGGCCAAATCTTTGCGAGGTTTGTAGTCATGCATTTTCCTCGTCATTTACTATCCTTGGACAAATGTGCCTCCTCGGACAAGCCCACAGCCCAACATCTAAAATTGGGCCTTTAACCCCTACAACAGCCCCTCAAAATTCTGATTTTCTCCTTTATCCGAGCAAAAAGGTGGGATTTTGATTTCCTTAAGAGCTAAGTTCATAGACCCCCTCAATCAACACAAGTCAGAACGCTATCTCGTGCATCTCCTAATCATTGTTGACGCTTCGGAAACCACGATATGCTATTTATTGCTCCAGGCGGCGCTTTGTCCCTTTTATCAACGGTGAGATGTAGATCGTGTGGCTGAGATTTCTTCTTGAAATTTTGAACGGGATAACTCCCACTCATTCTCGCTCCCTATAAAAAACACCGTGAGGGAGTTACTTTTTCCATTTCACACATTCTAGAATCATCAAGAGACCCTGAGTGCTTCAGTCTTCAAAACTCCTCCCGTTTCAAAAACCTCTACAGCCTCTTTCACTAAAAACTTTAGACTGTCAAGATGTAACTGAGGTAGAAACTTCATTAGTTTTTATAAGTTTTTGATTTCCCTTCTATTTTCTTCTCGGTTGACCTTCTCGGCCTAGTATCCTCCGACCCATCTCCTTCTAAGAAACCTTTTAACCTATTAATTATCTAGATGGGTAGATTTAAGCATCTTGTTGACTTATCCAGAACCATAGAAATTTTTAAAGCAAAATACAATATACCCGAGGGGGTAGGCCTAAGGTACTGCCCACCGGAGAAGATTTTGACCGATAGGAAAACTAATAAAGTGGTCATTCCCGTGATCGTTTTTTTAGATGGAGGAATGACCATTCCCATGGGCGAAGTAACTCGAGAGTATCTTCGAAATCATAGGTTATGCCCACATCAATGCACACCCAACCTATTTAGAGTTTTGGGTTGCGTCGACGTCCTCAATCAAATGATGGGCTTGCAACTCACCTGGCATGACGTCGTACATATGTACGAATATCACTCTCTTGCCGACGGGAGATCCTACCTAAAATCCAGTCCCTTATTTTCAAATTGGTGTCGTGTCTTCCAAAGTCCAACAAGGGCATGAAGGATGACTACGTCATCGTCTCTGGGGCGTGACATAACGGCTATCATTGTCCGACCAAGGAGGGAGAGCCAGGTGGGATGCCTTAGGACTAGGTTGTGTTAACTTAGATTTTAGATTCTAGGTTTTGTTTTGCTTTATTGCTTAACTTTTTCCCTTTGACATGAGTTGATAGTCTAACTGCTTTTGTGTTTTTCGACTGTCATTACAAATCGAAAACTCGTTACTCCCAAGATCAGCCACGTGAACGTAGCGGGCCTGAACAAGCTGCTTTGGTCCGAGATATTCGTGAGTGTGGATGGTTAGCTGCGTGCTATGCACCTGGTGTTAGACTTCACACCTTTATCCAATAATTTCCAAGAGGTCAGAAACGTGATCTGAGTGGGCGACCAAAGACTCCGAAGGATTGACGTGTCTCGACCAGGGTTCCTAGCTAAAAAAGATCTTCCCTCGGTCAAGTGGCCACCTCAGCGAACTCTCCCTCCACCGGTGATCCAAAGAGAAGAAACTGTCTCTTTTCGGCTATCTTTTGAAGCTGAGATAGACCAGTTTCATTTTGAGGAAGAAGAGGTGCAAAATAAGCCGGTTAATATCCCTGAATCCGAGAGCACAGAGGAAGAAGAAAAGATGTCTCTAAATCCAAGAAAAGGGTTAAGAGACCTTTTAGCTAGAAGGAGCAAAGGTGCACCTTCTAAGGATGCGCCCAAGTCCCTGACTCCTGACAATCCTCCTCCTCCTCCTCCTCCCACAACCGTGGTTGGCCTTCACCTAAATCCTGACCTTAAGAAGAAAAGAAAGATAGTGGATTTGGAGGAGGGTGGGGTGCCTCCAGAAAAGGGGGCTAAACAACAGAAAAATGTGAAGGACAGGAGGGTCTCCCCGTTTGAAAGTAGAGAGGATACTAACACCTTGGATGTCCGCCAACCGCCCACCTGGGCTCCGCAGTTGGACTTAGACGGCGCTCCAATTCCCTAGAACGCTTCCATCAAGGAGTTCCAAAAGGGACACTCAGCCTACATTACCGAGGCTTTCGAGCGGCCTCTGCTTCTGCCCCGGGACATGGAAACCGTTAAGTCTTAGAGGCAAACGGACCTGTTCATGTCTCTGAAAAGAGACTTGGCTATGGTGAGTTTCTAAACTGAAGTTAATTTCCCGAAGATTATGTTTTACTTTAATCTGTTTTGATACAGTTCACTCATTTTTCTCATGCAGGTGACTCAGCAGGTTTACGTGGCTGAGGACTGGGTCAAGGAAGCCCGCAGTCAGGCCAAGGCTGAGGCCCAATCTCGTGCAGACGTTGAGAAGAGCCTAGGGATCATCAAGCATGAGAAGCAAGAACTGGCCAAGAAGTTAGCCATTGAAGAGAGGGAAAGGAGGAGCGTAGCGTCCGGGCTGAAGAGCGCCCAAGACCAAGCTGAAGACCAACGGAAGAAGCTACACATGACTGAAATAGAGCTGACAACCCAAAAGCAGCTAGTCTTGGAGCTCAAGGCCAACCTAAAGAAGGCTAAGGAAGCTGCTCAGAATGTAGAGCTGTCAGCCGAGGCTGAGAAGAATGCATCCTATCTCCGTGGGATCGAAGAGACGGAGATAAGGTTGGCTGAAGAGGTGTTAGAGGTGTGTCGGGATTACTGCAAGTTAACTTGGGAAGAAGCCCTAAATCTTGCAAGAGTCCTTGCCAACTCTGCATTAAGGCAACCCAAGAAGATTTACTTCCATCCACGTATTCTTGTTGCCCCGACCGTTCCTTCGCCTCCGTCATCTTAAGTTCCAGAATCATCGGAGCAGGCAGTTGTTCCCCCTGAGGCCAAGAACAAAGATCAGGAGGAAGAAGTGGCACAAATTGGGAGCAAGGATACGGAGGTGACCACCTCTTCCAAGGCCGCGGATGCTGTCAAGGCCAATGAAGCTGCTACATCAGAGGCTAAAGCCGGATCCAGAGAAGCTGAGCCGAGTGGACAAGAGAATCCTTTACCTCCAACGGCCAAGACTTAGAGCTAGAGCCATATGTTTCTCTCATTTGTAATCATTTTGTAATGAAGTATAATGTACTTTTGACTTTAATTAATGAAAATATTTGAATTTGTCTTTAATTATGTTCAGTTTCATTCATTCATTTTTTATTCTATAATTTTTAAACCTGTAGGAAGTTTAAACCTACTGGATAAAACAAGCTAAAGTAATTGTAGTAATAAGTGAAGTTAATTCTTCGAACCGTTAAAGTTGAACTGGAATACCAATTAGTCCAAGGTATGTGATCCAAGAGAACATATATGACTAAGTTTTTGTTCAACATTTAGTGAAACGGATGAAAAAATTAATTTATCCAAGATATGTGATCCAAGAGATCATGCATGACCAAGGTTCTGTTTAGCACTTAGTGAAATGGACTAGAGTATTAATTTACCTAAGGTATGTGATCCAAGAGATCAGGCATGACCAAGGTTCTGTTTAACACTTAATAAAATGGGCTAGAGTATTAATTTACCCAAAGTATGTGATCCGAGAGATCAGGTATGGCCAATGTTCTGTTTAACACTTAGTAAAATGGACTAGAGTATTAATTTACCCAAGGTATGTGATTCGAGAGATCAGGCATGACCAAGGTTTTGTTTAACACTTAGTGAAATGAACTAGAGTATTAATTTACCCAAGGTATGTGATTCGAGAGACTAGGCATGACCAAGGTTATGTTTAACACTTAGTAGGTAAGTAGTGTAATAAACTTAAGTACAACAATTGAAACTTTTATTAATAGTAATACCTTCTTAGATTATTTACATTCCAGGGATGTGGGATAGCTCTTTCCTCTAAATCCTCCAAATAAAACACTCATATTCCAGCTACTGAAAAAGTGCGATATAGCCCTTCCCAATTGGGCCCAAGTTTTCCCCAAGTTGGGTTCTTTGTAGTACCCATTACCTTTTGCAAAACCAAATCTCCCGGTACAAGTGGTCTCAGTTTAACATTGGCATCATACCTCTGCTTGAGCTTATGCTGATAGTAGGACAATTGGACCACGACATTTTCCATTCGTTCGGCAATCAAATCCAAACTCCTTTCTAACAATCTATCATTGTCAGCCAAGGTGAAAGAGCTCGTTCTCAACGTGGGGAATCCAATCTCCAGGGGAATAACATCCTCAGTCCCATAAGTCATTGAGAATGGGGTCTCTCCCATAGATCTCCGAGGAGTTGTCCGATATGTCCAGAGAACATGTGGTAACTCTTCCACCCACCTTCTTTTTACATCATTCAACCTCTTCTTCAAGCCACTCACTATGACCTTGTTAACGGCTTTAGCTTGACCATTCCCTTATGGGTATGCTGGAGTAGAATATCTGTTTGTGATGCCTAACTTGCAGCAGCACTTCCTGAAGGCTTTTTTAATCAAATTGAAGACCATTATTCGAGATGAGTGTGCGTGGTACTCCAAACCGGGTGACAATATTTTTTCATATAAATTTCTGGATGTCTACATCCCTGATGTTTGCCAATGGTTCGGCTTCGACCCACTTAGTGAAGTAATCTATGCCAACGATTAAATATTTCTTGCTCCTAGCTGCTTTAGGGAAAGGGCCTACAATATCCAAGCTCCACTAAGCGAAAGGCCACAAGCTAATAGAGGATTAAGAACTCCCCCTGGTTGGTGAATATTCGGTGCAAACCTCTAGCATTGATCACATTTCCTCACATACTCTTGTGATTCCCTTTGCATGTTCGGCCACCAGTATCCCTGAGTTAAAGCTCTGTGAGCTAGAGACCTACCTCCTATGTGACTCCCACAAATCCCTTCGTGTAACTCTTCGAGGTGCAATTCTGTAGCCTCAGGGTATATGCACAACAAGTATGGCCCCGAGAATGAGCGCTTGTATAATTTCTTGTCCTCTGATAACCAAAACTGAGGAACCTTCCTCCATACCTTGTCTGCTTCGGCCTTGTCTTCCGGTAAGATATCATCTTTGAGGAATGCCACTATAGGGTCCATCCAACTTGGTCCCACTCTAATTTGATAAACGCTGGGCCCTTCTTCAACTTCAGCAAGTTTATGCAGATCTTCAACAAGGATAAGCCGAGGTAGACTTTGTGCCGAGGAGGTTACGAGAGTGGCTAGAGAATCTGCATGTGTATTCCCACTTCGAGGGATATGTAGCAGGCTGAATGACTCAAACTATGATTATAGTTGCTTGACATGGCTCAAATACTTTTGCATTCTTTCGTCCCGCGCTTCCAGCTCTCCTTTGACTTAGCTAACGACCAATTCTGAATCCGAGAATACCTCCACTAAGCTTCCCCCCATTCTTCGAACTATGGTCATTCCGACCAACAACGCTTCGTACTCAGCTTCGTTGTTTGTGGCCGAGAAGTCCAATCTCAAGGATTTTTCAATAACGACACACTCAGGAGATATCAAAACTAGTCCAACCCCAGATCCTCTCTGATTGGCTGCACCATCCACATACAACTTCCAGAATAAAGGTCCTTGCATGGAGATTAGGCCAACTGAATTTTCATCCATGTGCATCTTCTCGGTGTTTTCTTCTATCAAAGGCTCGATGAACTCAGCTACCAAGTCGACTAAGATTTGCCCCTTAATAGATGTGCGAGGCATCTATTTTATATCAAAAGCCCCTAGGATTGTACCCCACTTTGCTATCCTTCCTGTATAATCTACACTCCGAAGTAGAGACCTGAGTGAGAGTTATGTAAGGACCACAACCGTGTGTGATTAGAAGTAGTGAGGAAGTTTGCGGGTGGCATGAACCACTGCAAAGATAGCCGTTTCTAGCTGTAAGTAACGGGTCTCGACCTTGTGAAGGGACTTACTCACATAGTAAATAGGTTTCTGAACGCCGTTATCAACTCAAATAAGTACCAGACTTACTGCATGGGCGGCTACAGCGATATAAGCGAACAGAACCTCATCCGTCATGGGACTGGACATGATGAGGGGCCAAGATAAATATTCCTTCAGCTGTTGGAAGGCCAGGACACACTCTTCGGTCCATTCAAACCCTTTCCACTTGTTCAACAGTTGGAAAAAAGGTATGCACCTGTCCGCCGACCGGGAGATGAATCGATTCAAAGCAGCAGTCATTCCAGTCAACTTCTGAACTTCTTTAGGATTCCAAGGTGGTTGTAAGTTATTGATTGCTTTTATCTGGTCTGGATTGACTTCAATTCCTCGGTGGGTAATCATATAGCCCAAAAATTTTCCAAATCCGACACCAAAAGAGCATTTGGAAGCATTGAGCCGTAGCTTGTGTTTTCTTAAGGTTTCAAAGACGTTTCCGAGATTGCTGACATGCTCGAATTCCACCTTACTCTTGACCACCATGTCGTCTATATAAATTTCAACGCATTTCCCCAGCTGTGGTTCAAACATCTTTGTCATCATTCTTTAATAAGTGGATCCTGCGTTCTTTAGACCAAAAGGTATCACCTTGTAGTGATAATTCCCGACAAGGGTGACAAAGGCTGTTTTCTCTTGATCATCTAGAGCTAAGGGAATCTGGTGATACCCTTGAAAGGCGTCCAAGAAACTCATTCGCGGATGCCCTACAGTCGCATCTACTAACTGATCAATTCGTGGCATGGAGAAAAGATCCTTCGGACAGGCCTTGTTTAAATTTGTAAAATCCACACACATATGCCACTTCCCATTTTTCTTCTTTACCACCACTGTGTTAGCCAACCATTCAGGATAGAAAACCTCTTTGATAGCTCCTGCCTGCTTGAGCTTATTCACCTCCTCTCGAACAGTGTTAGAATGCTCTTTAGAGGAACGTCGAGGTGACTGCTTCCTGGGAAAGGCTATTGGGCTAACATTCAAATGATGGTAGATGAACTCTGGATCTACCCCTGGCCTCATAAGCATTCCAGGCAAACACATCAATATTTCTTCTAAGGAATGCCAACAGCTCTTCTCTGTCCCGAGAAGGCAAATCTGCTCCAATCTGGAAAAAATTTTCCGAGTCCCCATCAATAGCAACTTTCTCCAACATCTCACATTTCATCTCATCCGATTCCACAACCTTAGGTGGAATCGGGATTCTTGATTGCTATGGGCCTACATCTACGGAAGTTGTGGACTCGGCGGCAGATTGATGCATTATGGCAGTGATAAGGCATTGTCTAGCTACAGATTGACTTTCTACAAGCTCCTTGACCCGATCCCCAGATGAAAATTTTACCTTTAAATGCAAAGTCGAAGAAACAGCCCCTAAGGCATAAAGCTAGGGTTTAGCTACGATGGCCGTGTAGAGAGAATATGCATCTACCACAATGAAGTCTACCTCGACCACCTCTAACCTTGCTTGTATGGGTAACCTAATTTGACCCTTGAGGATGACAGTTTTCCTATCAAAGCTTACTAGAGGCGAATCATATGCTGTTAGATCCTCAGCCCTTAAGCCCAAACCTTTATACAAATCTGGATACATGATCTCAGTCCCACTTCCCTGATCGACCATCACCCTCTCCACATCGTATCCACCAATTCTAAAGGTGACCACCAGAGCAACATCATGTGGCTGTATGGTCCCTCTCTTATCTTCGTCCGAGAAGCTTAATGCTGGTCGGATCTCTACCCTTGCCCTTTTCAACTCGTGATTCGTGTCCTTAGCAGTCAGCTGAGCAACAGACATCACTCTGGAAGGGCAGGATCCAGTCTTCCCAGGTGCTACAAAGATGAAATTGATCGTGCCCAATGGGGGTCTTGAAGAAGCACTCCCTGAAGCCCCAAGCCTGATGTGGTCTCCTTGACCATTGGGCCGATGTACAAACTGCTGTAATCTTCATTCTCTGACAAGTTGTTCTAAGTGACTCCTTAGAGTTCTGCAATCTTCCGTAGTGTGCCCTCATTCTTGGTGGTATTGGCAGTAAAGGCTCTAGTTGCACTTTGTAGGATCTTTTCCTATCTTATTTGACCACTTAAAATACGGCTCATTCTGAATCTTCTCCAAGATTTGGTGTATTGGTTCTCGGAATACGGCGTTGATTGTCTGAGACACAGTGGACCTTGACTGTACATTATAGTCCCTCCGAGACTTGTTGTTGCTGTATCGGTCCGACCTGAAATCCCTCATCTCCTGAGGGATAACCTCAGCTTTTCCTTTGCCTTGTATCTGATCCTCCTCAACTCGTTTATATTCATCAATTCGATCCATTAGTTGATGCACGCTCCTTACAGGCTTCTTAGTCAGCGATTTTCTCAGATCGTGCTCGGCTGGCAAGCCAACCTTAAAAGTTCTCACAGCCACGTCATCAAAATCCCCCTCAATCTCGTTAAACATCTCCCGATACCTGTCCGAGTATGTTTTCAGGGTCTCCTCCTCTCGCATAGACAGAAATAACAAGGAATCCAACGGCCGAGGAACTCTGCTGCACGTAATGAATCGAAAGCAAAAAGCCTTTGTGAGCTCTCTAAAAGATCTAATAGAACCTGCTGTAAGGCCATCAAACCATCTCATCACTACAGGTCCCAAACTGGATGGGAACACCTTGCACATAAAAGCTTCATTCCTAGAGTGGACAACCATCCTCTGATTGAAGTGGCTCACATGTTCTACAGAATTTGTTCAACCATTGTACACGGTGAAAGTGGGCTGAGTAAACTACCGAGGAAGCTTTCCTCCTTCAATCCTGCGCATAAAGGGTGACCTGGAAATCTGGTTAAGAGCCCTATTTATTGCGTCATTCCCTAAGCCCTTAGAGGATGAGTTTCTACCTCTGCGGTCATGGTAACATTCCTCCTCATGAGAAAAAGATTCGCTAGGGGGCGTCCGTGACCAACGCCTATAGTCACCATCCTCTCCATTATCGGAAGAAAGATCAGAGATGGATGGACTGTGCCTTCTCCGTGCAAGGCGCAGCTTTTCTTTCAGGTGATCAATTTTACGTTGCATGTTCCTCGTAGTGCCCCTATGGGACACGTTACCCTCATCTCGAAGTAGACTCCTGCCCGTATGAATGGTGTGCACACTTCCTTCACGATCCCTTTCTCACTCAAGATGTAAAAAATGATCGAGTTGTTGGGAACTATCAGACTCCGCCCTGTTAGGACCTGACCCAATCGTATTTAAGTATTAAGCTCACCAACGCACCGGTAATTCCCACAGACGGCGCCAATTGTAAGGACACAGTTTCGGTGGTTTGGCCCACAAGCGAGATGGACTCAGGCCCAAAAAGTCCTTGTAATGAATTTATAGAGAGTGGGCTAGAAAAACTGGGTTTTAAATGAGATAAAGTGTTACTTAGATGTATTCTAAGTTCAGGCAGATAAAAATAGACCAATGATGTTATATAAAATAGTCCTCAGCTTGGTCCGAGAAGGATAGCAATATGATTACTTGAATGTTTACAACTTTGTGTTTCTCTTTCTCTCTCTCTCTCTCTACTCTAGATTTTCCATCCCTTCTTTCCTTGCCTCTAGTTCTCTTTATACTCCATTTTCTCTCACGTGCCAGTCAGATGACCTTTCTTTGATACTTGTCTCATCAACCTCCTCTTAAAGTCTTTACACGGCAGCTGTAAAGGTTCAGAGTCACTGTTCAGACATCCTTTTCTCATTAATGCGACTAGAGGGTTAGCTGCAAAGCCATTAATGCGGTGGTAGCAGCTTTCTATATAATATCTTACTGCTTCCACCTGTCCTAGGTGCTTACTCGATGCTCATGTACCAGAAGATGTTAGGTTCTAAAAGTTTAGAACAATTGGCAAATTGTGACACAAATTTGTCTAGATATAGATTTTAGAGTCTATAGGTTTTATTAGACAATACTCAAGATGATTCAAGTCAAGGTTCAAGAACAAGTAAGCTGCAGAAAGAAGAATTCATAAATTGCCTAGTTCGACCGATCGAGAAATAGGCTCGACCGATCGAGAATCATATCTACAGAATTTTAAGTTGGCCCAAACAGCAGTTCAAGCCCATTAAGGATTAGGGTTTCAGATCTACTTCTCCTACTATATAAAGGAAACCCTAAGCACGTTTTTATAAGGCTTTTTAGAGAGAGAAGAGTGTGCCTCTTTTGTATTTAGGGTTTTGTTTCTAAAAAACTCTCTTATATCTTCTACCGGTGTTGTTCCTTGAAGAATCTCAAAATCCAGTATTGTTGAAGTTGCCGCCTTCTTTAGTCATCAAAGGTGCTGATGATCTAAACCTTCAAAGGTGGTCTTGGAGTCACAAACAGGAGAGTTTGTGTTGCTAAACCTTTGAGTGAGATCTTAAAGTCACAAGCGTGGGTGTTTGTGTTTTTGCAAAGGCCAAGGAAAGAAGTAGTCCGTGGACTCGGAGCTGTCACATGGTCGTGGTAGTAAGTTTCCTACTCGAGGTAGCAATAGGATGTTAGTGGTCTAAGTCGCTATTGTATAAACTTCAATTCTTTCTAGTGGATTTGCTGTTTTACCTTGAGGATAGCTAGATTAAATCCTCCCCAGGTTTTTTACCGGTTTGGTTTTCCTGGGTTATCATATCATTGTGTTCTTTATTTTTCCGCTGCTTTACTTGATATGATTGTTTTGTTTTAACCTAGATCTGAATAATAAACCTAAGTATTCACTCGGTTAATTAATTAGGTTAAACAATCTAGTTTTACAAGGGTCTAAATTTCATACAAGTTGTATTAGAGTGTGTAGCTCTTTTGTGTTAGATCTTTTGATCTAAAAGTTGATCCTTGATCCCTATTATCATGGATAATTTTAAGTGTCTTACTGTTTTTGATTGTGATGATTTGAATAAAAAAGACACTGTTGTTTCTATTGATTTTATTGATGCCTGTGAAACTCTTTGTAAAGAATTATTGAAATCTATGAGAATTGCTAAGAAATTCAAGTAAGAGTTAAAATTGACTAATCTTGAAAGAGAGGAATTGATTGTGAGATTAGATGAATCTAATAAAGAGAATTAATTTTTGAGAAATCAAATTTCCTCTCAAGATGAGAAGATGAAAAACTTGGAACAAGAGTTAGTTAAATCTAAGGCTAAAATTGAAAATTTGACTTGTACCAATCCTGCGGTTGATAACAGAAGTGTTTCTGTTTCTCTTAAGCCTAAAGCTGAAAAAGTTTATATCCCTCCTTTCAAGAGGAATAATAAAGAAATGTTTATTTTGTTAGGTTAGACAAAGGTAAAAGTTCTGATGTTGACGCTAAAGTTTCTAAACCTAAGTCTAAACCTACTGTTAGAGAGCATAAGAAATCTGTTTTTGTGCCTACTTGTCACCTTTGTGGTGTTGTTGGTCATATTAGACCAAATTGTTCTTTGTTGAATCAAAAACCAAAATCTGAGACTAGATTTGCTGTTAGGAATACTGATGTTCCTAAATTTATTCCTGTTTGTCACTTTTGTGGTGTCTTCGATCACATTTGTCCTAATTGTCATAAATTGAAATTTAAAAATTCTGTATTTCAATCTAGGATATGTGATGATATTTCTTCTATCATAAGTCCATATAAATTGTTTCATATTCTTTTGAAAAATTTGAGCTTGTTGGCTTGTGAAAGGAATTTGCAGGATTTTAGTTTTTCTCAGAAGATAAGAGTAATCCCTCAAATACACTATGCTTTTCATGGATTTTCACCTACAAAGCCGAAGACTCGTGCTATATGGGTGAGAAAAGTTTCTCTAAGGTGAGTGTTGTTTACTTGTCCTTGATTTAATTCTTTCAATTGTTTTTGGACATGTTTTGTTTTAGTTTTTGGTTGTTTTGTTTTTTAGGTTATTTTTTATTTAAAAAAATCCAAAAACATTGAAAATTTTCAAAAAGACAAAAATATTTTATTTTGTGTCTTGTTTTATTTTTCTTGAGGATTACATGAATTATGATATCTCTCTTGATTTAAAACATGCTTGACATTGTAGAGAAACATAAAAAGTATGTGTTATATAAGTGCTAAGCTATTTATGATTTTGTATGAGTATGTACTAGTTTGTACATGTACTCAAGGGTTAATTAAGAAATTGATATTTTTTGTTTGTGTACCCTTTATAGCTTGGTTAAGTACTGTCATTCATTGCATTTGCATTTTTAATCATTTAGCATAATGTGTGCTTTTTGTTTTTGGTCATAAAATTTTTTTAAACCAAATTTATTTTTATGTGTTTTGTATTATATATCTTAGATTTGTAATTAAGGTTGGCCATATTATTTTTACATAACATGTTTATGTACTTTGTTTAGCTTGGATGAGCATATTTTATTGCACTTTACTAGTTTAAGCTTTGTAGTGCATGTTGTGTGGGAAGATGTTTATAGTTTTTGATCACTTTATCCTGATCTTGAAGTCACATGCCTTTGATTGTTGGACTTGAACTTATTGAGAAAGGCATAAATAACAATTTCACCACTGTTTACTAGCCAATCATGAACACATTAGTGCATATCATAAGATTTTGTGATCGAGAAAGTGTAGCACATGCACAAAAAGAAAATAAGGTGTAGCCTCGGTTTAAATGCTAAAATTGGTGTGTACATTATTGGGCTATAATGAATTCAAATTAATTAAAATTGGTGTGTACATTATGAGGCAAATCAAGAAACTTACATGATTGCAAACTTTTAATCTAGGAGATGTGAGAGTTATATGATGTAACTCTTTAGGTGATAGTCTCTCTCAATGTATGTGATGAATTGTGTAGAAATTGTGATTGCTTACTATTTACATATCACCTCACATGTTTCTCAAGCTTTTGCTAGTTGTACACATTACATAAGTTACTCTTTGCTAAACTTTGTACATGTTATTGTGTGTGATTTTGTTGTGGCCATCCAAGATTATATGTTCCTTGATTTTGATGCAAAATTTGAGTTTTAAGGACAAATTGGTTGATAAACTTGTTTTTGAAAGATCTCGGTTGAATTCATGTGTTTTTGAAAAATTTTGAATCTCCTACTCATGCATTTCATTCATAAAATACTATGCTTTGAGGAGTTTCTGCATAAAATTCCTTTGTTTTTCAAAAAAATTAATTTTTTCAGATTTTCGATCGATCGAATCTGTCTCTCGACCGATCGAAATTGCGATAAAAATTTTGGTTTGAATCTGTTTGACTCGATTGGTATTCGATCGATGCTCGATTGATCGAAACTAAAAAATTTTCAGTTTTTAGAGTTTTTGTCCAATTTTTTTCTTGCATCATTTATGTTTATGATTCACATGAGTTGCATTGTTTTTCTGTATGCATCTTGCAGTTTTGCAGTCATATCTCTCATTGTTTTCACACATAACATGCATGCACTTTGCTAAATTGGGTACTCAACTTGATTTAAAAATTGATTGATTAATTTTTGAGTTATGTACTTTTCTAGTATATGCTATTTTTATGTGTGAACTACAGAAAATATTTTTTTTAAGAGATATGATGGATAATCAATGTGCAAATATTTTCTTTACTCATGCAACTGTTTATGGGTCACATAGTGTCAAGTTTGCATTTATTGAAAGAGAGAATATTTTTCTTCATGTGTATCTTCAACTCAATTTTTTTTAGGTTTGTGTGTTTTTTTTTTATCACCACCTCCTAAATTTTCCCTAAAACTGTTTTTCCTAAAACTTGTTTTTTTTTTTTTTCCTATTTATATAAAGGGAGAAAAGATTTTTTTTGGCCTATTTTGTTTATAGGGGGAGTTTTCTCTATTTTTTGTAGTGCTAAACTGTTTTATGTTCCCTTGGTTCTCTTTTTTCTCTCATGTTTACGGTCACTCTACTCTTTGCTTGAGTTGTCTTTGTCAATACGTGACAAAAAGGGGGAGAAGTAGATGAAATGTGGGAATCCTGTTTGTCTTGTTTAGGGGGAGATAAAATTGTTTTTAAAAGGGAGAGAATATAAAAACTTTTTGATGTATCTAACTTAGGGGGAGAGTTAGAATTTGTTTGTATGTTTATATTTCTGTTTCATATAATTGTTTATATGTCTTTCTTTCCACACATGCAGTGATGTGCTCTTTTGAGTGTTTTCAAGAAAGACAGGTGCATTCTGATAAAGACTTTCTACCTCTTTTTGCAACTTCTAGGTTAGGAGTCTTAGATTGGGATTTGTGATGTAATTGGGCATTTTATTTGTATTGGATTGTTCTCGTATTTGAGCATTTCATATTGTATGTAAGTTTTGTCACGAATTGCTAAATGGGGAGATTGTTAGGTTCTAAAAGTTTATAACAATTGGCAAATCGTGAACACAAACTTGTCTAGATATAGATCTTAGAGTCTATAGGTTTTATTAGACAATGCTCAAGGTGATTCAAGTCAAGGTTCAAGACCAAGTAAGCTGCAGAAAGAAGAATTCAGAAATTGTCTGGTTCGACCGATCGAGAAACAGGCTCGACCGATTGAGAATCGTATCTGCAGAATTTTAAGTTGGCCCAAACAGCAATTCAAGCCCATTAAGGATTAGGGTTTCGGATCTACTTCTCCCACTATATACAGGAAACCCTAAGCATGTTTTTATAAGGCTTTTTAGAGAAAGAAGAGTGTGCCACTTTTGTATTTAGGGTTTTGTTCCTAAAAAGCTCTCTTATATCTTCTACCGGTGTTGTTCCTTGAAGAATCTCAAGATCTGGTATTATTGAAGTTGCTGCCTTCTTTAGTCATCAAAGGTGTTGATGATCTAAATCTTCAAGAGTGGTCTTGGAGTCACAAACAGGAGAGTTTGTGTTGTTAAACCTTTGAGTGGGATCTTAAAGTCACAAGCGTAGGCGTTTGTGTTTTTGCAAAGGCCAAGGAAAGAAGTAGTCCGTGGACTCGGAGCTGTCACGTGGTCGTGGTAGTAAGTTTCCTACTCGAGGTAGCAATAGTATGTTAGTGGTCTAAGTTGCTATTGTACAAACTTCAATTCTTTCTGGTGGATTTGTTGTTTTACCTTGAGGATAGCTAGGTTAAATCCTCCCCAGGTTTTTTACCAGTTTGGTTTTCTTGGGTTATCATATCATTGTGTTCTTTATTTTTCCGCTGCTTTACTTGATATGATTGTTTTGTTTTAACTTAGATCTGAATAATAAACCTAAGTATTCACTTGGTTAATTAATTAGGTTAAACAATCTAGTTTTACAGGGGTCTAAATTTCATACAGAAGAGTCCCTTAAAATATCATGACGAATGCTAGAGTGCGCATCCTGGCTTTCTCTTTGATTATTCGAATAGGTAATCCTCCTCGGACAACTCTTCTTTGTTCACATATTGGCTAAATCTTTGCGAGGTTTGTAGCTATGCATTTTCCTCGTCATTCACTATCCTCAGACAAATGTACATTCTCGGACAAGCCCACGGCCCAACATCTAAAATTGGGCCTTTGACCCCTACAAAAGTAAATATAATTAGTCACATATTAAAATTCTTGCCTAAATTTAATACTACTTATTATCATTTTTTTTAATTTTTAATAAGATAGAACGTGTAGTGATGTATATGTTAGGATAATGTGCCCTTAAATCCTATTGTATGATGCTATGTATGATATTATGTATGACATTATGTGAGACATGATGTATGACTTAATATTGTGTTTAATAAAGTTGTTTTATTCTTATCTAAAATAATGGTAACATGAATATTCGGACATTATCAAATAGTCCATGAGATGCATAGTATGTGATTTATGTGAAAAGTCACTGAAGATATAAATCACAAGTTCTTTGTAAACTCAGAATTTTGGTTCGTAGTCGGTGATGAAATTGGGCATTTCATCTGCAAAGACTATAACATATTAACTACGATGATTTGTGTTGATCATGGAAGTAGTGACTTCTAGTTAATATGTTGATATGTTTTAAGAGTTAAGACATATTGAACTGGACCGCTGTGAAATTTATTATTCTCCTAACGACTGTCAATTGAATAATAAATCTCACGACTTGTATTCACATGAACTCTTAATCCTGAGAGAATAATGGACCTGATCATGAAATGTAGGTTGTTTTGATATATCAGGAGTGAGATCTAAAGTAACGGTCAAAACCTCAGTATGTTGGGCAGCCACATTTAGTGTTGATGGAACATATATTCTCAAGATGGAATTCATAGTCTCTTAACGGAGATATAAAATATTCCCTTGAAATAAGTTTAATGGGTATAGTTATTCAGAGAGTTAGGCCTAACCACTTTAGTAAGACTAAAGTATATATTTATGAAATTGGATTTCATAAATATATGGTGAATAACACAAAAGGATTAAACCGAGTACTCAAGGATTAAGATGTAGTAATTTACAAAGTGGCAGTCTATATTCATGACTTTGTATTACTACAAATATTTTATGAAGGGGTTGCATGTATAATAAAGTCTTGGGATATAATTTATTAATGAGGCCTAGAGTGCAATTATATTTATATAGTGGTATTAAATATAATTAATGGTAACTTTGGACTTGTCAAGAGTTGACAGAAAAGCCCAAGGCCCATTGGAGCTAGTGTCTTATTTGTTCCCTTTTGGTCCCACTCCAAGCCACACACTAAAGCCCAATTGAGAAGGCCCAAAAGGCTAGCCCAATTAGATAATCAGTTATGTGGAGAGAAACATACAGAATTTTTTATAGAATAAAATGGTTTGTATGTTTAATATGTGTAATGACATAAAATAAGGAAGAGAGACACTCTTTCATATTCTCTTTAGAAAACATAGAACTGATTGAGAGACCACACATCTTGGGCATCAAGTGGAATTGGAGTGAAGATTGAAAGTCTTCCTGAGAAACATTCTTCATTCGGTTTTGAATTTCACCGCAACAAGGTACACTCTCTTGTTCTTATATTCTGAAACCTATATAGTGCATGTTATCAATTGCGAATGAAGTAGATCTGTTCATTTTCCGCTGCGTGTGTTTTGTATTCGATGCAAACATATATATTACCCAACAGTATAATCAAAGCTTGTAGTGATGTATTTGATGTTAACATGGGTTATTAATCATATGGGACATTTTTTCAACCAGAACATTTGGAAATACTGAAATTGTTTTTACTTGCAATTTTCATGATATTGGTTATGTCAAGTTTTTCATTACACTACTATTACGTATATAATTTTGAAAATCACTATTGGATACTACATATACAATATCAATTCACAATCAATTTCCATGAAATTCTACTAAATACAACTCAAAATAAATAAATAAATTGGTCCAATAGTATCTCCTAAATTGAATAGGAATAGGTGCATAAGATCATTCAATTACATTCAAGATCTTTGCATATAAAATATCTAAACAATTTAATTTGTATGGAAAGCTAATAAAAACAAAATTCAATTTTGATTCTAATTGAATTTTCTCTATGCTTTGATTATATAACATATATAACAAATATATATATATATATATGACCTAGTTAGTAATGAACTGTACATAGTCATGGTATATTACATAAATGACTTATAAATTTGATTTATTTCTAGTTACACAAAAAATGGTTCATAAATATAAAATCATTCAAACTCTTTCTTCCTCTAATTTTATATATATAGTTAGGTATATGATTAGGTTTTCATGGTTTACTTATATTGAACTTGTTGTTTTCTACACTGAATTAACTCATTTGGCATAAAAAATTAAAGGGTAAATTATAAGTTTGGTCCTTAACCTTTACATCAAATGTCAATTTAGTCCCTAACATTTTAAATGTGTCAGTTTAGTCCATAGCGTTTTGGTATTATGTCAAAATAGTCCTAATTATTAAGTGATTAATGGAAAATTCTTACATGGCTAACGGTTAAAATAAAAAGTTATTTTTATGCCAAATCAGATGACATGTGCCCTGCCATCTAGAATTTTTTTGAAGAACAGTTTATGTTAAAATTGGAATCTCAAAACCAGTTTATGTTAATAAATCACTGATTCAAATTTTTACTTGAGCCTTGTGCAAAAGATCGCAACTTTTTATGGACATCTATTTGGTTGCTGAGAAACTTGATCAGAAAAACAATGGAAATACGATCTTGAATATTTGTTTTGTGATTTTTCCATGTTTTCAAAAATTGAAGGTTTTCTTCTACTGTGCCTGAGATAACTGAGCTATAGAATATGATTGCGTTAGGTTTAGATTGAAGTAATATTGTTCAGTCAGTTTAATGATAGGGATAAATGTATGGAATAAATCTATTAATTATAATCATTTTTCATTGTTGATGAACCAAACCCCAACTCCCAAGTGTTCTATGCTCAGAAGGAGAAAATCAAGCCAAAGAAAGTGAAGCACAAAACCTTGCCGATTCCTTCTTTTCTTACAAGTTTGATTGCCAAAACCAACAAGAACCAACAAGTTATTCCAAAGCTTGAAGACTTTCTTGGTGACTCGTAGTCTAATTGGAAAGCAATTGAGAGGTCCACATTCTCAACGTTGCTGCTTTAGAATTCAGATGATCATAGGTCGCTTGCATGGAGTACAACGATTTTGAGATCCAAATTTTAACAAAAACTTTTTTTTTTTTAAATAAAAATTTATTCCAAGTAAGAGTATGCATGTCATCTAATGTGGCATAATAATAATTTTTTATTTTGGCCGTTAGCTACCTCAGCATTTTCCATCCATCACTTAACGGCAAGAACTATTTTGACCCAACACTAAAAGGTTAAGGATTAAATTGACGCATTTAAATCGTTATGGACTAAATTGACATTCAATGTAAAGGTTAAAGACCAAACTTATAATTTTCCCAAAATTAAAAAATTTCAAATAGATGGGACACGTGACGCAAAATTAAACTCTAATTTAATTTCAATTTTTGCATTGAATTAACTCACTTTGAACAAAATTTTAAAAGCTTAGATTAAATGAGACACGTGGTGTAAAATTAGTCTCTAATTGAATTGAAATTTGAAATCTAATTGGATTTTTTTTTCAGCTTTTGCTATTAATATATACAAGTATATAACCCATGCTTACACACGAAAATAATGAATTGTAGTGGTGCTATTGATGTTAGTTTGGGTTATTAAACATATAGGACATAGTTCGACCAGGATATTTGGAGATACTAAAATAGTTTTTCCTTACATTTGGTTACACCAAGTTTCACATTACATTGCTATTACATATATAATTTTGAAAATCAATATTGGATACTACATATATAATATCAATTCACAATTGTTGTCTGTGAAATTCTACTAAATATAACACAAAATAAAATAGTAAATTGGTCAAATAATATCTCCTAAATTAAATGGGGATAGGTGCATGTGATCATTCAACTCAATTACAGTTTGTTACGTTCCATATCTTCGTATACAAAAAATCTTAATAGAAACAATATATAAAAAAAATGCTCATCTATATCTATATATATATATATATATAATAATAATAATAATAATAATAATAATAGGTGAAGCTGAGAGAAACTCAAATTAGAATTCCAAATTAGAGTTCCAATTTTGCGCCACGTGTCTTAAATTATTTATTCTTAAAAAGTTTTATTTCTTAATTTTAGAATCAAATATGGGACCACATCATAAATATTCATCCAAGTGAGTTATTAAGTACAAAAACCAAAGAGTCTAGAATAAATAAATTGTAAAAAAAAAAAAAGTGCTTCACAATAATTAAAAAAAATGGATAAATTTACATTTTATACCTAATACTATCCTTACAAATCTTTTTAAAGAGTTAACAAAATATAAAAATAACTATTAATAGTATTTAAATTATATATATTGGAATTATATTATGTATCTTATTGTATATTTTTAAGTGTATCCATGCATATGCATGGGGTTACAAGCTAATTACTATAGAGAAAAAATAACAGCAAAAATCTAAATAATTTAATTTGTATGGAAAGCTAACAAAAGCAAAATTTAATTTTGATTCTAATTGAATTTTCTATAAACTTTGGTTTTAAAAAGTAAAATATATATCACCTAGTTAATAATGGACCATATATAATCATGGTATATTATATAAATGACTTATAAACTTTAATTGTTTTTAGTTGTACAAAAAAAAAAGACTTTTAAATATAAAATCATTTAATTAACTCATTTGGCACAAAAATTAAAAAACTTAAATTAAATGGGACACATGGTGCAAAATTAAACTCTAATTGAAATACAATTTTTTATACTGAATTAAATCACTTGGCACAAAAATTTAAAAACTTAGATTAGATGGGACACGTGGCACAAAATTAGACTCTAATTATCCCACATTGCTTAAGAGAGTATGTTGTGTGGTATAACTTGCTCTACCCTCCTTTAAAAGTTACAATGTCTTTTGAGTGGAGTTGTGATGCACCTTTGTGTTAGAACCTCCTTCCCTCTCCCTTGTGTGTGTATTTGTTTCTCAAAAAAAAAAAAAAAAAAACCTTGAATTCCAATTTAAAATCTAATTAGATTTTCTTTCAGTTTTGCTTATATGCTATAAATATATATATATATATATATATATATTCCTTCCAATCATTGTAATTTTATTTTCTTTCTTTTTCATTTTCAAATTTCAATTCCATACTTCTCAACAATAAATTTAGTTACAATTTCTAAACATTATGCTCCATTTTAAGTGTAGAAATTTCTATTTCAACCTATTCTTTGAAAGTTCAACTTCTAGGAAAACTCATTATTTATGCACATATATTATAAAACAACATCAGAGACAATACAAATATTTATAATAAATATGTATATATCGAAGTCATTATTGATACCGTATTTCTTTCCTCTTATTTTGCATGCCAAAATTCATTTTTTTTTTCTTAAAAATTGTAAAAATTACCATTTTGATCTTAGGATTAAGGGAATAATATATGAAAATATTTTATTTTATCTCGATCAGATGTTAGATCACCCAATTTTTCATATTTAAGACCAAAATGACCCTGTTGACCAATCTTTGACCAAGTAAACAAATCACATATTCATTATCAGACTAGTTTGTAGATATTATTACATAAAATTTGTAATAGGTTTAACATTTTTCTTAAATCTTTATCATCTGCAGCTATCTTGATACTTGAATATATAAAAATTGACAACAGGCATGTCTAGATATTTTTCATAAATTTCAAAATACCTCCAAGATTTTAAAAGACTATGTAAAGAAAATGTCAGTGGCAACAAGCAGAAACACAATAAACTCCATTTGTACATCAACCTTTTAGATTTAGTTCCCATTTCAATGTGTTATAGGATGAAATATTTTCAATATTGATGAATTTAAGAAAAAACAAATTGATGAGGAAGTCAATTGAAATAAGCAAGGAAGAAAGGGAAGCAATTGACAATAACTTAAGAAAGAGCTTTTTTTTAATTATAATTATTCATATATGATAGAATTTCAACATATAACATCTCCTTCATGATAATTATTTCTTATCATCAAGTAAAAACACTAATTAGTTTTTGATGTAAGTAGAAAATCAACTTATTTAATGAAGCTAATACGACAACAAAAATAAAGGCTATAGCTTATTTATAAAAAAAAAATACTTATAGACTGATCAAATCATCATTGCTTGATAAGAATTAGAGCATTAACATTGGGAAATTCCAATTCTACTCTATTATACTATTTCAAAAAGCTACTTTATCATTATACCATACCATTTTATCATACCTCTAGCATCCCAAAACTCTATTTTTATTAAAATATTATTTTTTTATCTTTCTTTATTATTTTTTTTTTCAACTGCCAAAACTCTATCTTATCTCACTGTTCCCTCTCTCTCCCTTTCTCTGACCTTGCTCTCTTTTTCTCCCTTTCTCCTTTCTCTCTCAGACCTTACTCTCTCCCTCATATAGGTGTAGATCGGCAGTGTCTCATTGCCACCACCACCAAGCCGCCACCGCCACCACCAAGCCAAGCCAAACCCAACCCAACCCACCACCACCACCACCACCATCAACCCACTACCTACCACCAACCCACACAAACCACAACCACCAAACCAAGGAACAAAGAAATCCGGCCACCCACACAGCCCACTACCACCACCACCAAGCCAAACCCAACCCAACCCAACCCACCACCACCACCACCACCACCATCAACCCACTACCCTCCCCACCATCAACTCACTACTCACCACCAACCCACACAAACCACAACCACCAAAAAATCCGCCCACCACCACCACCAAGCCAACCACCATCAACCCACAACCAACGCCGGACTCGCCAATAAAAACCCAGAAACGTTGACCTTGCCGTGACCCACGCCATCACCCACGCTGTGACCCATGCCATCACCCACGCCGTGGCCCAACCCACGCCATGACCCACCGTCACCCACGCCGTGACCCATGCAACGAAAAAAAAAAAAAAAAGAAGCAACCACAGAGGAGAGAGCAGATGAGAAAGAGAGAAGGAAGAGAGAGAAGATCACAGGAAAAATGAGGGAGAGGAGAGAGATATTTCGGTCAGTGAATAAAATATTATTATTTATTTTACAATACTGCTGCAGTACAATTCTAAAGATAGAATTGTACTGTAGCAGTATTGCAAAAAAATTTGCAATACTTGGGTTTAGCATTCCCTGTTGTAGTGCATTTTGAGGCTTAAAATGCCAAATTCACCTTAGATTTGGCATTAGCATTCCCCAATGCTAATGCTCTAACTATTTGCTTCACATCATTGATAATTTTAGTTAGAAAACATGGGTTTCTTTTTTTAAAATAAAAAATTTGAGGTCTTTTAAGACTTTAAGAAATTTAAAACATTTGTAGAAATGTATTATGACTATGAAGTTAAGTTCTTGAGATTTTGATAGAGGATTTGAATTCCCACCAAACAGATCTACAGAATTTCATAAAATGAAATTAAGGAGAATTCAACTTGTTTTTCAATTTTAAGTTTCGCATATAAAATGGTGTAATTGAATAAAATAAGAAATTAATCAATTAATTTTTAAGATGGCTAGGAGCACGTTACGTTGTAAAGCACTCATTCTCTCTCTCTCTCTCTCTCTCTCTCTCTCTCTCTCTCTCTCTCTCTCTCTCTCTCTCTCTGGTCCCAAGGGCCTAGAATTCCTAAGAATAGGTTAGAGCGGAATTTGATTGTAGGCAATATAATTGTGAACCAGAATTTTCTAGATTGGAATTCCCCATCACTTTTTGGTTATTGAGTTATGTTTCAATTGTGGAAAAGTGGTACAAAATTTGTTAAAACTTGGACTACTTCGTTAATTAAAACTGGTCCAATTCTTTTTTAAAGAATTAGGGGAAATTGTTAAAGGTATATTTCTTTTATGTGAGAATTGTTTTTGTGAGGACACCGCGTGCAGCGCTGGGCTACGACGTATGGGCCTGGCACCATTAGAATTTATCCTCTTTGGGGAGCTAGGCCCTCAAGGTTTATCTCCCTGCTTTGAGACATAAGTGAAGACTTAGTCCCACATTGCTAAGGGAGCGCTCCTGCACATGCTTTATAACCTCCTGGGCACCACATGTGTGTACCATTATCACACATGTGTGATAATGGTACACACATGTGGTGCCCAGGAGGTTATAAAGCATGTGCGGGAGCGCTCCCTTAGCGATGTGGGACACATGTGTGATAATGGTACACACATGTGGTGCCCAGGAGGTTATAAAGCATGTGCGGGAGCGCTCCCTTAGCGATGTGGGACTAAGTCTTCATTTATGTCTCGAAGCAGGGAGATAAACCTTGAGGGCCTGGCTCCCCAAATGTGTGATAATGGTACACACATGTGGTGCCCAGGAGGTTATAAAGCATGTGCGGGAGCGCTCCCTTAGCGATGTGGGACTAAGTCTTCACTTATGTCTCGAAGCAGGGAGATAAACCTTGAGGGCCTGGCTCCCCAAAGAAGATAAATTCTAATGGTGCCAGGACCGTACGTCGTAGCGCAGCGCTGCACGTGGTGTCCTCACAGTTTTATTAACAAAATTATCTAAGTAAAAATTAAGTTAATTTAAATTGTTATTAGAAATTGCAGATGTGTGTAATTAGAAATTGCTTTGTGTAGGTGTATTGCTTTTATACTTATTTATATGTATTTTAATTTTTAAATAGAGATATATGTATGTGAAACATTGAAACTATATGTATTTGAAATAAAACTTTGCATGTAAAATCAAATATTAATTAAAAGAAAGAGAGAGAAAATTTTGGAACCATCACATTGTTATAGGCAAAAATGAATTATGATAATGCATAGGATCGTCATTGAGCCAATCATCTAAACTTGTAGTGTCAGAAAACCTGTACAGTAAAATATCTACAAAGTGCATCGTTGTGGTGCCAGTCAAGGACCAGCAAGATGTTAAGTAAGAAACTCACACCAATCTCCAATAACTCTAAAAATATGAGAGTTAGGAAATTATGCACGTACATTTAGTGGAGTTAATGGCCCAAGAACTTCGGGTTCACCTTACCATACTTTGTAGTTACGGATTTGTAGGAGGATCCTTGGACGTGGTATACAAGTTCTTTCCATTTGGAGATGGCGAAGTGGAGGACATGCAAAGGCTACGGAGCTAAGTATTGTTTGTCATTGGTGTATCTCAAGTATCAAACATCTGGTGTTGGTTGGGTAATATATGAGTGACTTGCACCAGCTAGTTGGCTGTGTATTGATCAAATAGCTGCTTGGTGATGACTAGACCATGTCAAGTAACTAGACCTTTGTGAGAGTGCTTTTTTTTTTTTAGCACGCAGGCCCAAGTAGAGACAAGGATCCCGGGCCAAATACTTGTTGTTTGGTGGATTGGGCTTGGTTTACCGTAGCTAAATGGGGCTGATTTCAAACCAAGTTGTGTGCAAGTCACATAAAGCTCCTTAAGGCAAAAATGTGATTCCTCCTAAGCAATAAAATACCATTATAAGTGTTTTAATGTCACAAAAATGACCCTTTACTCTTACAAAATAAGTGAAATAATTATTTATAATATTCACAATGAGAAAGAGATTGAAATAGAATATTTAAGGCTTATCTTTTATTGTATAAACATTTAAAAGAGTTCCTTCACTTGGTACCCCGGGCGTACTATCGTGGTACCCCGAGCGTACCATGCCTGTAATCCCAGAATGCTAATTTCCTGAATTATACGACCTTTTTCCATGCTTATTATGCAATGGAGTTTTGTCATTTCCCTTTACCTCTATAGGTCCTGCATAAGAACACGCTATACAATACACATATCTTTAAATAATTGTTAGTTTCTTAGATTAGGATATACATTTTAATACATTTATATATATATAAATGAATTTCATAAGAATGATTCAGCCACGAGGATTCTGGCCCCAATTATCACAGACTTAATGCTTTTGCACAAGACTTGTGGGATTTGGAACTCAAGTTCAAGTGGTTTTGCTTGGGCATTGCCTTCCAAGATAGGTAGGTGAGGAGGATTTTTGTGGGAGAGAGTGATATCTGATGTGTGCATATTTTGACATATGTTTCTTTGGAGGCTAAGTGATATTTTGAGTGATCTCAAGGATATAGGACAAATTCCTCCACCTTGGCTCTCTTATTTTGTTTCTTTCCTTCTCTTCCTTGCTGGGCTATTAAAACTCTAAGAATATATCTTTTGAACCTCTGAACTATCCCTCCGAATCCCAATTTTTCTCTCCCCCTCCCCCCCCCCCCCCCAACTTGCTATGTCTTAGTGTTCCTTTTATAATGGACATGGTCTGGTACCCCGGTGAGGACGCCTCTAGTCTGTTGGGTAAAACCATGTACTGTAGAACATGGAAAGGTGCATTGGGCAGAGGTTTAGCTTATTTAGGTAATTATAACTCAAAAGCGAGTAATATATGTATGTGTTGAAAAGCAAGAAGTAGTAAATGAGCAATGTATAAAGACAGACACAAAATAAATGTTAAGGATCCTCAAAACAATATAGAATATCTCATTACTTTTCTTAATTTGTGAATTACAACATGCTCACTTAGATGTGTTACAAGGTCCAAATAAGCTCAAAAATTACAGACTTAGATGGCTCTCTAAGCCTCTAAGACTTGCAAAGTTTGAATCCCTTTGAATCCAAGTATGTTCTATAGTGGCTGTTTTGGGATACCGGGCAGTATTTCTCTTTCTTTTACTACTTTCTTTGAGTTTTTTGACAAATTTTTCTCTATGATTCTATTATGATTCACTATTGCTGAATGCCCCTTCACTACTGGATGCTTCCCCTTTTATAGTGTCATCATAGGATTACGGGGTACCACTAATTTCCCACCTTTGCTCCCTTAGGTACCAGAGCTGATGTTGTGCCAGCAACTTTGGTGGCTGGCCTCTTCCTCGTTTCTCATAATTTTTTTCTTTTGGTGCTTTCTCCTCAAAAAGCCTCTTGCTGACTTTCCATTCTGGGGCGTCACTAGAGAGCTACTTTCTAATCTTTCTTCCTTCCTTCAAGGTTTTCTCACCTTTTCAAACTCAGCTTTTTGGCTCCTTTTTCTTTTCTCATTATTCCAAAATGAGCCGATTCCATCCCTGCCAGGTTGAAAGTTCTCTCAGCTTCTTCCTTTCATGGTTCTTCTTTCTGGGTTCTCCAAGGTACCAGCCCTTTGTTCATAAATTACTAGTCTCCAAGCTTTCTGATTTTTTTCTGCATCATTGGGTGGATGACAAGGACGTATCTACCCTTCGTTTCTTGTGTTTCTTAGTACTTCTTTTGAGCTGTCTTAATCTCATCCTGCCTTTGCTGCACATCCCGAGGACTTCGAGCTCCTGGCTGTCCCTGGGTATCTTGGCTCAGTTCTTATCACTAAATTCCTTATTGATCTTCTGAACTTGGCGGGCTGAGCTTTTTTCTTTTTTCCCTTCGTTTCATGGGTCCTAAGGCCTATCCCTTCACGAGTCTTGGGCTTTAAATCTTTTTTAATGGACTTGGGCCTTTATGTTCCTTCTTAGTTTCATGATTTGGGCCTTTTTTTGTTATGACCAATGGTCTTTTTTTACTTTTTATGAAATGAGCTTTCTTGTGAAATTTTGGTCCTCAACAACCTTGTTAGATGAGTCTCTCTTACTATCTTGCCTTGTAGAAATATTTCCTATAAAATTCTACAATGACTAATAGCCAACCGCAATTACATTTAGTATAACAATTTTCCTAACAAAAAAATATCAACATAATACTAAACGCAATTTTTTAGATTACATTCTATGTACCATATAATGCATTGAGCTAGATTACGTACTAGGTACTACCATTACCGTTTTTTAATGCTTACCTAAGCATATCAGCTATCAACTATCAACTCAAGTACAAGATTTTCTATTTTCTCAAAAAAATAAATAAATAAATAAATAAAGATTGAAAGCTCAGATAGTACAAAATATTATTGCTTGTTTAGGCCTCAATTTGGCTAAATTGCTTTTACTCTACTTAACTAAGTGCAGAATGAGAGTAAATAAAACGCAATAAACCAGAACTATTCTCTAGTGTATAAACATAAACAATAAACAAAAATGTAAAGCACAAAGAGAAAGGGAAGAGAGATGCAAATACAAGATAATAACAAGACTTGTTATCGAAGAGGAAACCGAAGTACTCAGCGAAAAATCTCTCCACAGTCCTCCAAGCCGAAATGATTTTACTAGTGAATAAAGTTAGAGTACAAGGATATCAAAAAGAGCCTCCAAGCCTAATCTACCCAATATACTTGAAACCTCCGAATTCCAGCTTCTAACAAACTTCATCGAGTCTTGTCTTCACTAGTTATTCGAATCTCACAATTAGCTTCAAATTGCATTTGATAATCAATGGCTTCTTCCAATGCTTCCTACATGCATTAAAACAACTCACGACACTTAGATTGAGTGAGGTATGTGTTTGGGCTAAGAATCTCTCAAGGATTTGTAATTAGAGAAGTATGAGTAAAAAAACTAAGAAAAATTTGTGTAGATGATTGTAGGTTTACAATCTCTAACTCTCTAGTGTATTTCAAGGATTTTCTCTAAAAGTCTCCTTACAATTTCGTAGGTAAATGAGAGCTTATATAATGTGGGTAAAGAAGTGAGGAAAACACATTTAAAAACAGCCAAACAGAGAGTTTCACAAGTCACTTGCAACTTGGTCCAGTTGCAAAATGACTCACGAAATGCCTTCTGACACTTGACTATGTAGCTTTCAATATATGCTTCTCATGTGGTCTTTCACAAGTTGTCCAGTCGCGAGCTTCACTATTCTTCATAAATCTTCACCAAACTTTCACGCTCAATCCTTACATATCTTCACCAAACTTTCACGCTCAATCCTTACATTAAATCCCACAGACATACAAGGAAAAGATTGATATAATACAATCAAATTTAACACAGAATTATAGCCAACAAAACATAGTTGAAAATCACAACTTTACAAAGATTTTCTACAATTTATGATGTTGATAAGAGTGAGAATTTTATATATACTATGTTTGTCCCACTTTGTTAGTCCTAATTAGAAATCCAACCTTATAAGTAAGGTCATTAATTTATTACACAACTTTGTGGATTCATATGTAAGTAGTAAACAATCGCTCACAGTTTGTCACGTTATATTTGGAAATATGTCGATAGTATATACATTGACTTTTTTAAACATTACAAATTTTATTACATTTAGCTTACAAACTAATGTGTTAGCTTACAAATTAATATTCATCAGGAGTGGATGCCATAAGTTGAAACTCTTTCAAGAAAAAGAAAAAACTAATGTGTTAAAGATCATTTAAAAAAAACAATTTAAATATTTTTTTTTGAGTTTATTATTTAAAACTAATGAATCACATTTATTGCTACATCAATTTATAAGTTTTAATTAATAAAATTTGTAGTAGTATTAGCATTTTTGCATCGGACGAAGTATAAAATATGCACAAATCAATATAAAGATAGATCTTAAAGTTATGTAACAAATATGAGAATTCGAAGGGTACATGCATGGTATACTACTGCACCCGTACCAGTCATTCCAAACCAAGTAAAAGATATAATATACAAAGAAATCCCTAAACTCCGAGTCATGAGTCATGACTCACTACTACACTCCAGAACAATGAAAAATCACACAAAATAAAAATAGCCCGCCTTTCACAACAAATTCAAACACAGAGAGAGAGAGAGAGAGAGAGAGAGAGATGTTAAAGAACGAAGAGAAGTCGAAGTCGAAGACGGTAAGGAAGCACCATTGAGAGACGTATCCAACAACAAAAACAGCGAGTACAATAGTGGCGGAAGGTTCTCGAAACCCTTGGATATGAAGAATCTCAGTTTTTTCAGAGAAAGAGGAGGATCAGTGTAAGTGGAAGAAGAAGAAGAAGAAGAAGAAGAAGAAGAAGAAGAAGAAGATGGATCGCTCGACCAGTCCGATCTCGCCTCTCTCATCCATCAGGTAACTACTATCTCTCTCCTTACGATCCGTTTGTTTCTCGAGAAAATGATTTCGAAAACAAAGGATTGCATCTTACTCTGTATTTTACAATCTCGAAGAGAAAATTTTGCTCAATCTTTGGTTTGTTCGGCGAATGCAAGTTTGATTGGATTTGCGTTTGAGTCTCTCTCTGTGTCTGTGTCTTTGTCTGTGTCTGTGTTAGCTTTTGTCTTTGTTTGGTCGCTCGGAAAGTGTGGGACGTTATATTTGTGTTTTTGAATACTTAGCTTCAAATTGAAAGGGTAACTTACTGAGTGCATTTCAAATTATAGATTGCACCGGGTTGTAATTGTAGGTACTTGGATCTTATTGTATGATAAATCTTGTTCTTATTGTGATTTTTGGTTTTGATTTTCGAAATGCATAGGAGATGTTTAATTTAGGAAATGATTCAAGGTGCAATTTTTATCTATTTATTGGTCTTACTGTCTTAGATAGTTGTTATAGTTTTATTTTGGTTTCAATTTCATATTGTTTTCATTTTGGGTTGTACTGTTATATAATTCTTCTGTGATTTGGACTTATACAGAGTTGAGAAATTTTACTTGGCTGACTCACTCTTCTGTTTAATTGGATTTGAGTTGCTTGGTATTTTTTGGGAATATATTTTTAAGTGAACAATATGGGTAGGTTTTTGAAATTGGAGTATGCAATATAAAGTTTTTATTTTCAATGTGTCTTTTCATCGTCTACTTATAATTTTAGGCCATGGTGTGTGTTTGTGCTTGTATTTTTTTCTATAGATACGATAGAATTTAAACCTATGACATCAACTTCATGATAATTTCTCTTTATTATTAAGCCAAGTCATCAATTGGTTTTTGGTGTTAAAGGAGTTCAAACCCAAAAATTTTTATTTGATAATAGAGACTTTACTAGTTAAGCTAATTGGAACCTACGTGTTTGTACTTATGATTTCAAATATACTTAGCTTCTTTTGTTTTTTTTTTTTTTTTGGGGGGGGGGGGGTGTGTGTGTGGGGGATTGAAAATTTTGGTATGAATCTTCACCTTTCTTGTTAGATATCCCTGTTTTTTGTTTTAATGTGACATTAGGAATTATAGCATTATAATTATAGAATAAGATGGGATAAACTTGGAAGGTTGGGTGCATGAGGACAACTTGAATAGTAAATTGGTCATCTTTTGACAATCTTCACTTTTTTCTGTCTAGCAACATTTCTTCAACTTCATTCACCCTTCATTATAATTCTTTTGCACTCCATCGTTATTATTATTAAAAAAAAAAAAAAACCACCTTTTCTCCAATTTCAACAAAGTAATTTTTCCTGATAGTGTTTCATGTTTATTCTTCAATTTTAAAAAATTTCCTCGAGTCATATTTCAAAAGCAAAAAAAAAAAAAAAAAAAAAAAAATGGTCACTCTATTTCATTAATTTTTGGCCTATATTCAGATCATCAATGAGTCTCATCAAGCGAAGCCAAAACAAATAAATTTTGGTTGTGTAAATTCATCTTTTCCTTTTACCTTGATTAAAAAAAGTTTGTTCACCTTACTACTCTTGATATCTTCTGCCAAAAAAAAAAAAACAAAAATGAATAAAATTTTTTGCGAAGGCTTTTCTAGTTAGCACAACCATTTTTTATTTATTTTAGAAGTCGAGTCTTATTTGTTTGTCCTCTTTTTGGGTCCTTCGTTGAGCATTTTTATGTTTATAAATATGATTTACGTTTATAAATATGATCGTGTTCACATTGAGAATATGGGTGTATTTTTAACCTTTAATTGCTCTCAAGTGAAACAATGTGAATTCTCATAATCAAACTAAAAAAAAAAAATTGTTTTGAAACTAAATTTGGCTATCTTTCCTAATTCTCCTCCGAACTACGTTAGACATGATTCCATCTTGGATATGTAGGCAACCTATTGAAAGATAGGCTCGGTCTCATCATTGTTCATATTCACCTCTCTTCACTTGTTCATTTCAATCTCTCATTGTTCATTTATTGTCATCCCTTATTACTTGTTCATAATTGTCTCACTACAAGTTTGTGATTGTGTTTTTGGTATTCATTATAAACTCTAATCACTTGTTAATCTTTCGTCATTTATTCATGTTTCCACACATGAACGTTTATTCATAGTCATTTCTCACCACTTGTTTATTTTCGTCTCTCTCATCTCTTATTTACATAATTCCTTTTTCCACATGTTCATTCTCATCTCTCCATTTGTTTAATTCCATCTTCTTTGCTTGTTCATTTTCCTCTTTCACCACTAATCCACCATCATAATTCTAATATATTTTTGTCTCTCATGGCATGTTCATTGTCATCTCTTATCACTTGTTCATAATAATCTCTTACCACTTGTTTTATCACCAACTTTCTCCACTTGTTCACTATCATCTCTCACCGTTAATTCATAACCTATCTCTCATCATATCTCATTATCTTTGTTTACCATATCAACCACATTTCTTTCCTTGAGATGCTCACACTGGGGGCATGGGTTCATAATTGGGTTTGAGCTTAATTTCCTTTCATTTCTTTTACCTTTACCTACAATCTCTCACTACTTGTTTGTCTCCCTTCACTTGTTTGTCATTGTCTTAGTTCTTGTTCTTTAGTGTCCCCTGTCACTTGTTCACCTCTAATCATTGTTCATCGCCGTCGTTCATCACTTCTTCATCATCTTTTACCATTTTTTCAATAACATCTTTCATCACTTGTCCATCATCATCAGTTATTTGTTATCATCTCTCATGACTATTTCTTGACCACCTTATCATAGTTCATTGTCTTTTTTACTACATTAACCGCATTTCTTTCATTGAGAGATGCTCACGCTAGGGGCATGGGTTCATCACTGGGTTTGAGTTTAATTTCCGTTCATTTCTTTTAACTTCACCTACATCACTTGTCATAAATCCACCTTGAGCTCATTACTTCAAACATTCTACTTTTTTTCAAAGGTTTGATTTTGATTTGATTTTTTTGGGCTTCAACTATAACATTTATGAAAATCATGGTGTAGACATTTTGAGTGACATTTTGGTTATATTACTGGTGATAAAATTGAAATTTTCAGTGGGGGTGCATTTCACACAAGGGGCATGGAAAGCCATTAACTTTTGTTGGATAGATAAAACCCAAAAAAAAAAAAAAAAAAAAAAATCGAAATAAAAGGAGAAACGAAAAGGAAAAAAAGGAGATAGACAAGTTGTAGGTTCAACTTTGTGGAATATCATTCTAAACGAGGGCCATGGAAAGTTGGTCGTAGTTTGGAGTGTATAGGATCATTTTTGGGGGGAATCACTCATGACCTCCATCGAAGAGGGTTATATTTGCATGATTTTCAGACTCGGACCGTTTATTAAACCATAAAAGGAAGAGGTTTAAGGTTTTTAAGGTCGAACCGAGATTGAATCTGGGTCGAATCGTGATGACGTCATAATTAATTTAATAATTATTTAAATATAAATAAATATATTAAATTTGTAAATATTAGAAAAATTAACTAAAAATATCTTAAAAATTGAAACAAAATTTCAATGAATTTTTCATGATATTATAAGGTTAGGTTGACATAAAATAGTACATTATAAAGTTAATAAAAAATAGTACAACATAAATAAGCATAAAAAGAAATTTTATAATAATCCTTCGAGAAAAATCATTTCAATTAACTAAAAATGAATTTTAAAATAAATTCATAAATTGCATAGGTATTTGTAAGGAGACAGATCAACGGATGGGCCTACAAGCAGAAGAAATTGAGGCCCATGATGTGAACAGTACCCTTGGAATGAATTTGTAAAGAGTGGGTCGAGAAAACTTGATTGAACACGAATGGATTGATGGCCCAAGTATGGTTATGACTAGACTAACATAGACGAAGTATTGAAATGGTACAGGGTTCTTCTCGGCTTAGTCCGAAGAGTAAGTTTAAGCAATTATTCTAAGTACTTGAATCTTTCTCTTTCTTCTTCTCCTCTTCTTCAATGATTTCCCTCTTTTCCTGGTTGTTCGATGCCCTTTCACTTTGTTCCCAGCTCTATTTATATGCCAATTTGCCTTACGTGCCAGTTAGGTGAGTCTCTTTTGATACTTGTCCCATCAACCTTCACTTGAAGTCTCCATGTGGCAGCTGTAAAGGATGAAGGTCACTGTTCAGATGTCTTTTCCTCATTAACGCGGTCAGGAGGTTAGCTGTTGGGTATAAATGCGGTGGCAGCAGCCTTTCACATAATATCTTTTTGTTGCCACCTGCCCTCTCTGCCCAGATGAACCTGGAGGTTCTCTAGAAATGATAGGATCAATGCTGGGACGTCCACCTGGATCGTCTCTTTGATCATTCGACCAGGCAATATATAGCACCGGTGGCCAAACTGGAGGCTGTACCGGTTTGGCCACCGGTGTGATATATTTCGGATACCGGTCAATACCGGTGTACTGTTTTTGGTTTACCGCTATTTTATATATTTAATACACACACACACACACAAAATCTCTATTTATCATAAAACATTACCTCCTGTTTATAATAAAACATTACTTCAATTGTTCATTGCATACAAAGAAAAAAAAAACACAATATAAAAAATAAAAAACTTAATTGTTCATTGCATACAAAGAAAACAAATAATTAAGTTAATACAAACTACATAAAATTATCTACTCTCATCCATCAAAAGGATCTACTTCAAGATCATAATATACATGGGTATTACCATCCTGCCCTTAAAAAATTGCTACAATTACAAAAAAAAAAAAAAAAAAAAAAAACACAGCATTTTGTGTTCCGGTTCGGTACGGCTGGAATTCGCCGGTATGAGGCCGGTACAAACGGTATTTTTTCCGATACGAAATAGGGATGTACATGTACCAGTAAACTAGCCGGTACGGTATGTACCGGCCGGTACAGTACGGTATCGACTCCCATGAGTGAGAGTGGGGTGCTTGTGGGTGCTTGTGTAGCCATTAATCAGTGGGTGGGTTGGGGTGTGTGAGGCAATTAATTTTTTACTTAAAATATCTAATTAAAATTAAAATGATTTCATAAATTTGAGATTTTAATTGAGATATTAAAAACTTGAGTCCTAATCTAAAACCGGGAATAAATTTGAGATTTTCACTCCATGCTTTCTCCTTATTGTCATTTCTCCTCTTCTTATGAAGTCCCAACATATCTTATCCTCTTCTATTAAAAATAAAAGATCCAAATGGGTGGGGGACCGGGGGTAACCCTCAGCCCTTCTCAACGTGCATGTGAGAGAAAAAAAAAAAAAAAAAGCTTTTCAAATTACGCTAAGTCATTTCGCTCCGTGAACACGATATGCTTAATCAAGATTGCCTTTTTAAGTTACGGCCGGGTTTGTACATACCTGGCCGTTACTTAAAAGTGGCAATCTCATATCAAGCAGAAAAAAGTAATTAAATCCAATGGCATGTTTTCACAAAAACACCAAACAAGTGGTTCAACTTTGGCTGAAGATTAATGCTGGACAACCTGATAATGGACAAAAGATTGGACAGAAACAGCTTGGAAAAGAGAAGATCCAATGGCATGTTTGTTGGCGTGAGCTATCTAATTAGATAAATTAGGGAAATCTGTTTTAATGTAAATCCCATACTTCAAGGGCCATCCATAATTTTAGCCACAAAACGTGTATAGGCTAGAATAGGTTCCTAAAAATCCTCTGTTTTGTATCTATATATGTTTGTACTGTACTCTAAGGCTCCGTTTGAGAGTTTATAAGGGAATGAAATGAAATGGAATGGAATTATTATAAGGGAATGGAAAGAAAAGGAATGGAATGGAATGTATTTAAGTAAGGGAAAGGAATGGAAAAAAATAGAATAGAATGGAATTAAGTAACCTTGATTGGATGTTTTAAAATGAAGGAATGGAAAGGAATGAAAATGAATGGAATGTAAGTAATCTTGTTTGAGAGTAACATGGAGAGAATGGAATGGAATCATTTTATGTCAATATTACTGTTAGATCCCTATTCTAAAATAAAAGGTTGAATATATAGGGGTATTTTGAGAGTTTTAGTAAAAATTCCTTTAAATCTAAATCAATTCCCTCTCATTCCTCCTAATTTTGAGAGGAACAAAAATTTGAGGTTTTGAGGGAAAAGGGAGGAATGAGCATTCCCTCCTAATCATTCTATTCCCTCCCACTTAAACTCCCAAACAAGAGAATGGATCTTCTATTCCCTCTGTTAAAACTCCCAAACAAGATAAGGAAAAAATATTCAAAAAATATTCTTTTTATTCCATTCCATTCATTCCTCCCAAATGGACCCTAAAGGAAAAATATGAGAAATAGAAAAATACTCCCAGTGTGACATAGTATTAGAGCAAGTCCCTAGGACCTTTGCTCAAACCACCGTGTGACCAGAAAAAAAAAAAAAAAAAAAAAACCCATGGCGGAATCTGGAGACCTGACACAACCTCTTATTCCCAGACCAACTCCGTCCTTAACAATCTGACGACAAAAATGATGGAGGTCTTGACTAAAGCTCAGACCTCTTCTCAACCACTACTTGCCGATTCTTCAACTGCTCCGATCGGTATTAAGTTGGAAGGATCCAACTATGCCTTATGGTCCCAGGTTGTCGAGATGTATATCTCTGGTAAAGACAAATTGGTATATATTAATGGAGATTCCCCTCAGCCTCCAGAAACCGATCCTTCATTCAGGAGATGGTGAACCGAAAACGCCATTGTTAAGGGATGGTCGATCAATTTGATGGACCCTTCCTTGATTTCCAACTTTATACGTTTCCCTACTGCAAAACAGGTTTGGGATTCTGCTGCTACAACCTATTTTGATGGGACAAATACGTCTCAAGTCTATGATCTCCGGCATCGTGTTACTCATATGAAGCAGGCTGGTGGATCCATTGAAAAATACTACAATGACCTTCAAGGGTTGTGGCGAAAAATCGATTTTCGTCGTCCTAACCCAATGGAGTGTGCTATTGACATACAGAAATACAACTCGATTCTACAAGAAGATCGAGTTTATACTTTCCTTGATGGATTAGATGACAGACTGGATAAAACTCAGAGTGATGTGCTCCAATTAAAACCATTCCCTACGGTGGAACAGGCCTACGCTGTTGTCCGTAGGTAAGAGGTTAGGCAGACTGTGATGATCTCGGGTGCAGATACCACTCCTGGAGCAGTTATGGCGTCCAGAGGGATCAAGGGAAGCCACTACCAGACACCAGCAAAACCAGGGGCTCTTTCTCTGAGCAGCGGAAAATCATCATCCAAAACCAAAACACCATCTGATGGCATGAAGTGTGCCCATTGTGGCAACTCCAAACACACCTATGACACCTGCTTCAAACTACATGGGTATCCAGATTGGTGGAACGACTTTCAAGCACGAAAAAAACGTGAAGCCTCTACTACTGATGACCACACTGGGAGAGCTGCTGTGGTTACTTGTGATCCTTCTTTATCCCTCATCCCTCAAGTAGAGTCTCCACATGACCCAGGTACTTCTAGTAAGGCACTTCTTATCTCTAATCACAGTGATGATGATGACTAGATTCTCGACTCTAGCGCTACAGACCACATGACATTTGATTCAAATGATTTCTCTAATACAACTCAGTCGAGACGGAGCTGTGTTGCAAATGCCAATGGGGTCACTTATCCAGTTACAGGGGTTGGAACAGTGACTTTATCTCCTTCCCTTTCATTATCTAATACATTACTTGTACCTTCTCTTTCAAATAGATTGATGTTTGTGAGTCAATTTGCTGCAGATCTTAATTGTGTGGTATTGATGTATTCTACTTTTTTCCTTCTTCAGGATATTCTCACCAAGGAGATAATTGGGCGTGGTACTAAGAGGGGGGGATTATACTACGTGGATGACTTCAGTTTGGGAAGAGCAAATCACATGCATCACACAGTTAGTAACAAGGAAAGACAGATTTGGTTATGCCACCATTGACTTGGGCATCCATCATTTGGGTATTTGAAGCACTTACTGCCTGATTTATTTTCCAATGAAACACACTTAAATTTTAAATGTGATACTTGTATCTTAACCAAAAGTCATAGGGTTTCTTATCCCCTGAGTATGAATAAAAGTATGATTCCTTTTTATTTAATCCATTCTGATGTATGTGGTCCTTCCCCTGTAACTACATCTTCTGGTCATCGTTGGTTTGTAATTTTTGTTGATGATTGCACAAGAATGACATGGCTTTACCTCCTAAAACACAAAGATGAAGTATTTGCTGTTTTTCAATCATTTCATACCATGGTTCAGACATAATTTTATGAAAAAATTAAGATCCTTCGATTTGAAAATGGAGGGGAATATGTTAATCAACAATTCTAAACATACTTCAACAGTCATGGTATTCTCCATGAAACCTCATGTTCACAAACCCCACAACAGAATGGTACTGCTAAAAGGAAGAATAGGCATATCTTAGAAACTGCCCGTGCTTTATTGATCAATGCACATGTGCCAAATAGATACTGGAGTGATGCTGTTGCCATAGCTGTGCATCTACAGAACCGTATGCCCACCAAAGTCTTACAATTTCAGGCTCCATTAAAGGTGCTTTCCGATCATGTTTCACTGCCTACTGTTTTGATGATTCCTCCCCGAATTTTTGGTTGTGTTGCTGTTGTTCACCTCCATAAGAATCAACGAACTAAGTTGGATCCATGTGCTGTTCGGTGTCTATTTTTGGGGTATGGAGTACACAAAAAGGGATATAGGTGCTACGATCCCATTGCCAAAAGAACCTACATTACCATGGATGTCACTTTCCTAGAATTTGAATATTTTTTTTTCATCACCGGTATCCAATTCCCCTCTTCAAGGGGAGATCCATGGTGAAGAACGGAATTGGTTGGATGTTGAAGTGCTGGACGTTGGTAACAATCTAGCACATCCGAATGATGGCAACAACATGGTTGAACCTCTAAGAACTAAAGCTGAACCTGTACCTGAATCATTGGAAGATGCAGAATCTGAGGAATCCCTTCACTCTTTAGTACCCGACGACCCTCCTCCTGAGAGTATCCCTGAGGTAAGCTCTCCTACCACACCTTTACAAACTAATGCTATAGATACATCTGTGGGTTATGTTCTACCTTTCAAACACAATCGAGGAAAGCCACCAAATCGATACTCCCCAGACATAGAAGAACAGCGACCCAAGTATCTGATAGCCAATTATGTGTCTACTCAAAAATTATCTGAACCTCTCAGGGCTTTTGCACATACACTCTCCTCATGTTAGATTCCGAGTAGTGTTGAAGAAGCTTTATCAGATCCGAAATGGGCTCAAGCTATAAAAGAAGAATTGGAGGCGTTACAAAAAAATAACAGATGGGTTTTAAGTGTATTGCCTGAAGGAAGGAAGACACTGGGGTGCAAGTGGATTTTCTCCATTAAATATAAAGCAGATGGGTCTATTGATCGATACAAGGCGAGGTTGGTAGCAAAGGGTTATACACAGAAATATGGTATAGATTATCAGGAAACTTTCTCACCTGTAGCTAAACTAAAAACTGTTAGAGTTCTGTTGTCTCTTGCAGCAAACTTAGATTGGCCATTGCACCAACTGGGCTTGAAAAATTCCTTCCTCCATGGTGATCTTGAAGAGGAAATTTACATGGATATTCCACCAGGTTATATTTTTACCTCAGAGGCAAAGATCGCATGTAGGTTACAACGAGCATTGTATGGACTAAAGCAATCACCTCGAGCATGGTTTGGTAGGTTTAGTTCGGCAATGAGGAAATATGGGTTTCAACAAAGAAATTCTGATCATACACTCTTCCTAAAACATCGAGTGGGAAAAATAATAGCCCTCATAGTCTATGTAGACGACATGATCATTACAGGGGATGACGTAGAAGAAATCTCCAGACTTCAAGAACAATTGTCAACTGAGTTTGAGATGAAGAACTTAGGAGGGCTTAAGTATTTTTTAGGCATCGAAGTAGCAAGATCAAGACAAGGCATATTTCTTTCCCAAAGGAAATATATACTAGACTTGCTGGCAGAGGTAGGATTACTAGAGTGTAAGCCTACTGATATTCCAATTGTCCAAAATCATAAACTTGGAGAATATGTAGACCAAGCGCCAGCAGACAAACAGAGGTATCAACGGTTAGTGGGTAAACTCATCTATTTATCTCATACTCGGCCAGATATTGCTTATGCTATGAGTGTAGTGAGTCAGTTCATGCACTGCCCAAGTGAAGACCATATGGATGTCGTAATGCGGATCCTTCGTTATTTGAAGTCCTCTCCTGGGAAAGGGCTTATGTTCTCAAAGAATGGTCACTTGAATGTTGCTGGCTACACAGAAGCTGATTGGGCAGGGAACATCACGGACAGGAAATCTACTTCAGGGTACTTTACTTTTGTGGGAGGCAACCTGGTTACGTGGAGGAGCAAGAAACAGAAGGTAGTTGCATTGTCTAGTGCTGAAGCTGAATTTCGGGGAATGGTCAAAGGAATATGTGAGCTTCTTTGGTTGAAAAAGCTGCTAGCTGAGATCAGCATTGCTCCCAGCTCTATAATGAACTTGTTCTGTGATAACAAGGCAGCCATTGCTATCTCCCACAATCCTGTTCAACATGATCGCATTAAGCACGTTGAGGTGGATCGGAACTTCATCAAACAGAACCTTGAAGAAAAGATTATTCAGCTTCCATTTGTTAAATTAGAAGACCAGTTGGCTGATATACTCATAAAGGTTGTGTCTGCAAGGAACTTCTACAACTCACTTGACAAGTTGGGCATAAGAGATATCTATGCACCAACTTGAGGGGGAGTGTTGGCGTGAGCTGTCTAATTAGATAAATTAGGGAAATCTGTTTTAATGTAAATCCCATACTTCAAGGGCCATCCATAATCTTAGCCACAAAACGTGCATAGGCTAGAAAAGGTTCCTAAAAATCCTCTGTTTTGTATCTATATATGTTTGTACTATACTCTAAAGGAAAAATATGAGAAATAGAAAAATACTGCCAGTGTGACAATGTTCTCATAATTTTGTTTAAATATGCAATATCCTCACTGATCTAGAAAAATAAATGAAATGAAAAAAATATACATATTCCCGTGGTCAATTTTGTTCTAGTATCTGCATTATATCTAGCCACTATTGCCACATCACTTGCCTAAATTAGTTTGTATTTCATTTAATATGTTGTTATAACAACATAGCCGGCATATATTTCTTCATAGTAACATGTTGAGTAGGATGTGTTAGGAATGAATTTTTTTTTTTTTTTAAATGAATGTTCCCTTAAAAAGAAAAAGGATGTATTAGGAATAATGGTTAAATTATATCGAAATTAGATTGAAGAAATAAAATATTGATTTAGCTTCATGACAAAACTTTTCCTGAAAAACCCCATGTCTGTTTGAACATTTGCTCTTAAACAGGTCTAAAAGGTACGAAATGAAAAAGAGGAGGATCGAGAGGGAATGATCCAGAGCATATGCCAATCTATTTCCGAGGAATATCCATACCTAGTGTGCGGATCACACAAAATAAAAAGCGGCCATGGAAGTTTTGGCAAAACGCAAAACTGAATGGTGGCAATGGATGTGTTTTGTGCATTTGCATGCATGTGTGCCGATTCCTGCCAAATAAGAATTGCCCTGCCATTCTACTACTACATTTGTTCCATTTCACTACTTAATTACCCATGCACTACGTTCTTTCTTGATTTGTATGGTAATCTCTCTCTCTCTCTCTCTCTCTCTCTCTCTCTCTCTCTCTCTCTCTAACGAATGAATATGGCAATGCCCGTCTTGTTACATGTATTGACTTCTTTGCTTTGTGTCGAAAATAATCCTTTCATTATTCATTCGCAGTCAAAGATTTCCCTACAAAAGAAACCGGTTTGAAGTAAATACTTCATAATGACAGAATTATTCTGTTACTCCATCCATAATAAAAGCACATGGAGTTGGAGGTCCCCTTATGCAAGGTTCTTTCAAGCTTAAGGCTATTATTAATTACGGAAATTCTTGTTTTACAAATTTACATTGTACGTTACAATGTATGTAAATTGTGTGGACAAAATTAGCTTATACCCTTTTCACACAAACTAAGCAGCATTTTGCCCCCTTTTCCAAACTAATTAGGGAAATGCCCCTCTTTTGAAAATCGATTTTTTAAAAATCGAGTTAGGCCCTATAGCGACGTTTTCAGGACTTATAGCGGCGTTTTATAACTCGATCTTTACAAAGTCGAGTTATAGGCAAAAAAAATGAAAAAAATTGCATATAACTCGATTTCATGGAAGTCGAGTTATAAAACGCCACTATAGGTCCTGAAAACGTCACTATAGACTCCTTAAAACGCCACTATAGGACTCCAAAATTTTTTTTTTTTTTAAACTCGATTTTGAGAAAATCGAGTTTCAAAAGAGGGGCATTTTCCTAATTAGTTTGAGAAAGAGGGCAAAATGCTGCTTAGTTTGTGTGAAAAGGGCATTTGCCCATTTTGTCCTAAATTGTGTACAACAATTCCACTTTTTGTGTATCTACCGCTGTGTACAACATTTTCACTTTTTATGTATCTAATTTAAATTTACATTGCAAGTATAATGTGAATATATAAAGGTCCTATTAATTATTCTTTATATATATATATATATACACCAAAAGGGAGGGGGGAGCACAGCTGCTAAAGAGACAAGAAGAGAAGCACAGTATGTAAGCACAGTAATAATATAAAGTAAATGTCAGCAAAGTAGAATCGTCCAAGATGGCGGTAGAGCAATATATAATCAAAGTAATTTAAAGCAATAATAAGGCGGTAGAACCGGCCAAGCAAGAAAACAAATTAATATAACAAAATAATTATGAGGTGGTAGAACCAGCCAAGCAATATATTAGAGAAATATAATAAAGCAGTTAGGAGGCGGTAGAACCAGCCAAGTAAAGTATTAAACAGTTAAAATATAATAAACACAAAGCTGAAAGTAGTTATTACTGAAAATAGATTACAACACTTACAGCAGTAGTAGTCACTGGTTTACAACAATAGTTTAACAGTACAAGACTTGGAGACTAGTTCTAGTTACAAGCTTTGCAAACAGGGTAGCAGTAGGGAAATAGGAATTCTAGAGAGGAAAAGAGTCCTAAGGAGAGTCTAGAGAGTTCTCCGTCTAAACCTCTAAAGAGTTTTGTTTTCAACTTAAGGGATAGCCCCCCTTAAATAGGCAAACTTTTTCGGAGTGAACAGTGAACAGTGAACAGTACCGTGAATAGTGATTTTTCACATTTTGTCATTTTTTGTAGCAGAGTCTGGTTTTTCATTTTTTACCAGTTTGTGCTGAGAGAAATGACAAAATCTTGAGGAATCTTCTTTGCAGAAAGCAGCATCAATCGTGGGAAACAGGCAGCATCTTTGGTGGGAAACAAGCAGCGCAATTTTCGGGTATATCAGCTTTATCATTTTGGCCGTTGTGCAAGCCAGACAAATAGGGGAATCACGTGGGAAACAGGTAGCTCAATTATCAGGAGAATATCACGTGAGAAACAGGCAGCGCATTTGTCGGAAGAATATCACAGCATTTTGGCCATTTGTGCTGGCCAGACAAATAGGGGAATCATAACCAATTTTTCAAGGAATCAAACTATAGTTGCTTTTGGAGGGCCTTTCATTTTTCGAACCATTGGCAACTTCTTAAACAGCAATGATAGTAACCAAGAATCATTAATCAGAGAACATGGGCTTAAATAGCAACGATAGTAACCAAGAATCATCAATCGGTATTAGGTGTATCTGATGGGTAACCATCATAAGGATCCCCTAGGGAATCATCATCGTAACCATGCTCATGGTAGGTAGCATACTGGTTGCAGAGTCTGCAATATAAAATTGGTTCATACTTTGGGTTTTCACCCGTAAGAAATTCTCTGGGATCTGTATGTCCAATTCTCCTTAAATTACGGATAGCAGTGTCATAAGGCCGTCGACCAAAAACAGAAATCCTGTCTGTGCTTCCTATGAAATGGTAGTCTTTCCATAGGTCATGAGTGACTTCCAGGATTTGGTTATTGAAATAATTTCTCCAACATTCAGCAAGAGCGTAAGGATCCCTGAAGGATAGGCGGGAATCTCCTTCAAACCATTGCCCTTGATGGGTGTACCCATTAATAAGTACAAGGTGTCTAGAAGGCTGAATATTCATCCAATTATCTCTTTCCCATTTTGGCAGGGTGCTCCAGCATCTGATAGAAACATTAGGACTATTGATTTGTGAAACATCATTTTGAATAATCTGCGGCAACTGGCTAATCTGGTTATGGCTTGTTAGCTTAAGGAACCTGATAAAGCCATATTCAAACATCTGGGACAACCAATCAGGGTCCCTGTCATCCTCATCTTCTCCATCTTCATAATTGATCAGGAGACTTGGAAACGGATGCTTCTTTTCATACACTCTGAGACTGCTCCTAAAGGGCTCTTCCCAGTCTAGCTGGATAAAGACATTATCACCATCATCTAATTCATCAGGATCAGGAATAGTAGCTGTAACAAGTTTCTTGAAATATTTGTACCATAGGTCAAAAAACCCAAACATAGCCTTGCTTTCCAAAATACTATATTGTATTTCAGTTGGCAAGTTGGCAACAACACTTCTTAATAAAGATTGAGTCTTAAGACTTAATCTAGCATAATCAGTGCTCATCATAGTCTTTTTATCCATCGAATGGATTTCCTCTTTGCCAAAGAGTTGACTAGTATAGGGTTCATTGGGTTCATTTGTAACATTTGGGTAATTAAGAAGGTGGCTTTTGAGGGCTTCATTTTCTGAAACAAGGTTGGCATAATGGCTAGCATAAACCTCATTTTGTGCAGTAAGGTTAACAAGATGGATTTCAAGTGCCTGGAGGGTTTTCTTGAAGAGGTTTTTGTGTTTTTGAATAAAGGCAGCTTGGAGGTTGTCAAGAATAAATTTAACAGAGTTTGGTAGTTCACTATAAACTCCGTTGTGGAACTGTAAAGTTCTAGACAAAACTTCTTGTAAAGCAATAACCATATCATCACTGGAATATGTCACCTCTTCTGGAACAAATTCCTGAAGGGATGTTGATCTGCTAGGTTTTACCCTAGAAGATACGCCTTCATACATTACAAAAGGTTGTCCCGCTGGGAGCCTTTTGTCTTGAGGATAGCCCTGTGCAGGTGCTTTCCCCTTGTTCTTCCTCTCTGCCGAAGAAGTCATGAAAATCCACTGATTAGTGGTACATGTATCTTTAGTCCACTTAATTCCTGAAGGGATGTTGATCTGCTAGGTTTTACCCTAGAAGATACGCCTTCATACATTACAAAAGGTTGTCCCGCTGGGAGCCTTTTGTCTTGAGGATAGCCCTGTGCAGGTGCTTTCCCCTTGTTCTTCCTCTCTGCCGAAGAAGTCATGAAAATCCACTGATTAGTGGTACATGTATCTTTAGTCCACTTATTAGTGGTATTTATATTAGCAGTTTGTATTTCATCAACATAGGTTTTTCCCTGCCAAGAAAGATTGAGAACATTAGAACAGAAAGTAACATCAGTTGTAATAATTGAACAAACTATGATATCTAATGCAGGCACATTTGTGAAAGGTTTGGTAAAATTTATTAATATTTCCTGAAAGGGAAAATCTTTGGCGAGAAAGAACAATTGGTTCTTCATGTAGGGTAAAGCATTAGGAAATCCAGAGTAATTGTCAATAATCAGAATATTCTGAAAATTGTTAGAATACTGTGAATGCATCAACTTACCAGAGAGTTGTTCAACAATAACTTCTTGCTCAAGGAAGTTGAGATAATTAGTTTTAGCATGAATTAAAGTTAAAGCATTATCAGTATCAATTTCAAATTTTGAAGCAAATTTGAATTTTACTTTCTGTCCAAAAGGATCAGTAGTAATTCCATCATGTTCAACAAGAAAGGGATACAAAGCATTGATGAAAGGGAGACCAAGTATCACTTTATCAGTCATGTTTTTAACCAGAACAGAAGGAATCTTGAAACAAACATTATCATGGCAAACATGAGCATCATTCAATTCATATTTGATCTTCATTTGAGTACCATTAGCAGAAACCAGTTTTTCAGTTGACTTTTCAAAATATTTTGAAGGAATTAATCCTTCTTGGATACAGTTCATATCTGCACCAGAATCAATCATAGCAATAACATTGAAATGATAATCATGAGAAACAACAATTTTAACTTTTGTAAACCATTTTGGAGGAAGCAATTTATTCACAAGATTAAGCTGAGAATCAGTGAGAACATCAGCAATACCTTTATCAGAAAGAAGAGCTTGTTGATTGGATTCATCTCCATCTTTGAGCTCATCTTGTTCATTATCAGATTAATGTTTATCAAGATTTTTATCAATTCTTAACAAAAGCAATTTTTGCTTAAGATCATTGTTATCACTTTTAATGCTTTTAAATTCATTTTTTAAGTCAATTACCTCTTGTTTAACAACATTGATCTCATGTTGGAGTTCATTAACAGTTAATTCTTTGGATTTCTTTTTGTTAAATCTTTCCAAAGTTTCCTCAAAACTTATTGTTGGTTTCAATTTTTTATCATTTTCATTTCTTGTCAAATTTTTCTTAAACTTATCAAGATATTCTTTTTGCAACTCAGGATTTTGAATCTGACTTATCAATTTGATTAACAAGCTTTCATTTTCTTCACTTTTGGTGAGAACATTAACAGTTTTAATAACATTGCAACAAGAATCTCTACAACCAAGTTTAACAGTAGGTGAACCAGAGGAATCATCATCAGATTGGTAACAAGAATCAGATGAAGAAGAAAAATCGTCTTCCAAGGAATCAGACGAGACGTTTGATTCAAGGATTCGGAATAGTTCTTCTTGATCATTATCATTAATGTTTAGCATATTAAACTTATTTTTCAGTTTACCCGGTTTTTGCTTACAGTCTTTACTGAAATGACCAGGTTTTCCACAGTTGAAATATTTACCTTTACCATATTTTTGTTTATCATATCTTTTAGAAACATTTTTCCTCTTAGCATAAAAATCATTAGGTTTAACAAGGTTTGTTCTGTATCTTTTATATTTTTTATAATTATAATTTTTGTGACCTTTATCATGTTTTTTCCTTTTTTGCCTGGAAGGAGCAATAGGGGGCAAACCATATTGTTCACAGAAATTACCCATTTCATATTTAACTTTTCTCTTATTCTTTAACTGGTGTTTTAACAATTTTCATCATTACACATGTTAATACCAAGTCTTTTAATAGTGCTTAAAATATTACCATAAGTTAAACTATCATAGTCAATGGAATCATTTTTACCAATTAACTCTTGTTTTACCTTATGAGCAAAGATAGGAGGCAGACCGTCAATAAACTTTTCTTTCCATTAAGGCTTGTAGCAATCTTTCCAGAGCATGACTCTGGAAAGGAAAACACCTTCATACCATCTGTAATCAGACATAGTAGGACATCTCAAATTGTTTAGATAATCAGAAATTCGAGATGAAACATTGGATGGAGTACCAACAAAATGTCTGAGAATAGTATAGATCAAAGTATTAACACCATCAGGAATACCACGATTTTGATTTTCATCAAAAATAGGGAAACCTTCATCATTCTTTTTAACAGCAGATTTAATAGAATCTCTGGATTCTTCTGTGAGATACGAATCCCACCATCCACGAAGATCACCAGAAAAACCAGTAACAAGAAGTTCAACAATTTCAGAGTGATTATAACTATGATTATTCAAGTAAGCAGTTCCAACCATGGACATTTGAGCCATTTTATTAATTATTTCTTGTTCAGATAAACCATCAATGTTCCATTCATAAAGTTTATCAGTAGAAACAGAAAACTGAGTTTGACAAGGTCTTTCTTCAAATCTTTTAATTTCTGGTATATCATCATCAAAAATCTTTTTAGCTGAAACAGAGGACAATAAATCAGAATCTGTGTTTTCTTCAAAAACATTTTCTTTTTCATTTCTTGAAATAGTTCGAGCAGCACTTGTGGAAGTTCCTTCAGTTTTAACCTTTAAATCAGAAAGCATTTTGTCAATAATTTCAAGAGTTTTTGCCTGAGAAGTTTTAAAATTCAATTTTTCTCTTTGACTGGGCAAATCAATCAAAGGTTTCTCAGGTTTTGAAACAGCAGATTTTTCAACAACTTCCGGTTTTGGAAGAACAGTTTTTTCAGCAATTTTTTCTTCAATGCGGTCAAGCTGTTGACCAATAACATGCAAGGATTCATTAGTAAAATTTTTCTGTTCAATAATACTAGAAACAGGAGTATTAGCATCAGCAATTTTGAAAGGAGAAGCCTTTACATCAGTCCCTTTACAGTTTACGAGAACTGTCTCAAGGGGCAGATGGCTAGACTTAACAACAGTTTTATCTTCTTTAACAAAATTTGATTTCTTTATTACGTTCAAATGATTTTGGGAAACTTCATCTTTTGAAACATAACAATTTTCAAGGAAATCAAAGAACAAAATATGTTTTTTCAACTGGTTCATTTTTTCTTTCCATTTCCTTTTGACACGATCTTTTTCAGACTGAGCAAAAGTACTTTGGTAATACTTTCTTTTATCTCTGTTTTTAGCAGAAATAAACTCATTAAACAAGGAAACCATATCAATTTCAAAGATTTCGTTCAAAGCATTCAAAACTCTTAATTGACTTTGGAAAACAGAGTTTTCAACAGTTTGAAAATCAAAACCAGATGGAGACACAGATCTGGTGTCTTCTTCTTCTTGGAGACACAGATCTGGTGTCTTCTTCTTCTTCTTCATTAGCAGTTCTGCTATATGATGAGGAAGAGTCTGGTTTGGTAGAATAAAAAGCAGTGCTAACTCGGGAGTTACCACTTGAAACTCCTTTTAGCTTCAAATCAGGTTTTTCAAAATTCTTTTCAAATATTCATTGAGATCAAGATCTCTTCTTGAAGCACTTCTTGAAACACTATCAGATCCAGCAAAGGAATGCCTTCCTTTGTTGATCCTCAAGGGTCTGTCATCATGAAAACTTATTTTAACAGTTCCATCAAGGTATTCTTGAATATGAGCAAGATTTAATTCATCAAAAATAGGTTTAGCAGGAGGAGATTCACGTTCCAACAACCATTCTTTGGGAAGATTGATATCTACCCATTGAATCATTTTTAGGACTTGAATCTTAGCATCAGAAGTTGAACATTGAATTAACATGGTTTTACCAGCAGGATCTCTTATGTGAGCAGAACGAGGATTCAATTGAGAACCCAAAAGTCTGTAATAAATTCTATAAATAAGAGCAAAAGGCTTACTACCTTCTTCCATGTCATAACCAGATGTCAAAACATTTAATGTCAAGGCTTTAACAATATTAACATCATCCAAAGCAAGAGTAATATCAGGATAACAGTCAAAATAAATAGGACCATCATACAAAGAAGCAGTGATCATACCAAGAATGTTATCATTAAATCATTTAAATCTAGCATCTCTTAAACACATCAGAATAGAAGCATTAATACCTTTTCTTGTGAGTGGTTTAACAGCAACTTGAACAAGACCAATATGCAAATAATTGAGTTTTTTAGCAAGAAATTCATTAACATTTTTTCTGGAAAACAAGCAACATTTTTCATGAGTTCTAGAGATAGAAAATTTCTGTTCAACAGTTCTAACTCTATACTCAGAGAAAGCAGTATTTTCAGTCCAACTAAGCTTATAGATGGACTTAGTGGAAACCTTTGGAATATTCCAGTTTCAGAAATCTGGGATCTCATTTTCTTCAACAGTGTGATCTTCTTCATTTACAATATCAAGAGGACAACCAGTCGTCCTAGAGCTGACAGAGGAGTTGGATCTTCACAACTTATCCATACTATCCTAAATATAACACTCAATTATCATGTTTTTATTAACACCGTTGCATTTCGTAACACATACCCTAAACAACCTTATACCTCTCATGCCCTACACGCTCTCCTAGCTTAAACGAGCCTTACTGTTCGGTTCTGGGACTTCACTTTACGTCTAGGGTGGCGCCAACGACAGTAAGAAGAGAATACAACAAAGGAGTACCAAAGTTTCGGGTAGACACGTACAAGGCACAAAGACACAACAACACTATCACCGGCCAGAAAAGAACGGATGGCTCTGATACCAAAAAGGAGGGGGGAGCACAGCTGCTGAAGAGACAAGAAGAGAAGCACAGTATGGAAGCACAGTAATAATATAAAGTAAATGTTAGCAGTAATTATGAACTAAGTTCAGATTACCAAAAGGGATGGCTCTGTTGTGTTCTCTTCTTGTCTCTTCAGCAGCTGTGTTCCCCCCTCCCTTTTGGTATCAGAGCCATCCGTTCTTTTCTGGCCGGTGATGGTGTTGTTGTGTCTTTGTGCCTTGTCCGTGTCTACCTGAAACTTTGGTATTCCTTTGTTGTGTTCTCTTCTTGTCTCTTCAGCAGCTATGTTCCCCCCTCCCTTTTGGTATCAGAGCCATCCGTTCTTTTCTAGCCAGTGATAGTGTTGTTGTGTCTTTGTGCTTTGTGCTTTGTCCGTGTCTACCCGAAACTTTGGTACTCCTTTGTTGTGTTCTCTTCTTACCGTCGTTGGCGCCATCCTAGAAGTAAAGTGAAGTCCCAGAACCGAACAGTAAGGCCCGTTTAAGCTAGGAGAGCGTGTAGGGCATGAGAGGTATAGGGTTGTTTAGGGTATGTGTTACGAAATGCAACGGTGTTAAGAAAAACATGAAAATTGAGTGTTAAACCTAGGATAATATGGATAAGTTGTGGAGATCCAATTCCTCTGTCAGCTCCAGGACGACTGGTTGTCCTTCTGATATTGTAAATGAAGAAGATCACACTGTTGAAGAAAATGAGATCCCAGATTTGCGAAACTGGAATATTCCAAAGGTTTCCACTAAGTCCATCTATAAGCTTAGTTTGGCTGAAAATACTGCTTTTTCTGAATATAGAGTTAGAACTGTTGAACAAACATTTTCTATCTCTAGAACTCATGAAAAATGTTGCTTGTTTTCTAAGAAAAATGTTAATGAATTTCTTGCTAAAAAACTCAGTTATTTGCATATTGGTCTTGTTCAAGTTGCTGTTAAACCACTCACAAGAAAAGGTAATAATGCTTCTATTTAGATGTGCTTAAGAGATGCTAGATTTAAAAGATTTAATGATAGCATTCTTGGTATGATCACTGCTTCTTTATATGATGGTCCTGTTTATTTCGACTGTTATCCTGATATCACTCTTGCTTTGGATGATGTTAATATTGTTAAAGCCTTGACATTAAATGTTTTGACATCTGGTTATGACATGGAAGAAGGCAGTAAGCCTTTTGCTCTTATTTACCGAATTTATTACAGACTTTTGGGTTCTCAATTGAATCTTCGTTCTGCTCACATAAAAGATCCTACTGGTAAAACTATGTTAATTCAATGTTCACTTCTGATGCTAAGATTCAAGTCTCAAAAATGATTTAGTGGCAAGATATCAATCTTCCCAAAGAATGGTTGTTGGAAAGTGAATCTCCTCCTGCTAAACCTGTTTTTGATGAATTAAATCTTGCTCATATTCAAGAATATCCTGATGGAACTGTTAAAATACGTTTTCATGATGACAGGCCCTTGAGGATCAACGAAGGAAGGCATTCCTTTGCTGGATCTGAAAGTATTTCAAGAAGTGCTTCAAGAAGATCTTGATGAATATTTGAAAAAGAATTTTGAAAAACCTGATTTGAAGCTAAAAGGAGTTTCAAGTGGTAACTCCCAAGTTAGCACTGCTTTTTATTCCACTAAACCAGATTCTTCCTCTCCATATAGCAGAACTGCTAATGAAGAAGAAGAAGAAGAAGACACCAGATCTGTGTCTCCATCTGGTTTTGATTTTCAAACTGTTGAAAACCCTGTTTTCCAAAGTCAATTAAGAGTTTTGAATGCTTTGAACGAAAGCTTTAAAATTGATATGGTTTCCTTATTTAATGAATTTATTTCTGCTAAAAACAGAGATAAGAGAAAATACTACCAAAGTAATTTTGCTCAGTCTGAAAAAGATCATGTCAAAAGGAAATGGAAAGAAAAAATGAATCAATTGAAAAAACATATTTTGTTCTTTGATTTCCTTGAAAATTATTATGTTTCAAAAGATGAAGTTTCCCAAAATCATTTGAACGTAATAAAGAAATCAAATTTTGTTAAAGAAGATAAAATTGTGGTTAGGTCTAGCCATCCGCCCCTTGAGACAGTTCTAGTAAACTGTAAAAGGACTGATGTGAAGGCTTCTCCTTTCAAAATTGCTGATGCTGATGCTGATACTCCTGTTTTTAGTATTATTGAACAGAACAATTTTACTAATGAATCCTTGCATGTTATTGGGCAACAGCTTGACCGCATTGAAGAAAAAATTGCTGAGAAAACTGTTCTTCCAAAATCGGAAGTTGTTGAAAAAACTGTTGTTCCAAAACCTGAGAAACCTTTGATTGATTTGCCCAATCAAAGAGAAAAATTGAATTTTAAAACTTCTCAGGCAAAAACTCTTGAAATTATTGACAAAATGCTTTCTGATTTAAAGGTTAAAACTAAAGGTACTTCCACAAGTGCTACTCGAACTATTTCAAGAAATGAAAAAGAAAATGTTTTTGAAGAAAACATAGATTCTGATTCATTGTCTTCTGTTTCAGCTAAAAAGATTTTTGATGATGATTTTCCAGAAATTAAAAGATTTGTTGGAAAGCCCATTCCTATGTCTTTTACAAAAAACTGGTATTCAAAACCTACTCCTCCTGATATGCAGTTTGAAAAAAGATCTTTTCAAACTCAGTTTTCTGTTTCTGCTGATAAACTTTATGAATGGAATATTGATGGTTTGTCTGAACAAGAAATAATTAATAAAATGGCTCATATGTCCATGGTTGGAACTGCTTACTTGAATAATCATAGTTATAATCACTCTGAAATTGTTGAACTTCTTGTTACTGGTTTTTCTGGTGCTCTTCGTGGATGGTGGGATTCGTATCTCACAGAAGAATCCAGAGATTCTATTAAATCTGCTGTTAAAAAGAATGATGAAGGTTTCCCTATTTTTGATGAAAATCAAAATCGTGGTATTCCTGATGGTGTTAATACTTTGATCTATACTATTCTCAAACATTTTGTTGGTACTCCATCCAATGTTTCATCTCGAATTTCTGATTATCTAAACAATTTGAGATGTCCTACTATGTCTGATTACAGATGGTATGAAGGTGTCTTCCTTTCCAGAGTCATGCTCCGGAAAGATTGCTACAAGCCTTATTGGAAAGAAAGGTTTATTGACGGTCTACCTCCTATATTTGCTCATAAGGTAAAACAAGAGTTAATTAGTAAAAATGATTCCATTGATTATGATAGTTTAACTTATGATGATATTTTAAGCACTATCAAAGGACTTGGTATTAACGTGTGTAATGATGAAAAATTGTTAAAACACCAATTAAAAAATAAGAGAAAAGCTAAATATGAAATGGGTAATTTTTGTGAACAATATGGTTTGCCCCCTATTGCTCCTTCCAGGCAAAAAGGGGAAAAACATGATAAAGGTCACAAAAATATTAACCATAAAAAACATAAAAGATACAGAACAAACTTTGTTAAACCTAATGATTTTTATAAGAGGAAGAATGTTTCTAAAAAATATGATAAACAGAAATCTGGTAAAGGTAAATGTTTCAACTATGGAAAACCTGGTTATTTCAGCAAAGACTGTAAGCAAAAACCTGGTAAGCTGAAAAATAAGTTTAACATGTTAAATATTAATGATAATGATCAAGAGGAACTATTCCGAATCCTTGAATCAAACATCTCGTCTGATTCTTTGGAAGCCGATTTTTCATCTTCGTCTGATTCTTGTTACCAATCTGATGATGATTCCTCTGGTTCACCTACTGTTAAACTTGGTTGTAGAGATTCTTGTTGCAATGTTATTAAGATTGTTAATGTTCTCACCAAAAGTGAAGAAAATGAAAGCTTGTTAATCAAATTGATAAAGGTATTGCTGATGTTCTCACTGATTCTCAGCTTAATCTTGTGAATAAATTGCTTCCTCCAAAATGGTTTACAAAAGTTAAAATTGTTTTTTCTCATGATTATCATTTCAATGTTATTGTCATGATTGATTCTGGTGCGGATATGAAATGTATCCAAGAAGGATTAATTCCTTCAAAATATTTTGAAAAGTCAACTGAGAGATTGGTTTCTGCTAATGGTACTCAAATGAAGATCAAATATGAATTGAATAATGCTCATGTTTGCCATGATAATGTTTGTTTCAAGATTCCTTCTGTTCTTGTTAAAAACATGACTGATAAAGTGATATTTGGTCTCCCTTTCATTAATGCTTTGTATCCCTTTCTTGTTGAACATGATGGAATTACTACTGATCCTTTTGGACAGAAAGTAAAATTCAAATTTGCTTCAAAATTTGAAATTGATACTGACAATGCTTTGACTCTGGTTCATGCTAAGACTAATCATCTCAATTTTCTTAAGTAAGAGGCTAGATTCAAGAAAATTGCTGAATGGCTTTCTGATAAATTGTTACAATCAAAAATTAATAATTTTCAGAAAATGTTGATTGATGATGTTTGCTCTGATATTCCCAATGCATTTTGGCATAGGAAGAAACACATTGTTAACTTGCCATATATTAAAGATTTTAATGAGAAAATATTCCTACTAAAGCTCATCCCATTTAGATGAATGCTGAATTGGTTGAGTTTTGTAAAAAGGAAATCCAAGATTTGCTTGATAAAAAACTGATCAGAAATAGCAAGTCCCCTTGGTCTTGTGCTGCTTTCTACGT